>CM060918.1:787482038-788732038 GCA_030737875.1 Allium sativum | reverse complement strand
ACTTGATTTAAAATTGAAATGAAAGTAGGAATCTGTTTTAAAACGAATTTATAAAATATGTTTTGAATTAAATATATTATATATATATATATATATATTATTTATATATTAATGGCTTGAATAGAACGCGCCGCGCTGCGACCGTTCGCGAATTTCGACCATTGACTTCGAGTTGACATTATGGGAGATCCGACCGTTGGATTCTCCTAAAACCAGAATCTTTGGGTTTGTATCGAAAAGAGCTTTCCAATGAGTATAAGAGATTTGAGATCTAACCGGTTGGATTTGGAATTATGTTCAAATCAAATTTGGAAAAGGTCGCTATGGATGTAGTTCGGTGACCGTTATTGGAAACCGACTGTACGGGCCTTGATAAAATTATTAAAAATATTAATAATCTGCATAAAATCCTAATAAATGATTTGAAAAGAATTTGGGTGAAAAATTCCACTTTTGTAATGATGAAAATAAATTTTTATCAAAATGAACTAGTTATTAGCTTGAAAGATAATCCAACGTTTTTATATAAATAAATTGGATTTGTGAATGGTTTTAATCTTACCAAAATTTTCCAATGTGTGAATTGGAATGGATTTGATTAGAAATCATCTATGGGATATTTTGATATGGATTCCGAGACTATGCAGATATTGTGTAGCGACCCAAATTTCTGGTACCTTTTAGGCTGACCAAAACAAAACCAGTCCAACCCAATTTGTACTAGAAACACAGATGCCAATAGGAAGAAATTAGAGGATGAGATAAGAGAGAAGGAAATATTAGAATAGAAGAAATAATAAGAAGAAAATACAACAGAATCAGAGTCTTACATCGCAGCGGAACAAATATAATATAGAAATAACTTTTATTGAGAGCTTATAAAATACTTACAATCATCAGAGTACATCAATACATCTGGACAGTTATAATAACCTGTCCTTATATACACCACTCAACGGAATAATTACCAATACGTCTGAACTCCTACAGCACGTCTTCTGAACTTCGTAGTGTCCAATAACCTGAACCTGTACAACCCGGGCTAACCCGAGCATTACAAATACGGGTCAGTCTGGTGAACCAGAGTGAGAAACCCACTAAGTTTATATAACATCCATACTGATTTTAAAGTCAAAAATCCTTTTGAAAGAAAAAGGATAATAGTAAGACCAGCCCACACATAAACACGGACGGTTTTTACCTTACTATAACCCAAAACATTTTGAAATCATATATTAGTTGATATTATAATAGTGTCTAAATACAAATAAATAATAATCTAGCGGAACACTTGCATCTCACACTCCACATGTATAGTATACAATCAAAACCACGGGCACTTATTAGAGATTGGATTCCGACTATGAAAAGGTTTGGAACAACCTTCCGATAGTGTATCTCTAGTGGGGAATACACTAGATTCAACAAGAATGTGTTGCAACCCGGCCCACACATGACCGACTACTCATTTCGCTTGAGTGTATCGAATGTATATCACCAACGGTTGGGATCAGCAACCGTCTTCCCGAGAGGAACAACATCGAAATAGAGTAAATAATCAAATGGAATTTCTCTAGATAAGTGATTACACACCCTAATGGGAGCGACCCACATAGCCATGCTGCCTGCCCGATTTTTGTCTTTTCCCGGTTGATGAGGCTTGGGGCTACAATCTTCATTTTCAGAACATATAATCATCATTCACTTTGAATGCCACATCGTCAGGTTCGTCAAATCACAAATTGACATCCACAAAAATATACTGGTGTTAGCTAAGAGAAAGTGTCTTCTCTGCCAACAACCGGAATACGTTCGTAAAAATCAACGTACGTGATCTTTTGAAAATACTCTGTCAGACATTCGTCCATACAAGTCATCCAGGAACAGGATGAACCGAAGGCACCCTCCTACCGCATCCTAAGGATAGTAGCGAGAAGTCCTTGCAATCCGCAAAATCTCAACCATGACCAAATCACAGTTTAAAAACCTCTGGTAGCTAGCCAGAGAAATTCAACAGCAATCCTTCAGCTTACGAAGACCACGGTCTCCAGTGCTCCATATCGACCGTCTTCTGATATCCCTAGCGTTTACGTATTTCCTGGTGGAGTGGTTTTCGGATATAAAATTTGATCCCGGTCTTTCCGAACCAACAATCGATTTGGCCAGATTTTGATAGTCGGTGTTTTAACTATCAAAATAAAAAACCATCATCCATAGAGAAAAATGGATTCACTGGTCTAGTATACAGCGTCAGTTGGCCTTTTAGTTAAACAGTCGTTAATTTGATTTCTAAAAACTTTCGATATTTGGATTACCGCCTTTCCAATTTTTATTCAACTTATAATAAGTTTAAATAGGTTTAATTCAAATTAACGAAGTAAATGATTTTGGAATTATTCTCTAAATATAATCAATGATATTTTCTGAAATAGAAAATGGACAATATAAGTTGGAAATCTTATTTGCATATTTTATCTTGTTATAATCATACAAGTAATGGTGCTTAACATTTGAAATTTGCATTTCAAACATATTTTTAATTCACATAAGCATAGAATTGCATAGGCTTATAAATAAAATGACAATTTACAAAGGGTGACAAAGGTTATAAATTGCAAATAAATGTCGTATAAACAAACTGACAAACGGAGTAAAATACCGTATGTGATGCACACGCTTTAATTGTTCATTTACAAAGGATAGTCACAACTGAATAATTTACCATGTGCGACGCACATACTTTAGTTGTTCGTTTATAAAAGACAACAAAACCTTTGGGTTTAAACAATACAATCATATACCCTTCCTGCTGGTTAAAGATCATAGTATAGAAAATAAATTATACTCATTCACTTATTCCCAGAAAACTTAAAATCCTTCGAATTATCGTTCATGATATTCTTTACGGAAATACTTAATTTGATCACTTCCACTATCCTCATTTCTAAACTAATATCATCCTTGGATAATCATGAAGTCGTTACAAGTTGGGGTATTTTATTTACCTCTCAGACCTTGAGACGACAACATTCTCATCTTTGGAATAGATAGAAGCTTATTAATGAAGTCTCATTCTATCATTTTCCCCAACACTTATATTCAATTTAGAATCCCTTTTAAAACAACCACTTATCTTAGTTCTGTTCAAACAACTCCTTTCACATTTGAAATATTCATCTCTAGATCTTTATCATTAGATTTTCACTTTTAAAATTAGTTCAATCCACTAAGGTTTCCGCTCGATTTCAATTCACATCAATCTTGTTTAAAACTTTCCTTTTAAAAATCCAACTTATATAAATATGAGAATATTTATTAAAAACCAATTTTTTATTTATAACAATGTTATACTCAACTAATTTCCTTTGTCACCATTTCTATTTCAACCTGGTTTCTTTCAACATTATTCGCTTTAAAAGTTAACATTTTCTTTTTATAGAAATCCAAACTCGATATATCAAAACACTTGATTTCATTTGAAAACATTATATTTCCAAATCTTGCCTATCAAGTTACTTTACGAATTCATATTCATATTACAATTTAAAAATCTCGTTCATAGATCAACTTCTCAATAATAGTCTAACATACTCTAAATCAAATAGTTTAATTCATTATTAACTATAAATAAAATAATTAACCTTCCTAAAAAGGTTATTCTAAAATGATACATAATTTCGAAAATAATTCACAATCCAATAATAGTTTTTAATAATCAATCTCATTCAAGTAGTCGACTTAGTTACATCAAACAAGGTTATACTTTCACTACAAGAAAAACCGAGATTAGCGACATATTTTTAGCAGTGGAAAATTCCGTCGCTAATTAGCGGCGGATTTCAATGTGATCTGCAAGGGATAGTTTTTTAAATTTTCAACTTTTTTTCCTTTTATATATTACCGTCGTTTTATGCCATCCCTCACTAAGCCGTTGCAAATTGCGTCAAATTACCAACAGAAAATTTCTGCCGCTATTTTCCGCTGCAAATCCAGGCAGATTACCGACGAATATTTATCGAAGCTATTTTGCAGCAGAATTCCAACAGATTTGCAAGAGATGTTTATATTATTTTTCTAAGATATACTTTAGTGTTATTTTTTAATAATTATTAACATGTTCAATAATTAATAATTAATTTGTTCTAATTAATGATTTATAAGTAATAATAAATATTAATTTACATTCTATA
Source organism: Allium sativum (assembly GCA_030737875.1). Lineage (NCBI taxonomy): Eukaryota > Viridiplantae > Streptophyta > Magnoliopsida > Asparagales > Amaryllidaceae > Allium > Allium sativum. The sequence goes on along the minus strand of CM060918.1, from coordinate 788,727,848 downwards.
ATAAATAACTTATAATCATTGCTTATTAAAATTAACAAAATAATCTTTGCTCATAACCATTGTAATTACTAAATTCTTTATTAAGTTCTCTGCTTTCATCACAAATCTCAGTCAGTATTGGTTAATTAATAATTACTAAATAATTAAGAGATAATAATAATTAATAATATAGATCAATAAGTAATTTTCAATAATCAATGATTAATAAGTAATTTTTTATAACTAAGAAGTAAAATTTATTATCTAGTATCTAAAATTTAATAATTATAATTGATGTTTAATATGTATTAATTCAAAAAATCAAAACTTTCGTATTTTCTAAAATAAATATAAAGTTTAAATATAAACTTTTGAAGTTATAATAATACTTAACGAATTTAAAAAAATATTTTAACTATTTAAATATACCATTAAGTTATAATATTTTTTTATAATAATACCATTTATACTAATCAAACTTGTAATAAATTACATGTTAGTTTAAAATTTTAATGATATTTTAAATTTTACTTATTTTGATTTATCTCTATATAAGTTCAACAAGTTGGCTGGACAAAATATTTGCAATGATCCGCATCAGCGTTAAATACTAAATATGGTACGTTGATTTTAAATCCAACCATGACCTGCCATATGACATGGATTGCACTGTCCTCCCAAGTTTCCACCGCCCAAAATTTCGCTGAAACCGCCTAAACGAAAAATAATCCCAAATTTCCCCTTTCACGCCATCAATCTCCTTATCCTCGAATTTTAAAAAAATTAAATGAAAATCGACAGATGGAAAAGAAATGGCTCGTGCTCCACTCTTTTCTTCACAAATTGATAAAGATTCGGATCGGGTTTGAGGCTTGATTCAGGTGCTGATGGGTTTCGGTGGATCTCGATCTTGGTTTTGTGCTTTATTTGGATTCGATTTGGGTATGCGGATTTGTATTACATGAAGTGGTAGAAAGGTGCGAGCACTGTTTTTGGGAGGGGGTATGATTCTGGGTAGATGGAAGTGATGGAGTAGGTGAAGAAAGGAGTTGTGGTTCGGGGCAGAAGGAGAGATGGTGAAGGGGGTTGAACGGTTGGCTCTGTTGATGAGTGTTGCGTTTCTTCTTTTCTCACTCTCTCTGTAAAAAAACCTAGACGTCGTTCACCAGAGTTTTGGGAGTTGCAACCCTAGACGTTTCTTCTTTTCTTCTTTCCACCATTAACTGTGTTGCCTTCATTGCACAAGCCTCTAAGGTAAAAGTTTCTCATTCTTCTATGTTCATTTAGTTTTGGGTTATGGTTGATATTTTAAGCTGTAGACTTTACTGTCTAAACATAATATATTATGCAGATCATAATCCAAGAAATACAATATATAGTTTTGTGATTCTCCTTGTTGAAATATAATATATTCTGTCATATTTTTGTTGCATTGTTGTTAGTGTTTAGAAGGCTAAAATCATCATATTATAAATTTGCATTGAAATAAGATGATGAAGTAAATCTAATAATAAAACATATGACATTAAGGTAGATCATAGACAACATATAAATTTTGTTAAATGTCATTTGTGAGTTGCCAAAATTGATGGTGCATGGGTGATTATCAACTTTTTTACAACTTTTCTCGAAACCGAGGTATGCTCATCCACAGCATTACTTCATTTTGCTTCTCTTTTGTTAGTTTAAACTCATGGAAATGAAACCATAAGCTTAACATGGAAGCTACGTGGTAAATTTAACAAAGAGGCTAAGTACTGTTTTCGTGGCACCTGTATATTACTATGACTATACTTGGAGCATGTGTATACAAATGTCTATGACTATACTTCTATGCTTCGAGAAGCTTTATACATACTTCTTTGGAATTTATTATTGAAGCTTTACACATGGTAGTATGTGTATTAATCTTGCAGCTAATTAACTTAAATTATTTTTCATAGTGTTTGAACGCAATAGTCAGTACCGCAATGTGATGAAAGTGACGAAATCCAGCAAGTTGTGTAACCCATGTATAAGGAAAGAAAACTGGTCTGATAAGGTGTATTATTTCTAAGTGTTAAGAACAATAATAAATAGAAATTAGGATGAACAACAAAGAAGCTGTGCTAAGGAGGCATCTGAATGTATTTCTAAGTGTTAATTTTTTTGCTTAGTTCATTTGAGTTCAATATTTGAAAGCCCAAAACAAAATCATTTTATTTTATCCTTCGTTACTTTTTTTTTGTTGCATGAAAATGATTTTAGATAATTTTCCTTTGTTCTGTAATGGATTTAAGATGAATTATTAGTTTCCTTCTGTACATGCTTCGACTAAATAGTTTTTGCATCTTTTCTCCTACATGGTACCTATCTGTCATAACTGTGACCTGTTTTTTTTTTTTTTTTTTTTTCTTTGGGCATATTTTTCATTTAGATGGGGATCTGTGATTGTATTTGAATATAATCGACTATGCTATATTAAAACAAGATTACTTAATGTAAAATTCTTTTGTAGGGCTTTATATAGATAGGGATCTTATTTGTTACTGTTTGAAATAATTGTTGACACATAAAGCATTTAGAATTCATGCATGCATGCTAATAAAATATTTAAGAATACGTTAATTTGCTACTTTGATTACTGCAGTGGAGTTATTAGATATATTTGAGTTATAAAGAATGGCATTACTCAAGGCACATTTATAAGATTAATTTAGTCCTTGGTTATTATTTGTGTAGGTATGCATCCACTTTACCGGTTTGTTGTTTTTCTGTTATTGTTTAATTTTTTTAGTTGTGCTCTATTTTAGTCCTCAAGTGAAGATAGCAGGTACGGTATTTGCACATAGCGTAATATGAACCTTTTTTATGTTTTCTAATACTACATATATTATTTTAAGAATGACGGCTATTGCACTGAAAGATGATGTTATCTTCATGCTTACCTCAGATGTAGTGTGTCAGGTGTGTATTTAATGACTATTCACACTGTTAAGTTGATTTTGCTTATTGAAAAGGGTTGAATTGAGTTGCGCTCATACGATATTTAAAATGAAATAATTAGATCATATTAATATGATATTAAAAATTAATTAGATCATTTTTGAATTAAGTTATTTAGATCATTTTAATATCAATAAACTGTGGATTTTTTTGAGTTATAACAAAGGAAACATAAAAATCCCAATCTATTTTCAATTCGGTTGGAACTGAAGTTTCATTGTTTGTGTCCAGTCCCAACAGGTAAGATACTTTCGAACTTTGTAGCAGTTAACAAATTATGGTTTACAAAAAAAATGTAAAATAAAATCATCTTATTTCTGTTAAATATTTATGCTGGTCTGTTTTATGGCCCTAGCTACAGTGTAACTACAGATTTTTTTTTACTGACGATGACGTAGGAATTATATTGATAAAATCATAAAACTGAGAATGATCATAATTTCCAAGAAAACCTTTTTGATAAAATTCAAAACCGTTTGCTGAAAGGTCATCAATACTCATTAGTTATATTTTATTAGTCTTTGATTTTTGTCCAATTACAGGACCCAACAAAAAGATTACTAACTTTAAAGAAAATAACTACTTATTTTGTTTTATAGTACTTAATTTAATGCCATGGATTTTTTTTAGCCGAAAGATCATCGTCACGATGATGGTTATGATGTTGCTCCCTCAGAAATGAATCCCATGCTACAACTGTGTAGCATTTTCCACAAACTTGAAGTAGCTGAAGTTCTTGTTCTTTTCAATTTTGTCTTGCATGCATATGCAGTTTTGTAGATTAACTAGAATTGGTGTATGGTCATTGGATGAAGGCAGTGTGCAAGAATTACTATTTGGAAATGGCTGCGACCATACATTGATTAAGACTTTGTCAGTTATCGATTCAAGATTGCCACATGTAAGTGAACACACTTATATTTAATTATATCAAGCCAATGGCATATAAACATGTAACACACATTATCAAAAATATTAGTAATGTCCATCCATCCATTAGGACCGTTAAAAGTTTAAAACTTGATAATCCAACATACAATTGACTTGATTAATTTGTTTTGTTAGGTTGCTTTCCTGTTTGCACAAAGGAGGAAACTGACTTAATTTACCATCTACATAAATTTCCATACCCAGCCTTAGGTAAAACTACGCAAATTTCTCAAGAAGAAGAAAAGAGGAGAAAAGCAAGAGCTTTTAGGTTTATTCTATCTTATGTTATTAAAACTGGTTGGAAATATTCGTTTATTATTGCTTCATTAAGTTCCAATATTTTGTAGGTTTTCAAGAACGCCTAATTTTACATCTGGAACCAATGGCAAGGGAAATTTGTCCAGGTCATGTTTTTAAAGAGATATCAATGCTAGAAGCTATTAACTGCAGTGATATAGGTGTTATTTGTTACACTTCTAATTTTTTCACTTTCTCTTTCTCTTATACATTTACTTTTCCTCTCGGTTTGCAACTGAGTTGCAAACTCGGTTTGAGTTTGCAAACTCGGTTTGCACAACTGAGCTTGCAAACTCAGTCTAAGTTTGCAAACTCGGTTTGCACAACGAAGTTTGCAACAACTCAGTGGCAAATTTAGTTTGCATCTGAGTTGCAAATTCAACTTGGAACTGAGTTTACAAACTCGGTTGCAAGCTGAGTTTGCAACTCAGTTTAGTTAGACCATTAGTAATTGTGGTTTGCTAGTTAGGCTTGATGAAATTGCTAGCTTTATGAGTTAGATCATAATTAATTTTAGTCTCTAACATAGAAATCTTGTTGAGGTTGGGTTCAACAATAAGGTTTTGCAATTTTTATTGTTTGGCATAGAGGTGAGCACCCATAATTTCATGATCTAATGTTGTCTATCAATAAACTGTGATTTTCTAGTAGACTGACTAAATCAAGTCTTCCTAGCTTAGTGGATGGCAGATTTATCTTTTGCACTTCCTTTGTCACTATTAGAATATGTATTGGTTTATACTGACTTTTCATCTTTTCGTTCTTAAGTTTCTTTTTTTTTTAGTTGCCTTTTTAAGAATATCATGGTTATATTCTGTAACGATATTGGACATATCTAAACGAGTTAGACATTCAAATATAGTTTATTTTGGTTATGGTTTGTTTAACAATTTTGATTGTGCGAATCAATTTCTAAAGTTACCATTATTTCTTAGCGGTAGGACCTGCATGGTGCAACACTAACAATGGAGGCTGTTATCTAATTCTTAGCTTTCTCTTTACTGGTTGGTCTTGTTCCAATGGGACCATGCAAAAAAAAGTTGATGTACTTGGCCTTAAGCTTACAACTAGTGCAGTTCAGCTGCCGATTGTTTGAACTTAAAAGTCAGCACTTGGTTAAGATATTGTAAGTTTCACTGAGCTTTTAGTATTATTATTTTTAACCTTAGATTAAATTTGTATTATCCATTACCTTATGTATGTCTAGAGTCTGAAGCCTATGTGTCATTGTTATTAATGGCAGGGATTGCAAGTAATGAGTCTGAGGTGAAGGAAGGTTGTGAATAGTGAAGCAGTAGATTTGTTTTGATGAATTGATGATATTGATTTTCTTGTAATAACATATGTAAATTAACGACAGTAGAATAAGATTAGAAAATATTTTATTTGAAAAAAAATGTAATGTTGAATATGAGATGAGTGATTAATATAATACATTGATTATGAGACGTGTGTGTTCATATTAATTGTGCTGTATGTACCTTAGGATTGTGTATTGAATGAAACACAAATTATGTGTGTGATGATATATATATATATATATATATATATATATATATATATATATATATATATATCAGAAGGGGAATAGCAGCGGATTACCAACAAAAAAGGGAGGTTAAGTTTACCTTAATTTAATTTTCGTCGCTAATTCCTTGGTAATTAGTAAGGATTTACCAACGTCTTTTACAAATAATATTTTATTATAAATTAATTATCCGTCGGTAAATAGTAGGTATATAAATTAAAATAAAATTAATAAATAAAATTTTATTTTTGTTATAAAATTAGCAAAATGATGGAAAAATGTCGAAAAACTCATGCTAAAATCCGTCGCAAAATCTGACACAAATACCGTCATGGTTTTTACCGACCAAACAGTTATGTAGGAAATCCGTCGCTAATGCCTGTTTAGCGACGGATTAGAAGCGGATTTTGTCGCTGCTATTTGCTGTTTTTCTTGTAGTGTTTGTTAACCATTTCTACTTAGCTATTTCTTATTTAATTAATAAATAAAATTAATTTAAATAATTACATTTGATTAAATTAACAGTCTAATTAAATAAAATAATCTCGTTTAATCGTTTATTGAAAACGATTAATTCAACTCTTAACCATTTGGTTAACTACTACGCATTTGCTTACCAAACTCATTAACATACAAATCTTGTTTTATGTACTCATTATGAGATAAAATAATTATTTATTTAGTTTAATAACTTCATTTAAAATAATCTATATAAAATAGATTTCAAAGCTTGTCTTTAGTTATAAAAAATATTTATCACTTTCTTTCTATTGATTTATCCGACGGTAAATCACTCTCTATAAAACGGTTCCTTTATAGGCCATCTGCTGATAATTTCTTAACCAATAGTTACCCATTGGTTAATATCAACAAGTGTTGAATTGGTTTCAACAATCAACATCGATCAAATTGATTAAAAGTATATATAAATAATCAACATTTTTGAGGAATCCGGTTGGATCCCTCCAACCTGTCCTTCCCTGCATCACCATGATTATCTCAATTTCAACGTGACAACATAATTATTCATTTCAATAAATAGAAATAAACAGTTCAACCAATAACAATCGATAAACAATTTATAACAATTATTCAAGCATTCAATGATTTGTCCAATATGTTTATAATATTATAAACGTAACCAATAAGGTAAGTTACTTTGTTTGGGGATTAAATCATTTAAAATAGCGATTGAATTTGATTAAATAAAACAAACGCTTAACTTAATCCATGAATATTAAATAATATCCAGCAAACAAATAAACAGTCACCACATTAGCAAACGTAGCACACAAAATAAAAACCCAGCTTATATAAAATATTAATGGGGTAAACTGAGTGAGTTAAACTCACCTTGATTTCCACTCGCTGTCAAAACAGTTTGTTTCAGTCAATCCCAAATGCATCCCAACCAGCTTCAAATTGTTACGTCTGCCGGTATGGTTCCAACGCACCTTGTTGGTTCCGATTCTAATAACATATGAAAATGTCGCACACATTTTAAATTAGGGTTTAAATCTAAATTAATTAACCTTAATTATGCATATGAATTAACGTTAATTACTTAGTTTACTTTTAATAGACCCATACTTGTTTAGTTCTGAAAACATGGCTCGATGGTAATTCTTTTTTCTTCTTTTTCAAAAATGGGCTTGATTACATTGGTTAGAAAGGAAAAAAAATATAGGACCAACATTTATGTTTGTTAAAACCCAATTTAGACCTTTTATCCGTATATTGCAGTCCACGTAGATTACAAGCATTGGTGTAACAACCCGAAAATCTGGGCCAGTTTAAAATTTTTATTTTGGCAATTTTAGCGAATTTTGATTATTTAAAATAGATTATTTTAAGTAATATCGACGAGAAATTTATTTTGAATATATTTAGAACGTATATATTATATACGTCGTCATTAGAATATAAATAATTATATATAATTATAAATATAATTGAAAATGGCGCGGTAGTTCGATAATTCGATTTCAAACTTCAATTGAATGTACCGGGTGCAAAACAATCCGGATTTTAGTGAAACCAAAAACATTAGGATCTATTTGATAATATCTTTCCAACGAATCAAAAAAATCGAAATTTCATAGCGGGAATCAAAAGATATGTCCAGTTGAAAATTCTGAATAGTCGCTATGAAATTCAGGCCCTTAAAAATGGAGATTTTGCAAACGACCTCGGATTTCGAAGAAACCACTTTTGTTGGATCCGTGATGTAAAGTTATTGCTAGGTTTCAATTTTCATAATTTTTCGAATCAATATGTGAGCGTGGCAAAGGAAAACGCGTTTGACCAGTTTCAGTTGATTTTAATCGACTGGAAAATGGCCATTTTTCCAACGGTCTCAGAATTCGACGAAATTAGTTTTGTTAGGACCGTATCGTCAATACGAAGCTAGAAAATATTTTTCTGGAATTTTTCGAGTTGATATGTGACCCCGGTAATTTGAAATGTACGTTTAAAATTCAATATAGCGATTTAAATGTAAATTCAACGGAAACTGATCGAGACGATCAAATCAGCCTACGATACATATCCCATTGTGTTCGGAATAGGGGTAATTAGTTATGGACGACAGTCGGTGGGTCTCGTTTCGAGGTCAAAATAAAAAGGTACCTTTTCGAAATTAAATTAAATTATAAAAAAAGAAAAAAGAAAAAAGGGGAGGGCGCGATGGCAGCCGCCGCCCCTAGGCGGAGCACCGCCGCAACCCCCCTCCTTCCGCCGCCTCCTTCCTTCTCCTCCTCCTCCACTCCTTCTTCTCCGACTGCGACCTCCTCCTTTCCCCCCCTTCCTCCAGCGATCGCGATACCCCCCTTTCCTCCAGCGATCGCGATACCCCCCTTCCATGCTGCCGACCGCACCCCTCCCCCTGGCGCCACCGTGAGCCGCGAAGCCCACCCTTGAGCCACCCGAAGCCCCTCCGACGACGGCGAAACCCACCCCCCCCCCCCAGCTTCGATTTTGTGGCTAAAATTACAAGGTAAGTTTTATGGTTTTTTATTTAATTTAAAAACTCATGTTGATTTAGTCTAAAAACTGAATTCTATTAGTTTTAAAACTGATTTCTTTAATGATAAGAAAACTGATTTTTTTTCTTTGAATGTGACCATGATTTTTATATATTGAGCATCGAAGTAAAAATGTGATTTTTATATATTGAACATCGAAGTAAAAATGTGATTTTTATATATTGAACATCGAAGTAAAAATGTTATTTTTATATATTGAACATCGAAGTAAAAATGTGATTTTTATATATTGAACATCGAAGTAAAAATGTGATTTTTATATATTGAGCATCGAAGTAAAAATGTGATTTTTATATATTGAACATCGAAGTAAAAATGTGATTTTTATATATATTGAATAGCGAAGTAAAAATTCGATTTTTATATATTGAATAGCGAAGTAAAAATTTGATTTCTATATATTGAATAGCAATATAAAAATGTGATTTTTATATATATAGTGGCTACGGGCAACGAAAGCGACAGAGAGCGAGAATGACGAAGATTTCCATAAATGAAGTTCCGTGGAGTTAGGATAGCTATCGGTGAGAACTTCTCACTCTTCAATTTCTTTTTCTAGTTATATATATACTAGGATGCAGACGGTGTTTAGTAGCACCCGACACCCGTCATCCACAGACCATGGATGGCTTGTTTGTTTAATTGTTTGGTTGTGTAGTTGGTTAGATTATTTGGTTTGAATTGAATTGTTTGGTGAAATGAAATTGATTTGATTGATGTGTGAATGGCGTGGGCCTTCACTAGACCGGGGATAAGGCTAGGCCTCGTCCCGTTTCTAGTATCGTGCCGTTATGCCGCCGAAATTTTCTAAAATAAGTTAGAAAAATAAAGATAGCATTTTATTTAATAAATGAACTGAATAGAAATTCATATGTTAAAATAAAATATTTTATCGTTAAAGATATAATTTTTAACGTGATGTGAATAAATAAATATTCATTTACAAACCGGATGGTTTGTTGATGTACACCTATTTGAAGGACATTGATTGGGACGATAAATTTCACACATCGCCCAACTGCACAAATAAAATCTGTGTTTGATTGTTTGAAACCCCACACGGGTGTTGGGATGAAATTTGAAGTTCACTCATCCTGATTGATTAAATATGTCGATCGATTGATTGACAGGCTGTTATAAGCGTTATATATCTATATTTGATGCTTATACAGTGTAGTGCACTTTGGTTGATGGTTGATTATTTCGCAATGCTATTATATGCGTGTGATGTATGAAAATCCATATAATTAATATTATATGGTGATTGATTGGGCCTCATTCCAATTTAGAAAATAAAGAATATTATAACATAAAAGTTCATGTGTTGACCGTACTCATTCGTTGAGATTAGTCATGTGTTGAACGAAATATTTTAATAATAAAATTTGCATCTTTATCAATATAAAATAAAGGTTCATGTGTTGACTGTACTCATTCGTTGAGATTAGTCATGTGTTGAACGAAATATTTTAATAATAAAATTTGCATCTTTATCAATATAAAATAAAGGTTCATGTGTTGACTGTATTCATCCGTTGAGATTAGTCATGTGTTGAACGAAATAATTTAACAAAATTTGTCACATGTGGACAGTACTCATTCGTTGAGATTAGTCGTGTGTTGACAAAAATAAATATTCATTTGTTGAATAGAATATTTGAAAATAGAAATATATGAAGCCGTGTTGGTTAGATTGACGCTATTTTGACGTGAACGATATTTACATCGATTTTATTCATTTTAAAGTGCATATTGAAAAGTGATTTCGAAAACGCATATTTTGAAATGAAATTGAAATGAATTGAATATATAACGATTTTGAAATGAATTGAGTATATAACGATTTCGAAATGAATTGAATATATAACGATTTCGAAATGAATTGAATATACAATGAATTCGAATTGAATGGAAAACGAATTTGATTTCAATTGAACAACAAACGAAACGAATTCGAATTGAATTGGATACAAATTGAAATGAATTCAAATTGAATTAAAATTTGAATTGAATAGAAATGAATTTTAACACGAATTTATAAAGAAGAATTCAATTTTGATTTGAATTGAAATGGAAGTTGAAATTGCTTTTGAAACGAATTTAAAACTATTTATATAATTCGTTTTAAATAGAAATCGATGAAATATATATTATATATATTATATATATAATATAATGGCCTGAATAGAACGCGCCGCGCCGCGGCAGTTCGCGAATTTCGGCCATATATTTCAAACGGACATTACGGGAGATCCGACCGTCGGATTCTCCTGAAACCGGAACCGTTGGGTTCGTATCGAAAAGAGATTTCTAATGAATATTAGAAATTCGAAATCTAACGGTTGGATTTGGAATTATGTCCAAATCAAATTTGAAAAAGGTCGCTGTAAGTGCAGTTCGATGGCCGTTGATGGAAATCGACTGTATGGGCCTTGATAAAATTATTAAAAACAGTAATAATTTGTGTAAAATCATAAGAAATGATTTAGAAAGAATTGGGATGAAATACTCCATATTTGAAAAGATAAAAGCAAATTTTTATTGAAATGAACTACTTTTGAACTAGAATTATAATTCTATTTATTTCTAAATAAATAAATTGAATTTGAAAAAGGGTTTTAAAAATAACCAGAATTTCCAATGATTGCATTGGAGTGGATTTGAATCGAAATTGTCTTCGGAATATTTCGATGTTGGAATTCATGATTATACATATGTTGTTATGGAAATTTGAAAGATATATATTTATACCGTTATTTCCAATACGACATTTGTTAATCGTAGAATTTGATATTGAATATAAGCCGATATATTTTCTATTCAGAGCCTTATATTGAATATCAAATGCGATTTGGGTTTGTCGTGAATGGTGTCTTCACTAACACTGTTCTTGAACCCAGTTGAGAAAAGATTAAATCTTTTTATTTAGATTTAATGAAGTCTACCAATTAAATAATAATTAATTGGAATTGAATTGATATTGATTTTTGGGTTTATCGTGAACAGTGTTCTAAATAACACTTGTTCTTTAACCCGATAATTAATGGAATGTGATTTTGGGTTTATCGTGAACTGTGTTTTAAATGACACTGATTCTTTAACCCAGTTAAAGATTAAAACTAAGTGGAGTTTTAATGAATCTTTAATTAGATTGAAATAATCGAGAATGGAGTATCACCAGTTTTACTCCAGGCGATAGTTAAATCTTTAATTAGATTTGAACGTGAAATGGTAATTGAATTTACCAATAACACCGTGGTGTTAGGTATGAAGTATTACCAGTTTTACTTCATGGGATGAATAGGTTGGGATTGGGAAATTAAAACAAATGACTACTTCGGTAAGGTTCGTTAATCCCGACTAGTAGAATCAAAATTCATAAGAAGATTAAAGAATAAATTCAAGGAGTTTATCTTTGATAAAATTAATGGGAACATTTCCCTATGAATGTGAAATTTAGAAACTAACTGTCGGTTAGCCAAGCAGAATGGTTTTCTGGATATTGATCTGATGTTGGTTTCGGCCTTCGGGGTTAATATTTGGAGAACTATTCTCTTGATTAATTTACGGTTAGTGACTGATGAATTGGAATGAGGCGTATGTTGTGTTTGTGTAACACTTGTTTATAATATACGCGAGTTATTCGGAAAGTCCGGGTTTATCCCATTCTGAATAACTGACACGACGATAAGTCGAAGATGAAGACGGTGGTCGAAGACCGGAAGTCTTCACGTTGTTTGGATAATTACTGATGATCTTGATTGGGATGTACACCCAAGAAGATGGAAACAGTTAGTGATCGTCCAGACGTACTTGGAGATCGATGGATATGCGGGGTACTAGGTGCTTCCGGTTTCGTTCAGACCCAGAACGGACTTGAAAATGGACTGTGTGCCTGACATTGGATTTTAGTCCGTGTGATTGATCTCTATTGAATATATATCTGTTTGGCGGCGGAGAATTTGTTCTCTTGCTTAACGCCCTTCTCTGAGACGTACGAGCTCAGGGGTTATATATTGATGGATATCAAACGCAATGAGTGAATTGCCTGTGTGGCATGCCTAAGTGGCAATTGATCGAGGCTTCTGTTGAAAAGCAAAGTCTTGTGGTGATGATCAAAGCACGGCCTTTGTGGCGTAGCTTTGTGTAACGTTTACTTCGCGAGTTTCACACCCGGTATGAACCAAAAACGGGAGACGGACCTCAGGGAGGACTTGCGTTTCTTTCTTGCTAGAAGTGGCGTCAGTGGTTTTACATGCCCTGACGAGTTTGACTTATGTGGTTGTTGTTGTTGCGAGGCGCCTCGGTTATATCGGTTTCGGCCGATGCATTCTGGTCGGCAGACGAACCAGACTTACACCCCATAGGGTGGGGAAACGTAGTGTTCAGGAATTTTATTCTACATCGGTGGACCGTCCCTGACGATCCAAAGGCTTGACTGAGTACTTGCCTGAGGGGCGGGCTAGAGCGTCTCGAATCGGTTGAGGACTATCTTTTGCCTCGGTTCATAGATGGAAACCCAATTTCCAAATACGTGACTTTGCGATTTTGATTGTATAACCTATATATGGCGACATAGTGTTATGGGGCATTCATGTCGCCTATGATTGATACTTATGATTTGAAGTTGTTTTATACACTATGCACTTATAATAGTATCAAATGATTTGTTTTAAACGTATCAAGCATTCTTGGCTATTATAAGGTAAAAACCCTATCCCCCGGCTTGCGTTGCATTGTGTGATAGGACCTGGGTCTTATAATAGCTTCATTTTTCTTTATTTAGCATTGCGCTGTTTGTTTTATGCACTGGTATTCTTGGGAGGAAACCCGTTCCGTGTTATACGGTGTGGTCCCTTGATTTACCTAACTTTAAAAATAAAGATGAACTGTTTTTAGTTCTCACACCAGTCCCATGACTGACCTGGAGTTTATTGTTTTAACCTAAACTCTGGGTGCCCCTATTTTTCGCACGGGCAGCTAGTAGTTTTGGTTTTGCAGATTTATATTCACAGGATCCTGGTTTACAGCTGGAACGATATCCGGAAAGCTTTGTATCCGTATACCTCCTTCAGTTGTGCATTGTATTATTTTCCGCTGCTATGTATTTAAATGTAATTTAAATCTCTGATATTTCTGTGTAATATTCATTTATACTCTATATATTCTTGTAATCTGATGCATTGTTGTAATATACAATGAAATGTTCTTCCGTCTGCGTTCTATTTTGTCATGTTCTTAAACGATAGGGCGTTTCGAACGGTCTGGGTCGGTTTAGCGACTGGTTCGGACCGAGCGAAATTCCTTCTCGTTACAATTGGTCATAAAAATTTGTGTCACAAAATTTACGGGTTTAGGCAAATAAAATTTAACTGGGCAAGTATCTCCCATACCCAGACACGTTATAATTTAAATAACTTAACCTAAATACCAACTACTAAACTTGAATTATCATAAAATTAGACATGAGTAAATAAAAGGCTTGGTGTGTTATATGTTATATAAACTTTCGTAACCACTTGGTGTTGTATTACTCAGTCGACCAAAAAGGTTGGCACATATTAAATAAGTTATTTGGCACTTTTTGTGGAATGTGATAAGGCGGTTATACATCATTAGGCACACATTAAATAATTATGCCGCACAAATAATATTAGTTAAAGAATTAGGCATGTTAGATATAACAATTATGGGTAACATAGTATTACCGTTCTCTTTATTTAATATTTATTACACTAGGCATGTTTATTAAATAATTTGGCATATTCATAAACTCCGGCAACGAAATGCCCCATTCTGATTTCATCTACTTCGTGTTTCCTCTTCTTCAACCCATGCAACAGTACACTCCATCCACATACTGTTCTTCATCCCATCTGTTCCATTGTAACCATGTTGACTCCCCAAACTTGCATACAACATTCCGCCAAGCCCCACACGTGCACGACTCACGCATCTGCACATTTTTCATTTATTAATTTATTTATATTTTTTTTGTACCTTACGTCACCTTTTTCTCCTCAATTTCTACAGATCTCAATTCCTATTCACAGCTCCAAACCCATATTTGCGCCCCCCTTATCTTTCGCATGAAACACAGAATAGAGCTCAACCCTCCATCTTTCAAAATACGACCAAGCACAAACCTTACCTTCTTCACTGACAAATGCCCCCAGCATCTCCAGTGACAGCTTCCATTCTCCCCTCAACAACAGTGTGCACTCCATGGTCCGCAGCAACCCAACGCCCTGAACTAGCTCACGCTATGCTATATTATTTCTCCCCTCTTTCAACAAACGTCCTCCCTTGTCTTGCTATGTTAGAGCAACCCCAGTTTGAAAATGGGTTGTGTTTGCTAAAAGGAAAGGTGCGGATTTCTAATAGTGAAGCGAACTCACATTTTTCATTTGAAGAAGATCTCCATTTAAGTTTGATTTTTATTTTGTTAAAGAAAAGAATGCGGTTTTCACCATTACTGTAAACCAAAGAAAAAGACATGAGCCGCTCTTTTATAGGTGAATAAGTACATGGGGAAGAAGGAATTATAGGGTGTAGGTTTGCAGAAAGTAGTAGAATAGCTGTGGTGTGGGGGATTCTCCAAAAATTACTTGTTCGTCACGGGTTTAGGATAGATTGGGATGCAAGAAATAGGAAGTTTGGTACGCAAGAAAAGAAGGAAAATATAAAAGAACGGTGGGGACTGAGAAGGTTTACTAGCTGTGTTTACTGTTACTGTTGTTATTGGGATAATTATGCTTCGTTGAATTAGAACAGCCGAAGTCAAAAGAAAACAATCCAGCCTACATATTATGAGATCCTTTTTTTATTTTATTTTGAAATATAGGATAAGCTCATGATTTGGTGTGTATATATATATATATATATATATATATATATGTATATACATATATATACACACACAAGTTTGCATGGATAAACTGTTGCTAGGATTAAAGGAATTAGACTGATTATTTGCCATTAACCATTTAATTTATGTACCGCGCACACAAAGTTCAAACATACCGAAATGGATACACCGCTACGTCTTAACGTCTCGCTCCCAATGAAAATAATTTTTTTGAAAAAGGACTCTGTTTGTAAAAACAACGTTATTTTAATTTACCCGTTCACCCTTACATTTTGCGCACCGCCAAAACAACTCCATTTGACTGCAAAGCAAAAAAAAAAAATTAGTTATACGTTTTACAATTAATATTTTCAATCAGTAAATACGAGTATTTAACCGTGTGTGGAGCACGGCCCTTATCCTAGTTTGTGTATATATATAACAGAATTAACGTTGAACATTTTAAGCTCGTACCACTATTCAATTAAAATCTCAATGTAGTATTTAAAATAGATTTAAATATTCAAATTTAAACTACCGAAAAATCTGGGACATTGCATTCTTCCCCCCTTAAAAGAATTTCGTCCTCGAAATTACAAGGTAAGAAGAATTAGCTCCGAACCCAATTATTTTAAAATAATTATTTTCGAATTAACCTCAAAACAAATTCATACTCTATAAAATTTTCGAAAATTTTGCCAACACCTGTTCTGCGTAGTTCGATTGGTACAACTACAACTGTCATTCCGGCCTCACTTCTCCAAAAGAAAACCAAAAGAAAAATACCTACCAAACTCAGGGGTATAAAATCAATCATCGACCAATAAATTAAGGTTTACCTATTTGTCGGGCAATTCAATTCCAATTCCGAAGCAAATCAATTAACTGATCTTCGCCTACCAATTTGTACTTCCATTTTGTCTAACCAAATCAAATCCACAACCTTTTGGAATCTGCACTTAAATCCACTTATGATGCCAGTAACAAATACAGGGTAAAATAATTCAGTTTCATTTCATAACCGAATTTATTTCTAATATTATACCGGAATTTAGTTTCAACTCATTCGACTTCTTTATTAACTCATTATTGAATTTAGTTTACCCAACTAACATCAAACAATTCACTACCAAACCAGTTTATTATACTGGGATTTTATTTTCAATTCTTCCAACTAATTTATATACCTATTTGATTAATTTTATTCGACCCAATCCAACATCCAGATAACAAACAACCACATCATTTGAATTATATTCAACATTGATACTTATTTGTCCAGCATTCACTTTGGTTTAACACATATTTATATCAATCGTTTTATATATGATCAATTTCCATTATTATCCATTCGATTTTCAAATCGCAAATTATTTTATTCCATTTCTCTGCTTAACCATGTTGGTTAAGTTTCATTTCCATATCCCGAATTCAGTTGAATAATTTATTTTCCCAATCAGCTCAATTTCATTTCCTAATTCAATTTGAATACCAATCATCAATCAAAACAATCAATATTACTATATTATAGAAAATTATTTCCTTTTTCTATAAAAATATATTTTGGGCAAAATTATTTCATTCACCCTCTTTATAAAACAATATTGGGTCAATTGTCAGTTCAAAATCGAACAGATCAAATAACACAATACAAAACATTTTCAAAAATTTACAAATACACTCTCTCGTATATGCACTCAAACTCAATCTATGGTATTACTAACCCCATCTTTATCGAGTTACGCCACAGAGCCAAGGTTACTACTCAACCTTCAGCTCTGACACCAAATGTAGCGACCCAAATTTCCGGTACCTTTTAGGCTGACCAAAACAACACCAGTCTAACCCAAATTGTACTGAAAACCCAGATGCCAATAGGAAGAAATTAAAGGATGAGATAAGAGAGAAAGAAATATTAGAATAGAAGAAATAATAAGAAGAAAATACAACAGAATCAGAGTCTCACATCGCAGCGGAACAAATATAATATAGAAATAACTTTTATTGAGAGCTTATAAAATACTTACAATCATCAGAGTACATCAATACATCTGGACAGTTATAATAACCTGTCCTTATATACACCACACAACGGAATAATTACCAATACGTCTGAACTCCTACAACATGTCTTCTAAACTTCGTAGTGTTCAATAACCAGAACCTGTACAACCTGGGCTAACTCGAGCATTACAAATACCAGGTCAGTCTGGTGAACCAGAGTGAGAAACCCACTAAGTTTATATAACATCCACATTGATTTTAAAGTCAAAAATCCTTTTGAAAGAAAAAGGATAATAGTAAGACCAACCCACACATAAACACGGACTGTTTTTACCTTACTATAACACAAAACATTTTGAAATCATATATTATTTTGATATTATAATAGTGTCTAAATACAAATAAATAATAATCTAGCGGAACGCTTGCATCTCATGCTCCACATATATAGTATAAAATCAAAACCGCGGGTACTTATTAGAGATTGGATTCCGATTATAACAAGGTATGGAACCACCTTCTGATAGTTTATCTCTAGAGGGGAATACACTCGGTTCAACAAGAACGTCTTGCAACCCGGCCCACACATGACCGACTACTCATTTTGCTTGAGTGTATCGAATGTATATCACCAACGGTTGGGATCAGTAACCATCTTCCCAAGAGGGACAACATCGAAATAGATTAAAGAATCAAATGGAATTTCTCTAGATAGGTGATTATACACCCTAATCAGAGCTACCCACATAGCCATGATGCCTACCCGATTTTTGTCATTTCCCGGTTGATGAGGCTTGAGGCTACAATATTCTTTTTCAGAACATCTGATCATCATTCACTTTGAATGCCACATCGTCAGATCCGTCAAATCACTAATTGACGTCCACAAAAATATACTGGTGTTAGCTAAGAGAAGGTATCTTCTCCACCAAAAACCGGAATACGTTCGTAAAAATTAACGTACGTGATCTTTTGAAAATACTCTGTCATATATTCGTCCATACAAGTCATCCGGGAACAGGATTGTAACAACTTGGATTCTGACAGACCGATTTTTTTTCCTCAAAAAATCCAATCTTTCGAAACCCGAGTTAGGTGCTCTGGTATCCTACAGAAAAAGACAGAGATAAAGAAACATGTCATAACTCGTAAAGCATCTCACAGCGGAAGGAAGTATAATATTCAAATATTGCTTTACCTTATTAACAATAATGCTAAACTAGTATCCAAAGCTATACCATCTCTGTCATGAACCTAACCTGGAAGTATGAAATGAGGAGGAGGTCAGAACATAAGTTCTGTGTGAGTGGACTTAGAATAAACTTCTGTATAATCCTACATATACCGTTCAGTTATATTTTCTTGCTTATTAGGTTATTCGCAATATTAGCTCTCTAGGCTATACTCATGTCCCACTAGTAGGTTAACCTAATACAACGTATATGTAGATACCCCCAACTTGTCTAATCCTTTCCATGTATATATACAGTCCCTTGCCGTATGTCGTACGGGCTTCATCAAGTAAATCTATACTACTTTAGTGTAGTGCCACCATTCTCGAAATCGTTTGGAATGCCACTCTCGATCTTGCTCGATTCCGTGTATCATCTAGATCTAATCTAAGGTTTACTATCGAGTGCTTCTTAGATTCAACCAAGGTTTACGCTACCCAGGGCCACTGGGGTTTATGCTACCTATTGAACGCTTCTCGGATTCAGGGTTTACACGACCTAGGTCCAACTAGGGATTATGCTACCTATCGAACGATGCCTCCTAGTCTAGGACACACTACCCACAACGATATATGTTCCTAGACTTTCCCCACGTACGTGTCGTGAATCGTTATCGATGTCTAGTTGCATATGTCCTCTATATGTGCGGCCCGAGTCCCGTGGCAGGGCTAATCAAGAAACACGGAACTCGGTCGAGAGCTTTAAGTTATCTGCCGACGCAGACGTTAAGGTCTGTTTTTATCTTTGTGTGGCTATGGTCCCGCTTGACCCCTCCCTCAACTAATGAAAGGCACCCAAGAAAATCAAGAATGAGAACTATACGTAGGCCCCCTATGCCCCCACAAACCTATTGGCCAAGCCTCACCCATAACTAGATAGAAAGTATATGGTCTGTTGGAGTTCTCCGCCTTTCCGCTTCATGTACTCGATTGACTCAAGATGGTAGGTAGACGACAACATGCTATCACAGGGCTAAACGAGATATCACCACCTCACGCTAGTCCATCCTAGTCTTTAGGTTGCTTATATTGCAACCAAGGCATACTCTTGGTTCTTTAACGTAGACCTTAACCTCTGTGAGCCCAGGAGGATCATCTGCAACCTCACAGAGGGATACGAAGAGTAGCCTCACGTCCCCTCGAAGCCGTGTGCTTCGTAACCCAAACCATTGGAGCCTTCTTCATGATCAGATGGATGTTTGCTCCTCCTCGTATTCTACTTGGTTTTCGTGACTAAGGTTTACTACTTAGTTCACTTAACTAAGGTTTACTACTTAGTTTCCTGAATCGTTCGTTTTCTTCACTAAGGTTTACTACTTAGTCCTCTTAACTAAGGTTTACTACTTAATTTCTCTTAATCGTTCATTTTCTTAACTAAGGTTTACTACTTAGTCCAATTAACTAAGGTTTACTACTTAGTTTCTCTTAATCGTTTGTTTTCTTAACTAAGGTTTACTACTTAGTCCTCTTAACTAGGGTTTACTACTTAGTTTCTCTTAATAGTTCGTTTTCTTAACTAAGGTTTACAACTTAGTCCTCTTAACTAAGGTTTACTACTTAGTTCTCTTTCTCGTTATTTACTTAGTTCTCTTAACTAAGGTTTATTACTTGGTTTTCTTAACCAAGGTTTGATACTTAGTTTCTGTTACTTAGTTCTCTTTAACTAAGGTTTGTTACTTAGTTCCTTTTAACTAAGGTTTACCTAAGCATGACTTAAGTTATCTTTATCAAATGATAGCTTACGGGTGTTCTCCCACATTTCCAGCTTAGATTAACTTATTTTACGGTATAAGTCGTCCCTCCCTTCGAGTCTTGTATTACATCTTAAGTCATATTCATTTCTTATCCCTAGGATAAGTTTATCTATTATTTAATCTTATCATTCCCCACTCTTCCTTGCGTTGATATTGTCATATTAGTTAAGTTTGCCCATGTTTCCAAGTTGACTCAACCCCCAATCATGTATTCAATTCAACCCAGGCGTCATGTCAAATTGGTTAAGTGTTATCCAGCTGTTCACGTTGACTTAACCCACCCATACATCGAGTCAAATTGGTTAAGTGTTATCAAGCGGTTCACGTTGACTTAACTCACCTATATATCATGTTAAATTGGTTAAGTGTTATCTATCAGTTCGTGTTGACTTAACCTACCTATATATCATGTCAAATTGGTTAAGTGTTATATAGCGGTTCACGTTGACTTAACCCACCCATATATCGAGTCAAATTGGTTAAGTGTTGTCTAGTATTTCATGTTGACTTAACCTTACCATACTAGCATGTGTCATTAGCATTAATTAATTATTAATGCCCAACCTCTCACATTAGACCTATTGTTGCGGTCACTGGATGTGCCGGTTGGTTCCGGGCATGATTACACCACAACTCAATCTAACCTCGAGTTTTAAGCACGTTATGACTAACTTCTCACATTAGAACCTATTGTTTGCGGTAACTGGATGTGCCGGGTGCTTCCGGGCAGGTTTACACCGCAAACGCATTCTAACTTCGAGTTAGCCATGTTTCATGTGTAGTTCATGTCCATTCTAGATGTCATATGTCAATTATCAATTCACAAGCACGTTCGTGTTTATTCTAGATGTCATATATCAATTATTAATTTCATGTCATGTGTCGAGTTCCATAATTACATAAAAACATGGTTTGTCCAACATATTCCATTTTTAATTATGTTTCTAGGATCTTAACGGCATATCCAATTTCCAAGTCTCAAATTCAAGCTTTAACCAAAAACCCCAATTTATGTTCATGCTTATAATCCCATTAATAGTTTATACCTATTATTCCAATTTTTCCATACATGTGTTCCTAATAGGTTACTATCATTCCTCATATGTTGGTTAAGTTTATTCATATGTCAAGTGCTACTTAACCCATTTCCACTTTGCTTATACAACCATTCGTGAAATAATCTTTTTACCCAAATTACTCAATTATAGCCAAATTCACCAATTCCATGTTATTCATATCCAAACATGCCATTTTCCAAAATCTCATTATACCCAATTTCATAAAATCGATATTTTCCCAATATATTTCCCCAAATTTATACATATAATCAAATTCACCTTTTAGGCTTAATTTCAAGTCACAAACAATTTCCGTCAATTGTCCCAATATTTGCAATAATAATTGTTATGCCACAATTCCCCAAATTTCAAATTATATTCCTCGATTGCATAAAATAAGTTATGCCCCAATATTTCCATATTTCAATCGTACGTATGTATAATAAGATTTCGTCTAGGTTCGAGATAACCTAGATCCAAAAATAAAAAGGGGAAGGAGAATAAAAGAACAATTATTATAACATGAATCTTGAATTGATTTATAATTGGGGAATAATGAACGATAATAATACTATTATACAACAAGTTTATTATAATTCCACTCACCTTGACTGGATTGGAAAAATAAGCGATTTGTCATTGATGTAGAACGCTGATTTAATCTTCTTATTTGATTATTGGGAAAGAGCATGAATTGTTGACGAAGTACTTTGCTACTTGATTTGATTAAACTCCAAAGTTGATGAAGAACTTGCAATATAATTTAGAGTTTTGGGGCGGCGGCCATGTTAGGTTGAAGTTTGGTGGCATGGAGGCATCTTAAGGAACTGTTATGAATTAGGGTTAGGTCTTGCTATGTATTTATAGGTGTAGAGAGTGTTTTAGAGCCCTTAGATCGACCTAGAAGGCATCCGACCCGTACAACACATCAAAACACGTCACAGGAACTGAAATCGCCCAGATCTAGGGATAGGTCGACCTCCCTAGGGGTAGGTCAACCTCCTGGTCGGCCTGACCCCCGGGTCGACCTGCCTGGTTTTGGCGGGAAATTTCCCGCCCACCTACCTAGGTCGAATTTCGAACTGTTTTGAATTTTTGTTGAATCTTCTAAAGGCCATAACTCTTTCATACGGAGTCCGATTTACACAAACTTGGACTCTATTCGAAGCAAAATTTCGAGACGAATGCAATGGTGATGTCCGTTTTACTTAATTCTTGATATTCAAATTAAATATCCTTATTTTATTATCTTTTCTGTTACGCACACTGTTATTAAATTAATTTTTCCTTCTCTTCCATATATTAATTAATTTTCATTATACATCACCATTATTTACCTATCTATGCATATACACATATTTTTACATATTTTTAATTCTATTAAAAATGCGGGGTGTTACATTCTCCCACCCTTAAAGAATTTCGTCCCCGAAATTCGATAAGAGTAAAAATAGATAACCCCTCGCAATATCCATCCATCAAGTGTGCATCCAATTGTTGCTAACATTGTGCACATGTGCAAAGTGAGATACATCATAGTAAAGTATGTATGCCTAATTTAGATCCACCTGTATGTATGCAAATTTTAAAAACTCTTTCAAAACATGATGCTCACATCCTAAATATACATGTAGTTCTATATGAATGCAATATTCTTGAAAAATCAAAATATTGTTCATCCAAGTTTTCCCACGCTCTTATAGAATAAGAGCATAGTTCACCCAATTGTCGCATCCAAAACCCTACCATACATCATTTAATTCAAAATTTAGAAAAAAATCTAATTTTCCAAATTCGATTTCCTTATGTTACGAAAAGATATAAAACGGAAAAATTCACATCCTCCGTTTTTCTTTTCTAATCGTACTTGGATTTTATATGACTATTCTATGAAGATTTCCTATTTTCCTATCCAAGCACAACCACATAAGAAATTTTTTTCTTTTTTTTCCACTTATCTTGGAAAATTTTCAAATTTATTCATCTTTTTCTTAAGATTTCCATTTTCTCTTCCCGTCACATTTGTTTCCTTACTGAATTTATTGTTTCTTGTTAGGTAGGCTTTTCTCTTTCTTAGCTTATTTGACTTAATCCAATTACTTAAGTTTATTATTTCAAATAAGATTTTTCTGTTTTTAACTCAAACAGCATCATACACAGCTACTACTATGGGCCAAGAATCTTAGGACTTTGCCATCTCAGACAATTGCGAGTCCACACAACAGGATCTACCCACTTACTTGCCCTTTACTACTTAGTAGTCACTACTAGTCCTTGCTGTGTATTACTAGCCTATCCCTTTTTTTCCTTTTTCTCCAGCAACAAACCTAGGTTTCTCAATGCTTATGCATTCTATGGGAAATTTTCCATTAGTTTAATATTAGCTAATCCCTGACTGTAAATTGGCAAGAAAGTAACTCCCTAAATATCAACCCCGAAGACCGAAATCAACATCAGAATGACACTCAGAGAATCACTTAACTCAACCAATCTCTAGTTGGTTCCAATTTTTTAATTCATAGCTTTAACTTTCTCTTGTTCTATTCTAGGCACTAATCATTACCTACTCCATTCTTTTTAAAACATGGTTCGACCTCCTTTCTTTTCATTACATTTTTCTTTCAAAAATTAAAAGTGTTAAAACTTTGTTTTCTTCTCCAAAACTTGTTTTTTCCAAATCATAAAAACATGTCAAAATATAAAAATGCAAAACATTTCTTTTTTTTCCAAATCACAAACTGGAGTAGACAAGGATGACTATCGGGCTTACATTGTTTCTAATTACAATGTTAACTTTGGCTGCTATGGTGCAAGCATCTACTCTATTCTTACACTTTACCGCTTATTTTGTTCACCCAACAAAAATTTCTTTTTAAAAAAATAATCAAAATTTATTGTTAACAGAATAGAGATTTCAAAACTTCTTTTCAGTCCTTTCATATATGAAAACTAGCGAGCTACACATGCTCTATAATATGCAGCTTTTCATGAGAGAATTCTTTTAAAACAAGAAATTATTGTTTTACACAATATACTCCACTTTACTTTAAAATCCATCATGCATTTATCAAAATACTTTTAAGATTAAATATTGGAAAATACCACAAATCCTTTTACAAATTCAAGTTCTTAAAAGTTTATCATTGGGTTAGACTCAAAGCGAGTCTTCAACTCACTAGGCTTTCCTAGGCACTTTCACGAATTCAATTCTCTCGACTATATATATTCCTAATCCATTTTTCATTTTTCTACCCTTTCTAGTTTCTAAGGTTACACTTCTAAACCCACTACTCTGAAATACTAACATTTCAGTTTCCATCCTATGGGATATTTTCTTTCTCTTGCTTCAAGTCATGTTGTACACTTTCCCAACCACCTAATGGTTTCCAAATCCCTATGTTCATTCCTTGAGTGTACACACTAGATATCCCAACTCTTTCCATGCCTAGTGGGCTACTATGTGGATTTAGGTATATATATATATAATATATTTATATTTTAGAAAATACAAATACGTTCACTCATTATCTCCCTAGGAACACTAAACCTAAGCTCTGATACCAGATGTAACAACCCGGATTCCGAGAGACCGAATTTTTTTCTTCAAAAAATCCAATCTATCGAAACCCGAGTTGGGTGCTCTGGTATCCTGCAGAAAAAGATAGAGATAAAGAAACATATCAGAACTCGTAAAGCATCTCACAGTGGAAGGAAGTATAATATTCAAATATTGCTTTACCTTATTACTAATACTGCTAGTATCCAAAGCTATGCCATCTCTGTCAGAAACCTAACCTGGAAGTATGAAATGAGGAGGGGGTCAGAACATAAGTTCTGTGTGAGTTGACTTAAAATGAACTTCTGTATAATCCTACATATACCGTTCAGTTATATTTTCTTGCTTATTAGGTTATTCGCGATATTAGCTCTCTAGGCTATACTCATGTCCCACTAGTAGGTTAACCTAATACAACGTATATGTAGATACCCACAACTCGTCTAATCCTTTCCATGAATATATACAGTCCCTTGCCGTATGTCGTACGGGCTTCATCATGTAAAACCATACTACTTTAGTGTAGTGCCACCATTTTCGAAATCGTTTGGACTACCACTCTCGATCTTGCTAGATTCCATGTATCATCCAGATCTAATCTAAGGTTTACTATCGAGCGCTTCCTAGATTCAACCAGGGTTTACGCTACCCAGGGCCACTGGGGTTTTTGCTACCTATTGAATGCTTCTCGGATTCAGGGTTTACGCGACCTAGGTCCAACTAGGGATTATGCTACCTATCGAACGATGCCCCATAGTCTAGTACACACTACCCAGAGCGATATATGTTCCTAGACTTTCCCCACGTACGTGTCGTGAATAGTTATCGACGTCTAGTTGCACATGTCCTCTATATCTGGGGCCCATGTCCCGTGGCAGGGCTAATCAAGAAACACGGAACTCGGTCGGGAGCTTTAAGTTATCTGCTGACGCAGACGCTAAGGTCTATTTTTATCGGTGTGTGTCTATGGTTTCACTTGACCCATCCCTCAACTAATGAAAGGCACCCAAGAAAATCAAGAATGAGAACTATACATAGGCCTCCTATGCCCCACAAACCTATTGGCCAAACCTCACCCATAACTAGATAGCAAGTATATGGTCTGTTGGAGTTCTCCACCTTTCTGCTTCACGTACTCGATTGACTCAAGATGGTAGGTAGACGACGACGTATTATCACAGGGCTAAACAAGATAACGCCGCCTCACGTTGGTCCATCCTAATCTTTAGCTTGCTTATATTGCAACCAAGGCATACTCTTGGTTCTTCTAATGCAGACCTTAACCTCTGTGAGCCCAGGAGGATCATCTACAAACTCACAGAGGGAAACCAAGAGTACCCTCACGTCCCCTCGAAGCCGCATGCTTCGTAACCCAGACCGTTGGAGCCTTCTTCATGATCAGATGGACGTTCGCTCCTCCTCGTGTTCTACTTGGTTTTCGTGACTAAGGTTTACTACTTAGTTCTCTTAACTAAGGTTTACTACCTAGTTTCCTGAATCGTTCGTTTTCTTAACTAAGGTTTACAACTTAGTCCTCTTAACTAAGGTTTACAACTTAGTCCTCTTAACTAAGGTTTACTACTTAGTTTCCCTTAATCGTTCGTTTACTTAACTAAGGTTTACTACTTAGTCCTCTTAACTAACGTTTACTACTTAGTTCTCTTTCTCGTTATTTACTTAGTTCTCTTAACTAAGGTTTATTACTTGGTTTTCTTAACCAAGGTTTGATACTTAGTTTCTATTACTTAGTTCTCTTTAACTAAGGTTTGTTACTTGGTTCCTTTTAACTAAGGTTTACCTAAGCATGACTTAAGTTCTCTTTATCAAATGATAGCGTACGGGTGTTCTCCCACATTCCCAGCTTAGATTAACTTATTTCATGGTATAAGTCGTCCCACCCTTCGAGTCTTGTATTACATCTTAAGTCATATTCATTTCTTATCCCTAGGATAAATTTATCTATTATTTAATCTTATCATTCCCCCATTTTCCTTGCTTTGATACTGTCATATTAGTTAAGTTTGCCCATGTGTCCAAGTTGACTCAACCCCCAATCACATATTCAATTCAACCCACCTGTCATGTCAAATTGGTTAAGTGTTATCCAGCTGTTCACGTTGACTTAACCCACCCATATATCGAGTCAAATTGGTTAAGTGTTATCTAGCGGTTCACATTGACTTAACCTACCCATATATCATGTCAAATTGGTTAAGTGTTATCTACTAGTTCAAGTTGACTTAACCTACCTATATATCATGTCAAATTGGTTAAGTGTTATCTAGCAGTTCACGTTGACTTAACCCACCCATATATCAAGTCAAATTGGTTAAGCGTTGTCTAGTATTTCATGTTGACTTAACCTTACCATACAAGCATGTGTCATTAGCATTAATTAATTATTAATGCCCAACCTCTCACATTAGACCTATTGTTGCGGTCACTGCATGTGCCGGTTGGTTCCGGGCAGGATTACACCACTACTCAATCTAACCTCGAGTTTTATGCATGTTATGACTAACTTCTCACATTAGAACCTATTGTTTGCGGTCACTGGATGTGCTGGGCGGTTCCGGGCAGGTTTACACTGCAAACTCATTCTAACCTCGAGTTAGCCATGTTTCATGTGTAGTTCATGTCCATTCTAGATGTCAATTATCAATTCACAAGCACGTTCGTGCTTATTCTAGATGTCATATATCAACTATTAATTTCATGTCATGTGTCGAGTTCCATAATTACATAAAAACATGGTTTGCCCAACATATTCCATTTTTAATCATGTTTCTAGGATCTTAACGGCATATCCAATTTCCAAGTCTCAAATTCAAGCTTTACCCAAAAACCCCAATTTATGTTCATGCTTATAATCCCATTAATAGGTTATACCTATTATTCCAATTTTTCCATACATGTGTTCCTAACAGGTTACCATCATTCCTCATATGTTGGTTAAGTTTATTCATATGTCAAGTGCTACTTAACTCATTTTCACTTTACTTATACAACCATTCGTGAAATAATCTTTTTACCCAAATTACTCAATTATAGCCAAATTCACCAATTCCATGTTATTCATATCCAAACATGCCATTTTCCAAAATCCCATTATACCCAATTTCATAAAATCGATATTTTCCCAATATATTTCCCCAAATTTATACATATAATCAAATTCACCTTTTAGGCTTAATTTCAAGTCACAAACAATTTCCGCCAATTGTCCCAATATTTGCAATAATAATTGTTATGCCACAATTCTCCAAATTTCAGATTATGTTCCTCGATTGCATAAAATAAGTTATAATTGGATTTATAATTGGGGAATGATGAACGATAATAATACTACTATACAACAAGTTTATTATAATTCCACTCACTTTGAATGGATTGCAGAAATAAGCGATTTGTCATTGATGTAGAACACTAATTTAATCTTCTTATTTGATTATTAGGGAAGAGCATGAGTTGTTGACGAAGAACTTTGCTACTTGATTTGTTTAAACTCCAAAGTTGATGAAGAACTTGCAATATAATTTAGAGTTTTGGGGCGGCAGCCATGTTTGGTTGAAGTTTGGTAGCATGGAGGCGTCTTAAGGAATTGTTCTGAATTAGGGTTAGGTCTTGCTATGTATTTATAGGTGTAGAGAGTGTTTTAGAGCCCTTAGATTGACCTAGAAGCCATCCGACCCGTACAGCAAATCAAAACACGTCACATGAACTAAAATCGCCCAGATCTGGGAATAGGTCGACCCCAAGTCGACCTCCCTAGGGGTAGGTCGACCCCCAGGTCAACGTCCTAGTCGACTTGACCCCCAGATCGACCCCAGGTCGACCTGCCTGGTTTTGGTGGGAAATTTCCACCCAGCTGTCTGGGTCGAATCTCGAACTGTTTTAAATTTTTGTTGAATCTTCTAAAGGCCATAACTCCTTCATACGGAGTCCGATTTTCACAAACATGGACTCTATTCCAAGCAGAATTTCGAGACAAACACAATGGTGATGTCCGTTTTACTTGATTACTGATATTTAAATTAAGTATCCTTATTTTATTATCTTTTTCGTTACGCACACTGTTATCGAATTAATTTTCCTTCTCTTCCATATATTAAATAATTTTCATTATACATCACCATTATTTACCTATCTATGCATATACACATATTTTTAATTATATTCAAAATGCTGGGTGTTACAAGGATGAACCAAAGGCACCCTTCTACCGCATCCAAAGGATAGTAGCGAGAAGTCCTTGCAATCCGGAAAATCTCAACCACGACCGAATCACAGTTTAAAAACCTCTGGTAGCTAGCCATAGAAATTCAATAGCAATTCTTCCACTTATGAAGATCTACGGTCTTCAATGCTACATCTCGACCGTCTTCTGATATCTCTAGCATTTATGTATTTGCTGGTCGGAGTGGTTTTCGGATATAAAATTCGATCCCAGTCTTTTCGAACCAACAATCGATTTGGCCAGATTTTGATAGTAGGTGTTTTAACAATCAGAATAAAAAACCATCATCCATAAAGAAAAATCGATTCACTGGTCCGGTATACAATGTCAGTTGGCCTTTTAGTTAAACAGTCATTAATTTGATTTCTAAAAACTTTCAATATTTGGATTACCACCTTTCCAATTTTTATTCAACTTATAATAAGTTTAAATAGGTTTATTCAAATTAACGAAGTAAATGATTTCGGAATTATTCTCCAAATATAATCAATGATATTTTCTGAAATAGAAAATGGACAATATAAGTTGGAAATCTTATTTGCATATTTTATCTTGTTACATTCATACAAGTAATGGCGCTTAACATTTGAAATTTGCATTTCAAACATATTTTTAATTCACATAAGCATAGAATTGCATAGACTTATAAATAAAATGATAATTTACAAAGTGTGACAAAGGTTATAAATTGCAAATAAATGTCGTATAAACAAACTTACAAATGGAGTAAAATACCGTGGGCGACGCACACGCTTTAATTGTTCATTTACAAAGGATAGTCACAACTGAATAATTTACTGTGTGCGACGCACACACTTTAGTTGTTCGTTTATAAAAGATAACAAAACCTTTGGGTTTAAACAATACAGTCGTATACCCTTCCTACTGGTTAAAGATCATAGTATGGAAAATAAATTATACTCATTCACTTATTCTTAGAAAATTTAAAATCCTTTGAATTATCGTTCATGGTATTCTTTATGGAAATACTTATTTTAATCACTTCCACTATCCTAGTTTCTAAACTAATATCATCCTTGGATAATCATGAAGTCGTTACAAGTTGGGGTATTTTATTTACCTCTCAGACCTTGAGACGACAACATTCTCATCTTCAGAATAGATAGAAGCTTATCAACGAAATCTCATTCTATCATTTTCCCTAACACTTATATTCAATTTAGAATCCCTTTTTAAACAACCACTTATCTTAGTTCTATTCAAACAACTCCTTTCACATTTGAAATATTCATCTCTAGATCTTTATCATTAGATTTTCACGTTTAAAACTAGCTCAATCCACTAAGGTTTCCGTTCGATTTCAATTCACATCAATCTTGTTTAAAACTTTCCTTTTAAAAATCCAACTTATATAAATATGAGAATACTTATTAAAAATCATTTTTTTATTTATAACAAGGTTATACTCAACTAATTTCCTTTATCACCATTTCTATTTCAACCTGGTTTCTTTCAACATTGTTCGCTTTAAAAGTTAACATTTTCTTTTTATAGAAATCCATACTCGATATATCAAAACACTTTATTTCATATGAAAACATTATATTTCCAAATCTTGTCTATCAAGTTACTTTACGAATTCATATTCATATTACATCTTAAAAATCTCGTTTATAGATCAACTTCTCGTTAATAGTCTAACATACTCTAAATCAAATAGTTTACTACATTATTAGCTATAAATAAAATAATTAACCTTCCTTAAAAGGTTATTTGAAAATGATACATAATTTCGAAAATAATTCACAATCCAATAATAGTTTTTAATAATCAATCTCATTCAAGTAGTCGACTTAGTTGCATCTCTCATTCAAGTAGTCGACATAGTTACATCAAACAAGGTTATGCTTTGTTAACCATTTCTACTTAGTTATTTCTTATTAAATTAATAAAAAAATAAATTTAAATAATTACATTTGATTAAATTAACAATCTAATTAAATAAAATAATCTTGTTTAATTATTTATTGAAAACGATTAATTCAACTCTTAACCATTTGGTTAATTACTGTGCATTTGCTTACCATACTCATTAACAAACAAATCTTGTTTTATATACTCATTACGAGATAAAATAATTATTTATTTACTTTAATAACTTCATTTAAAATAATCAATATAAAATTGATTTCAATGCTTGTCTTTAGTTATAAACAATTTTTATCACTTTCTTTCTATTGATTTATCCGACGGTAAATCACTCTCTATAAAACAGTTCCTTTATAGGCCATCTGCCAATAATTTCTTAACCAATTTTAACCAATTGCTTAATATCAACAAGTGTTGAATTTGGTTTCAACAAAACATTGATCAAATTGATTAACAATATATATAAATAATCAACATATTTGAGGAATCCGGTTGGATCCCTCCGACCTGTCCTTCCCTGCATCACCATGGTTATCTCAATTTCAACGTAACAACATATTTATTCATTTCAACAAACAGAAATAAACAGTTCAACCAATAACAATCGATAAACAATTTATAACAATCATTCAAGCATTCAATGATTTATCCAATATGTTTATAATATTATAAATGTAACCAATAAGGTAAGTTACTTTGTTTGGGTATTAAATCGTTTAAAATAACGATTTAATTTGATTAAATTAAACAAACGCTTAATTTAATCCATGAATATTAAATAATATCCAGCAAACAAATAAACAGTCACCACATTATCAACTATTCGCAAACGTAGCACACAAAATAAAAACCCAGCTTATATAAAATATAAACGGGGTAAACTAAGTGAGTTAAACTCACCTTGATTTCCACTCGCTGTCAAAACAGTTTGTTTCAGTCAATTCCAAATGCATCCCAACCAGCTTCAAATTGTTATGTCTGCCGATATGGTTCCAACGCTCCTTGTTGGGTCCGATTCTGATAACATATGAAAACACCGCACACATTTTAAATTACGATTTAAATCTAAATTAATTAACCTCAATTATGCATATGAATTAATGATAATTACTTAGTTTAGTTTTGTGATGGCCCGCTCCGCACCAGCCGACATTTCCTCCGATAGTGCGTTGTACACATGCCCAACTAGCACGGAACAGTCGCCAAAGAAAGGAAAAAAGAGAATGAACTAATCAAAAACCTGTAGAATGTCTCACAGCGCATGGAACAAAATATAATAATAATATAGTTGACATAAAACAGGCGAGACAGTGCATAAGCTGATAATTAAAACCAACATCGTCATCAGAGTAGCGGAAATCCAAATACAGCTTATTACAACTTTCCAAATTACTGTCTCCAAACAAAAGAAAGAAAGGTACACCACTAATGCCCAAAGTAGTGACCGCAGCAACATAGGGAGAATATCTATATATATGTCATACGTGGGAGCGTCCTGCTCGTCTCCGGTACAGCTACTCGTGCATACCACCTAACCTGTCTTTAGTCTGCTCGTGAGAGCACCCAGAGTAATAAGAAGAGACATAAAACTCTGGTTCAGACAAAAGTCTGGTATGAGTGATAAGCATCTAAACAGAACAATAACAGGTATACTAAACCATACCTGAACCTGGACCTGCAACCAAAGAGTTAGCACTACATACCGTACAATACTCTAAGGTGCCACTAACATATGGTGTAAAGAATACGGGGGTGGGGGTGTGCATGTCATAATGATGGCAAACAAATCAAACATAGCAACCATCCTCACATCTCTCACTCAGTGCGTAAAGCATACGATGTCCACCACTGTCAATCACTAGACACATCGAAGTAGTGACGGTGTTCGACTTGTACAACTACTACTTCTTCCAAGCTTACCGCATGGAGTCATGACCAAATCTTTACAAATGACCCCACTTCATTGGTCTATAGCTCTTTATTCGTACCTAGGCCACTGTGGCCCTGAATCCGTTCACGTACCCCCTACACATAGTGATCCAAAGTTACAGACATCGACAACCCCTTAACACACGTCCCACAGCAAAGCCCAACTCATGAAGTTAACTCGTTGGTTCCCAACTGGATCCTGAGTACAAACTTCCCACTTGGACTACCTTTGCATCTCGGGTTTTGGTCTTCTCCTCCAGATCGGTCTTCATTCAGTTCAGAAGCAAACTTTCTCTCGGACTGGTTCTCTTCTCCTTGTTCAGCTCCTGGTCATCACTCATGTCAACTCTTCTGGTTCGGATCGAAATACCCCACGCGGGTCGGGTCGTGGTGACCCTATTGGATCGGGCCGAGCTCCATGGCTCGTGACGCTCCCCTGGGATCATGATGCTCCTCCCCCTTCGGATCGTGGATGTGCTTCGGTTCAGAGTGGCACCCTGGTTTGGATCGTGACGCATAGGTCAGCTCGTGGCTGGAGGCACAGCTCGAAGCATCAGTCCGTTCAAACTCCACGGTTCGGGTCGTGCTCCATGCTCCAGCTCGTGGTGAAGGTTGGGTGGCGCGAACGAGTCGGGTCAAGGCAGGGGGGGCGATCCGATCCAGTTCAGCTAATTTCCTGCACTTCTTTCCAACGATTGTTTTACGCCATTCGACGGCGTTTTTGACCGATCTAACACTTCTAGACAATCACAAAGCATACCATACAGTCATAGCAACATGTAGAACTGACCATAAACACCAAAACAACAATTTGATAGGTTAAAACGGATCAAACATAGCCAAAAACCCATATTTTTCCTTAAGCATGTTTAAGCAAATCTAATGATATGATTAGCAAAACTTAACCAAATTAACCCAAACTTTAAACAGAGGTCTAAAACAATATTTCGAATTTTATAAATATTTTTCCAAAATTTTATCATGTCTAATTTCGTTAATCTTCACTAATTACCCTTGATTAACTGTAACTAGTGCATAACCATGCAAATCACTCACCTTTGCCACAAATAAAACTCAGATCCGAAATGAATCTCTGCTTTGGCGTTGTTCCCAAGGCAACACAGCAGCTCTATCTCAATCTC
The DNA here is from genome assembly GCA_030737875.1 of Allium sativum. Taxonomy (NCBI): domain Eukaryota; kingdom Viridiplantae; phylum Streptophyta; class Magnoliopsida; order Asparagales; family Amaryllidaceae; genus Allium; species Allium sativum. The sequence goes on along the minus strand of CM060918.1, from coordinate 788,693,437 downwards.
TATGCTAATCCGCCTCAATTTGATGTAGAATAGGCCAATACTTGATTAAATGGTGATTAGAAGGTATTTTAGATGTTGGAGGCCATGGCTAGGTTGAGTGGAATGAATAGTGATGGCTGAAAAATGAGAAAAAGGTATTCTGCAAACCCTAACAGCCCTTTTAAACTCCTAATCCCGAAATCCCCCTTTGGGCCTAGCTGTTAATCATCCGGTTAAGCCCAATTAAGCTGTTTTTCACCATCTGAAACTTGTTTCAGTCATATCTCCCAAACAGTGAGTCCGTTTGGCTAATGTGACTGCACTACGGAAAGGTAAACCATCACCCGGAGCTAATGGAAGTGGTTTCAGGTCAAAATTCATTTCCAGTCAAAAGTTATGGTCAAAACAAGATCAGCTAGGGGCAAAATGGTCATTTAAAAATCGACAAAAATCATGAACATGGGAAATGACCCCACTAGTCGTCTCCCAAAGTTACATGACCATACGACTTCGTATGTGGAAGAAATAAATATTCTACGATCCTATGATGCGTACAATGCGGGTCGTTACACTCTCCCCCCCCCTCCCCCAAGAAATTTCATCCCCGAAATTACTTAACCCAAAACATACAAAGGATTCTGCATGCCTATCAGCCATATACAACAATCAAACATGCAAAACCAACAAAACATACCTATCCTGGCATGCGGAATGACTAAATCGTAACTGTAATCTTACCAGGCGAAGAGTTCTGGATACATCTTCTTAATGCTCTCCTCTGTCTCCCAAGTACAATCATTTTCATTCTCGCCCCACTGAACTTTGACTAATTTCACCGCTTTCCTTCGAAGTTGCTTTGTATCGTTCCCAATAATATGCATAGGTCTGCGGTTCCCAACCGCCTTGGGTTCAACTTCGATATCATCCAACCGATCAGGTGAAATAGTCACATCTGGGTCGTGTACGAACTTCCTTAACTGGGAAACATGAAATACGTTATGAACTCCTGCCATCTTCTCTGGTAATTCAACTTTATATGCAGAATTCCCAATTTGCTCAAGAACTGGGAATGGACCGACAAATCTTGGTGCTAACTTGCCTCTCCTGCCAATCGTATCACGCTCTTCAACGGAGAAATCTTGAAAAATACCAAGTCGCCAATGGAGAACATTAATTCTCTTCTCCTCTTATCAGCATAACTCTTCTGCCTATCTTGCGCAGCCTTCATTCATTGTTGGATAACCTTAATCTTGTCTGATGTTTCTCTTATTACTTCTGGTCCAAGCACATATTTCTCACCGGTTTCCAACCATCATGATGGTGAGTTGCACGGTCTTCCGTACAAAGCTTCAAATGGAGCCATACCAATATTGGATTGATAACTATTATTATATGCAAACTCTACTAGATGCAAATGGTCATCCCATGATCCACCAAAATCCAATACATAAGCTCTCAAGTGGTCTTCTAATACTCGATTCACCCTTTCTTACTGTCCGTCGGTTTGAGGATGATACGCGGTACTAAGATGTAATTCTAATCCTAACGCCTCTTGTAAGCTTTTCCAACATCCACTAGTAAACAACGGATCTCGGTCACTCACAATGCTTTTGGGTATTCCAAGAAATCTCACTACCCACTTTACATATAGTTCGGCTAACTTAGCTGCTGTCATGTTTGACTTGACGGGTATAAACCTTGCACTCTTAGTCAATCGGTCCACAATCACCCAAATGCTATCATGGCTTGATCTAGTCTTTGATAACCCATCAATGAAATCCATTGAGACTTGTTCCCATTTACGTTCTGGAATTTCTAATGGTTGTAACAAACCACTAGGCTTCTTTTGCTCAGCTTTAACTAGCTGACAATTCATGCATTTGAATATAAACGTCCCAACGTCTCTTTTCATCCCTTCCCAGTAGTAGGTCTGCTTCATGTCTGGTACATCTTGTTACCACCGGGGTGTATAGTCAGTTTTGAGTGATGACATTCTCTAAGCACTTCATCTCTCAATCCATTGACATTGGGCACAACAATTCTTCCATTCTTTCTAAGCCATCCATCTCGATCAAGCCCATACTTGTTCATCTCTCCGTCGATTCCCATCTCTAACTTTGAGATGATTTCCAATAGGTTAGGATCATCACTCTGACTTGAACCAATCCGCTCAATCAAAGTGGGTCTGATCGTCAAACTTGCTAACATTTCTGGATCCAATTCGCACTTTGGTCTGAAATCATACCCAGCGATGTACTCCAGTTGCTTCCATTCTAGAAACATAGCCCCTAAACTGGCATGTCTTCTACTCAATGCATCAGCTACCGCATTGCCCTTTCCTGGTGTGTATGCGATATCGAAATCATAGGAAGCCAAGAATTCTAATCATTTTTGCTGTCGGAGATTTAGATCCTTTTGGGAGAAGAGATATTTTAATGATTGGTAAATAGCTCAAATCTTTCTCCCAAGAGATAATGTCTCCACATCTTCAATGCGAATACGATCGCTGCTAATTCCAAGTCATGGGTAGGGTATCTTTTCTCGTGCGGTTTCAGTTGCCAACTTGTATAATCTACAACCCTACCTCCTTGCATCAATACAACACCTAGTCCGGTACCACATGCGTCCGTATATACTGTCATCTCTTCATTCCCCTTAGGAATGACTAACACTGGTGCACATGTCAACTTTTCCTTTAGACTCTTGAATGCATTCTCGCACTTTTCATCCCAGACGAAAGCTTGATTCTTCTTGGTCAACTGAGTCAACGGTGCTGCTATCTTGGAGAAGTCTTGGATAAACTTACGATAATATCCGGCTTATTCCAAGAAACTTCTTATGTCCGTTGCATTCTTGGGTGTAGACCAATCTTGTACCGTAGCCACCTTTGCAGGATCCACGACAATACCATTCTCTGAAACAACATGGCCCAAGAATCTCACTTCCCTCCTCCAGAAGTGACACATAGAAAACTTTTCTTTCAATTGGTGTTTTCTCAACACCTCCATCACTATCCTCAAATGTTCCTTGTGTCCTTTCTCTGTCTTTGAATAAACAAGTATATCGTCCACGAACACAAGAAGAAACTTATTCAACTGATCTCTGAATACCCTATTCATAAGATCCACAAAATATGCTGGTGCATTGATCAGCCCGAATGGCATGACCAATCACTCATAAAATCCAAACGGCATCCGAAATGTCGTTTTAGCTATACTCTTAGCTTCCACTCTAAGCTGATGAAAACCTGTCACGAGATCCAACTGAGAGAATACTCTCCCGCCACTCAACTGATCAAACAAATCATCTATTCACGGTAAAGGATACTTGTTCTTCCTTGTCACCTTATTCAACTCGCGGTAGTCTACACACAATCGAAGGGAACCATCGGCCCTGGTAGCAAACACAACTGGTGCTCCCCATTCAGAAACACTCCTTCTGATAAATCCCTTCTTCAAAAGATCGCTGACTTGCACCCCGAGCTCTTGCTGCTCCCTTGGTGCCATACGACAAAGTGGCATCACTATAGGTCTGGCATCTTTCACCAAATCAAAACGGAACTCAATCTCTCGGTGTGGTGGAAGCCAGGTCACTTCCTCGAAGACGTCCGGATGCTGGCCAACCACAGGCAAACCTAACAACTCACCATGCGGGATGTCGAGGGAATTTATAAAACTAGTCATTACCCCCTCACTGGGTAGACCACCAAACACTACCCTCCGCCCATCATCCGCTCTAACTGTCACCAAAAAGCCCTCACAGTCTACCACCACCCCGTATCTTTGGAGCCAATCGACTCCCATAATAATGCCAAACCTAGTAAAGCCCAAAACAAAGCAATCACAAACAAACATACATCCATGACTCGATAAGACCACCTTACGACAAATCATGCTAAGGTTAGTCGAACCACCAATCGGGTTCATCACCGCTAAAGGTCTATCGACAATCTCCGGTTCCAATCCCAACCTATCTACCAGGTCACTAGATATGAAAGAACTGGAAGCTCCGGTATCAAACAAAACTCTAACAGGAACATCATAAACAGAAAGCATACCTTGAATAACGATATTCTTTCCCTTCTCCGCTGCAGTTGGGGCATTCGACGAAGAAGGAATAGCATTAAGGGCATATGCTTTCACCATCTGCTTTTCTTTAGGGGGTTGCGGACACTTGTCCTTGTGATGCCCCACTTTGCCACAGTTGAAGTACTTCCTATCCGCTGGCTTTGCTCGACAATTACTAGCACAGTGGCCCTTCTTGCCACAGCTAAAGCACTCAACATCGTTCTTCTTTTGGCCATCCTTATTCTGGTTCTACTTCCTCTTATTCTGAAAACCACTCTCGCCTCCACTGCTTGCTTGCGGTTTTGGTTCCTCTGCAGATGCGACCTCAGTCATTGACTTAGGGTAAAGACTTTCCGATCTTAAAGCTTTCCCCACAATCGATTCAAACGTCTCATCAATGTGGTTAATAATCATTTCCCCCAAGTATCCATCCAAGCCAGTTATGAACTTCTCGTTCTTCTTCTCGGCAGTATCTATTAGGGATAACCCATATTTCGACAAAGTATCGAATTCTGAAATATACTCCGAGACAGCTCTGCCATTCTGCTTGAGTTCCAAGAATTTCTTAAATAGCACTGACTTCTGAGCAACTGGAATGAACTTATCGCTAAAGCGAGCCTTAAACTGATCCCAAGTAATCTGATCCTCGGGAGTAACTGCCATTATAGCATTCCACCAATTCATTGCCCATCCTTGCAGCTGACGGGATGCTAGCCTTCTCTTCATCGCATCCTCGATACCCAAGTCTTCGAAGATACGCTCGCAGTCATCCATCCAATCCTGAACATCCGTAGCCGATTCCATTCCGTGGAACGGCTTCCCACCAAGATTAGTATAGTCCTTGTTAAGCTTGGTGAAATCGGCCCTAGGCGCCTGCACTATTGGACCACCTCCATTACCAGCATTGGGAGCTGCCCTCTGCACATCCCCAAGCATCTCCCTCATGAGGTCAGTAAACATTGTCCTCATCTCAGCAGCATTCCCGTTATTTTCTCCTCTACCGGTACCCCTTGCCTATCGGCTCATCGTTTAATCTGCACAGAGAAAACGATTAACCATCCTCTTTGTGGTGTCAGTGCAGTGCGACTTCATCCTTAGCTATACTAATAATATATATAGCTTTTGAAAACCAAAATAATCACAAATACGCGCTCTCATATACGTGTACTGTCTCTCCCTGATAACTTCCCTAGGTTAACTATGCAACCTAGAGTCTGATACCAAATGTGACGGCCCGCTCCGCACCAGCCGGCATTTCCTCCGAAAGTGCGCTGTACACATGCCCGAGTAGCACGGAACGGTCGCCAAAGAAAGGAAAGAAGAGAATGGACTAATCGAAAACCTGTAGAATGTCTCATAACACAAGGAAAAAAATATAATAACAATATACTTGACATAAAACAGGTGAGACAGTGCATAAGCTGATAATTAAACCAACATCAACATCATCATCAGATTAGCGGAAATCCAAAAACAACTTATTACAACTTTCCAAATTCCTATCTCCAAACAAAAGAAAGAAATGTACACCACTAATGCCCAAAGTAGCGACCGCAGCAACACAGGGAGAATATATATATATATATATATATATATATATATATATATATATATATGTCATACGTGGGAGCCTCCTGCTCGTCTCCGGTACAGCTACTCGTGCATACCACCTAACCTGTCTCTAGTCTGCTCGTGAGAGCACCCAGAGTAATAAGAAGAGACATAAAACTCTGGGTCAGACAAAAGTCTGGTATGAGTGATAAGCAGCAAAACAGAGCAATAACATGTATACTATACCATACCTGAACCTGGACCTACAACCAAAGAGTTAGCACTACATATCGTACAATACTCTAAGGTGCCACTAACATATGGTGTAAAGAATACGGGGGTGGGGGTGTGCATGTCATAATGATGGAAAATAAATCAAACATAGTAACCATCCTCACATCTCTCACTCAGTGCGTAAAGCATACGATGTCCACCACTGTCAATCACTAGACCCATCGAAGTAGTGACGGAGTTCGACTTGTATAACTACTGCTTCTACCAAGCTTACCCCATGGAGTCATGACCAAATATTTACAAATGATCCCACTTCATGGGTCTATAGCTCTTTAATCATACCTAGGCCACTGTCGCCCTGAATCCGTTCACGTACCCCCTACACATAGTGATCCAAAGTTACAGACATCGACAACCCCTTAACACACGTCTCGCAACAAAGCCCAACTCATGAAGTTAACTCGTTGGTTCCCAACTGGATTCTGTGTACAAACTTCCCACTTGGACTACCTTTGCATCTCGGGTTTTGGTCTTCTCCTCCGGATTGGTCTTCATTCAGTTTAGAAGCAAACTTCCTCTCGGACCGGTTCTCTTCCCCTTGTTCAGATCCTGGTCATCACCCATGTCAACTCTTCTGGTTCGGATCGAAATACCCCACGCGGGTCGGGTCATGGTGACCCTATCGGATCGGGTCATGCTCCATGGCTCGTGACGCTCCCCTGGGATCATGATGCTCCACCCCCTTCGGATCGTGGATGTGCTTCGGTTCAGAGTGGCACCCTAGTTCGTATCGTGATGCATAGGTCAGCTCGTGGCTGGAGGCACAGCTCGAAGCATCAGTCCGTTCAAGCTCTCCATGCTCCAGCTCGTGGTGAAGATTGGGTGGCGCGAACGGGTCGGGTCAAGGTAGAGGGGGGGTGATCCGATCCGGTTCAGCTAATTTCCTGCACTTCTTTCCAGCGACTGTTTTACGCCATTCGACGGCGTTTTCGACCTATCTAACACTCCTAGACAATCACAAAGCATACCATACAGTCATAGCAACATGTAGAACTGACCACAAACACCAAAACAACAATTTGATAGGTTAAAACGGATCAAACATAGTCAAAAACACATATTTTCCCTTAAGCATGTTTAAGCAAATCTAATGATATGATTAACAAAACTTAACCAAATTAACCAAAACATTAAACAGAGGTCTAAAACAATATTTCGAATTTAATAAATATTTTTCCAAAATTTTATCATGTCTAATTTCGTTTATCTTCACTAATTATCCTTGATTAACTGTAACTAGTGCAAAACCATGCAAATCACTCACCTTTGCCATAAATAAAACTCAGATCTGAAATGAATCTCTGTTTTGGCGCTGTTCCCAAGGCAACATAGCAGCTCTATCTCAATCTCTATGCTAATCCGCCTCAATTTGATGTAGATTAGGCCAAAACTTGATTAAACGGTGATTAGAAGGTGTTTTAGATGTTGGAGACCATGGCTAGGTTGAGAGGAATGAATAGTGACGGCTAAAAAATGAGAAAAAGGTATTCTCCAAACCCTAACAGCCCTTTTAAACTCCTAATCCCAAAATCCCCCTTTGGGCCTAGCTGTTAATCACCCGGTTAAACCTAATTAAGCTGTTTTTCACAATATGAAACTTGTTTCAGCCATATCTCCCAAACGGTGAGTCCGTTTGCTAATGTGACCGCACTATGAAAAGGTAAACCATCATCCGGAGCCAATGGAAGTGGTTTCAGGTCAAAATTCCTTTCCAGTCAAAAGTTATGGTCAAAACAAGATCCGCTAGGGGCAAAACGGTCATTTAAAAATCGAAAAAATCATGAACATGGGAAATGACCCCACTAGTCGTCTCCCAAAGTTACATGACCATACGACTTCATATGTGGAAGAAATAAATATTCTACGATCCTATGATGCGTAGAATGCGGGTCGTTACAACTTTTAACTGACCCATTCTTGTTTAGTTCTGAAAACATGGCTTGATGACAATTCTTTTTGCTTCTTTTCAAAAATTGGCTTGATTACATTGGTTAGAAAGAAAAAAAATATAGGACCGACATTTATGTTTGCTAAAGCCTAACTTAGGCCTTTTATCCGTATATTGCAGTCCACGTAGATTAGAGGCATTAGTCATAAAACTTTGTGTCACAAAATTTACGAGTTTTAGGAAAATAAAATTTAATTGGGAAAGTATCTCCCTTACACAGACACGTTATAATTTAATAACTAAACCTAAATACCAACTACTAAACTTGAATTATCATAAAATTAGACATGTGTAAATAAAAGGCTTGGCATGTTATATGTTATATAAACTTTCGTAACCACTTGGAGTTGTATTACCCAGTCGACCAAAAAGGTTGGCGCATATTAAATAAGTTATTTGGCACTTTGTGTGGCATATGATAAGGCGGTTATACATCATTAGGCACACATTAAATAATTATGCCGCATAAATAATATTAGTCAAAGAATTAGGCATGTCAGATATAACAATTATGGGTAACATAGTATTACTGTTCTCTTTATTTACTATTTATTACACTAGGCATGTTTATTAAATAATTTGACATATTCTTAAACTTACTGCAACGAAATGCCCCGTTCTAATTTCAACTACTTCGTGTTTGCTCTTCTTCAACCCATGCAATAGTACACTCCATCCACATACTATTCTTCTTCCCATCCGTTCCATTGTAACCATGTTGACTCCCCAAAGCTTGCATACAACATTCCGCCTAGCCCCATACGTGCACGACTCACGCGTCTGCACATTTTTCATTTATTTTCTTTTCATGTTTTTTGTACCTTACGTCACCTTGTTCTCCTCAACTTCTACAGATCCCATTTCCTATTCACCGCTCCAAACCCATATTTGCGCACCCCTTATCTTTCGCATGAAACACAGAACAGAGCTCGACCCTCCACCTTTCAAAATATGACCAAGCACAAACCTTACCTTCTCCACTGACAAACGCCCCCTGCATCTCTAGTGACAGCTTCAATCCTCCCCTCAGCAACAGCATGCACTCAATGATCTGCAGCAACCCAACGCCCTGAACTAGCTCACACCATGCTATATTATTTCTCCCCCCTTTCAACCAACTTCCTCCCTTGTCTTGCTATGTTAGAGCAACCCCAGTTCAAAAATGGGTTGTGTTTGGTAAAAGGAAGGGTAAGGATTTCTAATAGTGAAGCAAACTCACATTTTTCATTTGAAGAAGATCTCCATTTAAGTTTGATTTTTATTTTGTTGAAGGATAGAATGCGGTTCTCACCATTACTGTAACCCAAAGAAAAAGAAAAGAGCCGCTCTTTTATAGGTGAATAAGTACGTGGGGAGCAAGGAATTATAAGGGGTAGGTTTGCAGAAAGTAGTAGAATAGCTGTGGTGTGGGGGATTCTCCAAAAATTACTTGTTCGTCACGGGTTTAGGACAGATTGGGATGCAAGAAATAGGAAGTTTGGTACGCAAGAAAAGAAGGAAAATATAAAAGAACGGCGGGGACTTAGAAGGTTTACTAGCTGTGTTTACTGTTGTTGTTGGGATAATTATGCTTCGTTGAATTAGAACAGCCGAAGTCAAAAGAAAACAATCCAGCCTACATATTAGGAGATCCTTTTTTATTTTATTTTGAAATATAGGATAAGCTCATGATTCGATATATATATATATGTATATAAATACACACAAGTTTGCACGGATAAACTGTTGCTAGGATTAAAGGAATTAGACTGATTATTTGCCATTAACCGTTTAATTTATGTACCGTGCACACAAAGTTCAAACATACCGAAATGGATTCACCGCTACGTCTTAACGTCTCGCTCCCAATGAAAATAATTTTTTTGAAAAAGGACTCTGTTTGTAAAAACGATGTTATTTTAATTTACCCGTTCACCCTTACATTTTGCGCACCACCAAAACAACTCCATTTCACTACAAAGCAAAAAAAAATTAGTTATATGTTTTACAATTAATATTTTCAATCAGTAAACACAAGTATTTGACCGTGTGCGGAGCACGTCCCTTATCCTAGTTTGTATATATATATATATATATATATATATATATATATAACAGAATTCACGTTGAACGTTTTAAACTCGTACCACTATTCACGAACTCCATTTTAATTAAATAAAATTTGATATAAAATTCAATTAAAATTTCGATATAGTATTTAAAATAGATTTAAATATTCAAATTTAAACGACCGAAAAATCTAGGACGTAACATATTGTGGAGGAATTTGGAAGATAGATATATATCGTTATTCATCATACGATATGTGTTGGTTTCAGAATTTGATATTGAATATAAGCCGATATAATTTCTATTTAGAGCCTTGTATTTGATATTAAATTGGATTTTTGGTTTGTCGTGAACGGTTTCTTAAATAACACTGTTCTTAAACCTCGTGTGAAAAGAATAAATCTTTTAATTAAGATTATTAGAGTTTCCATTTATATTTAGTAATTGTAATAAAATTGAATGTGATTTTGGGTTTATCGTGGACTGTGTCTTAAACAACATTCGTTCTTTAACCCAATTAACAGTGAAATGTGATTTGTAATATATAAATCTTTCTACTAAGATTAAGTGGAAATTTTCCAAAGTTAAGTTTTCCAATTTAATATATTAAATTGGAATTGAATGGAATTCGGTTTAGTGGTAATCGAAGTGAGCTTCTGTTGAGAAAGACTGTTATTGTATATGGAATTTAAAAGGCTTTGCCATTATTCCATTTATATTATTGGTTGGATACGGAAATTTATATCGATTATATATATTGATCTGTATTCCGTAAAGGTTCCATAATTAATGGAACGTGATTTTGGGTTTATCGTGAATTGTGTTTTAAATGACATTGGTTCTCTAACCCAGTTAAAGACAGGATCACATGTCTAACATTGTATTTCGAACCGTATTATTGATCTCTACTAAATATATATCTGTTTGGTGGTGGAAAATTTATTCTCTTGCTTAACACCCTTCTCTAAGACGTATGAGCTTAGAGGTTATATATTGGTGGAAATCAATGGTACGATATAGATTGTCGATATGGCATGTTTGTGTTTCCAAATTTAAATAATCATTAACTAATGATTGTTGGAATAATAAAACTAATTGGAGTTTTAATGAATCTTTAATTAGATTAAAATGATAATGCCATAATTAAATTTATCGAATTCAGGAAATGATCGAGAATGGGGTACCACTTGTTTTACTCCAGGCGATAGTTAAATCTTTAATTAGATTTGAACGGGAAATGGTAATTAATTTTACAAATAGCATAGTGGTGTTACGTATGGGGTACTACCAGTTTTGCTCCATGGGATGAATAGGTTGGGATTGGGATTAATATAATAAATGATTATTTCGGTAAGGCTCGATAATCCCGACTAGTTATATAAACCATAATTTGGTTTAAAACTATGAAAAGATAAAATGAAATCTTTTGAAATGGATATCTAACGGAAGATTAAGGAATAAATTTAAATAATTTATCTTTGATAAAATTAATGGGAACCTTTCCTTAATGATGTAAATATTTGAATAAAAGAATATTCTGAATTGGAATGAGGCATATGATGTGTTTTTATAGCACTTGATTATTGATTATAAAATAAGAGAGTTATTTGGAAAGACTGGGTTGATCTCTTTCTGAATAACTGATACGACGACTAAAAGTCGACGATTAAGACGGTGGTTGAAAACTGGAGATCTTCACATCGTTTGGATGACTATTGATGTCTTGATTGGGTTGTACACCCAAGACAAGATAATAAGTGGTGATCATCCAAACGTACTTGGAGATCGACCGGATATGCGAGGACCTCTCTCCGGTATTGGACATATGGGACGAGGTATAAGGTGCCTCCGGTTTCGTTCAGACCCAGAACGGATTTGTAAATGGATGTGTGTTTGACATTGGATTTCATTCTGTGTTGATTGATTTCTATTAAATATATATATTTGTTTGGTGGCGGAGAATTTGTTCTCTTGCTTAACAACCTTCTCTGAGACATACGAGCTTAGAGGTTATATATTAATAGACATCAATTGCATGGCGTGAATTATCAGTGTAGCCTGCTAAGATGCAAATAATCAAGGCTTTTGTTGAAAAGCAGAGTCTTGTGGTTGATGATCATAGCACGACTTTAATTACCATAGCTTTGTGTATAACATTAATTCACGAGACTTACACCTTGGTATGAGTTAAAAACGAGAGGGAATGCAGGGAGTGCACGCGTTTCTTTCTAGCTAGAAGTGGTGTCATGGTATGGAGCCCATACATTTTTTACTTATGTGGTTGTTGGATTGCGAGGCGCCTCGGATTTGAGTCCCTAGTGGCTCTTGATATGGTAGACTTACTGACCATTTTAGAGGTCTGATAGGACCGGGAAACTTGTGTTCAGGAATAACTAATCCACTAAAGTATGTGTGGACCGGCCCTGCATGATCCAAAGGTTGCCCGTAGGTGTGATCCTGGGTCAACTTGCTATCTGAATCGGTAAGGAGACCATCCCTTGGCTTGAATCACGATGGAAATCCAAATTCCAATACGACATTCTTCAATTTTAGTTATAGAACTAGTATGGCGACATAGTAGGATGGGGTACTATGCCGCCTATGATTGATGCATTTATATTTGAAGTTGATTTTGACACTATACACCTATAGTAGTATAAAAGGATTTGTTTTAAAACATACCAAGCATGTTTGGCTATTATAAGGTAAAACTATATCCTCAGGCTTACGTCGCATTGTGTGATGGGACCTGAGTCTTAAAATAGCTTCATTTTTCCAAAAAACATTACGCTGTTTGTTTTATGCACTGGTATTCTTGGGAGAAAACTCGTTCCGTGTTATACGGCGTGGTCCCTTGATTTTCTCCATTTTAAAGTAAAATTTTAATAACTGTTTTAGTTCTCACACCAGTCCCATGACTGGCTCGGAGTTTATTGTTTTAACCTAAACTCTAGGTGCCCCTATTTTCCCCATGGGCAGCTAGTAGTTTTGGTTTTTTCAAATACTTCTTTTCACAGGATCCTGGATTACAGCTGGAGCTATATTCGGAAAGCTTTGTATCCGTGTGTCTCCTTCAGTTGTGTCAATTGTTATTTTCTGCTACGCATTGTGCTTATGTGTTATTTTCCGCTGCTATGTATTTTAATCTCTGATATTATATTATTTCCGCGGTGTAATATTTATTCATACTCTGATATATTCTTATACTATGATGTTGTAACGGCCCGAAATCTGTACTATCTGAGTTGACTAAAAACAAATATCCAACCCAAATAATATAGAAATACAAGTCATTAGGATTAATGAAAATAGAAACAGACAGAAGAAGAACATAAATAACAACACAGAACCTCACAGCGTAACAAATAAAATATATTATATAACATATCCTTTGAAATACAAAACTATTGTAACACCCCGAATTTTTAACAACACCAAAGAGGATAAATTAAAGAATAATTAATTTAATATTAAGAATTAAGGGAAACAAACTACATCATTACGTCCGTCTTGAAATTCTGGTCAGGATAGACACCTTGTTTGCGTAAAATGGATAACATATGAAGAAGTTATAGATGATAAAAGTTTGACAAATCAAAACAGGGATAACTGGCGCACTTCACAAGTGCGCCAAGGCAATTTTACACTGGCGCACCTGTAAAGTGTGTCCATAGTGTTTTTTTGGGTATTCGGGCCTTTCTCAAGTGGGTGGTGACCCGTGACTTGATTCACTCTAGGGTTGAGGTGGCATTCGAATTTTGGACATTGGCAGCTATAAATATACCTCAATTCTCTTGTTTTCTTCCCAAAGAATCAATGGCGGCCAAACTTTGCAGGTGTCTGAATTGAACTGGATCACTTATCTTCTACTATCAACTAAGGAAAATCAATTGGAGATTCAAGATCCAATCTCTTCTAGTTCTATATTCTAATCCAAACTTAGTGAGAATAATTACTTTTAGAATTAAATATTTAAAAGTAAACTTGATAAGATTATAGTTTTGATTTATTCATATATTTTATTGGATCCATTGTAAATTATGAACATATAACATTTTGGATTGATTATAACTTGGATCTAAATTTCTATGATGTAGATCTTAATCCCTATTTTTGTTAGATCTATTTTTATCTATAGATCTGAATTATGTGGACATTCTATAATGTAGATCTTAATCCCTATTTGTGTTAGATCTACTTTTATCTATAGATCTGAATTATGTTGATATTCTATGATGAAGATCGTATCCCTATTTGTATTAGATCTACTTTTGTCTATTAGATCTGAATTATGTAGACATTCTGTGATGTAGGTCTTAATCTTTATTTGTTTGATCCACTTTTACCTATTAGATCTGTATTATATGGACACCTAAATAATTAATAAATTCTAGTTTATTATTTGGATCCCCTTGTGCTTCTCATATTAGATCTGAACTTGTTGGACATCTAAATTAAAATTTAGATCTTGTCATGTTCATCCTATCAACTTTGCTATGTTACAACTAGTTAGCTGCCACAAGTTCATTAGATCTATGCTTATATGTTCACCATGTCAGTATATGTTTATACTAGTTATGTTAGAACATTCACCTTTGTCATATTTCCATTACCTTCCCTTTTTATCGTTTATGATTAGGCTATTATTTAGCATATACATGCCGCAAATTATGAACCCGCTAGTTAGGGAATGAGGAGGGAAAAAGGTTAATATTGGCATAATTTGAATGTGAACATGAGTTGGATGTATAATTCACTAACTGGGTAAATGGGCATAAATACCTAATAAGGCATTGGTATAATTAATTAGACATATAATTCAAAAAGGAGGAAAGTGCGTACATAATTACCTATAAAGACATAGGTAAGAATTTGATAAAGATGGAATGTTTAATAATCACAATTAGAAATTGTAATGGCACTTATGACACGAGGTTAGGTTGCATTAGTGGTGAAAGTCTGCCAAGACCTGACCGACATATCCAGCAGCCACTATTGTTGAACCTAATGTGAGAGGTCTAAGTGTGCGAATACGAATTAGGATAAGACACGAGGTTAGGCCCAACTTGTGGAATAAGACTGCCCGGACCCAACTAGCATATCCAGCATCCACAAGTTGTAGGCCTAATGTGGGAGGTCTGTCCCATTATAAACCATAAATAGACATGTTAATAAATTGGACTACTTAACCTAATCTAATCCATAAGGGATTGTATGAATATGAACTAAAGTTAGGGTTAAGAAATATTGATTGGACAGTGGATGTGCAGCAAATCTGGAGGGGGTGGGTAATATTTATATATAGACCCACAATCTTAACCCGATAAGGTTATGTAATTAAAGACACCTAGTGGTATACATAACCGGAGGGAATAATAAAGTTATGTAATTAAAGGCGCCTTTTAGGGTAAGCATAACTGATAGAAATGAATAGGGCTATGTAATTAAAGACACCTAGTTGTATACATAGTCAGTGAAAACCTAGTGGGGGATACAAGACAAAGGGGAGAGCTTGTATCATATTGTGTGGGACCCATTTCAGTCAGTAACCCGGAGTAGGTATCAAACAAAGTACTCCGTACTAGGCGGAGAAGGGGAACACTTACGGGCCGATTGTAAGAGATCCAAACGCAGAGGATGGTGTGGGCGACGCAAACCAACTGAGCCATGTGCGTGCCTGAGTCGAGCAGAGGGGGATAAGACAACCGTGACACATGTAGATATGAGGTTGTGCATATCAGTGAGCGTTTCCACTTTAGGACGTGATACATCCTATTATGGGGCTGGCACAAAGTATCTACGGAGTAGGGAGCCGATCGATTAGGGTAGTGGTTAGGGTACATTTGGACGTATGCCTAAGTCTACCACCTTGAAGTGTAAGGGATCATCCCATTCTGGTTATACTAGTAATAGTGCAGAGTAATCATTAGAAGCATATACACCTTATCCTGTCTACCTTGTCACACCAGCCATTTATGTAGTGATCTCTCTTATCCACTTTATATGCCTGACACGCTACTTTTATTTATTTACTTTCTAAAAGTCACTAGACTCGCCAGACTTTATGTCTGCCCTTTGGGTTTCTCCTTCTTTCTTCCGTTTCCCACCAGGTTCTCATGGAGGAAACACTTAGGCTTGACTATGATTCTGCTTATTTTGCTGGAGCTGCTGATATGTATGGCTCAAGCTCCTATCCTTGTTGCTATGGCTATATTTTATTCTTAGGGAATTTTACTTTTTTTTATGTACTCTGATATTTTTGAAGTACAAGACTGTAACTTTTATGTTGTAATAGGCTTTTTTGTTTCAAACATGTGATGTTTTTGGACCACAGTATCTTATGATAAATAAAGATTTTATTCTGCTGTTATTATATATATATCTTGTAACATTCTGTGTCAGTTTACCTATAATGCTACACGAAACTGAATGCATTCCCTTTGTGAGTGACATTAACGGACGTAGGGTGTCACACTTGGTATCAGAGATGAAGGTTACTAGATTAGATAAAAGTTTTTGAAAATTATTTTTCAAAAAGGTTTTAAAAGAAAGTATTTTCAGAAAGAAAAGTCTGTTTTGAAAAACATTCCCCAAAAAGCCATATGTAATACCCTTCGGTCTTTTGTCTAAATCTCTTCCTTTTCCTTTTCACCATGTCTAGGGAACAAAACATTCCTAATATCCCAGAGGGCGTTACGATACCCGGATGGTTCCGAAGGTATCTGGAGGTCACTGCGCCTGCCGAAGTCCAGGGAAACATTCCTCCCCCAGCTGCACCATTCATTCCTCCTCCTCTCCCTCCAAAAGCAGATAACTTCGCCAAGATCCGTAAAGACTTCCTTGTTATGGGAGGGAAGCATTTCCATGGGAACAAGACATTCGAAGAAGCGCGGAATTGGCTCAAGGAGACCGAGGACTTATTCGTAATCTTTGAAGTAGAGGATAGAAGGAAGATTCAATTAGCTGCTTGGCTACTGAAAGACGAAGCCACATTTTGGTGGGAAGTCACCCAAGATGGATGTCTAGTGGAAACTTGGGAAGATTTTAGACAGAGGTTTGAAATGAAATTTCCCTCCCAAGTTGAGAGAAGCATGCAGATGGAGAGGTTCTTAGCGCTCAAACAAGGAAACTTGACAGTGAAAGAGTACGTGAACAAATTCAACCAGCTATCAAGGTTCGGGTTAGAGTTGGTGGATACGCTGCATAAAAGGGCTGAATGAACTTCTGCATAGGTTAGCCATGTCTCATATTCCAATGGGAGTCACTTTTGATAAGCTTGTCGATATCGCCCTAATGCATGAGGAAGACAAGGGGAAAAGAAGGAAGTAAAGGATGATGAAACATCGCAAAACAAGAAGGTGGGGCCCAAGAAATGACAACAACAGAAGAAAGGTGGCAAGAATGATAGGGGCGAGGATAAGAGGAAATGTCACAGTTGTGGGAATGAAGGTCACTTGATCAAAGACTGGAAGAGAAGAAAGAACACTTGCTTTAATTACGGAGAAGTCAGACACTTTGCTAAAGAGTGCCTGAAGAAACGGGGATCAAAGGGACAAGGTCAAAGGGAAGGTGCATGCTCTCGCGACCAGTGCCCTTGATAGAGGTAGAAAAATTTATGTGGAAGGTTTAATTTCTCTTTCAAACCATTCTATTAGAACACTTTTTGATTATGGTGCCTCACATTCATTTATATCAAGTTCTGTAGTTGAATCTTTGCACTCAATTACTAGTATGGTAGTGGATCCCGTAGTTGTTTCAAACCCCATTGGTGGTTCAGCTCATTTATCTATGATTTGTCGGGGTTTGAAAAAATCTGTGTCAGGCATCGAGTTTGAATGCGACGCGCATATGCTCGGATTTATGGGCTATGGGTTGATTCTAGGAGTGGATTGGATTACCACATATGGTGCCATTCTGGATTGTGAAAAGACGGTCGTTAGGCTTCTGACTTGTCATGGGAGGACCCTCAAGATTTCTTGTGACCCACAAGGGTTGGTTATGCATAGTTTCCTAGAGTCTCTTGATGCATCTATCGATGATTTGCAATCCGTTCCAGTAGTCCGAGATTATTCTGATGTTTTTGATGAGGTTCGGGGTTTACCTCCGAGGCACGAGAACGACTTTCATATATATTTCGTGGACAATGCAAAGCCATTTGCATTGCCAGTGCGCCACATGGCTCCGATGGAAAGGAGGGAGCTGAGTAAGCAAGTAGGGGAGCTACTTGAGAAAGGGTTTATCAGACGAAGCATATCTGAGTCGCTTCATTTGTGTGTTGACTATAGAGAGATGAATAAACTCACTAAGAAGAATAGGCACCCACTTCTGAGGATTAATGATTAATTTGATCAGCTTGTTGGTGCCTCGGTATTTTCTCAGTTAGACTTGGCCATGGCACTTCATCAATTGATGGTGGCTAAGGACAGTATAGACAAGACTTCTTTAAGGACTCCGGATGGTTTCTTTGAATGGCTAGTTATGCCTTTTGGGTTGATGAATGCCCCCGCCTATTTTGTTGATTTGATGAGTAGGGTGTTTCGGGAGTTCCTAAACAAATTTGTCATAGTCTTTGTTGATGATATCTTGATCTTCTCCAAGAGCGTAGAAGAGCATGCCCAACATTTGAGAGAAGTTTTGAAAATTCTCCGTGACCATCAACTTAAGGCAAAGTTCTTCAAATTCCATTTTTGGAGAAAGGAGGCGAGATTCTTAGGGCTTGTAGTCTCCAAAGAAGGTATAGCTGTAGATCCTGCGAAAGTAGTTGCGGTGTAAGATTGGCAGATTCCTAAAAATGCAATAGAGGTGAGAAGCTTTGTTGGGTTGGCAGGTTACTATAGGAAGTTCATTAAGGCCAAAGATATCAGCCTCACTCACCAGGCTGACGAAGAAGAACTTGGCGCTTTCATGGGATATAGACTGTGACGTTGCTTTCCAACGACTGAAGAGGGCTCTGACAACAGCTCCAGTCTTGACCTTGCCAGATGGGAGTAAAGTGTTTACCGTTTACATTGATGCATGCGACACAGGTCTTGGTGCGGTTCTGATGCAAGAAGGGAAAGTAGTATGTTATGGGGGTAGACAGTTGAGAGTTCATGAGAAGAACTACCCCACCCATGATCTAGAACTAACTGCTATAGTATTCGCGTTAAAGACGTGGCATCACTATCTACTTGGAGAGAAGTTCAAGTTATACATTGATTATAAATCTCTCGAGTATTTGTTCTTGTAGAAGGATCTCAATTTAAGGAAACAACGGTGGATGGAGTTCCTAGTTTCATATGATTTTGAGATTGCTTATACCCCAGGCAATGGTAATGTGGTGGCTGACGCACTAAGTAGGCAGAGTATGGCCTTAAGTCCTCTGTTTGTGGAGAGGAAGAGCTTGGAGTTCATCTCAACTTTTGATTATAAACCCTCCATTGAGATTTTGCCTGACTTGTTTGCATCAGTAGAAATACGACCAACTCTTATGAATCAGATAAGAGCTTCGCAACAAGGTGACCCACATATTTTAGACATCATGGATAAGCTCCAAAAAGGGGAGACTTCTAGTCACCTCAGTCGATATACCATAGATGAAAAGGGGTGGTTGCGACGAGATGGAAGGTTTTGTGTTCCTCAAACCGGAAGCTTGATAAAGGCGGTCCTAGAAGAAGCCCACCATTCTAAGATGACCATTCATCCAGGCAGTAATAAGATGTACAGAGCCATGAAAAGGGTTTTCTTTTGGGTTGGGATGAAGAAAGATGTGGTCGAATTTGTTTCTCAATGTTTAGTTTGCCAACAAGTTAAAGCTGAGCCAAAGAATCCCCATGGTTTACTTCATCCTTTGGAGGTTCCTTAGCGGAAATGAGAGAGCGTCTCTATGGATTTCATAGATTGTTTGCCCAGATCGAAGAAAGGTAACACCAGTATATGGGTTGTGGCAGATAGACTCACTAAGAGAGCTCACTTTATTCCAGTTAAGAATAAGAGGACAGCAATATGGTTGGCAGCAATTTATGTTCAAGAGATAGTTCGTCTTCATGGAGTACCTTCCAGCATCGTGAGAGACCGCGACCCCATCTTCACCAGTAAATTTTGGCAAAGATTGCAAGAAGCATTAGGTACACAGTTGTGTTTAAGCATCGCTCATCGTCCTCAGACCGATGGAAAGACGGAGAGGGTGATCAAAATTCTTGAAGATCTTTTAAGGCTGTGTATCCTAGACTTCGGAGGGACTTGGGAAGAGTATCTTCCTTTAGTAGAGTTTTCCTATAATAACAGTTATCAAGATTGCATCGGCATGGAACCCTTCGAAGTATTGTACGGACGACCCTGTAGATCACTAACTTGTTGGTGGGAATCTATAGAAAGATTATTACTTAGACCAGATATGGTTAGGGAAACGTCCGAGAAGATTGACCTTATTCGATGGTGGATGAAGACAACTCAAGATAGGCAAAAATCCTATGCAGACGAGAGAAGGACTAACATCGAATTTGAAGTGGGAGACTTAGTTTTTATCAAAGTATCACCTCTGAGGAAGGTGGTTCGCTTCGGGTCAGCAGGGAAGTTGGTGCCTAGGTTTGTGGGACCATTTCCCATAACCGAGAGGATTGGCCAAATGGCATACAGGGTAAAGCTTCCTGAAAATCTATCCGGTGTTCATGATGTTTTCCATGTTTCTCAACTGCGGAAGTGCTTGCATAACACCACGGAAGTTGTTGAATCTATTGGAAGAGGTAGAAGTGGAACGGGAAGCGACAGTCGGGCGAGTTCCTTCTCGTATTCTTGGATCACAAGTTAAGAAGTTATGCAATAAAGAGATCAAGTTGCTAAAGGTTCAATGGGGAGATAACCCAGAAGATGCGACTTGGGAGACCTAAGACAAGATTCGTGCTTCGTACCTTTTCTATTCGAGGGTATGTTCTTAACTTTTTTTCCAAAGCTTTATCAGTACTTGTTACTATCATTTGAGTATATCCTATCCATAGTATTTTCATCTTTTAGGTAAAATCCTATGAATGTAAACATGTGTTTGAGACATGTTATGTTTGATGGATGCAAGTGGATGCCAGTGTTTGCTAGTGGTTGCCTGTGGATGCATATACACACACATTATGCACTAGATCGGCTCAATCACTCTCATACCACATATGGATGTTTGTGCATTTTCTTTTCTTTCATGAATGGAAATGGATGAATTAGCATATGGATGTTGCATTTGGACAAATGAATGTGCACACATATAGAGCTTACATGTTATAATAGGATTCTTTGCACACATATTGGATTCATGGCACTAACATACATTGCATTAAGGAGGTCAACTGAATCAGTAGACCGCTTGATCTTTGCATTAGTATTGGGACATATACACACACCTTTGCATATATTCATATAAGCATTAGAATTCTTTAAGACAATGGATGCCAGTGATTGGTGGATGAGTAGATGGATGATGGATGGTAGGATACATTCTTTTCAACTTAGAGATTTCGGGGACGAAATCCTTCGAGTAGGGGAGAATGTAACACCCTGAATTTTTAACGACACCAAAGAGTATAAACTAAAGAATAATTAACTTAATACTAAGAATTAAGGGAAACAGACTACGTCATTACGTCCGTCTCGAAATTCTGCTCGGGGTAGACACCTGGTTTGCGTAAAAGGGATAACATATGACGAAGTTACAAACGATAAAAGTTTGACAAAACGAAACAGGGATAACTGGCGCACTTCACAAGTGCCCGAGGCAATTTTACATAGGCACAGCTGTAAAGTGCGCCCATAGGATTTTTTTTTGGGTATTCGGGCCTTTTTCAATTGGGTGGCGACCCGTGACCTGATTCACTCTATGGCTGAGGTGGCATTCGAATTATGGACATTGGCAGCTATAAATATACCTCAATTCTCTTGTTTTCTACACAAAGAATCAATGGCGGCCAAACTCTCTCGGTGTCTGAATTGAACTGGATCCCTTATCTTCTACTATCAACTAAGGCAAATCAATTGGAGATTCAAGATCCAATCTCTTCTAGTTCTATCTTCTAATCAAAACATAGAGAGTATAGTTACTTTTAGAATTAAATATTAAAAAGTAATCTTGATAGGATTATAGTTTGGATTTTTTCATATATTATATTGGATCCATTGTAAATTATGAACATGTAACATTTTGGATTGATTATAACTTGGATCTAAATTTCTATGATGTAGATCTTAATCCCTATTTGTGTTAGATCTACTTTTATCTATAGATATGAATAATGTGGATATTCTATGATATAGATCATAATCCCTATTTGTGTTAGATCTACTTTTATCTATAGATCTGAATTATGTGGACATTCTATGATGTAGATCTTAATCCCTATTTGCGTTAGATCTACTTTTATCTATTAGATCTGAGTTATGTGGACATTTTGTGATGTAGATCTTAATCCTTATTTGTTAGATCTACTTTTACCTATTAGATCTGTATTATGTGGACACCTAAATCATTAATTAGATCACTACAACAAAAACACCATATTACAACTTTAATTTTACAACTGTGCGTAAAGCACAGTTGTAATAAATGTTTTTTTACAACTGTGAGAAACGCACTGTTGTAATAAATGTTTTTTTACAACTGTGCAAAACGCGCTGTTGTAATAAATGTTTTTTTACAACTGTGAAAAAATCACTGTTGTAATAAACATATATGTCATAACTTTTCATTTTATTCGTTGTAATAGAGATCCCAAGTACAAACTTCATGTTTATTATATCTATATTTAATAACTAATTATATTGATATTTAATAATAATAATTAATAATAAACTTGGGAACAATAATAATATTTTTCAATTATTATTAAATAATTAATAGTTAATAAGTTGTAATTTAATTTTAATTAAGAATTATGAAGTAGTAACTAATAATTAATATTTAAAAAGTAATATTCAATCATTATGAGTTAATGTTTAATATTTGATTAATTTTTCAATAATTCATAATTATTAATTTTACAACGGTGGTAAAAGCACCGTTGTAATAAATGTTTTTTACAACTGTCATTTCCCAAAAGTTGTAATAAACGTATTTTTAACAACTTTTCATTTTATTAGTTGTAATAGATGCCCATTACAAACTTCATGTTTGTAATATCTATATTTAAAAACTAATTATATTAATATTTAATAATATTTAATAATTAATAATAAACTTAGGAATCAATAATATTTATTAATTATTATTAAATAATTAATATTTAATAAGTAGTAATTTATTTTTAATAGTTAATGTAGGTTAACTACTTATTAATTAATAATTAGTAACATACATTATAAGCTTTTAATAATTATTAATTGATTATATCTAAGTAGAAATAAGTAAAAAATAAATAATAACTATTATTAATAAGTAACATTTGATTTGGTAGTAATTGTTTCAACAGTTTTAATAAATATAATTTTGGAAACTAATAACAATTATGGCTACTAAATAATATAATAATTAATTTGAAATATTAAATAAGTAATCGATAATTAAGTAATTATTTGATTAAGAATCAATAATCAGTAATTGATAAATAAATATTGAATATACAATTTAATTACTAATTAACTAACATAATTCACTATTAATATTTATTACAACTTTTTTCCGCTGTCAGTTGTACAAGATGCAAGGTTTCAACAAATCCACTTTCGTTTGTATTTGTTAAATACGTTTGGTTTTGGCGCCACTATTAATTTTTGGCTCCAAAGATTGAAATTTTTGGTGTAAACTCTAAAATGGCGGGCTCCACCTGATTTATTTTATTCGCTCATTACCATTCACATTTATACTCAACGTAATACCCTAATTGTCGGTCAAAGAAAACAAGAGTGGTCAACACATAATTCAGCCGCCATCAGCTTAAACCAACACCCCATATTCTTCCAATCGTTCTCCTCATTTTTCTCGAAATCTGCACTTAAAACCAAAAACTTAATTCTACGATATTGAAGAGTACTCTGAGATGCTCCAGACCAACGGAGATGACCGTGTAAAACTCGTCGAGCTGGTCAAAATTTGGCCTGGAAGCTGCCGGCCGTCGAGCAGTTTTGGGGATTAGTGGCGAACCTTAGTGGCACCGCACTTCAGACGGTGAGGGAGGAGATGATGCCGCTCGTGATGTCAGCTATTGATCGAGCTCTAATGGTCGGAACTGTTATGTGACAGTGGAGGGATGAAGTCGGTCTGTGTTGAGATGGTACATAAACCGTTGTTTTCTTTTCCATTTTAATTTTTTCATTCCTAAAACCGTTGTTTTCTTTTCCATTTTCAGCGAAACCTGTAAACCCGAAAAAGTCAGAATAGAAATATGAACAGCCGAGATCCAAGTCTGGACCTCCCTATCTCCAACATCTCCGATCACATTTCAGCCGTGGAACTCTCCGTCGATAACGAAAATTCTCCGTCAACTCTCCAGCAATTTCAAGGATATAGCTCCAGTTTTTCCACTATTCAACCATGAATTGCTGTCAGATCTGAAACCTAGTTCGAGCCCATTGGCGCACCGATCCGAATCCGCTTCGTTGGCCTCGTCATCCAGTTCGATTAAAATAGATGAAGACAACTACAACGTTTGGGATGAAAATCCTACAAGGAAGATGAGTGCTCCTACTGGTTGTGGATCCGAGTTGAATCGAAATGAAAGAAGATATTGGAATGGAGGAAAAGCGTCAGTGATGGATAGGAGAGGTTTTGGAACGTGAATGTTGGTTCGAAGTTGAAATCGGATTCGGGTAAAAGTAGCAAGGAACCCGGTAGAAAAGAGATGGATTTGTCGACTGCGCACAAGTTGTTTATGGGAAAGAAACAAAGAATGCATGCGGTTGCTCAAAAAGTTGTGAGTATGCTTTAGTGTTAATTTTATTAGTTCAATAGCACTTCTAGTATGCAGATTGTGATTCAATAAGTGTTAACGGGTAAAGTCTTTGTGTCCATTGTTCTGTATTAGAAGTATGGTTGTTTAATTGAGTTAATGATTTAGTTTCAAGGGTTTTCTAGTCAAATTTCCAAGTTTTTTTTAAATATAACGTTATGCTTTTACTGAAGAAAAAAAAGAGAAGATAATGTTTTTGCCGTGCAGGTAGCAGTTGGTTGGATTGTGGTAATATTAAATATCATAATGATTTAGTCCAATTAGTGGCATCTCTAATGCTTAAGTGTTAAATAAACAATCCGAACTGGTTATCAGAATCAAAATCCACGGTTGTTGTGTTAGTTTGAATCGACACCATATCTGATTGTACATCTGATGAAATTGAGAGGGAGCTGGTAGAAGATCATTTGCCATAATTCTACGGTGAGTAGATATTTTTGGTATTTTGGAATTCCATTGATTTTAACTTTCATTGTTGCATAGTTACAGCTTCCCTGTTTTGGTATGCTTGGTGTGTCGGCTTGTTTGAGGCCAGGTGTTTCTCTTGTTGATGTGTATTGATCTATAGTGTTGCTATGCTGAAGCTGTGGTTCTTATTCTATTGGGGTAACTTGAGATGAAGTAATTATCTTTTGGATTTCCTGGTGCATCAGCTTCGATTGGCAGCTTGCCTCCTCTTAGTTGCAGGTCAAGGAACTCAACTTAATGGTGTTGCAAGTGAGTCTCTCATGTCATGTTTCCAGGCCTGTTTGTTTGGAAGTGTTTTTTCTGTGTCATTGTTGTTTGATGTCAAGAACGCAAGTTGGTGTATGATCATGTAATAATATACGAAATATTTTCTAAAAATTATTGTTTGTAATATTGAAAATTTGAGTATTTAAATAAATTAGTTCGCAAATAACTGTAATATTTGTTTTGCTTATGGAGTATCGCTATATTTAGTGTATTGTTCATTTTAATTACATAAAATGTCTATTTTTTTTAAAACACAATTGTGAATCACAACGGTGCTTAACAGTTGTAGTAGATATTATTACAATGGTGCATAACTGTTGCAATAAACTTTACAACAACGGTGGAAAAAAGTTGTAAAATAGACATATTACAACGGTGTTGCAACGGTGCAAAAAAGTTGTAAAAGATTTTAGTCTGTTACAACTTCTTAATACACGATGGTTAGCCCACCGTTGTAAAATGTATATTACAATGGTGTTCCACCGTTGTAATAGGGTCATTTTGTTGTAATGGATCTAGTTTATTATTTGGATCCCCTTGTGCTTCTCATATTAGATCTGAACTTGTTGGACATCTAAATTAAAATTTAGATCTTGTCATGTTCATCTTATCACCTTTGATATGTTACAACTAGTTGACTGCCACAAGTTCATTAGATCTATGCTTATATGTTCACCAGTTAGTATATGTTTATGCTAGTTATGTTAGAACATTCACCTTTGTCATATTTCCATTACCTTCCCTTTTTATCGTTTATGATTAGGCTATTATTTAGCATATACATGCCTTAAATTATGAACACGCTAGTTAGGGAATGGGGAGCGAAAAAGGTTAACATTGACATAATTTGAATGTGAACATGAGTTGGACGTATAATTCAATAATTGGGTAAATAGGCATAAATACCTAATAAGGTATAGGTATAATTAATTGGACATATAATTCAAAAAGGGGGAAAGTGGGGGCATAATTACCTATAACGACATAGGTAAGAATTTGATAAAAATGGAATGTTTAATAATTACAATTAGAAATTGTAATTGCACTTATGACACGAGGTTAGGTTGCATTAGTGGTGAAAGTCTG
Source organism: Allium sativum (assembly GCA_030737875.1). Classification (NCBI taxonomy): domain Eukaryota; kingdom Viridiplantae; phylum Streptophyta; class Magnoliopsida; order Asparagales; family Amaryllidaceae; genus Allium; species Allium sativum. The sequence goes on along the minus strand of CM060918.1, from coordinate 788,666,828 downwards.
CTCGGACCCGACCGACATATCCAGCAGCCAATAATGTTTAACCTAATGTGAGAGGTCCGAGTGCGCGAATATGAATTGGGCTAAGACACGAGGTTAGGCCCAACTTGTGGAATAAGACTGCCTGGACCCAATCGGCATACCCAGTATCCACAAGTTGTAAGCCTAATGTTGAAGGTCTGGCGCTTTATAAATCATAATTGGACATGGTAATAAATTGGACTACTTAACCTAATCTAATCCATAAAGGATTGTATGAATATGAACTAAAGTTAGGGTTAAGTAAAATTGATTGTATAGTGGGTGGGTTAAGAAAATCTGGAGGGGTGGGTAATATTTACATATAGGCCCACAAAATTAACCCGATAAGGTTATATAATTAAAGACACCTAGTGGTATACATAACCTGAAGGAATAATTAAGTTATGTAATTAAACACACCTTTTAGGGTAAGCATAACTGATAGAAATGAATTGGGGTATGCAATTAAAGACACCTAGTAGTATACATAGTCAGTGAAAACATAGTGGGGGATAAAAGACAAAGCGTAGATCTTGTATCATATTGTATTGGGCCCATTTCAGTCATTAACCTGGAGTAGGTATCAAACAAAGTACTTCATACTAGGTGGAGAAAGAGAACGCTTACTGACCTATTGTAAGAGATCGAAACGTGAAGGACGGTGTGGGCGGTGCAAACCGACCGGGCCATGTGCGTGTATGAGCCGGGTAGAGGGGGGATAAGACGACTGTGACATTTGTAGATATGGGGTTGTGCATATCATTGAGGGGTTGCCACTTTAGGACGTGATACATCCTACTGTGGAGCCGGCATAGGGTATCTATGGAGTAGGGAGCCGATCGATTAGGGTAGTGGTTAGGGTACATTTGGACGTATGCCTAGGTCTACCACGTTGAAGTGTTAGGGATCATCTCATACTGGTTATACTAGTAATAGTGCAGAGTAATCATAAAAAGAATATACACCTTATTTTGTCTACCTTGTTGTAAAAACCCGTAACTTCCCCGTAAAGGAAAGCGTCGGATAGTTCGAGAACAAGCCACAACAGAATGCATACAGAAGAACATTTCATTGTATATTACAACAATGCATCAGAATACAAGAATATACAGAGTATAAATGAATATTACACAGAAATATCAGAGATTTAAATTACATTTAAATACATCGCAGCGGAAAATAATACAATACACAACTAGAAGTAGATATACGGATACAAAGCTTTCCGGATATCGTTCCAGCTGTAAACCAGGATCCTGTGAATATAAATCTGCAAAACCAAAACTACTAGCTGCCCGTGTCAAAATAGGGGCACCCAGAGTTTAGGTTAAAACAATAAACTCTAGGTCAGTCATGTGACTGGTGTGAGAACTAAAACAGTTATAAATCTTTATTTTAAAGTTAGGCAAATCAAGGGACCACGTCGTATAACACGGAACGGGTTTCCTCCCAAGAATACCAGTGCATAAAACAAACAGCGCAATGCTAAATAAAGAAAAATGAAGCTGTTATAAGACCCAGGTCCTATCACACAATGCAACGCAAGCCGGGGGATAGGGTTTTCCCTTATAACAGCCAAAGAATGCTTGATACGTTTAAAAGAAATCATTTGATACTATTATAAGTGCATAGTGTATAAAACAACTTCAAATCATAAGTATCAATCATAGGCGGCATGGGTACCATATATCATGTCGCCATACTAGTTCTACAATTAAAACCGCAAATGTCGTATTGGAATTTGGGTTATCATTTATGGTATGAACCGAGGCTAGGGGCAAGATCCTCAACCGATTCAAGACGCTCTAGCCCGTGTCTCAGGAACAGCCGCAACTGCCCCTTGGATCGTCAGGGCCGGTCCACCGATGTGGATTATAATGCCTGAACACTACGTTTCTCCGCCCTTTGGGGCGTAAGTGAGCCAACGAATGACTCCATCGGACCCAGATCGTCCGATCAAACCGAGGCGCCTCGTAACAGCAACAACCACATAAGTCAAACTCGTCAGGGCGTGTAAAACCACTGACGCCACTTCTAACTAGAAAGAAAACGCATGTCCCCTCTGCGGTCCGTCTCCCGTTTTTGGTTCATACCGGGGGTGAAACTCGCGAAGCAAACGTTACACAAAGCTACGCCACAAAGGCCGTGCTTTGATCATCACCACAAGACTTTGCTTTTCAACAGAAGCCTTGATCAATTGCCACTTAGGTATGCCACACAGGCAATTTACTCCATGCAATTGATATCCATCAATATATAACCCCTGAGCTCGTACGTCTCAGAGAAGGGCGTTAAGCAAGAGAATAAATTCTCCGCCGCCAAACCGATATATATTTAATGGAGATCAATCACACGGACTAAAATTCAATGTCAGACACACAGTCCATTTACAAGTCCGTTCTGGGGCTGAACGAAACTGGAGGCACCTAGTACCCCGCATATCCATCGATCTCCAAGTACGTCTGGACGATCACCAACTTTTTCCATCTTCTTGGGTGTACAGCCCAATCAAGATCATCAGTAATCACCCAATCGACGTGAAGACCTCCGGTCTTCGATCATCGTCTTCATCTTCGACTTATCGTCGTATCAGTTATTCAGAATGGGATAAACCCGGTCTTCCCGAATAACTCGCGTATACTTTAAATAAGTGTTACACAAACACAACATACGCCTCATTCCAATTCATCAGTCACTAACCGTAAATTAATCAAGAGAATAATTCCCCAAATATTAACCCCGAAGGCCGAAACCAACATCAGATCAATATCCAGAAAACCATTCTGCTTAGCTAACCGAAGTTAGTTTCTAAATTTCACATTCATAGGGAGAGGTTCCCATTAATTTTATCCAAGATAAATTTCTTGAATTTATTCTTTAATCTATTTTTGAATATCAATTCAAACTGGTCGGGATTAGCGAACCTTACCGAAGTAATCATTTGTTTTAATTTCCCAATCCCAACCTATTCATCCCATGAAGTAAAACTGGTTATACTTCATATCTAACACCATGGTGTTATCGGTAAATTCAATTACCATTTCACGTTCAAATCTAATTAAAGATTTAACTATCGCCTGGAGCAAAACTGGTGGTACTCCATTTTCGATCTTTTCAATCTAATTAAAGATTCATTAAAACTCCACTTAGTTTTAATCTGTGACTGGGTTAAAGAATCAGTGTCATTTAAAACACGGTTCACGATAAACCCAAAATCACATTCATTAATTATCGGGTTAAAGAACGAGTGTTATTTAAAACACTGTCCACGATAAACCCAAAAATCAATATCAATTCAATTCCAATTAAATATTATTTAATTGGTACACTTCATTAAATCTAAATAAAAAGATTTAATCTTTTCTCAACTGGGTTCAAGAACAGTGTTAGTGAAGACACCATTCACGACAAACCCAAATCACATTTGATATTCAATACAAGGCTCTGAATAGAAAATATATCGGCTTATATTCAATATCAAATTCTACGACTAACAAATGTCGTATTGGAAATAACGATATAAATATATATCTTCCAAATTTCCATAACAAAATCTGTATACTCACGAATTCCAACATCGAAATATTCCGAAGACAATTTCGATTCAAATCCACTCTAATGCAATCATTGGAAATTCTGGTTGTTTTTAAAACCCTTTTCAAATTCAATTTATTTATTTAAAAATAGATAGAATTATAATTCTAGTTCAAAACTAGTTTACTTCGATAAAAATTTATTTTTATCTTTTCAAATATGGAGTTTTTCATCCCAATTTTTCTCAAATCATTTCTTATGATTTTACACAAATTATTACTATTTTTAATAATTTTATCAAGGCCCGTACAGTCGATTTCCTTCAACGGCCATCCAACTGCACTTACAGCGACCTTTTCCAAATTTGATTTGGACATAATTCCAAATCCAACCGTTAGATTTCTAATTTCTAACATTCGTTAGAAAGCTCTTTTCGATACGAACCCAACGGTTCCGGTTTTAGGAGAATCCGACGGTCGGATCTCCCGTAATGTCCGTTTGAAATAAATGGTCAAAATTCACGAACTGCCGCGGCGCGGCGCGTTCTATTCAGGCCATTATATTATGTATATAATATACGTATAATAAATCTTTCGTCGGTTTCTATTTAAAACGAATTATATAAATAGTTTTAAATTCGTTTTCAAAAGCAATTTCAACTTCCATTTCAATTCAAATCAAAATTGAATTCTTCTTTATAAATTCGTTTTAAAATTCATTTCTATTCAATTCAAATTTCAAGTTGAATTCATTTCAATTCGCTTTCAATTCAATTCGAATTCGTTTTCAATTCGATTCAATTCAAAGTGGTTTTCTATTCGATTCAATTCAAATTGGTTTTCTATTCGATTCAATTCAAATTGGTTTTCTATTTGATTCACATTCGTTATATATTCAATTGAAATCAAATTCGTTTTATATTCAATTCGAAGTCAAATTCGTTATATATTCAATTCGAATTCAATTCGAATTCGTTTTCTGTTCAATTTGATTCAAATTTCATTTCAAGATATGCGATTTCGAAATCACTTTTCAATATTCATTTTAAAATGAATAAAATCGATATAAACATCGTTCACGTCAAAATGGCGCATCTCTAATCAACACGGCTTCATATCATTCTATTTTCAAATATTCTATTTCAAATATTTCTTTGTCAAATATTTCCTATTCAAATATTTCTATATTAAAATATTTCGTTCAACACATGACTTATCTCAACGGATGAGTACAGTCAACACATAACCTTTATTTTATATTGATAAAGATGTAAATTTTATTATTAAAATATTTCGTTCAACACATGACTTATCTCAACGGATGAGTACAGTCAACACATGAACCTTTACATTATAATATTCTTTATTTTCTAAATTGGAATGAGGCCCAATCAATCACCATATAATGTTAATTATATGGATTTTCATACATCACACGTATATAATAGCATTGCGAAATAATCAACCATCAACCAAAGTGCACTACACTGTATAAGCATCAAATATAGATATCTAACGCTTATAACAGCCTGTCAATCAATCGATCGACATATTTAATCAATCAGGATGAGTGAACTTCAAATTTCATCCCAACAGCCGTGTGGGGTTTCAAACAATCAAACACAGATTTTAGTTGTGCAGTTGGGCGATGTGTAAAATCTATCGACCCAATCAATGTCCTTCAAATAGGTGTACATAAACAAACCGTCCGGTTTGTAAATGAATATTTATTTTATTCACTTCCACGTTAAAACTATATTTTTAACGATAAAATATTTTATTTAACTTCTGAATGTTCTATTCAGTTCATTCATTCTATAATATGATATTTTTATTTTTCTAACATATTTTAGAAAATTTCGGTGGCATAACGGCACGATACTAGAGACGGGACAAGGCCTAGCCTTATCCCCGGTCTAGTGAAGGCCCACGCCATTCACACATCAATCAATCCAATTTCATTTCATCAAACAACCAAATTTCAATCAAATACTCTAACTAATTTTTGCAATCAAACAAACAAGTCCATGGTCTGTGGACGATTGTGTCGGGTGCTACTAAACACCGTCTGCATCCTAGTATATATATAACTAGAAATAGAAATTGAAGAGTGAGAAATTCTCACCGATAGCTATCCCAACTTCACGACACTTCATTTAGAAATCTTCGCCGTTCTCGCCTTTCGTCACCTTCTTTGCCCGTATTCTCTACATATGTAAAAATCGAATTTTCACTTCGCTATTCAATATATAAAAATCATATTTTTACTTCGCTAAAAAAAAATCATATTTTTACTTCGATGTTCAATATATAAAAATCATATTTTTACTTCGATGTTCAATATATAAAAATCATATTTTTACTTCGATGTTCAATATATAAAAATCGAATTTTTACTATGCTATTCAATATATAAAAATCGAATTTTTACTTCGATATTCAATATATAAAAATCATATTTTTACTTCGAAATTCAATATATAAAAATCGAATTTTTACTATGCTATTTAATATATAAAAATCGAATTTTTACTTCGATGTTCAATATATAAAAATCATATTTTTACTTCGATGTTCAATATATAAAAATCATATTTTTACTTCGATGTTCAATATATAAAAATCGAATTTTTACTTCGATGTTCAATATATAAAAATCGAATTTTTACTTCGCTATTCAATATATAAAAATCGAATTTTTACTTCGCTATTCAATATATAAAAATCCAATTTTTACTTCGCTATTCAATGTATAAAAATCGAATTTTTACTTCGCTATTCAATATATAAAAATCCAATTTTTACTTCGCTATTCAATATATAAAAATCGAATTTTTACTTTGTTATACAATATATAAAAATCGAATTTTTACTTTGCTATTCAATATATAAAAATCCAATTTTTACTTTGCTATTCAATATATAAAAATCCAATTTTTACTTCACTACTTCATATATATAAATATCTAACTTTTCTTCGCTATATGCATATATAAAACTTAATTTTGTATAATAAAAAAAAACACTTCTTCATAAATATATAAAAATCTCTTCCTTTATATGTTAATCATATCTTTACCGTGTTAGTATTCTAATCTTTACCGTGTTAAAATCTAACCTTTTCCTTTTCAATAATCTAATATTTACCTCATGAACTCACTACAAAAATTATAATTTCAAAATCAAAGAAACTTTTTTTTCCAAAATAAAAAAAAATCATATTCTTTTTAAAATCGATATTTGATTTAAAAATTACATTTTTAACCTATGTTATTTACCTTATATAAAAACTGAAAATAAAATCGTTGTTATTTATTTTTAAAACTGAAAATAAAAATAAAGTTATTAAAATTTAAAATCAGTTAAACTAAAATAAATATGAGAGAAAAAAAAGAACTCACAGTCTCTTTTTACTTAAACCTGGAACCGACGATTAACCCTCACGAGCTAGGGTTCGTTTGCGTCGCCGCCGCGATAACCTGGAAGAGGGCGAAGGGGTTTTGGGGGGTTGCGCCGTCAGTCTTGCAGGTGGTGGCCAGGGAAAGGGCGACTGCAGTGCTTCGGTTTGGGCGTGGTGGCTTCGAGGTCGAGGTCTTCGAGAGAGGGAGGTTCGCGAAGTAAGCGGGGGGGATCGACGTCATTGACTGGTGCAGAGGTGGAGCGGCGACCAACGAAAGGAGGAGCGTATTCGATAACCGCCATTTTTTTATCTGGAGCATCAAATTTGCATTGGGGAAAAAATGGGATTTAGGTTTAACCGATTTTCAAAGTATATATAAATAATAATTTAATATTATTTTCTTTCAAAAAGGTGAGATTTTATTCGAACCCCAAATCGAACCCAACGACTGTCGCCCCTAGTGTAATACCCTCATTCCGAACTCAATGGGATATGTATCGCAAGCTGATTCGATAGTTACAATCAGTTTCCGTTGAATTTACATTTAAATCATTATATTGAATTTTAAACGTACATTTCAAATTACCGGGGTCACATACGAACTCTAAAAATTCCTGAAAAATATTTTCTAGCTTCGTATTAACGATACAGTCCTAACAAAACTAGTTTCGCCGAATTCTGAGACCGTTTGAAAAATGGCCAATTTCCAGTCGATTAAAATCAACTGAAATTGGCCAAACGCGTTTTCCTATGCCACGCTCACATATTGATTCGAAAAATTATGAAATTTGAAACCTAGCAATAATTTGACATCACGCACCCAACAAAACTGGTTTCGTCGAAATCCGAGGTCGTTTGCAACATTCCCATTTTTAAGGGCCTGAATTCCATAGCGACTATTCAGAATATTCAACTGGACATATCTTTTGATTCCCGCTATGAAATTTCAGTTGGTCGGATTCGTTGGAAAGATATTACCAATTAAATTCTAATGTTTTTGGTTTCACTAAAATCCGGATTGTTTTGCACCCGGTATGTTCAATTGAAGTTTGAAATCGAATTATCGAACTACCGCGCCATTTTCAATTCTATTTATAACTATATATAAATATTTATATTCTAACGACGACGTATATAATATATACGTTCTAATTCCATTCAAAATAAATTTCTCGTCGATATTATTTAAAATAATTCATTTTAAATAATCAAAATTCACTAAAATTGCCAAAATAAAAATTTTAAACTGGCCCAGATTTTCGGGTTGTTACAATCTCCCCCACTTAAAACTTTTCGTCCCCGAAAAGGAACAAAGTCGAAAGTGGTTTGATTATTCACCTCTACGTTCGATCTGGCTTCCATTCTCCAACTTTTCAGTTTTTGAGAATTTTCAAAAATTTGGCTAACACCCTAAATTTTCGAAAAATTTCGCCATAACCTCCCCTGCACCGGGAGCATCGGGAAATCTCAAATAGCTTCCCTGGTCCTTCAGATCTCAAAAATAAAAATAAAAAGCTAAGCGGCTAGCCAATAGGCTCATAAAATCATCATCACCCAAACAAAACAGTAAATTATGTGGTAAACATGTACCTATTTGTCGGGCAAACAAATTTTATTCTTCGGCTCTAGCCTCTTTGCTATGACCTGTTCAATGTAAGTTTAGGTATATGCAAGCAAATGCGACCAATTTTCAATATAATTCAATATGTGATTCAATTAGGCTAAATGGCTAAAAATTAGCAAACAAATAAACAAACAACACAAACATCAATCAATTAGTGAATTAGAGTTTCAAATTCATAATTTTGTTACATATACAAAAATCATGTTTTTGATGCCAAATCACAACAATAGGCCCTATCTAATTTTTGGTTCTCACACCAGTCTAATGGAAATATATAGATATCACACCTTCGTCACTCGAATATAAGTGCTAGTAACGCTGCAGCATTATCAGAATCATCCCCGGGCAACTAGAGTGTGATCCTATATCTATCCAGTATATTAAAACTTTGAATATACGTTTGCAAGGCGTATATGCAAATTCTTTATATACTGGACTATCCAAATCAATATAAACTAAATAATCAAATACGAATAATTGATTTTAATTTTTCAAAACAAAATTTGTTTTCATTTTAAAAAATATACCCTTCACACTCGTTCTAGGATACTACTGATCCCATCTCTAACGAGTCATTCCCATTGGATATTACTAACCCAATATCTGATGAATTCTTTCGTATGGTTCTAATGTGTCTTGTTCTTTGCTTTGTAAACCAAAGCTCTGATACCAACTATAAAAACCCGTAACTTCCCCGTAAAGGAAAGCGTCGGATAGTTCGAGAACAAGCCACAACAGAATGCATACAGAAGAACATTTCATTGTATATTACAACAATGCATCAGAATACAAGAATATACAGAGTATAAATGAATATTACACAGAAATATCAGAGATTTAAATTACATTTAAATACATCGCAGCGGAAAATAATACAATACACAACTAGAAGTAGATATACGGATACAAAGCTTTCCGGATATCGTTCCAGCTGTAAACCAGGATCCTGTGAATATAAATCTGCAAAACCAAAACTACTAGCTGCCCGTGTCAAAATAGGGGCACCCAGAGTTTAGGTTAAAACAATAAACTCCAGGTCAGTCATGTGACTGGTGTGAGAACTAAAACAGTTATAAATCTTTATTTTAAAGTTAGGCAAATCAAGGGACCACGCCGTATAACACGGAACGAGTTTCCTCCCAAGAATACCAGTGCATAAAACAAACAGCGCAATGCTAAATAAAGAAAAATGAAGCTGTTATAAGACCCAGGTCCTATCACACAATGCAACGCAAGCCGGGGGATAGGGTTTTCCCTTATAACAGCCAAAGAATGCTTGATACGTTTAAAAGAAATCATTTGATACTATTATAAGTGCATAGTGTATAAAACAACTTCAAATCATAAGTATCAATCATAGGCGGCATGGGTACCATATATCATGTCGCCATACTAGTTCTACAATTAAAACCGCAAATGTCGTATTGGAAGTTGGGTTATCATTTATGGTATGAACCGAGGCTAGGGGCAAGATCCTCAACCGATTCGAGACGCTCTAGCCCGTGTCTCAGGAACAGCCGCAACTGCCCCTTGGATCGTCAGGGCCGATCCACCGATGTGGATTATAATGCCTGAACACTACGTTTCTCCGCCTTTTGGGGCGTAAGTGAGCCAACGAATGACTCCATTGGACCCAGATCGTCCGATCAAACCGAGGCGCCTCGTAACAGCAACAACCACATAAGTCAAACTCGTCAGGGCGTGTAAAACCACTGACGCCACTTCTAACCAGAAAGAAAACGCATGTCCCCCCTGAGGTCCGTCTCCCGTTTTTGGTTCATACCGGGGGTGAAACTCGCGAAGCAAACGTTACACAAAGCTACGCCACAAAGGCCGTGCTTTGATCATCACCACAAGACTTTGCTTTTCAACAGAAGCCTTGATCAATTGCCACTTAGGTATGCCACACAGGCAATTTACTCCATGCGATTGATATCCATCAATATATAACCCCTGAGCTCGTACGTCTCAGAGAAGGGCGTTAAGCAAGAGAATAAATTCTCCGCCGCCAAACCGATATATATTTAATGGAGATCAATCACACGGACTAAAATTCAATGTCAGACACACAGTCCATTTACAAGTCCGTTCTGGGGCTGAACGAAACCGGAGGCACCTAGTACCCCGCATATCCATCGATCTCCAAGTACGTCTGGACGATCACCAACTATTTCCATCTTCTTGGGTGTACAGCCCAATCAATATCATCAGTAATCACCCGAACGACGTGAAGACCTCCGGTCTTCAATCATCGTCTTCATCTTCGACTTATCGTCGTATCAGTTATTCAGAATGGGATGAACCCGGTCTTCCCGAATAACTCGCGTATACTTTAAATAAGTGTTACACAAACACAACATATGCCTCATTCCAATTCATCAGTCACTAACCGTAAATTAATCAAGAGAATAATTCCCCAAATATTAACCCCGAAGGCCGAAACCAACATCAGATCAATATCCAGAAAACCACTCTGCTTAGCTAACCGACAGTTAGTTTCTAAATTTCACATTCATAGGGAGAGGTTCCCATTAATTTTATCCAAGATAAATTTCTTGAATTTATTCTTTAATCTATTTTTGAATATCAATTCAAACTGGTCGGGATTAGCGAACCTTACCGAAGTAATCATTTGTTTTAATTTCCCAATCCCAACCTATTCATCCCATGAAGTAAAACTGGTTATACTTCATATCTAACACCATGGTGTTATCGGTAAATTCAATTACCATTTCACGTTCAAATCTAATTAAAGATTTAACTATCGCCTGGAGCAAAACTGGTGGTACTCCATTTTCAATCTTTTCAATCTAATTAAAGATTCATTAAAACTCCACTTAGTTTTAATCTGTGACTGGGTTAAAGAATCAGTGTCATTTAAAACACGGTTCACGATAAACCCAAAATCACATTCATTAATTATCGGGTTAAAGAACGAGTGTTAATTAAAACACTGTCCAAGATAAACCCAAAAATCAATATCAATTCAATTCCAATTAAATATTATTTAATTGGTACACTTCATTAAATCTAAATAAAAAGATTTAATCTTTTCTCAACTGGGTTCAAGAACAGTGTTAGTGAAGACACCATTCACGACAAACCCAAATCACATTTGATATTCAATACAAGGCTCTGAATAGAAAATATATCGGCTTATATTCAATATCAAATTCTACGACTAACAAATGTCGTATTGGAAATAACGATATAAATATATATCTTCCAAATTTCCATAACAACATCTATATACTCACGAATTCCAACATCGAAATATTCCGAAGACAATTTCGATTCAAATCCACTCTAATGCAATCATTGGAAATTCTGGTTATTTTTAAAACCCTTTTCAAATTCAATTTATTTATTTAAAAATAGATAGAATTATAATTCTAGTTCAAAACTAGTTTACTTCGATAAAAATTTATTTTTATCTTTTCAAATATGGAGTTTTTCATCCCAATTCTTCTCAAATCATTTCTTATGATTTTACACAAATTATTACTATTTTTAATAATTTTATCAAGGCCCGTACAGTCGATTTCCATCAACGGCCATCCAACTGCACTTACAGCGACCTTTTCCAAATTTGATTTGGACATAATTCCAAATCCAACCGTTAGATTTCTAATTTCTAACATTCGTTAGAAAGCTCTTTTCGATACGAACCCAACGGCTCCGGTTTTAGGAGAATCCGACGGTCGGATCTCCCGTAATGTCCGTTTGAAATAAATGGTCAAAATTCACGAACTGCCGCGGCGCGGCGCGTTCTATTCAGGCCATTATATTATATATATAATATACGTATAATAAATCTTTCGTCGGTTTCTATTTAAAACGAATTATATAAATAGTTTTAAATTCGTTTTCAAAAGCAATTTCAACTTCCATTTCAATTCAAATCAAAATTGAATTCTTCTTTATAAATTCGTTTTAAAATTCATTTCTATTCAATTCAAATTTCAATTTGAATTCATTTCAATTCGCTTTCAATTCAATTTGAATTCGTTTTCAATTCGATTCAATTCAAAGTGGTTTTCTATTCGATTCAATTCAAATTGGTTTTCTATTCGATTCAATTCAAATTGGTTTTCTATTCGATTCAATTCAAATTGGTTTTCTATTTGATTCACATTCGCTATATATTCAATTGAAATCAAATTCGTTTTATATTCAATTCGAAGTCAAATTCGTTATATATTCAATTCGAATTCAATTCGAATTCGTTTTCTATTTAATTTGATTCAAATTTCATTTCAAGATATGCGATTTCGAAATCACTTTTCAATATTCATTTTAAAATGAATAAAATCGATATAAACATCGTTCACGTCAAAATGGCGCATCTCTAATCAACACGGCTTCATATCATTCTATTTTCAAATATTCTATTTCAAATATTTCTTTGTCAAATATTTCCTATTCAAATATTTCTATATTAAAATATTTCGTTCAACACATGACTTATCTCAACGGATGAGTACAGTCAACACATAACCTTTATTTTATATTGATAAAGATGTAAATTTTATTATTAAAATATTTCGTTCAACACATGACTTATCTCAACGGATGAGTACAGTCAACACATGAACCTTTATATTATAATATTCTCTATTTTCTAAATTGGAATGAGGCCCAATCAATCACCGTATAATGTTAATTATATGGATTTTCATACATCACACGTATATAATAGCATTGCGAAATAATCAACCATCAACCAAAATGCACTACACTGTATAAGCATCAAATATAGATATCTAACGCTTATAACAGCCTGTCAATCAATCGATCGACATATTTAATCAATCAGGATGAGTGAACTTCAAATTTCATCCCAACAGCCGTGTGGGGTTTCAAACAATCAAACACAGATTTTAGTTGTGCAGTTGGGCGATGTGTAAAATCTATCGACCCAATCAATGTCCTTCAAATAGGTGTACATAAACAAACCGTCCGGTTTGTAAATGAATATTTATTTTATTCACTTCCACGTTAAAACTATATTTTTAACGATAAAATATTTTATTTAACTTATGAATGTTCTATTCAGTACATTCATTAAATAAAATGATATTTTTATTTTTCTAACATATTTTAGAAAATTTCGGCGGCATAACGGCACGATACTAGAGACGGGACAAGGCCTAGCCTTATCCCCGGTCTAGTGAAAGCCCACGCCATTCACACATCAATCAATCCAATTTCATTTCATCAAACAACCAAATTTCAATCAAATACTCTAACTAATTTTTGCAATCAAACAAACAAGTCCATGGTTTGTGGACGATTGTGTCGGGTGCTACTAAACACCGTCTGCATCCTAGTATATATATAACTAGAAATAGAAATTGAAGAGTGAGAAATTCTCACCGATAGCTATCCCAACTTCACGACACTTCATTTAGAAATCTTCGCCGTTCTCGCCTTTCGTCACCTTCTTTGCCCGTATTCTCTACATATGTAAAAATCGAATTTTCACTTCGCTATTCAATATATAAAAATCATATTTTTACTTCGCTAAAAAAAAATCATATTTTTACTTCGATGTTCAATATATAAAAATCATATTTTTACTTCGATGTTCAATATATAAAAATCATATTTTTACTTCGATGTTCAATATATAAAAATCGAATATTTACTATGCTATTCAATATATAAAAATCGAATTTTTACTTCGATGTTCAATATATAAAAATCATATTTTTACTTCGATGTTCAATATATAAAAATCGAATTTTTACTATGCTATTCAATATATAAAAATCGAATTTTTACTTCGATGTTCAATATATAAAAATCATATTTTTACTTCGATGTTCAATATATAAAAATCATATTTTTACTTCGATGTTCAATATATAAAAATCGAATTTTTACTTCGATGTTCATTATATAAAAATCGAATTTTTACTTCGCTATTCAATATATAAAAATCGAATTTTTACTTCGCTATTCAATATATAAAAATTCAATTTTTACTTCGCTATTCAATATATAAAAATCGAATTTTTACTTCGCTATTCAACATATAAAAATCCAATTTTTACTTCGCTATTCAATATATAAAAATCGAATTCTTACTTTGTTATACAATATATAAAAATCGAATTTTTACTTTGCTATTCAATATATAAAAATCCAATTTTTACTTTGCTATTCAATATATAAAAATCCAATTTTTACTTCGCTACTTCATATATATAAATATCTAACTTTTCTTCGCTATATGCATATATAAAACTTAATTTTGTATAATAAAAAAAAACACTTCTTCATATATATAAAAATCTCTTCCTTTATATGTTAATCATATCTTTACCGTGTTAGTATTCTAATCTTTACCGTGTTAAAATCTAACCTTTTCCTTTTCAAAAATCTAATATTTACCTCATGAACTCACTACAAAAATTATAATTTCAAAATCAAATAAACTTATTTTTTTCCAAAATAAAAAAAATCATATTCTTTTTAAAATCGATATTTGATTTAAAAATTACATTTTTAACCTATGTTATTTACCTTATATAAAAACTGAAAATAAAATCGTTGTTATTTATTTTTAAAACTGAAAATAAAAATAAAGTTATTAAAATTTAAAATCAGTTAAACTAAAATAAATATGAGAGAAAAAAAAGAACTCACAGTCTCTTTTTACTTAAACCTGGAACCGCCGATTAACCCTCACGAGCTAGGGTTCGTTTGCGTCGCCGCCGCGATAACCTGGAAGGGGGTGAAGGGGTTTTGGGGGGTTGCGCCGTCAGTCTTGCAGGTGGTGGCCAGGGAAAGGGCGACTGCAGTGCTTCGGTTTGGGCGTGGTGGCTTCGAGGTCGAGGTCTTCGAGAGAGGGAGGTTCGCGAAGTAAGCGGGGGGGATCGACGTCATTGACTGGTGCAGAGGTGGAGCGGCGACCAACGAAAGGAGGAGCGGATTCGATAACCGCCATTTTTTTATCTGGAGCATCAAATTTGCATTGGGGGAAAAATGGGATTTAGGTTTAACCGATTTTCAATGTATATATAAATAATAATTTAATATTATTTTCTTTCAAAAAGGTGAGATTTTATTCGAACCCCAAATCGAACCCAACGACTGTCGCCCCTAGTGTAATACCCTCATTCCGAACTCAATGGGATATGTATCGCAAGCTGATTCGATAGTTACAATCAGTTTCCGTTGAATTTACATTTAAATCATTATATTGAATTTTAAACGTACATTTCAAATTACCGGGGTCACATACGAACTCTAAAAATTCCTGAAAAATATTTTCTAGCTTCGTATTAACGATACAGTCCTAACAAAACTAGTTTCGCCGAATTCTGAGACCGTTTGAAAAATGGCCAATTTCCAGTCGATTAAAATCAACTGAAACTGGCCAAACGCGTTTTCCTATGCCACGCTCACATATTGATTCGAAAAATTATGAAATTTGAAACCTAGCAATAATTTGACATCACGCACCCAACAAAACTGGTTTCGTCGAAATCCGAGGTCGTTTGCAACATTCCCATTTTTAAGGGCCTGAATTCCATAGCGACTATTCAGAATTTTCAACTGGACATATCTTTTGATTCCCGCTATGAAATTTCAGTTGGTCGGATTCGTTGGAAAGATATTACCAATTAGATTCTAATGTTTTTGGTTTCACTAAAATCCGGATTGTTTTGCACCCGGTATGTTCAATTGAAGTTTGAAATCGAATTATCGAACTACCGCGCCATTTTCAATTCTATTTATAACTATATATAAATATTTATATTCTAATGACGACGTATATAATATATACGTTCTAATTCCATTCAAAATAAATTTCTCGTCGATATTATTTAAAATAATTCATTTTAAATAATCAAAATTCGCTAAAATTGCCAAAATAAAAATTTTAAACTGGTCCAGATTTTCGGGTTGTTACACTTGTCACACCTGCCATTTATGTAGTGATCTCTCTTATCCATTTTATATGCCTGTCATGCTACTTTTATTTATTTACTTGCTAAATGTCACTAGACTCGCCAGACTTTATGTCTGACCCTTTTTGTTTCTCCTTCTTTCGTCCGTTTTCCCCCTGGTTCTCAGGGGGGAAACACTCAAGCTTGACCGTGAACCTGCGTATTTTGCTGGAGTTGCTGATATGTATGGATCAAGCTCCTATCCTTGTTGCTATGGCTATATTTTGTTCTTGGGGAATTTTACTTCTTTTATGTACTATGATATTTTTGGAAGTACAATACAGTAACATTTATGTTGTAATGGGCTTGTATGTTTCGGATATGTGATGTTTTTGGACCATGGTATCATATGATAAATAAAGTTTTTATTCTGCTGTTATTTTATATATCTGTCTTGTAATATTCTGTGTCTGATTACCTACAATGCTTTACGAAACTTAATGCATTCCCTTTGTGAGTAACATTAACAGACGTGGGGTGTCACAACTGTGTTTGTATCATATATACATACCATCACCAGAGTACAATAGTATTTGGTACAGCAGAAAATAACTCTAAATTAACAAGCGGTGAGGCCTCCTGCTTCAAACTCCTCCAAGTGTGTCTATAAAGCCTGAAACACTTGACTGCCCTTACAAATTTAGGCACCCAAGAGTTTAGGTAAAAACAAACAAAATAAACTCTGGGTCAGTCATGGGACTGGTGTGAGTAAACTCCAACCATATTGTTTATCTTTGAAAACCCCTTTGAAAGAAAAGGATAATCATAAGACCAACCCACACATAAATATGGATGGTTTTTACCTTACTATAACCCAAAACATTTTAATATCAAAATCCGGTGATATTATAATAATGTCTAATTAAAAAAAATAGAACGCTTGCATCTCACGCTCTACATATATAGTATATAATCAAAAACCGCAGGTCGCTTATTGGAGATTAGATTCCAATTATGACAAGGTATAGGACCACCTCCCGACCAGTGTACTCTAGAGGGGATACATTGGGGTTCAGCAAGAACATCTTGCAGCCCGGCAACACATGACTGCCCATTCATTTAGCTTGAGCGTAGAGAATATATTGTCACCCACGGTTGTCGGCCGTCCAACCGTAATCCATAAGATACAGAATCGAAAGAAGAATAAATAATTGAATTTTCTCTAGATTGGTGACAAATATACACTGCATGGGTATGACCCAACTAGTCATGCAGCCTGCCCGATTTTTGTTATTTCCTGGCCGTGAGGCTTGAGGCTACGTTAATCTTTCAGAACATCTAGTCACAATTTACTTTGAATGACACATCGTCAAGCCCGTCAATCACTAGTTGATCTTCTCAAAAATATCACGGGTTTGAAAAGCTAAGAGAAACGAATTCCTCCGCCACCAGACGTAATACCTTGAAAAGATCGTCTTATGTGATC
Organism: Allium sativum; assembly: GCA_030737875.1. NCBI lineage: Eukaryota > Viridiplantae > Streptophyta > Magnoliopsida > Asparagales > Amaryllidaceae > Allium > Allium sativum. Next base: position 788,648,869 of record CM060918.1, on the reverse strand, counting down.
TATTAGGGATACTCTGTCAGACATTCGTCCATACAAGTTGTCCTGGGTCTGGAAAACAGAACAACCCTTCCGTTTTACTCCGTCTTGAATTTATCTTCAGCAAAGTCTAATTCGCAATGCCTATGCCTATACGAAGTGGTTTTTGGATATTAAATCCAACCGGTCTCTCCGTATTGACAACGATGGTCAAATAAATCTTTGATAGTTGGTGATTTAACTATCAAAGGAAAAACAAACATCCTTCAAACAAATCGCTGGCCTTTTTCTAATATTTCATGTTTGTTTCCTTATTGGGTTTTCTATATTGATTTCGAGTTACCAAATTTCTTAAAAATATTCTAACCCCTTAAATTTCCGGAAAATTTCGCCAGCACCTCCTTTGTACCGGTCAATAGTTCAAACCGTAACTCGCCTCTCTAGGCCCATTCCATTCAAAAAGAAAATCAAAAAAGCCAAGTGGCTTGCCCAATAGGCTCATAAAATCTCATATGGAAATTTAAACATGTACCTTTTTGTCAGACACTTAAATTAAAATCTTCATTCTCTCTTCATACTCTTCATCACATACCTGTTGACATATCTACGTCCACTTCCAATTTATTTCAAATCAATTCAATCAGTTTTGCTTTCTATTCGCTAATTAATTTACTAATTAGCTTCTTTTCTTAATCTTCTTTTTATTTGAATATATCACATTCAAATATACTTGTATTCACTTACACATAATTCAAACTCAATTTGCTCGCTTCCAAATTCTAATCCAAGTTTTATATTCGAATTCACAAATATCATTTTACGTAAACATAGTTAAGTCCGACTTAAAATTCTATAAACTAATTTCCTTGGAAATTAGTTAACCTTATTTGATAATTAAAATTCTGATTTTTGTTCCAAATTTCAGTCGATTTACTCCACTTGAGTTCATATTTATTTTATAGCTCAAGTCTCAAGTCCGGATTTTACTAATGGAAATTCGGATTTTTATTCACTAAAAATCCTTTTATTTAATTAAATAAACCATTACGGGTTTAAAACGATCATGGCGCTATTTTTTTTTTTAAATTTGATTTTTATATAACTCAAAATCTATAAGACGAAATTCAGAATTTTCTCTTACATTAGAATATTATTATTCAATAGGTCCAAACGTTTCCGGTTTCGTCAAATTCCGATTTATATTGAGTTATGTACACTTGATTGAAGCTCAAATCGTCAAATTTCAAACTATCGCAATGCAGCGAGTTCGTTTTAATTAAATTAAATAAAAACATTTAAAAACTTCGTTTATAAAATAATTGCATCTCCATTTTCAATAAATTAAAAATGAATTAAGCCCATTATCCCAAATCTAACTTCATAATTTGGATTACCCAACCCATTAATTTCTTTACGTTATATTCATAACTCAGTTATGTATTTATTCAAACTCGATTTCTATATTCAATTTTAATTCACGTGGAACTAGCTTATTTATAAAATATCGATATCATCGAATTCCAATTATAAATTTCTTTTATGTAAATAATTAATAAATTCAACACTCCTTACTATTACAAACTAATACCATCCCTTGATAATAGTGAAGTCGTTCAAGTTGGGGTATTTTAATTACCTCTCAGACCTTGATCGACAACGTTCTTATCTTGAGACGGATAAGAGTTCACAAAACCAACCTGACTTATTATAAAAATCCCGGCTTCTGTCTCATTTAAAAATATGATTTTTAAATAACATTTTATTATATTTGGAAATATCTTTTTCCAAATTTATCAAATGAAAATCACTTCGTTATATTTATAACATTATTATAATTTAACTTCCTTATTTTATATTAACAAACCTTCTATATTAAAAATCGATTTGAAACTTTATTCTCCTCTTGGAATATTTTATTAGTATAACTTATAAATATGAACTTAGCACATATATTTGCAAACTAAAATTAAAATTCCTATTTAGTATAATTCCAATATCTTTTCCTAGAATTAATTATTTTTACAAATTCGACATAGTCGAATTTTAATTATAATTCCATATGGATTATTTCAAATTATTCAATAATAGAAATTTTCCTTTATTTAGAAATATCGTTTACAATTTCACTTCTTGTTTTAAATATTAAAACAAGTTCCTATTTCAAATCTTATTGGAAATTAAATTCCCATTCTAGAAAATAAATTTTCCTTTTTAAATTCAGACTTGAATTTAAAATATAATATTATCAAATGATAATTTTCCTTTCCATTTGTACATTGTTTATAAATTCAGTTGCTTGTTTTTATTATTAAAAACAAGTTAGTATTTCTCAATCCATTTGAAATTCCATTTTTAGTCCGAAAATTAAATTTTCCTTTTAAAAATCTAAAAAACCCCAATGTATATTATTTTAAATATCAATATCTAGGGCCGGTGATATTCAAACATTCAAAACACACAAATTCAAATCACAGGTTTATAACACATCATATATAATAATATTTAGGGAAACAAACGATAATATTTTTTGAGGAATCCAGTTGGATTCCTCCAACCTGTTTTCCCTGCATTCACAGATGTCAAACAACATAAATAATACCATTCCTGCTTCAAGGCAGAATATCGCGGTATGGAAGGTCATCCGCTCATATATCGTGGGGTGATAGGGTCATCCGCTAATGATACCGTGGGCATATGCTAATGGTACTGAGGGAAATCCAATATATATATATAATAACCTCAATCATCAAGCCTAAATAACTAATATATATAACCACAATAATTGAATAATTCATGCAAGCATCCAAACAACCAACAATTTATATTTAATGATTAAAAATATGTTAAATATAAAACTCTGAGTGAGATTTACTCACCTTGGTTTTTATTTGCAAGATAGAGTTTTATTTTTCGAATATCCAACTCAATTCCACTGATATATATATGTATATATCACTGCTTCGATCCCTTTGATTGTTGAATAATTTTGACCTTGTAGTTAACGTACAATATTGATTTATTAATTGGAACTACCATATTAATCAAAATAATTTAATTAAATAAATTATATTAATAGAATTTACCTAACATTTGCATATGGATTTTAGTGGCACAATCCTTTCTTTTTCTCCCTTTTCCTTTCCTTCTCCTCCTTACTACAAAAACGATCACCGTAGCAACCTGAATTGCAGAACAAACCCTACAGTGAACTACCATTCCTATTTCTGCATTTCATCGAACAACTGATGTGCATCACTGCTACTCCTTATCATTCATCATGATCGAATGCTCCTTCCTCCATATCATTCACACCACTAACCTGTTGTTGCTATTATACACCACCGGGTTAGCCTTAACACCACTACAGAACTTCACCCACTAGCCTTCTTTCTACCGAACTACAACCATCCCAATTCAGTAATATTATACAGCACCTTATTAGCCAAAAACTCATTTCTATCACATGCATTTACAACCCCAAACCACTACTTTCTCAACTAATCAGTAAATCCGAACACTCTCCAGTTCATCCTCCAAGCCACCATCGACTTCTAGACTTCCACGTCTCCTTATAAATAGAAGCAAACTTTGCCAGTAATCATCCCGCATCAGCCTCTACACAATGACCAACCATACCTGCAGCTCGCACCCCTAGAAACATGGCTCACGAATCAACAGTAGCATGCCTCCCCTGCAAATCGCAACCCCCTCAATTGCATCAAAATCCCCCAACCAAAGTCGCGATGATGTTGACCTGCAAGTGTGCGTCCTCCTTTAATTGACCATCTCGAGTCGGCCTTTAATCGATCGACTTTGCTCCCAGAAATCGAACCCCTCATTAGTTCGAACTCCAGGCTACATCGTGGTCTTTGATTTGATTTCCAATTCTAAGCATTGTAGAGCTTGGATTCCATCGTGATTTGAATTTCGATTTACCTTTCCCTTCTTTTTTATTTAATCTAAGAATCGATTTCGGTAAATGGAAGGGAAATGTTTTAGAAAAGGGGCGGATTCGATTTTGTAGTTAAAGTGGAGGAGCGGTATTCATTGATTCCTTCGACAGTTTATTGACCTTGTTTTGGAAACGGAAACGTGAATTTAAGGAAAGCAATTTTTGCGAACATGCCATAACCACCTGAGCCTGACCCTTTTGGGATTTACAGAAACTTATTTTGATTTTTACTGAAGAGAAATAAATGGAAGATCACATCCATTTTCTTTGTGAAGAAATACAGAGCAATGTCGCGTTTATAATAAGGGAGGGAGACAATTCGTACAAACGAATTAAAGGAGTGATGGCCTAAGGTATGTTTGATTAAATTGATTTGACTCCGATTTAACTTGATTTGATTTTGATCCTATCCGCTAAAATATCTAGTTGTCCTTAATTTGAAATCTTGAATTGCTATTCAACGTAATGATTGACATCTCTGACGTTATTCGCTACTCCGAACCCAACGGAATGAGTTCTGAAATTTAATTCGATAGTATATAATAGACAAAAATTTAAATTAACGATTCAATTTAAAATATGAAATGAAATTAGACAATTTAATTCTTCGACAATAATTTATTTATATCGTTCGAATTCAAATAGAATTTATATTAATTGACTGAATTGTTTTGATTCAGTTTTGACTGCAAATTCAATTATTTTGTTTTCGGTATTACGATAATTTGATATATTCAATATTAAATCTATAAACTCCATTTTAAATTCATTTATTATTTTAAATCAATATTTAAAATAAATTTAAATATTCAAAATAAATAGATTAAAAATCCAGGATGTTACGTTCCTTCTCCCTTATAAGAATTTCGTCCCTGAAATTACTAAGGTAGGAGAAATGTTACAAACCCGTTAGCTTTTCAAAAGCCCACTTTGTTATATCATAGGGTTCCATATTATGTAACTTAAGTCCCATACAACCTTAAATTTACATGGAAATATCCAATTTTCTATTTCCCATTCAAAACCTTCAAATTGAGTTCAATTTGAAATCATCTCTTTTATCTCTACAAAAATTTCAAAAGTTTTAAAAAAAATTCTAACTTCCTAAATTTTGGAAAAAATTTGGCAGAGCATCCCCTATATGGAGGAGCTTTTGCAATATACGAAAAGAGATGAAAATTTATACATCAACCCATATTGGTCGGAAAAAAGTTCATATATCCTAATTAGATGTTTTGCATAGGCGTACCTTATATAAGCATTTTTTATGCGCGCAAGTTTTGCATATAAGCAATTTATACACCAAAAATCAAGTCAGGTAGCTCCATGAACCTGTAGTAACTCAATTTAAACTCATTAGCCTCATAATATTAATGTTTCAATAACTTTAATTCATTTACATGGTTAAACACATATATTCATTTCCAAGCAAGTAATACCATGTATATTTATCGTGTATATGTTCATACAAGTTCCAACATTTTAGTTTGTACCTCATTTTATTCATATTGCATACCACACATGCTAACATTCATTAAATTCGAATGATTTACAATCGATACTTTTATATTCAACTTATATACCTTGCATTCAAATTCATTCAACTCGATCAGTTTATTTATTTTAGTTCATGTTAAACGAGAATTTTTCTATATACTTTGAAATTATTTTGTTAAAAAAAGTAACAATTTATTATTCTAGCTAGTATTAAATTGATTTCAAATCAATTTATCCATTTTAATCTATTTAACTTGTACAAGTCAAGTTTAAATTCCAAAATTCAAATACCCGGTATTTACGTCAAGTTCCTTTTGAAATCATATAAATATATACGTTGATGTATTTATAACCATCACAAATTCAGAACATTTAAAATTTCCAAAACAGCTTGCTTTACTCAAATTATTTTCTTTGAAAATCTCACTATGGTAGCAATCCATCACTTAGAAACTCGAAAATGAACACTAGTGATGTTGTATTCATCATCAGAATTATTTTCAAGCCACTGAAGTGAGTTCAATGCTTTATCACATTAAAAATCCATTCAATATGATTTTTATTTAAAAATCTTCCCAAAACAATGCTATATTACTTTAAATACTTTGGAAAAATAATTTTCAACTTTTTCGAGATTTAAATTCCAATTTTGGTTTGAATCCAATTCAATTTCATCTCATTTAAATATATAATTCATATACAAGTTCTATTTGATTAAATATTCCAATTTTTATAATCTCATAATGGCAACCAACTCATCCAAATATAAATAATTTTAGAATTTTTTTATATTTTATATCAAAAATATAATTTGGGTAAAATTATTTCATTTACCCACTTTTAAAACAATATTATGTCAATTCTTCTGTTCAAGTGTTCAGAAACCCCTATCGACATCGTAGCGTCCCACGATTCGACCAGAATTCATAAACCACTCAATAGACAAACTAACACAATATAAGACGAATTTTGTATCAAATTACAAATACGCTTTCTCATAAATATACACTCATCTCATTCTAGGGTACTACTGATCCTATCTCTAATGAGAAAACCCCCACTAAAGCCTAGGTGTTCGCTCAACCTAAGCTCTGATACCAACTATAACGGCTCAAAATCCGTACTGTTTGAGTCGACTAAACAACAAATGTCCAACCCAACTAATACAAAAATATGAGTCATTAGGATTAAAGAAAATAGATACAGATAGAAGAAGAACAGAAACAACAACATAGAACTCACAGCGTAATGAATAAAATATATTATATAACATAACCTTTGAAATACAAAACTGCGTTTGTATCATATATGCATACCATCACCAGAGTACAATAGTATTTGGTACAGCGGAAAATAACTCTGATTTAACAAGCGGTGAAGCCTCCTGCTTCAAACACCTCCAAGTGTATCTGTAAAATCCTGAAACACTTGACTGTCCGTACAAATTTGATAACACAAGAGTTTAGGTAAAAATAAACAAAATAAACTCTGGGTTAGTCATGGGACTGGTATGAGTAAACACCAACCATATTGTTTGACTCTAAAAACCCCTTTGAAGGAAAAGGATAATAGTAAGACCAGCCCACACATAAATATGGAAGGTTTTTACCTTACTATATCCTAAAACATTTTGATATCAAAATCCGGTGATATTATAATATTGTCTGATGAAATAAATAACAGAATAGTAGGACGCTTGCATCTCACGCTCCACATATATAGTATATAATCAAAAACCGCAGGGCGCTTATTGGAGATTGGATTCCAACTATGATAAGGTATGGGACCACCTCCTGATCAGTGTACTCTAGAGGGGATACATTGGGGTTTAGCAAGAACATCTTGCAACCTGACCACACATGACTGCACACTCATTTAGTGTAACAACCTGTATTTTAATAACACATTAAAACCATAAGTCAAGGAAGAATTAATTTTTAAAATAAGAATCAAGGGAAACGGGTGATACCATTGCGTTCATCTCGAAATTCTGCTTGGAAACGAGTCCGAGTTTTCGAAAATCGGAGTCTGTATAAGGGAGATATGACCCTCCGAAGTTTCAGAAATTTTCAGAATCAAAAACAGCTCGACAATTCGAATTCAAATTTGAATTCAAAACCCAAAACATACTGGGCGGGAAATTTCCCACCTAGGGACCAGGTCGACCTGGGGGTCGACCATAGTGTCGACCTCCCAGGGACCAGGTCGACCATAGTGTCGACCTGGGGGTCGGCCTGCCTCCCGAACCCAGTTTTTGAACCAGATGCATTCTGATGTATCTGACCTCGTTTTCTGTCCAGATTCGTCTGCCTAACCCTATATAAACAGCCTTCTAGCCTCATTCTCATTACACCATTCTTCTCTAACCTTATGCTGCATAAACTCTGGATGATCATGGCTTCTTCTTCTTCCTCTAAATTAAATTAAGATAAATTAAATTAAAACGCGAAGATTATTTCTTGAAGACTACGACTAGGAATTTCATATTGGGGATTTGCTTCTGCAATCAAATCAAGATTCAACAATTCATCGACTAGTTTCTAGACTTGACTTCTGCATCTCAATTTCTTAGACCACGATCTGTAAGTTCTAGTTACTTTTAGATAAAAACTATAAACTTAATATGGGCATGTTATAAATTGGAATTGATTTATGTATGATTCATATCTATTCTTATTTTCTTCTTGGATCTTGACTATTGGGAATATCGCCTATGACGTTGAAACTATTGTTAATGGCATAAGACTATGCCTATGACTGTGAACATAAGACTGTGCCTATGCCTATGACTGTGAACATAAGACTATGCCTATGCCTATGACTGTGAACATAAGACTATTGCCTATAACTATGACAAGGACAATTGTGGCTAATCACCTATGATTCATGACCATGAGGTTATTGCCTAGGATTGTGACTATGAAATTGGATCTAAGCTTGACTTTCTATTCAGACCTATTTTCTTTATTTATCTTTGGATCTTGATTTTGGGTATTTTTCTATTTAAGTTAGATCTATCCATGTTCTTGAACCTAGATTATTATTCAAACCTTTTCATGTTCATAATGTTATTAGATCTATATGGCTGATATGTTTTACTCAATTTATTCAGTTATGTTATGCCTTGGAAATAAACTGATAATAAAACAACGTTTATTATGTTATATGTGAAATTGAATGATATTCTATTTTATTATCATGTTGGATTAGGGAATTAATGAATAAGTTTATTCATATGTATATTGGAGTATAACCTGTTATGATAAGTTGTGTAGTTTATCATGTTATGCAAGTTTTAGGTTGTAAAATCATATCACATATGTGACTAAATGTTAGATCTACATGTTTATGTGTATATGTTAAACCTACGTCATATTTCAAGATCACACTTATTCATATGCTCGTGATTGATTTGCAAGTTTACATATATAAAGTTTATTTAGTCTATGTTGCAAATTCACATATATGTATGTTGATTTAGTCTACGTTGCAAGATCACACCTGTGATATTCATGTTGATTATTTTGCAAGTACACACCTATGGTGTTCATATTGACTATGCCGAGAATGCCAAGTTTACACCTATGTCATGTTTATGTTAATGAATTTCTTTATGAAATTTTGTGTACGTTAAATTAGGCTAAGTTTTTAGTCTAATATTATATGTCAAAAATCATGCGGACGGAAGATTAGGCTAAGATTTTTAGCCTAATATTTAGACGGGGTAAAGTTGGGAAAAATTGGTAATTATAGGAAACTTGGTATGAAACTCGCCATGAAACTTGACACGAATCTTGAAACATGAACATTGTTATAACTTGAATCTGGATGTGGGCATGAAACTTTCCTTGAAAACTTGACACGAACGTGACATGAATCTTGAACATGGACATGACACTAGAATGAACTTGAAAATGGCCAACTCGAGGTTGGGTTGAGTTTGCAGTGTAATTCTGCCCGGAACCGTCCGGCAAATCCAGTTACTACAAATAATAGGATCCAATGTGGGTAGTTGGTCATATCGCGTTTGAAACCAGAGGTCAGACTGAGTTGTGGTGTAATTCTGCCTGAAACCGCCCGGCATATCCAGTGACCACAACAACAGGTCTGATGTGAGAGGTTGGGGTGCATTAATGAATTAATTCCACATGATAGGGTTAAGTCATGAACATGAAAGACAACACTTAACCAACTTGATACATGATTCGTAGGCAGGTTAAGTCACGAACTTGAATGACAACACTTAACCAACTTGACATGCTAGACTGATAAGGGTTAAGTCATAGATTTAAATGACAACACTTAACCTATTGGACAAAAACCCTAATTACGCAGTCCACTTCAGCAGTAATCCACTAGATGTATCATGGTACCCTGGAACTAGGCAGGGTGGGGAACGATTACTGGGCTGATTGTAAGCGACCAGAATGACGGCTATGTTGGTGCGCCAGTGTAGGTTCAGGCGGGCTATGGTCGTGCATGTGTTCCGGGGTTGAAAAAGCAGGCATTGGGCATCAGTAGGTTTATCTGTGCAAGCTTGATTTGTGTCGGTGTTGACACCCTAGGGCTTGATACACCCTATGGTGGACCTAGCACAGGTGACTACATTCGTGATAGGGTCGTATGACACAGAGACACACGACGAGCTAGAACTTGTAGGGAGCCGATCGATTAGTGGATCGTTCCGTTGGACCTAGTAATGGGTCATTTCATGATATTGGGCCAAGGGATCATTTCATGATTAATATAAGACATGGGTTTGGGATTCTAGTACAATTGATACAGGGAACCTTGAATATGTGATGCTATACTTGATTTATCATGTTATCTTAGTCTATCTTTCCCATCTTGTCATCATCCTTATGTTTACTTTCAGTTTGTACATGTGATGTTACCTTTACCCGTTTTTATGCTGAAAGGCACTAGGACTTACCAGTCTTTATGACTGACCCGTTTTCTTTTGCCTCTTTCTCTTCCGTCCCCCCCCCCCAAGTTCTCAGGGAGGAAACTCTAGCACTTAGCTTGGATTTCGATTACTTTCGGTTCAGCTGATGTATGGTTTGATCTTGAGACTATGCTTTGGCTGCATTTCTGCTACCTTTGGGGAATTAAGCTACTTTTGCTGTTTTAAGTCTATGCTTCTTTATTTATGCAAGACAGAATTTGTTGTAATGGAAAATAATGACCTTGGCTATTTGATGTAAAAGGTTTTGACTCTTTTTGAAAGTAATGAAATTTAGCTCTTGAATCTTCCGCTATTTTATTTATGTTCTGTCTTGTAATATTTCTATGTTTGTTTACCTCGATAACGCTCCTCCAAAACTAGTGCATTCCCTTTATGAGTGACCCTAGCGGAGGTGGGGTGTTACATTTAGCTTGAGTGTAGCGAATATATTGTCACCCATGGTTGTCGACTGTCCAATCGTAATCCGTAAGATACATAATCAAAAGAAGAATAAATAATTGAATTTTCTCTAGATCGGTGACAAATATACCCTGCTTGGGTATAACCCAACTAGCCAAGCTGCCTTCCCAAATTTTGTCATTTCTCGGTTGTGAGGCTTGAGGTTAGTTTAATCTTTCAGAACATTTGGTCACCATTTACTTTGAAAGTCACATCCTCAAACCCGTCAATCACTATTTGATCTTCTGAAATATATCACGGGTATGAAAAGCTAAGAGAAACTAATTCCTCTGCCACCAAACGTAATACCTTGAAAATATCATCTTATGTGATCTGTTCAGAATACTCTGTCAGACATTCGTCCATACAAGTTGTCCTGGGTCTGGACAAACAGAACAACCCTTGCATTTTACTCTATCTTGAATTTATATTCAACAAAGTCTAATTCGCAACGCCTATTCCTATACAGAGTGGTTTTTGGATAACCGATCTCTCCGTATTGACAAAGATGGTTAAATAAATCTTTGATAGCCAGTGATTTAACTATCAAAGGAAAAACAAACATCAATCAACCCTTTCTAATATTTCATGTTTGTTTCCTTATCGGGTTTTCTAAATTGATTTCGAGTTACCAAATTTCTTAAAAATATTCTAACTCCTTAAATTTCCGAAAATTTTGCCAGCACCTCCTTTGTACCGGTCAATAGTTCAAACCGTAACTCGCCTCACTAGACCCTTTCCATTCAAAAAGAAAATCAAAAAGCCAAGTGGCTTGCTCAATAAGCTCATAAAATCTCATATGGAAAGTTAAACATGTACTTTTTGTTGGGCACTTAAATTAAAATCTTCATACTCTTAATCACATTCCTGTTGACATATCTACGTCCACTTCCAATTTATTTCAAATCAATTCAATTATTTTTGCTTTCTATTCGCTAATTAATTTACTAATTATCTTCCTTTCTTAATTTGCTTTTTATTTGAATATATCACGTTCAAATATACTTGTATTCACTTACACAAAATTCAAACTCAATTTGCTCGCTTCCAATTTCTAATCCAAGTTTTATATTCAAATTCACAATTTCAATTCACAATTTTCATTTTACTTAAACATAGTTAAGTCCGACTTAAAATTCTATAAACTAATTTCCTTGGAAATTAGTTAACCTTGTTTGATAATTAAAATTTTGATTTTTGTTCCAAAAATCAGTCGATTTACTCCACTTGAGTTCATATTTATTTTATAGCTCAAGTTCGAATTTTACTAATGGAAATTCGGATTTTTATTCACTAAAAATCCTTTTATTTAATTAAATAAACCATTATGGGTTTAAAACTATTATGGCGCTGTTTTTTTTTTTAAATTTGATTTTTATATAACTCAAAATCTATAAGATGAAATTCAGATTTTTCTCTTTCATTAGAATATTATTATTCAATATGTCCAAATGTTTCCGGTTTCGTCAAGTTCCGATTTATATTGAGATCTGTATACTCGATTGAAGCTCGAATCGTCAAATTTCGAACTACCGCAATGCGACGAGTTCGTTTTAATTAAATTAAATATAAACGTTTGAAAACTTCGTTTATAAAATAATTGCAACTCTATTTTCAGTAAATTAAAAATGAATTAAGCCCGTCATCCCAAATCTAACTTCATAATTTAGACTATCCAACTCATCATTTCTTTACATTATATTCATAACTCAGTTATGAATTTATTCAAACTCAATTTCTATATTCAATTTCAATTCACTTGGAACTAGCTTATTTATAAAATATCGATATCATCAAATTTCAATTATAAATTTCTTTTATGTAAATAATTAATTAATTCAACACTCCTTACTATTACAAACTAATACCATCCCTTGATAATAGTGAAGTCATTCAAGTTGGAGTATTTTAATTACCTCTCAGACCTTGATCGAGAACGTTCTTATCTTGAGACGGATAAGAGTTTGTAATACAAAACCGACCTCACTTATTATAAAATTCCCTGCTTTTGTCTCATTTGAAAATATGATTTTTAAATATCATTTTCTTATATTTTGAAACATCTATTTCTGAATTTATCAAATGAAAATCACCTCATTATATTTATAACATTATTATAATTTAACTTCCTTATTTTACATTAACCAAACTTCCATGTTAAAAATCGATTTGAGACGCTATTCTCCTCTTGGAATATTTTATTAGTATAACTTATATATATGAACTTAGCACATATATTTGCAAATTTAAATTTAAATTTCTATTTAGTATAATTCCAATATCTTTTCCTGGAATTAATTATTCTTAAAAATTCGACATAATTGAATTTTAATTATAAATCCATATAGATTATTTCAAATTATTCAATAATAGTATTTTTCCTTTATTTAAAAATATTTTTTATAATTTCACTTCTTGTTTTAAATATTAAAATACGTTCCTATTTCAAATCTTGTTGGAAATTAAATTCCCATTCTAGAAAATAAAATTTCCTTTTTAAGTTCAGACTTGAATTTAAAATATAATATTATCAAACGGTAATTTTCCTTTCCATTTATACATTGTTTATAAATTCAGCTACTTGTTTTTATTATTAAAAACAAGTTAGTATTTCACAATCCTTTTGTAATTCCATTTTTATTCTGAAAATTAATTTTTCCTTTTAAAAATCTAAAAGACCCCATTGTACGATATTTTAAATATCAATATCTAGGGCCGGTGATATTCAAACATTCAAAACACACAATTTCAAATCACAGGTTTATAACACATCATATATGATTATATTTATGGAAACAAACAATAATAAATTTTGAGGAATCTAGTTGGATTCCTCCAACCTATTTTTCCTACATTCATAGATGTCAAACAACATAAATAATACCAGTCCTACTTCAAGGCAGGATATCATGGTATAGAAGGTCATCCACTCATATACCGTGTGGCGATAGGGTCATCTGCTAATGATACTGCAGGCATCCGCTTATGGTACTACAGGAAATCTAATATATATATATATATATATATATATATATATATAGTAACCACAATCACCAAGCCTAAATAACTAATATATATTACCATAATAATTCAGTAATTCATGCAAGCATTCAAACAACCAACAAATTATTTTTAGCGTATAAAAATAAATTAAATATAAAACTCTGAGTGAGATTTACTCATCTTGATTTTTATTTGCCGGATAGTGACTTATTTTCCGAATATCCAACTCAATTCCACTGATATATATATCACTGCTTCGATCCCTTTACTTGTTGAATAATTTCGACCTTGTAGTTAACGCACAATATTGATTAATTAACTAACTACAACTACCATATTAATCAAAATAGTTTAAATAAATGAATTATATTAATAGAATTTACCTAGTATTTACGTAAGGATTTTAGTGGCACATTCCTTTCTTTTGCTCCCTTTCCCTTTCCTTCTCCTCCTTACTACAGAAACGATCAGCATAGCAATCTGAATTGTAGATCAACCCCCACAGTGAACTACCACTTCCATTTATATATTTCATCAAACAACTAATGTACATCACTGCTGCTCCTTCGCATTTATCATGATCGAATGCTCCTTCCTCCATTTCCTTATATCATTCACACCACTAACCTGTTGCTCCTATTATACACCACCGGATCAGCCTCAACACCACTACAGAACTTCACCCATCGACCTTCTTTCTACCAAACTACTACCATCCTAATTCAGTAATATTATATAGCACCTTATTATCCAGAAACTCATTTCTGTCACATGCATCTACAGCCCCAAACCACTACTTTCTCAACTCATCAGTAAATCCGAACACCCTCCAGTTCATCCTCCAAGCCACCATCGACTTCCAGACTTCCACATCTCCTTATAAAAAGAAATCAACTTTGCTAGTAATCAACCTGCATCAGCCTCTACACAACGGCCAACCATTCCTGCAGCTCACGCCCCTAGAAACATGGCTCACGAATCAACAATAGCGTGCCTCCCTGCAAATCGAAATCCCCTCAATTACATCAAAATCCCCCAACCAAAGTCACGATGATGTTGACCTACAAGTGCGCATCCTCCTTTAATTGACCATCTCGAATCGGCCTTTAATATATCTTCTTTGCACCCAGAAATCGAACCCCTCATTAGTTTGAACTCCAGACTACATCGTGGTCTTTGATTTGATTTCCAATTCCGAGCGTTGTAGAGCTTGGATTCAATCGTGATTTGAATTTCGATTTTCTGTCCCCCCTTTTATTTAATCTAAAAATATATTTTGGTAAATGGAAAGGAAATGTTTTAGAAAAGGGCGGTATTCGATTTTCCTGTTAAAGTGGAGGAGCGACATTCATTGATTCCTTCGATAGTTTATTGACCTTGTTATGGAAACGGAATCATGAATTTAAGGAAAGAAATTTTCGCGAACACGCCATGACCACTTGAGCCTGACCCTTTTGGGATTTACAGAAATTTATTTTTATTTTTATTGAAGAAAAATAAAAGGAAGATCACGGCCATTTTCTTTGTGAAGAAATACAGAGCAATGTCGTGTCTTATAATAGGGGAGGGAGACAATACGTACAAACGAATAAAAGGAGTGATGGCCTAAGGTATGGTTGATTGAATTGATTTGATTTCGATTTAACTTGATCTGATTTTGATCTATCCGCTAAAATATCTCGTTATCTTTAATTTGAAATCTCGAACCGCTATTCAACGTAACGATTGACATCTCTAACGTTATTCGCTACTCCGAACCCAACGGAACGAGTTCTGAAATTTCATTCGACGGTATACAATAGATAACAATTTAAGTTAACGATTCGATATAAAATATAAAACGAATTCAGACAATTTAATCCTTCGACAATAATTTATTTATCTCATTTTAATTCAAATAGAATTTATATTAATCGACTGAATTGTTTTGATTCAGTTTTAACTGCAAATTCAATTATTCTGTTTTATGTATTACGATTATTTGATATATTCGATACTAGATCTATAAACTCCATATTAAAATTCATTTATTATTTTAAATCAATATTTAGGATAAATTTAAATATTCAAAATAAATAGACTAAAAATCCAGGATGTTACATATGTAATTGTTGTAATAACAATGAAATGTTCTATTGTTTATGTTCTGATGCATGTAGTTCTGAATTCAATCCGGGCTTTCCCGTAAGGAGAAGTTTGGTTCGTTTCATTTTTCTTAAGTGAAAAAAATGTATTCCCGATTTTGGACAAGGAATGTGTTATAAAAATGTTTTATAAAACAGAAAGGATTTCGAGGACTAAACCCGATATTGTTGAAATGATTTCGAAATGTATTATGTGTTTGACATTGTAGTTCATCACATAACCAATTAGTTGCTATTGATGATATGCCTATTTGGTGGCAGAGAATTTATTCTTTTTTTTAACACCCTTCTTTGAGATGTACGAGCTCAAAGGTATGTGATTAATTGAAACACCCCACCTCCGTTAAGGTCACTCACAAAGGGAATGCCTTAACTTCGGTGGAGCATTTTTAGTACAAGATGCAGAAAAATTACAAGACAGACAAATAAAGTAGCGGAAGATAAATAACCTTTATTATTAAAACAGTTTGTACAAAGATTTTTTTACAACACCAATACTTATTACAAGAAAGCATCTGTCTTGTTTAATATATAAGAAGCACAAACTGACAATGATATTCCCCAATAAAGCATGAGCCAACCATAGCAGTAGAAAATGGAGTTCAAAGCAATGCGCCAAAGAATCTTCAAGCTCGGAGAGAGTAATAGCCCCAAAATGAGATGAGCTTTTCCCTCCCTGACTACCTGGGGGGAAGGAAGAAAAGAGGCGAAAGCAAACTAGGTCAGACATAAAGTTTGGTAAGTCCAGTGATTCTTAGTATTTAAACGAGGAAAAGGGGTCATGACATGAATAAACTACATATAAGACTAAACTATAGTAACAAGATAACATGGGATAAGCATGGGATATGGCAAGATAAACTGAATGTACCGGTAAACTGAATGCGATTCTACTCCTTCTCTGCTTCGCAACCACCTTGTTTATACTGATTTCTATATCTCTGCACTTAGTAACCTATGATCATATGATAACGTGATCCCAATCCCCGTATTTGCGGTTGCCTTCAGGTGCCTATTATGGGGATTCCATTTATTACCTAGATCTAATCTAGGGTTTACTATCGAGTGGTTCCTAGATTCAACCAGGGTTTGCGCTACCCAGGGCCACTGGGGATTATGCTACCTATTGAACGCCTCTCGGATTCAGGTTTACGCGACCTAGGTCCAACTAGGGATTATGCTACCTACTTATATAAATTTTCCATGTTTCTGTGTAAGTCGGCACTCTCTTGCGTGTAGATACTCTGTGCTAGTCCTACCATAAGTTGTATCAAGCCTTATGATAGCGACCCGACACGATTCAAGATGCACAGTGTATAACTACTGGTATCCAGTGCCTGCTTTGTTTCCACTCTGGAGTACGTGCACGCCCGTAAACCGTCGAAACCTACACTGACGTACCCCCTGCCGCTATTTTTGACCGCTTATAATCAGCCCAGTAATCGTGCCCCACCCTGCCTAGTTTCAGGGTACCATGATACATCTATGTGGGTTACTGCTGAAATGGGTCCCCTTTACTAGGGTTTCCTGCTGGTTAAGTTTGTGGGCCTATATATACAAATATTACCCACCTACACGAGATGTACTTAACCCTCCCACCGATTCTAGCATGTTTCTTAACGGTTAAGTTTTGTGTGCCTATATTTACTAATATTACCCACCAACCCGACGTGTACTTAACCTTCCTACTCGTCATGTCATATTGGTTAAGTGGTTCTTATTAACTTAACCTTTTTCCCTTTTCATGTTGGATTGGTTAAGTGTGACTTATTAACTAAACCCTGTTCATTCATCAGGTTATATTGGTTAAGTATTTCCCATTTAACTTAACCCCATTCACTCATCAAGTTATATTGGTCAAGTGTCATTAATCAATTCAAGTTAACTTAACCCATCCGCCCGTCACGTCATGTTGGTTAAGTGTTTCCTTCTGGCGTTGACTTGACCCTACCTCAAATCATGTTATATTGGTTAAGTGTTGTTCTCGTGTTAACTTAACCCTTCCCATACATCATGTTATATAATTGGTTAAGTGTTTTCCTCTTGTGTTACTTAACCCCACCACATGTCATTATATATTTTGGTTAAGTGTTACCTTAGTTAACTTAACCCTTGTCATCTTCTTAATTAACATGTTACAACGGTTAAGTGTTCTAAATTTACTTAACCTCACCCGCTTGTCTAATTAACATGTTGTAATGGTTAAATGTTCTAAATTTACTTAACCTCACCCACTTGCCTAGTTAACATGTTATTAGGGTTAAGTGTTTTCATAATTACTTAACCTCGCAATTTCTAGCTTGATTTATTCATGAGCCTTAATTAATTAAAGCACCAACCACTCACATTAGGCAGATATTGTTGTGGTTACTGGATGTGCCGGTCGGTTCCGGGCAGGTTTACACCACAACTCAGTCTAACCTCGGGTCTTTATGGGCTTGAAGCACTAACCACCCACATTAGACAGGTATTGTTGTGGTCACTGGACGTGCCGGTCGGTTCCCAACAGTTTTACACCACAACTCAGTCTAACCTCGGGTTAGGCATATTCGTCTTTTACTAAATTTACATATTTACTATTTATGTAAATTTTCCGTAAATCAATTTAGCCTATATCATATTCATTTGTCATGCAAATTAACATACTTATATTCTATGCCCCAAAACTTGATTTACCGATCAATGAACCCAACTTGTAGTTTATGCCAATTTAGATTTAATATTTCCCTTTTACAATTCATGCCCAATCTAGATTAATATTCCAATTTACAGTTCATGTCAAAACTAGATTTAATATTCTAGTTCACCGTTTATGTCCAAAACTTGGTTTACACGCCAATTACACACTTTGCGGCCAATTAAATTTTATCAACTTATGCCTAAGTCTAATATGCATGTAAATCATTCACTATTATAGCCAATTTAGATTATGCCAACATATTTATTATGCCAAATTAACTTAATTAAGCTACGCCCAATCCCCGCATCATAATCGTACGTATAGCATGATCTCACAAGTTTTCTATGTACTCATGAAATGGCACTAATCAAAAGGAATAGGGGATAAGCACAAGAATTGATATAAAAGATTAGGCATGCAAAAATAATGGCTTCAAAAGGTTCGATGTACATAATAGTGAATAGGAATAAACTAGCCAAGTTACACACTAAATATGAGATCCACATAATCAAGGGAATAGGCATAGGTGATTTGGTCCAACATAATGCCAGTTCAAGGTACAACATGATCGGTTAATTGTAACAATAGGAAAAGTCATAAGCAACTAACTACAATAGTCATAGGCAATTAACCACAATAGTCATGGGCGACTAATCACAATAATTTCTTAATCAATGTCATAGGCAATAGTCTCATAGTCATGATTCATAGTCGTAGGCAATAATTTAATAGGCGACAGTTCATGGCCATAGTCTTAGACGAAAGTCTCATATTCATAGTCATAGTCATAGGCAATAGCTTCATAGGAAACGGTTTCATAGTCATAGTCTTAGGCAAAAGTCTCACAGTCATAGTCGTAAATCAGATCCAAAGGCATAGATAACTTTCGATTTGACATAAGCACGAATCAAAGATAATTAACTTGCAAATTGGTGTAGTTCTATATTTTGATTCATTACATTCACGATTCCAATTACACGTTCAAATATAAGGAATAACCGAACTTACAAAGAAGGAATTATTGATTTCTGGAATCTGAATTCTGAAGTTGGTATGCTCGCCTTTGATGTAGATCGTTGTTCTTATAATTCAGATTTGATTCACTTTGTATCTTTTTACTTTTCTTTTTAGTTGAAAGAGAATGGTGGCTGTCCTAGGTTGAGTATGGCGGTATGACGACTCTTAGAATGAATTAGTGTGATTTTAGGGTTGAGTGTTAGGTTGTTTATATAGAGTTTCAATTTTAGTTAGAGCCGTCGGACGATCCTAGGGTTAATCACAACCATTCAGTCAGGATAGGGTGACACCTCAGCCCTAATGACTCAGCAAGGAGTCAGAAAGGACTCAGCAATGAGTCACAGTACGGATCAGAAAACACCAGAAAGCTTGTAGGTTTTCAGCTCGACCTGGGCGCACTTGGCAGGTGCGCCAGTGCAATTTTTGCACTGGCGCACTTCCCAAGTGCGCCACTGCAATTTATTTATTTATTTTCTCTTCTCTTCTTCTGATTTTCTGCCTAACTTCGTTCGTCCATATCTTCTTCATACGGTGTCCGATTTACGCAAACTAGGACTCTGTCTCAAGCAGAATTCCGAAACGAATGCAATGGAGTAACCCATTTCCCTTAATTCTCGCATTTGAAATTAATTATTCTTTGATTATATCTTATGTCCCGATTTAAAATTGCGGGGTATTACATTAATGATGATAGATCATATTTGTGAATGCTGAAGTAAAGTACTATATTTATGAAAGTACTTGTGATTATTATGTTGTGAAATGAATTTCCTTACTTCCGGATATAAAATGATTTAGTATGTGGCTAAAGATTCGGGTAACCCAGATGACTAAAAGTTCATGGGCATTGTACGGTTTAGCTTGCTCCATGTGTGGGAGGTGCACGTTTATATATCGAGTTTGTAAGCTGCGAAATCGTCGCCTTGTCTGAGGGATGAACACCTCCCGATATTTGGTTGCATATCTTTTTGTATGCATTGTGTTTTTTTTGGAATTCATATTTCCAAAGATTTTTGTTTGAGATCCCGAAGTGAAATTTACTTTGATTTGAAAGCTAGATATGTATTTCAAATGATTTGAAATAAGAGTTCGGGAAATAAAGTCCAAAGGAATAATTTCTATAAAGATAATTGGATTTGGAAAATATAAATTTGGGATTAAGCCTAAATGGATAGATTGAGGAATTGCATGTTGTTTGATGCATTGTAGTCCATATGACTATTATTGGTTATTGTTTATGCACTAGTATTCATGGGGGTATACCCATTCTGTTACATACGGCGTGGTCCCTTGATTTACCCTATTTTAAATAAAGTTAATAATTATTTTAGGTTTCACACCAGTCACATGACTAACTCAGAGTTTATTGTTTCCACCTAAACTCTGGGTGCCCATATTTTCCACATGGGCAGCTAGTAGTTTTGGTTTTCGCAGATATTTATTTTCCCAGGATCCTGGATTACAGCTGGAGCTATATTCGGAAAGCTTTGTATCCATATATCTTTTTCAGTTGTGGTTGTAGATGATTTCCACTGTGCATTATACTCATGTATTATTTTTCGTTGCTTTGTAATTTAATTCTTTGATATTTTTCTGCTGTATATTATTTATTTGAACTCTGATATCTTGTACTCTGATGTAATTGTTGTAGTAGAAATGAAATGTTGTATTGTTTGTGTTCTGATGCAAAGTGTTCTTAAAGCAATCCGGGCTCCTCCGTCTCTTCGAGGATTGGGAAGTCTGGGTCATTTCATTTTAGTATCAGAGCTATGGTTTACAAAGCTCGGGAACAAAACATGTTAGAACTGAACGAAAGAACTCATCGGGGATAGGATTAGCAATATCCTATAAGAATGACTCGTTAGAGATTGGGTTAGTAATACCATTGAATGAGTTTGAAGAGTATTATTTATAATAATGATTTTTCTTTTGAAAATTATATCTTATTATTCTTATTTGAATATTTTATTTTATATTGAATTTGGACTATCGGGTATAAGAAGATTTTGTATATACGCCTTGCAAACGTGTATACGAAGTCTCAAATACACTGGATAGATATAAAATCACACTCTAGTCGCCCGGAGATGATTCTGATGATTGAGATCTCATCATCCGTGTTTATGTTCGAGTTTCGAAAGTGGGATATCTATATATTTCCAATTGACTGGTGTGAGAACCAAACTTAGTTAGAGTTATTGCTTGTGATTTGGCATTGAAAATATGATTTTGGATATATATAAAAGTTATTTATTTAGAAATTTAATCAACTAATTGGTTGCTAGTTGTGATGTGTGATTATTAATTAGATTAATTAAAATATTGGAACAATAAAATCAATAAGAGAATGAAGGGTAAATTTAGCCAAATCGAATCAAATATTTAACTGAATTGAAAATTGATTAGAATTGCATACATAGACATGTGCACATATATTTGTGTGTGTGTATACATATATATATTGAGCAGGTTAATGGCTTCGCGTTGAGTAAAGAAATAAATTGTGTGCCCGACAAATAGGTGCACCTTAATGAGTTGGTTGCGCAATTTAATTATTATAAACGCCTGTGAGTGTTTTTGGATGTGTTGCGATGGTTGTTCTGTGTGAGATTATAAACATACGCCATAGGATAGCAACGAATAAATTATGAACTACACTGCATGGGATACTATATGAAGACAACATAGCGTATCATATTCCAAATAAGCATTTGGCGCTTATATGACGAGGTTTGGATTTCCATACGGGCGAGATGCATGGATTATTTTATTTCCAACACTAGGGCAAGGTATGAAATTTTGACTTTTTACACGTCTCCCTTGGGCATAGATAGGTCACAAAAATTGTGTATGGTTTTTATTGATTTATTGGGTACCTAATACGGCCCAATAATTTTTCAAACCCTCTCCACACAAAGGAGGTTATAGCGAAATTTTTCGAAAATTTAAGGTGTTAGCCAAATTTTTGAGAAATTAGAAAGTTCTTAGAAACTGAAAAGTTAAAGAACTCAAGCCAAAATGAAAGTTGAGTTGGTTAGTTAAACAACTTTCAGCTCTGTTCCTTTTCGAGGCCGAAAAGATTTTTAGTGGGGGAGATTGTAACAACACGGAATTTCTGAACTAATATAAATTTTTTATTTTAGCTATTTTAGTAGGTTTTGGATATTTAAAATGATTTATTTTAAATAATAACGACTAAAAATTTATTTGAATCGAAGTTAGAATGTATAAAATTATTTTAATTATAAAACGAGCCTGAAATGACGTAGTAGTTTGAAAATACGATTTTTATTTTTAAATGAATATACAAAATTCAATATAAATCAGAATGTGATGAAACAAGAAATGTTAGAATCTGTTTAACTATATCTTTCTAACGAATGTAAGAAATTGAGATTTTACTTCATAAATTGAAAGTTATGTCTAGTATAAAATTTAAAATAGTCACTATGGAATATATATATATTTTTATAATATATAGCCTTAAAAATAGCCATTTTGCAAACGACCTCCGTTTTCGACGAAACCACATTTATTGGATCCAGAATGTCAAATGATAGTTAGGTTTAAAATTTCATAATTTTTAGAATTAGTATGTGAACATAGTAAATTTAAATGTGTTTTGTAAATTCAGTTTAAATTTAATCGACTAGAAAAAGGTCATTTTTCAAACGGGCTCCAAATTCGATGAAATTTGTTTTGTTAGGACTGTATAATCAAAACATAGCTAGATTTATTTTTCTGTAATTTTTGGAGTTAATATGTGGCCCCAGTAAATTAAAATGTACGTTTAAATTCAGTATGTAACGTAATATTAATTTATATTTTAATTTTGATACAAACTGATCTAAACAATCGAATTGGCTTATGAAACATATTCCATTGTGTTCAGAATGGGGGTATTTACTTAGGAACGATAGTCATTGGGTTTGATTTGGAGTTCGGATCGATAAACAAGTATTATTGGAATTAAATAATAAAATAAATATAAATATATATACACACACACACAATCATATTTCACATGAACCTTAATATTATTCGGAGCCGCCATCAGTTTGTTACAAGGGCCAAGAACGCTCCAATCTTTCACCTCCAAAATCTCTTAATCCGTTCAATGATTTCATAAGTTAACAGAAGCAAAATTAAAGAGCAAGTTTAGATCTTTAAGATCATATTGGTATGATCAATTATAGTGACCTGGTTCATTCGAATTTGTGCCTCAAACCGCCATAGTTTGATCACGTTTATCGAGCAAGCCGGAGCTTCGAGGGGGCCGCCACCACTGGTGGAGGAAGAGGACGGTCAGTGCTCTGATATGGTGGTGTGCGATCATCAACCAGTGGTGTATTTCGGCGTGCGTGATTGAGTGTTTGAGGTCGACATTGGGTTTTTTGGGTCCTGGAAGAAACAAGAAGAAGTTGGTCTAATTTTATTAAAGATTAAGTAAAGTAAATGTAATTAATTTAGTAATTAAGTTTTTATTTTATTTATGTAATCAAAACTTTAAATGTTCATATCTTATCCAAATGACAACAGAATTCAACGAACAGTATTAAAACCGTCAATTAAAGAATGACGGAGTGGAAACCAAAGTGAGAACTCTCTCACTCAAATCATTTTTGTTATGTAATTTATTTTTGGAGTTCAACACATGAAATATACACAATCATTTGAAATAGAAACGATGTGTGGATATTAGCAACACTCGCATTTCATACTCCGCGAACGGACCTTTATGGCGCCATAAGTGGTATTTGGTTATTGTGTATTGATTTATATGGATGGTTTGGTTATTTGTGTATTGTGATTGTGATGTTGAAATGTGTAACATATTAAAAATATTATTTTTAACATATATATGGAAATATTAAATGGTCATGTATTGAAATAAATTTTGGTTAGCTAAAAATATTATTTTTAACTTATGAGATATATAAAACTGTCATGTAATGGAATAATTATTGGTTTGTTAGAAATATAATTTTTAACATAAATATACACTGTATGAAATTGTCATGTAATGGAATATTCAATTTTGATTTAAAATTGAAATGGAAGTTGGAATTATTTTTTAAAACGAATTTAAAACATTTTATAAAATACGTTTTTAATTAGAAATCGACGATATATATATTATATATATTAAATGGCCTGAATAGAACGTGCCGCGCAGCGACTATTCGCGAATTTCAACCATTGACTTCAAATTGATGTAACAGGAGATCCGACTGCCGGATTCTCCTAAAGTTGGAACCGTGCGTTCATATCGAATAGATCTTTCGACTGAATATAAGAGATTTAAATTTGAATGGTTGGATTTCAAATTATGTCCAAATCAATTTTAGAAAAGGTTGCTTTAGATGCAGTTCGGTGGCCGTTATATGAAACAGATTGTAAGGGCCTTAATAAAATTATTAAAAATATGGAAAAATCATGTAAAATCATAGTGAATGATTTGGAAAGATTTTGTATGAAAAATTCCAAGTTTGAAAAGATATTTTTTTATTGAAATGAACTAGTTATTAACTAGAATAATAATCCAATGTTTTTAAATAAATAGATTGGATTTGTAAATGATTTTGAAATAATCAGAATTTTCTAACATATGAATTGGAATGGATTTGAATGGAAATAATCTTCGGAATATTTCGATATTGGATTCCGTAATTATACGGATATGGTTGAGGAATTTGGAAGATACAAATATCGTTATTCCTAATACGATATCCGTTAATTTCAGAATTTGATATTGATATAATTTCTATTTAGAGCCTTGTATTTAATATCAAATTGAATTTTGGGTTTATCGTGAACAATGTTTTAAATAACATTCGTTCTTTTACCTAATTAGTAGTGAAGTTATGATTTGGAGCTTATAATTTTTTTATTAAGATTTAATGGAATTTTCCAAAGTAAAGTTTTCCAATTTAATAAAAGATATTGGAATTGAATGGAATTCGATTTAGTGATAATCGGGATGAGGTTCTGTGAAGGAAGACCATTACTATTTATGGAATTTAAAAGGCTTTGCCGTTATTCCGTTTATAGTATTAGTACGACACCGAAATTTATATCGATTATAAACTGTTATGATTTCCGTGAAGGTTCCATTTTTATAGAAGATAATTTTGGGTTTATCATGAACTGTGTTTTAAATAACATTTTTTCTTTAACGCGAGTAAAGGCAGGATTAATTCCCAGAAAGTTGAATAATCATTAAGTAATGATTTTAGAGACTGAAACGAAGTAGAGTTTTAATAAATCTTTAATAAGATTTGAATGAATGAATGGTGATTAGATTTACCAAAACATGAGATGGGGGTATAAACCAAATATACTTGGTTGTTGATATTGATTGATTGTCTGGATTGGGCTCGACCAGCTTTTTACAAAATAAGCTTTTACATTTAGCATTGGGTTGGGTAGAAATATTTGTATGCTAACATCTTTTGAAATACTTGAAAATTTGACTACCAGATGTGTAGAGATGTTATTGAGTTCATTTCAAATTTAATGAATGATTTTGAAATGATATTTTTCTTAGGTGAAAAGAAATGCATTCCCGATTTTGGACACGGAATGTTTTATAAAAATGTTTTATAAAACAGAAAGGTTTTCGAGGCCTAAACACGATATTGTCGAAATGATTTCGAAATGTATTATGTGTTTGACATTGTAGTTCACATCACATAACCGAGTAGTTGCTATTGATAATATATCTGTTTGGCGGCGGAGAATTTATTCTCTTGCTTAACACCCTTCTTTGAGACGTATGAGCTCAAAGGTTATGTGATTAATGGTGACTGATCATATGTGTGAATTGCTAATGTAAAGTACTATATTTTGGAAAGTACTTATGATTATTATGTTGTGAAATGAATTTCCTTACTTCGGGATATAAAAATGTTTTAGTATGTGGCTAAAGACTCGGGTAACCCAGATGACTAAAAGTTCATGGGCATTGTACGGTGTAGCCTGCTCCATGTGTGGGAGGTGCATGTATATATATCGAGTTGGTAAGATGCGAACCCGTCGCCTTGTCTGAGGGTTGAATACCTCCCGATATTTGGTTGCATATCTTTTTGTATGCATTGTGATGTTTTGGAAATCATATTTCCAAAGATTTTGGTTTGAGATACCAAAGTGAAATCAACTTTGATATGAAAGCTAGATATGTATTTCAAATTATTTGAAATAAGAATTCGGGAAATAAAGTCCAAAGGAATAATTTCTGTAAAGATAATTGGATTCCGAAAATCTAAATTTGGGATTAAGCCTAAATAGGTAGTGTAACGACCCGTATTTTTCTGTATAATAATTAATTTATTTAACTATATAAATAGTGATTTAGAGATTTGAATGGTCATAGTATTAGATAATAGTGAATATTTAATTAAATTAATTAATAGAATAGTATATTTAATTTCTAAAATAGTCGGAAATAGTAGAATTCACAATACGATGTGAATTGGATCACATATAAGCTATAATCCAGTTTGGAATGGGATTAGAATAACGAATATATTATTTTAATGGCAGTTGAACATATAATTATATTATAATTAAAATCGAGCTTGAAATGGCGCGGCAGTTCGCTATTTGGCTATTTGAACTTCAACTGAATGTACACGGTCTGTTTTAAATCGGATTTCTATGAAACAAGAAACATATGGAGCCGGTGAAGTATATTTTTCTAGTGGAAGAGAAAAATCGGGATTTCATTGTGTAGATTTTGATTTATGTCCAAATCAAATTTTAGAAAAGTCGCCATGGAATTCCTTTATAATTTATATCAATTTATTTATATTATAAAAGGAATCTAATATAAATAGAATATCGATATAATTGGGAACTTTGAAATATCGAGCTATAAATCCAGATAGGAATATTTTAGAGCTGTATGATATCGTATGTGAATATATATACGATAATATTTATTTTCAAATATTTAATTTTTTTTATAAATATATTTATATATTTAAATGGTCTATTTAGAGCTTTAACAATAGCCAGTTTTGCAAACGACCTCTGTTTTCGACAAAACTAATTTTGTTGTATCCGCAATATTAAGTTATTACTAGATTTCAATTTTCTTTATTTTTAGAGTTAGTATGTGGCCATACGGATTTTTAATGTGAAAAACAGTCAGTATTTCGACGGTTAAAAGTACGTTGTATGAGCAAACAAAGTCGGAATTCGATGAAACTAGTTTCCTTGGGTCCATAATGTAAAACTCTAGTTGTATGTCCAGTTTCATGATTTTTGGATGTCATATGTAATCACAGGAATTTTTAAATGAAGATTTCAAACAACGATTGCTTGTAGATAAATATAATAATCAATAAAAAAATCCTTTTTCCTCCCTATAAATATCCTACTAACTTCTTAAACCTAATTCTTTCTTCCACTTGGTCAATTACATCCACCGCCACCAGATGAAAAAGAAAACGTGAAATATCCATCTACAAAAATCATTCTAAAATCCAAACTAAATCTATAAATCCCGAATCCTATATTTTCGAAATCTCTGAGTGAAGCTCTTCAAATCTATACCACTTTTGAGGCGTGCGATGCAGTTTTGATGAACCCAACAATGTACAGCGATAGTCAATTTATTTAAGGGTTCCACGAAATCCTGATTTTCAAGTAGCGATTAATTACTTGTGTGTTATTTTTGAGTTTGCGAGGAGGAGAGGCTTCGATAATAGAACTTTGATGAGTTTCCGTCAGTAAAAGGGGCGCGCTTCTGTGTTGAAAACGCAAGTGAAGGTCTTCGATGGATTTTGATAACCAAGATCGATTTCAACCAGATGAGTTCGAGAAGGAAGAGGATGGAAAGATGGAAATTACGGTATGTTTGGATTTGAATATCGTGAGAGATAAGCGTGTTCGTGGGGGTGAAGAACGGACAGAAGGGATGTTAAAGGAGTACGGGTTTGATGAGGATACAGATGTTTTAGCGTGAGTAGAAGAAGGAGAAGGTAATGAGCGGGCCTGGTTGGTTATAGATGGGTATGGGCCTTATTTTGAGTGGTGAGCCCAATGATAATTTAGATTCAAAACCTTTATTCAATTCAAATAAGTGTACTAAATTATAATCTTGATATCTCGGCCACACATTATCAGAATTTGAAGAGACAAGATCCATTGGGATCGTATGGATGGTGGATACACAATGGGACTGGCCGGGAGTGGTTTGGAGCTCATCCCAATTTGTGGTGAAATTAAACGGCTGAATCAAATCAATGACCAATTATCGTTATTTAACGATAAACCGACCAATGTGAGTAAATCTCACTAACTCTGGTCAATTTATATTTTTATAAAATATTTTTAAAATTGTTAAATATTGGTTGATTTGCAGTGTGTTGGCTGTTTGGTCGAACTGCTAGTTAATTGGTTGAAAATATCGATAACTATATTTATTAATCGTTAACTGAATATTCATTCTGTTTATCAGAATATCTCATATTCATGTTATTTATGTTGATTAACATCTGTGGGTGCAGGGAAACAGGTTGGAGGGATCCAATTGGATTCCACAACATT
Organism: Allium sativum; assembly: GCA_030737875.1. Lineage (NCBI taxonomy): Eukaryota > Viridiplantae > Streptophyta > Magnoliopsida > Asparagales > Amaryllidaceae > Allium > Allium sativum. The sequence continues at coordinate 788,619,644 of CM060918.1, read as the reverse complement.
TATTTTACTGTTTTTCATATATTGTGATATATGATGTGATTTATAATCTATTGTAGATTATGTGTGTTTGATCATTGTTATTTGGTACTTTTAAATACCAAAGGAAATACTGGAGCATGAAAAGGGAAATTCCAAACTATAATTTAAAATAAAATACATATATATATATAAAAAAAATCAAAGGATTTTATGTAAAAAGGGAAATTTGAAGCGGTTATTAAATTGTGGAAGTTTATAAAATCAAAAATGGTTTTATTAAAACGGAATTTGTGAAGTATATATTGAAATAAGGATTTTATAAATAAAAAAGGTTTTATAAAAAGAAGGGATATATGAAAATGAAATCAGAAGCTTCTATATAAAATTATTAACTGTTATGCGGAAATTTTAAAGACTGTTATTGGTAAATTACTTAATATAAGTAATAAGAAGTAAGTAAAGAAATATATGAAAGGAAATATTTATAAGAAATAGATAGGATATTATAAATGAAATATGTGCGAAACAAATATAATTATAAAAAGGATTATTGGGAAAATAAATAGAATTATAAAAGGAAATGGGAGAGATATAAAAGAACAAAGAGAAGACGGTTTCATAGTAGGTATTATATAGAAATCTGTTTTAACAGATGAATTGAGAAGATTAATTTATAAATAATATTTTATAAATTCAATAAAAACATTTATCTTTTGATAAATGAAATATATAAGTCGAACTTATATAGAGAAGTAGAAATCGGTTTTAACACCGATATTTTATGGAATATGAATTCAGCATTTATAAAGGGAAATTTAAATGAGATTTTAAGTGTTAGAAGTTAAAAGGAGATTTTGTACAAATAATTATGTAAATAGAAATATAAATAGAAATTGAAAATGAGATATTTTTTAAAATATGAAATCAAACTAAATAGATTATACAAAGGAAACATTATTCACATTCGATGTGAATAATGAAAATAAGCAAAGATTTTGCAAATAAAAACATGTGTAGAGGAAACTGGGTTTTGAAATAGGAATTCAAACAGTAATGAAATTCCGAATGGTTAAGAAATAAAGAACTTGTTTAATAATGAAACAATTGTTGCGATTTATAAACAAAGTTTATAAATGAACGGAAAAATAATTATCAGTGGATAATTGAGATTGCAAATTCAATAGTGATTTTGGAAAATGGGAAATTCGAAGTTGTTTTAAAAAGGGAACGATGAAATCCATTTCGATATTCGAAATGTTAAAAAGCGTTAAATATTATCCGTAAAGAAGAGATAATCGAATATAAGTTATTCGAAGAAGATCATTAATCGAATAAAAGTTACTCGAAGAAGAGAGATAATCAAATATAGGTTATTCGAAAGAAAGGGTTATCGAATGTAGTTTATTCGAAAGAGTTATCGAATATAGTTTATTCAAAGAGAGATAATCGAATATAGTTATTCGAGAGGAGTTATCGAATAGAGATTATTCGAGCAATAATTGTAAGTTGAAATTCGATTATATCGAATTTGGTAAAGTACTGTATACTTTCCGTTTTCAAATCGAGATTTATTTATTTATAAATAAATAAGTTGTTGGGTTAATTATTCGCATTAATAAATAAAATATATTTAAGTTATTATATTTCAAAGGCATGGGATTATAACACTATAGTTATAATCAAATGATTTCGATAAATGTAAGGGATTCATAAATAGAACCCGAGAGTTTCGTAAGGAAGTTGTAAAAGATTTAAAAAGGGTGAACTTTGTCTATTTTGAGGTTAGAAATGTTGTGCAGTTAAGGTCTGAGAGGTAATTATACACCAACTTGATTGACTTTGTTTTTAACTAAGGGATGGGTAAGGTTCGATAGTGAAAGTTGGCTAAGTGAATTTAGTTAATGAGTGTAATAGTTCGAATTGGCTTAGTGATGTTTTATTTAAACATCTGTTTAAATCAAATAAAAGAGTTTTGGAAATGTTTTCCAAATAAGAATCAGAAATGTTTTCTAATATAAAAAATAAGGAATGGGAACGAATATGGAAATGTTTTCCAATGATTAATAAAGTATATTTCCTAAATTTAGAAAATAAGAATTTACTAATATATAGAAATGGGAAACGAATAAATTAATGATAAATTAAATTAAAGGAGATCAGTGTTGATTGATGATTGATCGATCGAATTTCTATCTGGAAATAAGATCATTGGTTGTACACCTATTTTTCTTTGATAGTTAAATCACCGACTATCGAAGTTTTTGACCATTTTTCTGTCATCAATACTAGGAGACCGAGATTAGATTCATTATCTAAAAACCACTCTGTATGGACGTTAGCGTTGCGATCAAATATAATGAAAATAATTGAAGACGGAGTTATGCAAGGGCTATCCTGTTTACAGAATAGTGCCTTCGGTTTGCCAAGTCCCAGGACAACGTGAATGGACGAATGTCTGACAAAGTGTATCTAACGGATCGCGTAAGTTGATCTCTTCAAACGTACTTACGTTTGGTGGCGGAGGAATTCATTTCTCTTAGCTTTATACCCGTGGTATTTTTAGGGAAACCAATTTGTGATTTGGCGGGTATGATGATGTGGCATTCAAAGTGAAGGATGGTCAGGTGTTCCAAAGGATACGTTATGACCTCAAGCCTCATTAACCGGGAAATAACAGAAATCAGGCAGGCAACATGGTTAGGTGGGTCGCTCCCATTAGGGTGTATATCACCTATCTAGAGAAAATCCATTTCATTCTTTTATCTATTCGATGCTATCCCTTTACGGGAAACGGTGGGTAGATCCCAACATTTGGTGATATACATTCGATACACTCAAGCGAAATGAGTGGTCGATCATATGTGGGTCGGGTTGCAAGATGTTCTTGTTGAACCCAGTGTATTCTTCTCTAGAGAGACACTATCGGCAGGTGGTCTCATACCTTGTCATAGTCGGAATCCAATCTCCAATACGCGCCTGCGGTTTTGTTTGTATACTATATTTGTGGAACGTGAGATGCAAGCGTTCTACTAGATTGTTAATTACTTGTGATTAGACACTATTATAATATCATGAAAGTATTGATTTTGAAAGTGTTTTGGGTTATCGTAAGGTAAAAACCGTCCGTGTTTATGTGTGGATCGGTCTTACGATTACCTTTTCTTTTTGAAAAGGATTTTGAAAAGTTAAACCAAATGATTTGAGTTTACTCACACCAGTCCTATGATTGACCCAGAGTTTGTTTTGTTTTCCCTAAACTCTTGGCTGCCCAAATTTGTATGGGCAGTCAAGTAGTTCAGGTCATTACAGATATACTTGGAGGAGCTTGAAGCAGGAGGCTTTAGGATTATATAGCTATTGTTATTTCCGCTGTGTGTAAGTGTTGTACTCTGATAATGTTATTGTATATATATACTGTTTATTACCAAGTTATGTTATATATTATATTTATTCGTTCCACTGTGAGATTTGTATCACTCTGATTCTGTTCTGTGGTGATCTTCTTCTTCTTCTATTCTAATTTTCTATCTTATTTATTCTCACCCTCTAACTTCTTTCTATTAATGATCAGGTATTTACGATGTTCGAATAGTCAACATGGCAATTGTGTGTTGATTTTCGGAGTCGAAAATCCCAGTTCGTTACAGTGGTATCAGAGCTGAAGGTTAAGTGATTACCTTGGCTCTGTGGCGTGACTCAGTAGAGATGGGGTTAGTAATACCCTTGATTGAGTTGAGTGTATATATACGAGTGAAAGTATTTGGTATTTGATATAAAAATGGTTTTATATTGCGGAGATTTATTGGTTGAGTTGTTTATGAATTCGGGATGATCAGTTTGATCCACTGTATCGATAGGAGTTTCTAAACACTCGAATATGATGAACCGACATAGTATGTTTTGAAAAGAGGGTAAATGGAATAATTTTACCCAAATTATATTCTGATATAAAGAATTTATATTGGAATTATTATAATATATATAGGATATATTGGTTATAGTTATAATCGAATGAGATTATAAATTGGAATGGTTATGTAAATAACCAATCAGAATTCATATGAATATAATATATGAAATAAGATGAAGTAAATCTGAATTTAGAATCCGAATTGGAATTAAAAGTTGGAGAAGTGTTTGTAAATGGAATTGGATTAAATATATGTGTATTTTAAAATCCTTAGAGATTTTAAATTTGTTACAAGCATTGCAAATGATATTTTGAAATGAATTTCAAAATGAAAGTGTTTAGAAATGGTTTTAAAAGGGATTTAGTATTGAACTCACTTCGATCGCTGGAAAATAGATTCCGATGATGACAGCTGCATCATCGGTGTTCGTTTTCGAGTGTGTAAGTGACGGATTACTACCGAAAAGATGATTTTTGAATTGTTTTGAGAAAAGCAAGTTGTTTTGAATTTCAAAAAGGGATATTTGATTTTGGAAAAGCAAAGTTATTTAAAATTCCCAAGGAGAGATTGTTTGATTTAAAACCAAATTGAATTGAAATTTGCAAAAGCTAATTGGAATTAAATTGAAGTCAATTATGTAAAAATTGAATTGAATTAGATTATAATGATATCGAGTAGGTTGGATTGATGTCGTAAGAATTTGGAATTGATAATGGAATTTGAGTTCAGAATGGAAATTGGCTTAGTTATAAGCGAATGGTTTGATTTGTGGATAAAAAAAGATTGGAATTTGATTGGAATAACATTGGTATATGTTGAATTGGTAACAGATGGAAAGGATGTAATGATATGCCCGACAAAAAGGTACATGTTTATTTCTATGGATTTTGTGATTTATGGGCCGATTTGGCAAGCCGCTTGGCTGTTTGATTTTCTTTTGGATTGGAGAAGGCCTAGAGAGGCGAGTTGGGGTTTGAACTATTGCCGGTATAAAGGAGGTGCTGGTGAAATTTTCCGAAAATTTAGAGTGTTAGAAAATTTTCAGGATTTTAGAAAATTTTCGTTGAAAAGAATTAATTAATATTTTAACTGAAATTAAATTGGTTCAGTTGAAATTAAAGTTGGTAAGTAAACAAATAAATTTGTAATAGTCAATTGGGTTTGTTTTTGTAACGACCCGGATTTTGAGCGACTTCGGTTATCGACATAAGCTCGATGTTGATAACCAAAACATCGAAAAATCCCAGTAATTAATGAAAGAAATTAGAAGGTGAGAATAGATAAGATAGAAACTTAGAATAGAAGAAGAAGAAGAAGAAGAACACAACATCAGAGTAACACGAACCTCACAGCGGAATGAATAACATATAATAGATAACATAACTTTGAAATATAACAGTTATGTATACAATAGCACTTATCAGAGTACAGCACTTACAACACAGCGGAAATAACTATAGCTATATGATCTTGAAGCCTCCTGCTCCAAGCTCTCCAAGTATATCTGTAAAATCCTGACTACTTGACTGCCCGTACAAAATTGGACACCCAAGAGTTTAGGGAAAACAACAAAGTAAACTCCGGGTCAGTCATGGGACTGGTGTGAGTAAAATAGTTTAAACAGGTATATGAACAAGTAAACGATATCTCATAAGACCACGCCGCAGAACGGAACGGGTTTTTCCCTTATGAGAATCCAAAATATCTTTATATCAAAAACCTTTTGATATTATAATAATGTCTATGTACAAATAGATATCAGCTAGTAGAAACTCTTTCATCTCACGTTCTGCATATATAGTATACAATCAAAATCGCAAGCACGTATTGGATAATGGGTTTCCAACTATGACAATGTATGGAACCAGATTCCGATCAGTGTACTCTAGGAACGATACACCGGAGTTCAACAAGAACATCTTGTAACTCAGCCACACATGACCGACCACTCATTTTGCTTAAGTGTATCGAATGTATATCACCAACGGTTAGGATCAGCAACCGTTTCCCGAATGGAACAGCATTAACAATAGATTTTTAGAAATAAATGAAACTCTAGATCAGGTGATTATACACCCTAATAGGTGCGACCTACATAGCCATGCTACCTGCCCGATTTCTGTCATTTACCGGATGTGAGGCTAGAAGCTACGCTTATCTTCACATCAGATTCACTTTAAATGCCACATCATCAAATCCATCCAATCACCGATTGACGTCCTCAACAATACATTATGTGTAAGCTAAAAGAAGTTTCCTTCTCTGCTTCCACTCTTGGTATGGTTGGAGAAATCAATGTACGTGATCGTCTGGAAATACTCTGTCAGACATCCATCTTCATTCACTTAGAAATGTCACATCGTCATACCCGCAAAATCACAAATTGATTTCCTCAAAGATACAACGGGTATACAGCTAAAAGAAACGAATTCCTCCGCCACCAACGTATATACGTTTGAAGGGATCAACTTACGCGATCCACTGGATATACTCTGTCAGACCTTCATCCATACAAGTTGTCCTGGGACTGGACAAACCGAAGGCACTATTCAGTATATCCATCTTAGTCACTGTTAACTAAGACTTATACAACAACCCTTGCATTTTACTTCGTCTTCAATTATCTTTGGCATATATGATTCGCAACGCTTATGCCAATACAGAGTGGTTCTTTGGATAATAATCCAACCGGTCTCTCCATATTAACAACTTTAAAATGGTCAAAACTTCGATAGTCTGTGATTTAACCATCAAAGAAAAACAAGTGTGCAAACAACGATATTATTCCAGACGGAAATTATATCTGTAAATCATCAACATTTATCTATATATATATTCACATTGCCTTATTTTCTATGTTTAGAAAATATATGTTATTAACACTGGAAAACGTTAACCATTTGCTTATTTACAAATCACTACTCTTTCCCAACTATCAGTCCCTGACTGCGAACTAGTATGAGAACAATTCCCTAAGTATAAATCCCGAAGGCCGAAACCAACATCAGATAGACACTTAGAAAACCATTCAATTTACTAATCTCTAGTCAGTTCTAATTTTACTTAACTCTATTAGATTAACTCTGATTGATTAACTCTAACTGGTCAACCTTAATTAATTAACTCTAACTGGTTTTACTTGGTTTGACTAACTCCATTTATTAACTCGACTGACAAATTCAACTCGATTAACTGAACTAATCACTTTGATTAACTCGACAAATTCACTTTGGTTAACTTAACCAATTCACTTAACTAATTCACTTAGTTTAACTTAACTAATTCACTTTGATTAATCTAACTATTCACTTAACTCCTATCGAATAAATTATATTCGATAACTCCTCTAACTCTACTCGAATAAACTATATTCGATTAACTCCTTTAATTTATTCGATTTGATAACTCCTCTTTTCGAATAATCAATATTCGATTAACTCACTTCGAATAACCTATATTCGACTACTCACTTCGAATAACTAATAATTGATAACTCCTTCGAATTAACTATATTCGATAACTCCTCTAACTCTACTCGAATAAACTATATTCGATTAACTCCTTTAATCTATTCGATTTGATAACTCCCCCTTTCGAATAACCAATATTCGATTAACTCACTTCGAATAACCAATATTCGACTACTCACTTCGAATAACTAATAATTGATAACTCCTTCGAATAAACTATATTCGATAATCTCCTCTCGAATAACTAGATTCGATTAACTTAACTTATTTAACTTAACTTGATTAACTCCTATCGAATGACTAGATTCTATCAACTTAACTTATTTAACTCATCTTGATTAACTCCTATCGAATAACTAGATTCGATTAACTTAACTTATTTAACTCATCTTGATTAGCTCCTATCGAATAACTAGATTCGATCAACTTAACTTATTTAACTCATCTTGATTAACTCCTATCGAATAACTAGATTCGATTTAACTCCATTCGCTTGACTCTAGATCGCAACGATCACAATGGTTACGCCTGATTCCCTTAGGCAACATCCGACCGCCTTAGGCTATTTACAGCCCTGCGAATTACGCTAGCAGTTGTCCGAGATGGCAACTTACCCTGAATACTATGTTTGACTAACTCTGTCTCAAATAACTATATTTGATTAACTCTAGTTCGTTTTAACTCTAATCGATTAACTCTAACTGAGTAACTCTAACTCGATCAACTCGACTTGATTAACTCGACTTACTTAACTCAACTGGTTAACTTGACTTACTTAACTCACTGGTTAACTTGACTTACTTAACTCACTGGTTAACTTGACTTACTTAACTCACTGGTTAACTGGACTTACTTAACTCACTGGTTAACTTGACTTTCTTAACTCACTAGTTAACTTGACTTACTTAACTCACTGGTTAACTCTATTGAACTGGTCAACTCTACTGAACTGGTTAACTCTATTCAACTAACTCGACTCGACTAACCCCTTTCGAACAACATATTCATTTTACTAACTTTCGAATACCATATTCGATTTACTCCCTTCGAATACCATATTCGCTTTAACTCCTTTCGAATACCATATTCGATTTACTTTATTCACTTTATAAAGATTTCCTTTTTAACAATGTTTTATTCATTTGAAAAGATTTACTTTTAAATAACGGTTTTACACTTTAAAAATGATTTCCTTTTTATAACGTTCCCTTTTCAATTCTATTTGTAAATGGTTTACAAATATTTCCTTTTCAAATTTATTCTTGAAATAATCTAACTCCTTAAATTCTCTGAAAAAAATCGCCATAACCTCCTTTGTAACGGGAGCATCGGGAAAATCCCAAACCCGCCACACAGGCCTTTCCATTCAAAAAGAAAATGGTTTGTAATTATTTCCTTTTTGAATATCTCCTATTTATAAATATTCCAATTTATAAATATTTCTTATTTATAAATATTCGAATTTATAAATATCTCTTATTTATAAATATCCCAGTTTATAAATATTCTGTTTCCAACATCACTTTGAAAATCCCCTTATCAACATTTCGGTATGTTATGGTATTCAATCATATCAAATCACGATGTTCAATATCGTCCAAGTACATATAATCGCCCACAGATTTTATATCACATCATATAACAATATATGAAAAACAATAAAATAACTGTTGAGGAATCCAGTCGGATTCCTCCAACCTGTCTCCCTGCATCTACAGATGTTACACAATATGATTATCATCAGTTTCAGTTCAATATAAATTATTCTGATAGCAGAATCAATATATAAATATTTAACGGTTTATATATATATATAATTACATATACATATATATATATATATATATAATTTTCACTTACTGACTAGCAGTTCAAACAATCAACTAACACACAGTAATCAACAAATGATTAACAGTTCTAAAAATACATTATAAAAATATAACTGTTCAGAGTTGGTGAATTTTACTCACATCGGCAGTTCATCGTTAAAGAACGATAAACTGTTTATTTGATTTGAATCAAACAATTTATTTCGCCATAATTTCAGACGAGCTCAAATCCACTTCCAGACAGCTTCATTGGGAAGCTCTCATCCATACGGTCCCAACGCAACTTACGGTTCGTGATTCTGATTTCATATGAATAAGTTATGACCACTTAAAGTTAACACACGTTTAAATAAATAATTAACTTGGATTTTTAATTACTATTGGGCTTTAACCTTTTGTCTTCAGCCCATTATCACTTATAACAGCCCCGCCCCGCTTTGTCTTTCTTCCCCAAATCGTGAATACAGGAACCGCAAGTCTTCAACACCCCTTTCAAACTTCACACACTACGTTCTCCCTCTTCTTCCAATTACAAATCTTAAGAAAAATACCACCACTCTTCTCTTCGAAGTCACTTTCCACCCATACCCCCTGAATCGAACTCGAGCTTCAGTAGTAGACTGCGTTCGACAGCAAAACCGTGGGTTTTCCGAAAAAGTATCGACCCTCTCTATTACGCACTTTCCCCAAACTCAGCGTACAGATAGCACTCGCCTTGCTGAACTCAAAACCAACATCGATTTCGCGAACTAAAGCCTCAAACACCCAAATTATTTAACCGTAGCTATCACTGCTGCAAAACCCACGAACATATGTGATGCCGAACCACACATTACTCATATAGAGATGAAGAGAAATCTTTCAGCAACTCAATGAAATGAGAATGGAGATTTTAGGATTTTTATTCGATTTTCCTTTGATTAATTCGTTCGCCATTTTCTTTTCCTGAAAGAACCATACGGCGGAAATTTAGTTTGACTTGTGGAGGAATGAATTAGGTTATTAGGTTAGGATATTTTATAGTGTTAGGGTGTACATATTTGTGGAAAGATATTTTGGTTAGGATATATTATTTTATTCTATTTTCTATTCGTATTACCTTTTAAAATCCGTGTGATCACACACGATATTCAAAAATCGCGAAACTGGACATGCAGCTACAGTTCGACATTACGAACCCAACGAAACTGGTTTCTTCGAATTCCGACTTCGTTTGCTCACACAGCGTATTTTTAACCGTCGAAATACTAACTGTTTTTCACTCTAAAAATCAGTACGGCCACGCAGTGACTCTAAAAATCACGAAACTTGACATCTAGCAACTATTTGATATTGCGGATCCAACAAAACTGGTTTCGTCGAATTCCGACTTCGTTTGCAAACCCGGCTATTTTTAAAGCTTTGGATGACCCATTTAAATATATAAATATATTTAAATATATTTAAATATAATTAAATTAAATATAAATAAATTTACATTATTGTATATCTTCACATATGATATCGTACAGCTCTAGAATATCATATTAGAATTTACAGTTTGATATTTCATATTTTAGATTTATCGATATTCAGTTTATATCGAAAAATCCTTTTATAACGTAAATAAAGCGTCGCAAATTATAAAGGAAATTCCACAGCGACTTTTCTGAAAATTTATTTGGACGTACATCAAAATCTACACGCCGAAATCCGGATTTTTCTCTTCCACTAGAAAGATATACTCCACCAGCTCCACACGTTTCTTGTTTCACAGAAATCCGGCTTAAAAGGAATCCTGTACATTCAGTTGAAGTTCAAATCGCCAAATCGCGAACTACAGCGCCATTTCAAGCTCGATTTTAATTATATTATAATTATACGTTCAAACTGTCGTTCAGATAATATATTCGTTATTTTAATTCAATTCTAAACTGAATTAAATCTTCGGGATGACCCAGTTCACAGAATATTGTGATTTCCAATATTTTTGATTATTTCTGAATTAAATATATTATTTAATTATTTAATTATTTAATTTAATTAAATATTCCATATTATTTAATTAAACCTCTATTTAATTCACTACATCACGATATATATAATTAAATAAATTAATTATAATACCCCTGACAATGCGGGTCATTACATTCTTCCCCACTTAAAATAATTTCATCCTCGAAATTGCTAAGTTAGAGGACGACCCTACCTATTGGAATTCCTAAGATTTGTTTACCCCTTATTTCTGATTTTAACTGAACTAATTAATATCGACTAAAATATTTATTCATTCCGACTAACTAAAATTTTCAAAAATTTTGAAAATTTTCTAACACTTTAAACTTTCGAAAAATTTCGCCAGCACCTCCTTTGTACTGGTCAATAGCTCAAACTCCAACTCGCCTCTCTGGGCCTTCTTCAACCCAAAAGAAAATCAAAACGCCAAACGGCTTGCCAATTCGGCTCATAAATTCCAAACTCATATAAAATATAAACTTGTACCTTTTTGTTGGGCATATCGTTATATCCCTACCATCTGTTATCAACTCCGCATATACAAATGCCATCCCAATCAACTCCAACCAAGTTATTCTTAACACAACCATTCGCTTATTCGAGCCGAATTTAATTTCAAATTCGAGTTTCAAATTCCAAACTCTCAACTTATCATTTCAAATCCAGATTATTCTCTAATCACTTCAGTTTTTCTTAACCTATCATCTCAAGTTAAATTCTGGTTTATTATTTACTTTTACCATCCCATTCGAATTAACTTCACAAGTTAAATTTTAATTTCTAGAACTTAAATTCCCGGTTTTATTTCAAATCAAATTTGAAATCATAATACCAATTCAAAACCTTTGAATTTCTAAACAACTTGTTTCAAAACAATTCAAATCAAAATCTCTGGTAGTAATCCACCACTTAGAACTCGAAAATCACACCGACGATACTGCGCAGTCATCATCGGAATTATTTTCCAGCGACCCAAGTGATTTCAATACTATATCATTTCAAAACCCTTACTAAATACATTCATTTTGAAAACATCTCAAAATCTCCCAAGAACTTAAATTTTCCTTATTTTAATCCAAATCTATTTTCAAACACTAATTCAATCTCTGGGATTTTAATTCCAATTCTGATATAAATTCAACGTTAATTCATTTCAATTTCATATACTTATATCAATTCTGATTGGTTATATATAACCATTTCACATTATAATCTCATTCGATTATAATTACAACCAATATATCTAATATATGATAATATATTACATATCCATACTGTGTCGGTCCATCGTATTCAAGTATTTATTTACTCCTACCGATACAGTGGATCAAACTGATCGACCAGAACTCATAAACAACTCAGCCAATGAATCTCCACAATATAAAACCATTTTTATATCAAATACAAATACGCACTCGTATATATACACTCAACTCAATCTAGGGTATTACTAACCTTATCTCTACCGAGTCACGCCACAAAGCCAAGGTAATTCTTAAATTAAGCTCTAATACCAACTGTAACGACCCGGATTTTGAGCGACTTTGGTTATCGACATAAGCTCGATGTCGATAACCAAAACATCGAAAAATCCCGGTAATTAATGAAAGAAATTAGAAGGTGAGAATAGATAGGATAGAAACTTAGAATAGAAGAAGAAGAAGAACACAACATCAGAGTAACACGAACCTCACAGTGGAATGAATAACATATAATAGATAACATAACTTTGAAATATAACAGTTATGTATACAATAGCACTTATAAGAGTACAACACTTACAACACAGCGGAAATAACTATAGCTATATGATCTTGAAGCCTCCTACTCCAAGCTCTCCAAGTATATCTGTAAAATCCTGAATACTTGACTGCCCGTACAAAATTGGACACCCAAGAGTTTAGGGAAAACAACAAAGTAAACTCCGGGTCAGTCATGGGACTGGTGTGAGTAAAACAGTTTAAACAGGTATATGAACATGTAAACGATATCTCATAAGACCACGCCGCAGAACGGAACGGGTTTTTCCCTTATGAGAATCCAAAATATCTTTATATCAAAAACCTTTTGATATTATAATAATGTCTATGTACAAATAGATATCAGCTAGCAGAAACGCTTTCATCTCACGTTTTACATATATAGTATACAATCAAAATCGCAAGCACGTATTGGATAATGGATTTCCAACTATGACAAGGTATGGAACCACTTTCCGATCAGTGTACTCTAGGAACGATACACTGGAGTTCAATAAGAACATCTTGTAACTCAGCCACACATGACCGACCACTCATTTTGCTTGAGTGTATCGAATGTATATCACCAACGGTTGGGATCAGCAACCGTTTCCCGAATGGAACCACATCAACAATAGATTTTTAGAAATAAATGAAACTCTAGATCAGGTGATTATACACCCTAATAGGTGCGACCTACATAGCCATGCTACCTGCCCGATTTCTGTCATTTACCGGATGTGAGGCTAGAAGCTACGCTTATCTTCACATCAGATTCACTTTAAATGCCACATCATCAAATCCATCCAATCACCAATTGACGTCCTCAACAATACATTATGTGTTAGCTAAAAGAAGTTTCCTTCTCCTCTTCCACTCTTGGTACGGTTGGAGAAATCAATGTACGTGATCGTCTGGAAATGCTCTGTCAGACATCCATCTTCATTCACTTAGAAATGTCACATCGTCATACCCGAAAAATCACAAATTGATTTCCTCAAAGATACAACGGGTATACAGCTAAAAGAAATGAACTCCTCCGCCACCAACGTATATACGTTTGAAGGGATCAACTTACGCGATCCATTGGATATACTCTGTCAGACCTTCATCCATACAAGTTGTCCTGGGACTGGACAAACCAAAGGCACTATTCAGTATATCCATCTTAGTCACTGTTAACTAAGACTTATACAACAGCCCTTGCATTTTACTCCGTCTTCAATTATCTTTGGCATATATGATTCGCAACGCTTATGCCAATACGGAGTGGTTCTTTGGATAATAATCCAACCGGTCTCTCCATATTAACAACATTAAAATGGTCAAAACTTCGATAGTCTGTGATTTAACCATCAAAGAAAAACAAGTGTGCAAACAACGATATTATTTCCAGATGGAAATTATATCGGTAAATCATCAACATATATATATATATATATATATATATATATATATTCACATTGCTTTATTTTCTATGTTTAGAAAATATATGTTATTAACACTGGAAAACGTTTTCCATTTGCTTATTTACAAATCACTACTCTTTCCCAACTATCAGTCCCTGACTGTGAACTGGTATGAGAACAATTCCCTAAGTATAAATCCCGAAGGCCAAAACCAACATCAGATAGACACTTAGAAAACCATTCAATTTGCTAATCTCTAGTCAGTTCTAATTTTACTTAACTCTATTTGATTAACTCTGATTGATTAACTCTAACTGGTCAACCTTAATTAATTAACTCTAACTGGTTTTACTTGGTTTGACTAACTCCATTTATTAACTCGACTGACAAATTCAACTCGATTAGCTGAACTAATCACTTTGATTAACTCGACAAATTCACTTTGGTTAACTTAACCAATTCACTTAACTAATTCACTTAGTTTAACTTAACTAATTCACTTTGATTAATCTAACTATTCACTTAACTCCTGTCGAATAAACTATATTCGATAACTCCTCTAACTCTACTCGAATAAACTATATTCGATTAACTCCTTTAATTTATTCGATTTGATAACTCCCCTTTTCGAATAATCAATATTCGATTAACTCACTTAACTATATTTGATTAACTCCTTTAATCTATTCGATTTGATAACTCCCCTTTTCGAATAACCAATATTCGACTACTCACTTCGAATAACTAATAATTGATAACTCCTTCGAATAAACTATATTCGATAATCTCCTCTCGAATAACTAGATTCAATTAACTTAACTTATTTAACTTAACTTGATTAACTCCTATCGAATGACTAGATTCGCTCAACTTAACTTATTTAACTCATCTTGATTAACTCCTATCGAATAACTAGATTCGATTAACTTAACTTATTTAACTCATCTTGATTAACCCCTATCGAATAACTAGATTCGATCAACTTAACTTATTTAACTCATCTTGATTAACTCATATCGAATAACTAGATTCGATTAACTTAACTTATTTAACTCATCTTGATTAACTCCTATCGAATAACTAGATTCGATTTAACTCCATTCGCTTGACTCTAGATCGCAACGATCACAATGGTTACGCCTGATTCCCTTAGGCAACATCCGACCGCCTTAGGCTATTTACAGCCTTGCGAATTACGCTAGCAGTCGTACGAGATGGCAACTTACCCTAAATACTATGTTTGACTAACTCTGTCTCAAATAACTATATTTGATTAACTCTAGTTCGTTTTAACTCTAATCGATTAACTCTAACTGAGTAACTCTAACTCGATCAACTCGACTTGATTAACTCGACTTACTTAACTCAACTGGTTAACTTGACTTACTTAACTCACTGGTTAACTTGACTTACTTAACTCACTGGTTAACTTGACTTACTTAACTCCCTGGTTAACTTGACTTACTTAACTCACTGGTTAACTTGACTTACTTAACTCACTAGTTAACTTGACTTACTTAACTCACTGGTTAACTCTATTGAACTGGTTAACTCTACTGAACTGGTTAACTCTATTCAACTAACTCGACTCGACTAACCCCTTTCGAACAGCATATTCATTTTACTAACTTTCGAATACCATATTCGATTTACTCCCTTCAAATACCATATTCGATTTAACTCCTTTCGAATACCATATTCGATTTACTTTATTCACTTTATAAAAATTTCCTTTTTAATAACGTTTTATTCATTTGAAAAGATTTACTTTTAAATAACGGTTCTACACTTTAAAAATGATTTCCTTTTTATAACGTTCCCTTTTCAATTCTATTTGTAAATGGTTTACACATATTTCCTTTTCAAATTTATTCTTGAAATAATCTAACTCCTTAAATTCTCTGAAAAAAATAGCCATAACCTCCTTTGTAACGGGAGCATCGGGAAAATTCCCAAACCCGCCACACAGGCCTTTCCATTCAAAAAGAAAATGGTTTGTAATTATTTCCTTTTTGAATATCTCCTATTTATAAATATTCCAATTTATAAATATTTCTTATTTATAAATATTCGAATTTATAAATATCTCTTATTTATAAATATTCCAGTTTATAAATATTTAATTTCCAATATCAATTTGAAAATCCCCTTATCAACATTTTGGTATGTTATGGTATTCAATCATATCAAATCACGATGTTCAATATCGTCCAAGTACATATAATCGCCCATAGATTTTATATCACATCATATTACAATATATGAAAAACAATAAAATAACTATTGAGGAATCCAGTCGGATTCCTCCAACCTGTCTTCCTGCATCCACAGATGTTACACAATATGATTATCATCACTTTCAGTTCAATATAAATTATTCTGATAGCAGAATCAATATATAAATATTTAACGGTTTATATATATATAATTACATATATATATATAATTTTCACTAACTAACTAGCAGTTCAATCAATCAACCAACACACAGCAATCAACAAATGATTAACAGTTCTAAAAATACATTATAAAAATATAACTGTTCAGAGTTGGTGAGTTTTACTCACATTGGCAGTTCATCGTTAAAGAACGATAAACTGTTTATTTGATTCGAATCAAACAATTTATTTCGCTATAAATTCAGACGAGCTCGAATCCACTTCCAGTCAGCTTCATTGTGAAGCTCTCATCCATACGGTCCCAACGCAACTTACTGTTCAAGATTCTGATTTCATATGAATAAGTTATGACCACTTAATGTTAACACACCTTTAAATAAATAATTAACTTTGATTTTTAATTACTATTGGGCTTTAACCTTTTGTCTTCAGCCCATTATCACTTATAACAGCCCCGCCCCGCTTTGTCTTTCTTCCCCAAATCGTGTATACAGGAACCGCAAGTCTTCAACACCCCTTCCAAACTTCACACACTACGTTCTCCCTCTTCTTCTAATTACAAATCTCAAGAAAAATACCACCACTCTTCTCTTCGAAGTCACTTTCCACCCGTACCGCTTGAATTGAACTCGAGCTTCAGTAGTAGACTGCGTTCGACAGCAAAACCGTGGGTTTTCTAGAAAAGTATCGACCCTCTCTATCATGCACCTTCCCCAAACTCAGCGTAACTCGCCTTGTTGAACTCAAAACCAACATCGATTTCGCGAACTAAAGCCTCAAACACCAAAATTATTTAACCCTAGCTATCACTGCTGCAAAACCCACGAACATATGTGACGCCGAACCACACATTACTCATATAGAGGTGAAGAGAAATCTTTCAGCAACTCAATGAAATGAGAATGGAGATTTTAGGATTTTTATTCGATTTTCCTTTGATTAATTCGTTCGCCATTTTCTTTTCCTGAAAGAACCATACGGCGGAAATTTAGTTTGACTTGTGGAGGAATGAATTAGGTTTTCAGGTTAGGATATTTTATAGTGTTAGGGTGTATATATTTGTGGGAAGATATTTTGGTTAGGATATATTATTTTATTCTATTTTCTATTTGTATTGCCTTCTAAAAATCCGTGTGATCACACACGATATTCAAAAATCGCAAAACTGGACATGCAGCTATTGTTCGACATTACGAACCCAACGAAACTGGTTTCGTCGAATTCCGACTCCGTTTGCTCACACAGCGTATTTTTAACCGTAGAAATACTGACTGTTTTTCACTCTAAAAATCAGTACGGCCACACAGTGACTCTAAAAATCACGAAACTTGACATCTAGCAACTATTTGATATTGCGGATCCAACAAAACTGGTTTCGTCGAATTCCGACTTCGTTTGCAAACCCGACTATTTTTAAAGCTCTGGATGACTCATTTAAATATATAAATATATTTAAATATAATTAAATTAAATATAAATAAATTTATATTATCGTATATCTTCACATATGATATCGTATAGCTCCAGAATATCATATCAGAATTTACAGTTTGATATTTCAGATTTTAGATTTATCGATATTCAGTTTATATCGAAAAATCCTTTTATAACGTAAATAAAGCGTCGCAAATTATAAAGGAAATTCCACAGCGACTTTTCTAAAATTTGATTTGGACGTACATCAAAATCTACATGCCGAAATCCGGATTTTTCTCTTCCACTAGAAAGATATACTCCACCAGCTCCACACGTTTCTTGTTTCACAGAAATCCGGCTTAAAACGAATCCTGTACATTCAGTTGAAGTTCAAATCGCCAAATCGCGAACTGCAGCGCCATTTCAAGCTCGATTTTAATTATATTATAATTATACGTTCAAACTATCATTCAGATAATATATTCGTTATTTTAATTCAATTCTAAACTGAATTAAATCTTCGGGATGACCTAGTTCACAGAATATTGTGATTTCCAATATTTTTGATTATTTATGAATTAAATATATTATTTAATTATTTAATTTAATTAATTATTCCATATTATTTAATTAAACCTCTATTTAATTCACTACATCACGATATATATAATTAAATAAATTAATTATAATACCCCTGACAATGCGAGATATAAAAGAACAAAGAGAAGATAGTTTCATAGTAGGTATTAAATAGAAATTTGTTTTAACAGATGAATTGAGAAGATTAATTTATAAATAATATTTTATAAATTCAATAAAAACATTTATCTTTTGATAAATGAAATATATAAATCGAACTTATATAGAGAAGTAGAAATCGGTTTTAACACCGATATTTTATGGAATATGAATTCAGCATTTATAAAGGAAATTTAAATGAGATTTTAAGCGTTAGAAGTTAAAAGGAGATTTTGTACGAATAATTCTGTAAATAGAAATATAAATAGAAATTGAAAATGAGATATTGTTTTAAATAAGAAATCAAACTAAATAGATTATACAAAGGAAGCATTATTCACATTCGATGTGAATAATGAAAATAAGCAAAGATTTTGCAAATAAAAACATGTGTAGAGGAAATTGGGTTTTGAAACAGGAATTCAAACAGTAATGAAATTCTGAATTGTTAAGAAATAAAGAACTTATTTAATAATGAAAAAAGTGTTGTGATTTATAAACAAAGTTTATAAATGAACGAAAAAATAATTATCAGTGGATAATTGAGATTGCAAATTCAATAGTGAATTTGGAAAATGGGAAATTCGGAGTTGTTTTAAAAAGGGAACAATGAAATCCATTTCGATATTCGAATTGTTAAAAAGGATTAAATAAAATCCATAAAGAAGAGATAATCGTATATAAGTTCTTCGAAGAAGATTGTTAATCGAGTAGAAGTTACCGAAGAAGAGAGAAAATCGAATATAGGTTATTCGGAAGAAAGGGTTATCGAATGTAGTTTATTCGAAAGAGTTATCGAATATAGTTTATTTGAAAAGAGACAATCAAATATAATTATTCGGGAGGAGTTATCGAATAGAGATTATTCGAGAGAGAATTGTAAGTTGAAATTCGATTGTATCGAATTTGGGAAAGTAATGTATACTTTCCGTTTTCAAATCGAGATTTATTTATTTATAAATAAATTAGTTGTTGGGTTAATTATTCACATTAATAAATAAAAGTATATTTAAGTTATTATATTTCAAAGGCATGGGATTATAACACTATCGTTATAATCAAATGATTTCTATAAAAGAAGGGGATTCGTAAATAGAATCCGAGAGTTTCGTAAGGAAGTTGTAAAAGATTTAAAAAGGGTGAACTTTGTCTATTTCGAGGTTAGAAATGTTGTGCAGTTAAGGTCTGAGAGGTAATTATACCCCAATTTGATTGACTTCGTTTTAACTAAGGGATGGGTAAGGTTAGATAGTGAAAGTTGGTTAAGTGAATTTAGTTAATGAGTGTAATGGTTTGAATTGGCTTAGTGATGTTTTATTTAAACATCTGTTTAAATCAAATGAAAGAGTTTTGGAAATGTTTTCCAAATAACAATCAGAAATGTTTTCTAATATAGAAAATAAGAAATGGGAACAAATATGGAAATGTTTTCCAATGATTAAAAAGTTTATTTCCTAAATTTAGAAAATAAGAATTTACTAATATATAGAAATGGGAATTGAATAAATTAATGATAAATTGAATTCAAAGAGATGAGTGCTGATTGATGATTGATCGATCGAATTTCTATCTGGAAATAAGATCGTTGGTTGTACACCTATTTTTCTTTGATAGTTAAATCACCGACTATCGAAGTTTTTGACCATTTTTCTATCGTCAATACGGAGAGACCGGGATCAGATTCATTGTCTGAAAATCACTCTGTATGGATGTTAGCGTTACGATCAAATATAATGAAAATAATTGAAGATGAAGTTATGCAAGGGCTATCCTGTTGATAGAATAGTACCTTCAGTTTGCCCAGTCCCAGGACAACGTGAATGGACGAATGTTTGACAAAGTATATCTAACGAATCGCGTAAGTTGATCTCTTCAAACGTACTTATGTTTGGTGGCGGAGGAATTCGTTTCTCTTAGCTTTATACCCATGGTATTTTTGGTGATTTGTGATTTGGCGGGTATGACGATGTGGCATTCAAAGTGAAGGGTGGTTAAGTGTTCCAAAGGATACATTATGACCTCAAGCCTCATCAACCGGGAAATGACAGAAATCGGGCAGGCAGCATGGCTTGGTGGGTCGCTCCCATTAGGGTGTATATCACCTATCTAGAGAAAATCCATTTCATTCTTTTATCTATTCGATGCTGTCCCTTTTCGGGGAACGATGGGTAGCTCCCAACCGTTGGTGATATACATTTGATACACTCAAGCGAAATGAGTGGTCGGTCATGTGTGGGTCGGGTTGCAAGACGTTCTTGTTGAACCCTGTGTATTCGTCTCTAGAGATACACTATCAGCAAGTGGTTCCATACCTTGTCATAGTCGGAATCCAATCTCCAATAAGCGCCCGCGGTTTTGTTTGTATACTATATATGTGGAACGTGACATGCAAACGTTCTGCTAGCTTGTTAATTACTTTTGATTAGAAACTATTATAATATCAGAAAAGTATTGATTTTGAAAGTGTTTTGGGTTATCGTAAGGTAAAAACCGTCCGTGTTTATGTGTGGATCGATCTTACGATTACCTTTTCTTTTTGAAAAGGATTTTGAAAAGTTAAACCAAATGATTTTAGTTTACTCACACACCAGTCCCATGACTGACGCAGAGTTTATTTTGTTTTGTTTTCCCTAAAATCTTGGGTGCCTAAATTTATATGGGTAGTCAAGTAGTTCAGGTCTTTACAGATATTCTTGGAGGAGCTTGAAGCAGGAGGCTTCAGGATTTTAAGCTATTGTTATTATTCCGCTGTGTGTAAGTGTTGTACTCTGATAATGTTATTGTATATATATACTGTTTATTACCAAGTTATGTTATATATTATATTTTATTCGTTCCGCTGTGAGATTCGTATCCCTCTAATTCTGTTCTGTGGTGATCTTCTTCTTCTATTCTAATTTTCTATCTTATCTATTCTCACCCTCTAACTTCTTTCTATTAATAATCAGGTATTTTCGATGTTCGAATAGTCAACATGGAAGTTGTGTGTTGATTTTCGGAGTCGAAAATCCTAGTTTGTTACAGGTAGATTGAGGAATTGCATGTTGTTTGATGCATTTTAGATCCATATGACTATTATTGGTTATTGTTTATGCACTGGTATTCAAGGGGGTAAACCCGTTCCGTGACATGCTGCGTGTTCCCGTGATTTACCCTATTTTAAATAAAGTTAATAACTGTTATGGTTCTCACACCGGTCCAATGACTGATTCAGAGTTTATTATTTCCACCTAAACTCTGGGTGCCCATATTTTCTACACGAGTAGCTAGTAGTTTTGGTTTTCGTAGATATTTATTTTCCCGGGATCCTGGATTATAGCTGGAGCTATATTCGAGAAGCTTTGTATCTGTATATCTCTTTCAGTTGTGGTTGTAGATGATTTCCGTTGTGCTTTATACTCATGTATTATTTTCCCCTGCTTTTTTATTTAATTCTCTGATATTTTTCTGTTGTATATTATTTATTTGAACTCTAGTATCTTATACTCTGATGTAATTGTTGTAATAGCAACGAAATGTTCTATTGTTTGTGTTATGATGCGTCGTGTTCTCAAAGCAATCTAGGCTCCTCCGTCCCTTCGGGGATCGGGAAGTCTGGGTCATTTCATTTAACCTAGGATTGACAGGACAGCCCTTGCATATCTCCATCTTCAATAGTCTCTGATTTGCAATGTATATATCTTACCGAAGTGGAATTTAGATTCCGGTCTCTTCGAAAACGACAGCGAAAAGGTCAAGATTTGATTGTCGGTTATTTAACTATCAAATATAAAATAAAATAAACAGATTTATTTCCATTGGATCTACTAAGCTTTAATTAAATCAGCCTTGATTATTTAAATTCAAATATTAATTTTATACAAATATTTATGTGAAACCATAAGTATTATATAACTTATAAATCTCTTACTTGATATTCTCACTCTCGAATATCCGTTTCATAACTGAAAATGATATTGAACTCCAACACTCGTTTTGAACACAAATTAATACAATATATTGGATAATAGTGAAATCGATCAAGTTGGGGTATTTTAATTTCCTCTCAGACCTTGAGTTGAAATCATTCTTATCGCCAAGATTCGTAGAAGCTTGATATCCAAAATATTCGACAAACCGACATTTGTAAATCTATTTGATTTTCAAATCTTAAACCAAATTCAAAACAACGTTGTTGTTCTGGAAACATTTATTTAGTTAACCTGGCTAACTTTAATATTTAATCAGGGAATTTAATTTAGGTACATCGACTTGATTTCCTTTTCTTTTGATAATTATACTATCTTCAAAACTCAATTATCTTAGAGATTTTATCCAAATTTAACTTTTTATTTAATTGCACCATTTACTTAAAAAACCATAAATCAAACATTAATTATATTTTATAAAAGTATTACTATGTTTTAACAATCATTTATCAGAACCATTTCTATTAAATCAATTGGAACGAATTAATTTAATAATTAATTCTCCTTGCATAACAGTTGGATTACATAAAACAAATTGATTAACAGATTACAATTAATCTTCCCTTTTTTATTTAATAAATAATATAATTAATTTAAAATAATCCATTTATTTTTCTTCTTAAAACAATTTATATTCAATCATCAAAAGTCAAGTTCATTTCTGAGTTACTTTACAGAAAACGGCTTAGCAGCTCCAACGGTATTTAACTGTTCAGACGAGATTCAAGTTGTTCACCAAATTTGCATAAACAGTTATGTTAATACAATTCAGTATTATCCACTAATAATAAAATAATTCAACAATATATATTAACTAATGAAATATGTCAAAATGATATAATAGTAGAACGGTGTTTATTTCTTCTAACAGGGTGTCCAACCAATTTAGTCAATCAAATATATAGTGGAACAGTGTTTATTTCCACTAACATAATATCAATATATAATTACGATTAACATAATTAAACACCACTAAATTAATAAATTGATTAATTTAACAACAAATTTAGCATTATAGATTATTACCGATTAATACAAATCAATGGTTTTCACGTTAATTTAGGTCACATTAGATTTACATTTGATTTATTTATTATTCAGTGATATAAACATGTTACTACCAAAATTAACAATGAAATAGGCTAATGGTGAAGGGGTATCAGATGACCGGAAGCTCGTCGGAATCATTCAGAAAGTGGGGTCAAATACTAGGAGCAGTCAGGAGCAGGAAGAAATGGTCCGGAAGCTTCATCAACCAAGACCTGCCTACGGGAAAGAAACGTAAAAGCTACAGGATCTAACCAGTAGGATCTATCCGACAGGATCCTTCCAAAGGCATCAACGCAATAAGGAGTCCTGTGGTGAAAGGCCATCCAGGTCAGAAACCAAGGAAAATATAGGCAAGAGCTCTATCAGTTGAGTTCCAAAACACCTACCATACAAGCACCGAAAGGTCGTATTGAGAAGCAACAAACAAATCACACCGAGCAACCTTCCGAAAGATAAGGCTATACCCGGAAATCCCACCAAAAAGCAGACCGGAGCCCCGAAAGTGATACAAACTTTCCGCACTAGCCTACTTAGGTATAGACACCAGCAGTGTTTTCGAACCGGCAGCTATTCACATACATAATGAGGATAGGCTCCTTTAAGTATTCATGGGAAAACCGGAGACCGACATCCGAAAGTATATGATCGAGAGCATACAACTGGAAGCTTAGAGTGCCATCCAGAGGCTCCGACTAGCCGAAACCTTCATTTCAGAAGCCATAATTAGCACCACAAAGTGCCTAGAAGCCAAAACACCCGAGACCCAGGAAGAAGTCAACCGACAAAGGCTCCTGAAGCCCCAATGGCCCAACAATGGAAGATACTCCAAGTTCTCTACAAATAAGACCACAGGGGTCACATTTTGCGGGGATCTTGATTCTGATACTCTTTCTCTCTGGAATAAACCCTAATATTTAAATCAATTGGAGAATTCCTTCCATTCTGTTCATGTACTATAAATCAGAGATTAATAAAGATCAAATCTACATTTATAGCATTTTCTTGTGAATTAATCATTTTATTGCTTATCTTTAATTGTTGTGATTAACTGTTCGCTTCCTACATCTGCATGGATCCTTATCAAGACCCTTCTGTAGATCGGGTGAAACACCCCTTCCTATATGTTTAAACCCTTCCTGCAAATTTAGACCCTCATGTGAGCTTCTTCCCTATATACAAGCTTAGATCTCCTAGAGAGTTTGGCGTAGAGTCCCTCGTTATCCGCCATTAAAATCCCTTTTCAAAATTACCGGATTAGTAATCCATCTTTCCAAAGCTTCGACATCTACGGACGGAGAACCAACCTAAGCTTGTGAAAATTAAAAAACCTACTTCTTTCACTTAGATCCATTCCCATTGACCTACCTCCGGTGTTGACGAAAAATAACGTCAACATTTTGGCGTTAGATGGAGGGGCCTGAACCTCCGACCTTGTGGTTAATAACCACATATCTCCCTGTGTTGTTCCATCTTGGATTGGGATAAAGCCTTGAAATAGCGAATTTATGGGTAAGAGGTCCCAACAGAAGGCTTGAGAATCTCAAATGGATGAATCGGAAATCATGGACCTAGGAGTAACAGAAGAACTAAGGTTGAGAGTAAAATCCTTATGCATAATGAAGCAGAAAAGGAAATTGGAACAATATGCTCCCGATATCGAAAATTATAGCTATTCCCACATAGGGAAAACCCTAGAACCTCCTCGAAATGACTCTACATCCAAGCGTATTAGCATTTTCTCTCACCTAAAGAAAACCCTCCAAGGGCAAGTTAGGGGAATGACGCTTGAATGAGAAATAATGGAAGATTTCGACCACTTTGCCAACAAATGGTCCGAAGGGATGACATTTCAAGCTCAGCATGTTTTGGGAGGAAAGAACGAAAGTGTAGGCACAACGGCTAGGCTGGGTCACAAAAGGATTAAACCCCAACAACAAGAAGAAGGGTGTACGATAGGGTTACCCAAGGGATACTACCTCACCACTTCGATGGAGAACATTTACTTCCTAACTAAACACGAACTCAACTATTGGCCACTCACAAAGAAAAAGCCCAAATACGAAAGGAAAACAGGAGAGCTCAACTGACATTACCATATGATGAATGAACACGAGACTAATCACTATAGAATTCTGAGGGAAACCATCATTAGATTCATCAGCCAAGGCTAATTGCGAGAATTTATGAAAAAAAATTAAAGTGAATTCAGTAAAAATCCTTAGGAAAAGGATTACTAAACATGTTCAAGGGTACGGAAAACCCTCTTCTCAAATTTAAAAGGAAACCAAAAAAGGGTCAAACCCTAAATGGATTAAATCCCTCGTCATCACCAAATTGGTCAAGACGAGGCTTCCCCCGGAGGGGGATGGAGTGTTAGTCTTTCTCCATGCCCAAATCAGAGGAAGCGGGGTTAAATCATAAAAAGCGTAAGCCTCCGTTCCACACCAGAATGATCGTGGTGGTGCATCTAACCTTAGCACGCCCTCCCTCTGCTTGTAGAAGAGTACGCCCTGCCTTTGTTAGAACTAAGCAAGTCCTACCTCTGCTTATGTTCGGCATTACCCGTAGAAGGGAACGCCAACCCCTATCATCGGCTACGATGGTCAGGATAGGGCACCCCTTCGAGGAGGGGTGGGGGTGGGTGTGTAAGCCTATGTCAGCATCTACGATGGTTGGTATAGAGTGTAAAAAGAGTAAACCTTACTTCTGTGCCTACGATGTCCCTGTCTAAGTGTCTAAGACCTTATCATCACCTATGATGGTCGAGATAAGGCGCGTCCTGGAGGGAGGTCGGGTAAGTCTTGTGCTTTGCTTAGGATAAGCTAGCCAAGCGCACCTGACGCACAGGCCCAGAGAGTGGCCAACAAAGGACGTGCATCCTCTGCTTTGACATCAAAATCCCAGGGAGTGGCTCAAGATGCATGTACAACCTCTGCTTCAAAAATCAAATCCAAGAGGAATTCCAAAACACAAATTTCGGAAGGGACTTCCTTCCTTTTATCTTAATACTCGAATCTGGGTTGATTTGGCTCTTCACAGATGTCGGAAGGGAATTATGGTCTTCTCTCCATATTAATACCCGAATCTGGGTTGATTTGGCTCTTCACAAATGCTGGAAGGGATTTTCCGTCTTCTACCATATTAATACTCAAATCTAGGTTGAGTCGGCTCTTCACAAATGCCGGAAGGGGTTCCTAGTCATCTGTCTAAATTAATACCCGAATCTGGGTTGGATGGGTTTCTCAACAAAGTCCAGAAGCGGACCCTCGGTCTTACATCTCAATACCTAAACCCGGGATGATCCTGGAGTAAATCACAACTGGATTTGGGGTTTCGGCTTAGTCATAAATACCTCGAACTTGGGCAGGTTCATACTCTTGAATCTTAACAAAAATTGTTCATCCCTCGCGAAAATTGGAGTATGGCTAGAAATTACAATTTTGTTACTACCAAGGATGGGCTTATGATCCTCTCAGGGAAGTGTCTTTAATCTATGCGTTCATTAGTTTATTTTCCAACATATTTAGTTTCTTGCATATCACGGGAAACTATGTCATATTATGACACTGGTTTGGGAAGAACTAGAAAAAGATCCCAAATGTTTCTAGTAGAATCCTATAACACGAACTATCCCCTTTTTCTAGGAGATCTTTCATCAGGGATTGTCCCAAGGATAATCGTTACATGAAGAAATTTTTACTAGCACTTAGCACAATCAAGTTTCCACTCATTACAACACCCTGGGTCATAGTAACATTATTTCTGACAAAAGCAATGCATCATATAAGCCACACAACACACATAAGCAATCATCGTTTTGAAACGGTTTATGTAACAAACATATGGGAAAGAGTTGTCATTCCAAATTGGGGTTTTGCAAAGAGAATTCTAAAGAAGCGCCATTCACTTTAGCTTTCTTTAATTCATCCTCTGACTTATCGGTTTGTTGGTATATTCGACCTACTGCCGCATCTGAGCTCTCAGAGAATTTTGTCGCCAGCCTACATTGTAAATTGCATATAATTTCATCTTTCTCCTTCAGTTGTTTTTCCAAATGAAGCACCTGTTCCTTGAGATTCGTGACTACTATCTTTTGGAGATAATACATCTTTTTGTTGCCCAATAGAAGGTCAATTCCGAAATATCTTTGTGATCAACAGCATTCGAAGTTTCCTCTCTAAACTGTGAAAATGGGGTCTGAACAAGTCCGCCTAACCACATATAAGATGAAATACCATAATACGTAGAATGCAAATACCAGACATACACTTACTACATCATGCATACCAGAGAAAAACAACCGCATGACTTTTGTTAATTCATACACACATACACGTTGACATGTTGATACAACATCGCTAACCGCCAAACGTCACAAAACCAATGCAATTCACGGACAAATTAAAAGAAAATATATACATCACACAAAAATACTCGAAACTCCTTGTTAAATCATTTTCACAGTATAGAACTCCCTGGAAATTCTCCCTTGTATTCAAGCACAAAGTCTATAGCATTGCTATAACTTACATCTTCGGAAAAGCAGAAAGCTGTTGTAACACGAAAAGGATAGTTATTAATGAAGTTCAAGTAAATTGAAAGCATTTCGAAAGCAAAGGCCATACCTGTGTAACATCGACTCCAGTCGGTCAGGAGTCCCCTTCTTCTTGGAATCTGAAGAGCCACCTTCCTTGGAAGGAGATTCCTTCGCTATGAGGGAGGGGGTTCCGTCACCTTTCCCGGATCCGCCTTACTGATCCGTATTTCCTTATATCCCTCCTTCTGTCATGTTTTACTCCCCCACTTCTTCCTCATAATCCTCAGAAAACTCATTGATAAACAAAAGCAACACGGGTTTTATCTTGTTCATCGAAGGAACCTTATGCTCTCGCTTAGCCCGTTCAATCTTTTCCAAAGCTCTATCTCGAACAGAGGGTTCAATTGAAGAGAAGTCAAATTCCGGAAGTCTCTTATAATTGTCAGAAAAGGCAAGAACGAGGGCATCTTCATAATACTCGATGGCTATGGTATTAAGATGGACATTCAAAAAGTTGGAAATTCTGTCACTAGCCTCATAAATTATTCTTTTTGCAGTAGAGAGTTGAATATTCAGCCGATCCACCTCACCGACATGGTCCACCTCCATCCTAGATTTTCCCTCCTTAAGGCCTTCGACTTGTTTTGCCAGCACCTCTTTAGCCTCCTTTTCCCCTTCTAGCAGAGTCTCTAACTCCTTACGCTTGTTGTCGCTCTCCTCCTTCTCCTGCAACGGGTCCTATCCATCTGCGCCCTATTTTTCTCCCTAAGAGAATTGACCTCCGCCGTTGAGGCATCACCCTTTCCTCTAGATATATGCCAAGCCTTCATTATCTATGAAAGGGAAGTGGATTAAGCTTCTCACAAAAACAATGTGAATACAAAAGGATTAGAAAGAGCAAATCAGTACCAAAAGTTGGTCTCTGATTTGCTGCCAATGGAAATATTCCGATTCTAAGAATGAATAAGTCAATGTGATGTTAGCAATGTTGGGAGATGAGATAGAAAGACCCACAAGCCTATCGAAATAGGAGGCTGGCGAAGGGGGTATAGGAAAAATAGCAGGTTGAGAAGAAGAAGATGTCGGAAGGCCTTGCCCTTCTCCGCTCAATCCGCTGAAAGTATCGGGAAGTATAGAGCTGCTTACGGATTTACTTCTCGGAGAAGCATCGGGTGAAGTGTCCAGATTAACCATCTGGTCATCGTCGATGGTAAAAGGATCAAAAGACTGCCTTGCCCTTAGGACGACGCCAATGTCCTCCGAGAAGTAAACCGACTTATCATGTCTAGGCTTCTTTTATGGTGACTCAATGTCAGTTTGCACGAGCCTCTTTACGGCTTGGACGCTGGACTGACTGAATGCTGCGAGGACATACGCGTCCTAAGAAGCTAAAGACCCTAATCAAAGAGGAGTTGAATCAATAAAGCAAAAGTAATAAGGAAACCGCCGAAAAAAAGAAAAAGAAAAAGAAAAAGGGGGAAATATCTCATCCAAGTCTCCTTGATTAATGGGAGAGACTGCATTAAAGGAGTTAGAATTCAGCACCAGCCTTTTAGGACAAGAAAATTGAATGGGAGATTGTCCTAATATCTTCTGTCCAGGGGGAATAAAACTGTATTGATGGGGCCTGTCGATGGTTAAGAGAAACGACTGACACACGTGCTCCACCGGCGCTGTGAAGATAGTCTCGACGATTTGAGCTTCCTCGGACGTTAGAGTCATATCTTTATAGGGGGGTTCTGCAATAAGAGGAAGATTCAAGGAAAAAAAACCACAAGCAAAAAAAATTGGCTTTCTAAAACATAAGGCTTACTGTCATCAACAAATTTTCCCGATATGCAGGGAGGGCATTCAACGAGAAAAAAATGGTCTTCCCATGGCCTAGTATTGCTAATGTTATCAGTAACCAACCTCCTTATGGGATTTGCCCTCCATATCGGCGACTCTGAGCTTTTAGAAAATCGAATCATATGACGGATGAGTTTAGGGCTTAAAGAACCCTGACCTAAAGCAAGCGTTAGGGCCTCCAAGCATAAGAGGGGTGTATATGTGTTGGGTAAAAGCTGAATGGGAGCTACTTTCAAATCCACTAAAAGCCCATACAAGAATGTTGGGAAAGGAAGACAACCTCTATGCCAGATATGGATCGCTGAATACGCAAAATACCCTTCTGGAGGATTCTTGAGAAAATATGGAAAAGCGGCTATCATAGCATCAATATCCATTATGCCAGAACTGTCCAATATGGCCTCCACGGAAGGCTTTGGGGCAAATGCTTTCTTAGGACGCGGGACCTTGGAATCTTTTACCTTCTCCTTTACAGGACTTTTGCTACACGTAGTTCTGTCAGGTGATATCATTCCATCACAGTATCATTCGTACATATACTCCTTACACAATTGCATAAGTAACATTTGTGAATGGATAAGGTGTCATTATATATTCCTCACAAAAAAGCTCAACTTATCATAAGATAAGCCGAACTCAGGTGTTAAAAGCAATCAAGATTATGCCTAATGTACTTTCATTAAAATATCATGTAAACTTTTTATAGTATGGACACGCATCTTATCGCCATTAACACCACACTGAGACTACGTCGGGTATGGAAAGTTCAACGTTTTCAACGAGTACTTAAGAAGAATACAAACGACGGAGGAAATCGACCCAATTATGTTAGAATCACTTCATCGCATTTCAAAGACATACGAAGTTGTTTCCTTCTTGTATGTATTGTGTTGTACATTGCATTTCCTAAACAAAGTAACCTATGAAGTGGGCAACTACTAATGCCGAGCATTAATCACATGAAAAGAGAAACTATTATCCCCTAAACCTATTTTATAATTTGACTAAGCCCTAATCGATTCCCCCAAGGATTTTGACGCATAATTAAGATTACGATTTATATAAAGAGTTAAAATGCTCACAAAGAATCGAGCGAGGGTACCGAAAGGAAAAATTTGAGTAGCTTCTTAGAAAAACAGTAATCTTGTTCGAGAATTTGACTTGCAGATGAAAGGCGGAAACGAGAGAGAAGAAGAATTCATGTTCAAATTTTGAGATCAATCTGAGCCGTACAGGCAAAAACTAGTCAATGCTCTAGATCAAGGGAGATCAAGAGAATCCGAAGTGACACTTCGAAAATGACAAAAAGTTTGACTTGAAAAGTCGAAAATACCCCTTCACTAGGGGGAAAATGTTGCTACCAAAATTAATAATGAAATAGGCTGATGGTGAAGGGGTATCGGATGACCGAAAGCTCACTGGAATCCTTCAGAAAGTGGGGTCAAATACTAGGAGGAGTGAAGTGCAGGAAGAAATGGTCCGGTAGCTGCATCAACCAAGACCTACCTACAGGAAAGTATTGTAAAAGCTACAGGATCTAACCAGAGGGATCTACCCGACAGAGTCAGTCAGACAGGATCCTTCCAATGGATCCAACGCGGCAGGGGGTCCTGCGATGAAAGGCCATCCAGGTCAGAAACCAAGAAAAATAAAGGCAAGAGCTCCGTTAGTTCAGATCCAAAACACCTACCGTATAAGCGTCGAAAGGTTGTATTGATAGGCAACAAACAAATCACCCCGAGCAACCTTCCGGAAGATAAGGCTATACCCGGAAATCCCACCGAAAAGCAGAGAGCCCCGAAAGTGATACAAGCTTTCCGTACTAGTCTACTTAGGTATAGACACCAACAGTGTTTTTGAAACTGGCAGCTATCCACATACATAATAAGGACAGGCTCCTCTAAGTATTCACAGGAAACTGGAGACTGACATCCAAAAGTCTATGATCGAGATCATACAACGGGAAGCTCAGAGTGCCTTCTGGAGGGTTACCACAACAGCAAGCACATATCGATCTCAAAAAGGCTCCCGACTAGCCGAAACCTTCATTACCGAAGCCATAATTAGCACCACAAAATGGCTAGAAGCCAAAACACTCGAGACCCAGGAAGAAGGCGTCTGACAAAGGTTACTGAAGGCCCAACGGCCCAACAATTGAAGATTCTCTAAGTTCTCTACAAATAAGACCACAGGGGTCACATTTAGGGGGGATCTTTATTCTGATACTCTTTCTCTCTGGAATAAACCCTAATATTTAGATCAATTGGAGAATTCCTTCCATTCTGTTCATGTACTCTAAATCAGAGATTAATAAAGAGTAGATCTACATTTATAGCATTTTTCTATGAGTTTATCATTTTATTGCTTATCTTTAATTGTTATGATTTACTGTTCGCTTCCTACATATGCATGGATCCATGTCAAGACCCTTCTGCAGATCGGGTGGTACACCCCTTCCTATATGTTTAAACCGTTCCTGCAAACTTAGACCCTCATGTGAGCTTCTTCCCTCTCTACAAGCTTAGATCTCCTAGCGAGTTGGGTGTAGAATCCCTCGCTACCCGCCATTAAAATCCCTTGTCAAGAGTACCAGATTAGTAATCCATCTTTCCAAATCTTCGACGTTTAGGGACGGAGAACCAACCTAAGCTTGTGAAAGCTAAACAACCTACTTCTTTCCCTCATATCCATTCCCATTGACCTACCTCTAGTGTTGACGAAAAATATCGTTAACAAAATGATTTATACTTTCTTAATGAATTAAATTATTTTAAAACAAATTGTTAAAATTTTGATAACTTATGTCGAGTTGTCAGCGTACTAACATTCCACTCGATTACACAGAAACAAGTCAAACAATTCGAATATAATTTCTTGATCAAAGTCAAGTTATATACACATCAATATATATTCTAAATATAAAATTTTATTTAGTTTTCCATTTTGCATTTGGGAATTTAACTAAAACATTCTTTTGTCCTTTTCCTTGAAATGGGCCAAGCCATATAAAACAACCCATTCCTTATATATATATTTTTACCAATATTAATATATATATAAAAAAACTATATTTAAATTAAAGCTTTCCTTTTCTTTTCTCCTTTCATTATAATTTATCTTATTTAAACCTGGGCTTAGCCCAAGCCCAACAACTCATTACTCAATAAAACCACGGTAACCATTTTCCATTCCAGGAAAACATAAAATCGATCGAAGCATACTCCTACTTCCCTTTTACCTTATTTCTTCTGATCGAAAACCATGCACCACGGTGCACCCGTGCACCTACACCATCGACTCTAGCACCGGAGAGCATCCTCCACCTCTTCCACACACCACGTCGCCACCAAGCTTCAACACTTACCTGTCTACTCACACCAAAGCTCTCTCCTCCTCAAAAGTACCCACCAGCCCTTGTTTATATCAGACAGAACAGAATAGGTCATTCCTTAGTTGACCTCTTCCACCAACTTCTAGCAATGTGGAGGTCCTGCACCACCTCTGACCCCTTCTCTGGCCTCAGGCGCACCTCCAACCCAAACATCGGCACACTTGGTCACGTGAGGGCCCCATACGTGGTAGTTAAAAACCCATACCTAAATCGCTAACCAAAACTAAATCTACCTCACCCCAACTCCTTCGACCACTGGAAAACACCAACTCCCGTCCATATGATCATCAACACCCATCGAAGCTTCCCCCAAACAGTTTCTGGTATCCTTGACCAAATTTTCAAAAATCAGTTATTTTATTCATACCCATAACTAAACATTACTTGAGATATCCAGTGTTAAAAATCTGGATAACTAGTTTAAAATCTGTGTTTTGTACATGCCAATATCCTCATATGATTGGGTTTCAATTTCATGATGATTTAGAAATTGATCTTTTAAAAACTTTCTTGCTTTATTTGAATATATATGCAAATATATATTCTTATTTGCAGTGAGGCTATTTTTAAAATAATCTTAACTAAATTTTTAACACTTCTATATTGGGTTCAAATACTCAATCATAAATAATTTTTGTTATGTAATTTCTTCTTCCAACATTGGTTTATTAAGAAACAGAGCCCCTATTCCGTTCTTTACTGACTTACATAGATCGCCATATTCATTCTAGGTACCCATTTATTTTAGATGAAGAAAACTATTTCAAAACAATCAATTCAAATGTATGGATATATATATATATACACACACATATATATACTTGCATTATTAATCAGTAATAAGTTCAGATGGAAACAAAGAAGTTTACTCAATACGGTTATAGTTCTTTATGCTTCAGGTTATAATAGCATTTAAGCTTTAGTGTACTGGTTCGGCCATTTCAGATTTTCAACAAAACAAGAATAAAATGAATACATGAATACATCTATATATGAGTTTACTTAATCAAATATATGCACACAGTCTCATGTTTTAAACTATTTCAGGTTTTTGACAAAATGCGTGAATACTGTATATATGCATGTTTATTATATATATATGTATGTTTATTATATATATATATATATTAGTAAACAAGGGAAATAGTTTTACTCATAAACTACATTATTTTATGTATTTCCAGTTTCAGGTTTTCCATTTCAAGTTTTGACAAGAAAGTAAGAATACAAGAGTGCATATATAGATGCATATAATAACCAGAAATGTAAAAATGGTTTACTCACATTGCTACCCGCCTTAGTTTTCCCTTTCTGTTTTCAATTCTTGGCTTCATTTTTGGTTTTAATACTTGATGAAGTAATTTGTGCATCTGGTCATCTATTTATATGTGCTTTAAATCATAAAATATTGGTGACATCCAATAGGCGATTGAGACACACATATGTATAGTTGCAGAATAGCTGCAGCCTCTTTTTGTTGATTGAAACATGATGTTATGGTCATTCACATTAATATTCTCCCAGCTATCTATATATACCTATGCAAGTGTTTAGGCTAGGATAGGCTGTCTCCTATATGTTTGATGGAAAAGAAATGTTTCGGTCATTTCACTTGTTCTTCCAGCACATCTTCATGCACGGCCATGTGCAAAATTGTTGTCAAAAATTCCTACTTAGCTTCTAGTAAACTCTAGTTTTAAATGGCCATGTACTTTCTTGTTTGATTCAACAACTTACTTTGATTTGTTCGTCTATACATCATGACCAGAACATAGATGGATAGGATAGTTCATGTGCTTAAAGAGCTTGAAACCAAACTTGGATCTTAATCAATTCAAGGCAATAATGGCTTGTGATTTGATACTGTAGGCTGCTAAGAATAGCATGTGTTAAGGCTATGTGTGTAGTCTATATGTTTGATTGGAAAGATGTTGTGTGGTCTCTTAATCCACCAGGTTGTGCATGCGTACATATGTACATCATATGTACTTAATAGGTTTAAAACCAAACTTAGCTATTAAGTAATTTCACTCCATTTATGTTTGTATTTTATTCCTTTTCAAATTAAGTTATGCTATATCTTCTTGTGTTAAATTGCCATGTCCTCATTTAACTTATGCAAAGTAATTAATTACTTATTTACTATATTCTTATTTGTTAATCGTGATTAAAATAGGATTTGGTATATTTCATGGATTTAAACTGAGTTTAAATACAACAAAATGTTATAGCACTACTTACTTATATATATCAATATAACAAGTAAAAATGTACACATAAGAATTTTAGAATTATTATACCAACTTTCCATAATATTTGAAATCTTATGTTATCTATATTTAACCAGAGTTTCAAAAACACAACTAAAAATACAAAATAATTGACAAAACATTCGGTATTGGAATTTATATACATATGTACTCTGATCTAGAAATTTTAAATCACTATATATATATATATATATATATATATATATATATATATATATGTATTGAGATTCCCCAATATTTATTATTCACAATTTATTATTTCAAATAAATTATTGAAATAATCAAAATAAATTGTATTACAGAAACAGCAAAAAGTGGGACATTACATATAGAATAAAGTGTTTTGAATATACATGTTCCTGAGCATATTTGGAAGCATTCACTTACATACTTGAGGTTTAGTCTCATGAATTTTTATGCACGTGTGAATAGTATGCAAGAATGTGGATATAGCATTGGTGCAGTGGATATAGCATTGCAACATGTATGAATAGTTTTAATTTTGGGTTTCTTTTCTTTTTAATTTTTTTAGGAAATATTTTTGATTTGGTCCACTTTTGAAAACTTCTAACATAAATAGGCCAATCGAAACTATTTATAGAAATAGACCACTTTCAATAATTTGTACTAGTAGTATCCTGGATAACGCTGAGAAGGGTTCTGGACCATTCCGTAACATATGTTTATAAGCGTTATCCTAGATAATGCTTACCAGCGATATCTGAGATAACAAGCAGAAGGGTATAACCTTTGAGACCTTTCTTTCATTCCTCATTTCCTCTTTCTTTCTGTTTTCAGCAAAGGTGAAAATTTTTGCCCTCTTTCATTTCTAGGCCAAAAAATCCAACTTTTCCTTTAAACTTAAGTTCAATGGCCTACTCTTATTCTCTACCGTCACCTACTTGTAAGTTTACCTAACTTTGTTGAGTAAATTTTGTATTTTCAGAAATTTAGGGTTTTCACGTTTAGGGATTTGTACTCTAATCCCTTCTTTGGTGGAGTAAATGAGTTTTTAAGTTTCTATGGTGTACAAGTTATAGTTTACATCAATAATTTCATGATTTTTGGTTTAGTATGTGTATGTTTAAAGTTAAATTAGTTATTAAGGTTCAAATTTTGCATATTTCGAATGTGTATGAGTATGTATATGTGTATGTATATGTTCATACTTACTTTTGGTATGAGATGGAAGAGAATGTGGTCGAAAGAAATATATGTGCATTGTTCATGGTTTTGTACATTTTGTCCTTGGCCAAGAGCAATCTTGGAGGATCAATGATGTATCTCCATTGCTAGTGTGTGTGTGTGTGTGTGTTGTATATGTGTGCAGTGTATGTGTGTGTAGTTTATATATATTCTGACTCATTATTGTTCAAATGCAAATTAGGTTACAAGTATATACGAAGAGGAAGCATGTGATCTATTCTGGTTACAATTTACTGGGTGATCCACCAGTGAAGCCTCACCAAGCTGAAGGCTTGAACTCACTAGTTAGAATTACTAGGTGATTCACCAGGTGGATGCATTTTAGCTCATAACACTGAATCGGGTATTTATCCCAACTTATGCATTTGATTACACGTCAGGACTGGCAAAGGGGATAATCTCAAGTGTCAAATTCTCTTTCCTAAGGTTTAGTGAAGTAGCATATGACACTTGATATTATCCTCTTTGCTAGTCATGGCACTTAGTTGAATGCACAAGCAAGGATAAAAACCCGATCCAGGTGCGTGTGCTAAAGTGCATTCACCTGGTGAATCACCCAGTAAATTCTTAACCAGAGAGTTCTAGCCTTCAGGTTGGTGAATAGATAAGTTGCGGATCGAAGTGGTCGATCGTTGAAGTTGAAAACTAGAGAGTGGTCGATCACCGAAGTTTACCTTATTTATTGTAATGTAATTATCAAAATAGTATGCATCTTCTTCATTGTAATGAAATGAAACAGTATGTATCTTCTTTATTGTAACATAAACAAATAGCACGTATCGTTATGTATTATAATGTAATGAATTATTTCATTTAGTCCACTTTGTGTTATACAAATTGTGTTATCCTATGTTTACGTTTTTCTTTTGGTTATGTAGTTGTAGTGTTATTTTGGATATGTTGTGGCCGCCCGAATATGTTTTGGCAATGTTTTTCCGATTTAACGCTACAAAAAATTGGTCACTGCCTTATCTATAGGCAGTGAGCATTTTTTATAGCGTTATCATGGATAATGCTAGTACGCGTAATCCATGATAACACCAAAAAACATGCTCACTCCCTGTAGACACGGCGATGACCAATTTTTTATAGCGTTATCTAGGATGACGCATACTAGCGTTATCCTAGATAACATTGTAAAACCTCTACATGGGAAAACAGAGGCAATGATCATTTGACATAGCGCTGTCCAAGATAATGCTTATGCACGCTATCTTAGATGGCGCTCTGTTGTATTTTCACTGCCTCCACAAGAGACAATGAGTATATTTAGGTAGCCGCAACAAAGGGCAGTTACAAATCTATATACAAATAGACTAAGAAATCAACACGACGAATACATATTTAGCAACAAACGATAATCATATCCGTATTACACAAATTTAAATAACTGAAGTACAACGATTCTTCTTATAACCAACAACACCGTGGTTAAGGACTTTGCCCCATGGTAACAACAGTGTGGGTTCGAAACCCGAAATGGCATGCTAAGAGCTTATCATGTGCATACGATAAGATCAGCCACTTATGCGGTTCTCATGGACCAGGTTAGGTACACTAGAGAGGGTTTTACGACTCCGGTCAGTTTCCCTTTTGAACAAATTCAAAAAAAAAAACAATTCTTCTTATAACCAACAACACCGCATTTTCCTCACCTATTCCCTTTTGTAGTCTGACGTTCGTCCATAACATTTTTGAATCTGGTGGACTTTGGGCGTCCAGGTGGCCTTTTCACTACAGGATGTAGGAGCGATTGATTATCCATTAACAACCAATATCGCCCATCCCTAACGGGATGAAATTCCGGCATGTACGCAGCTATGAATTCTGCGACTGTATAGTATGGAGAAGCAAAATCATGGTGAGCTCAATTAGCACCAGATGAAACTGATGAACACGACGCCATTACATGCATACAAGGTAAATGTTGAAGCAAAGGAATATTTCATGTGTAAGAGCAAGTGTCATCATTGATAATCCTTTGAATTCATCACCAAAATAATGCACCACAGACCATTCTGTCGGATTAAATCAAATAATCTTTGTGCATCTTGCTTCATCCGCTCGTTCAACAATCTTTGCTTCCCATTGAGGGTAAGTGTGGTTTTAAGACTATGCACCATTTCCCTTCGTTGACAAAAGTAATCAACCGATCGAAAAAATGTACTAGCAACCAAAGCTTTCACAGGTAATGATCGAGCCCCTCTCAAACACCATTAAAGCTCTCTGAAACATTAGTGGTCGTGATATCGACCACCATCATCTTTGCAAAGAGCCCAGTTTTCCACTTTCCCACGTAAACTTTTTTCAACCCAATTATGCATCATTTCACTAATGTTCTTCATTTCATATTCATCATCGACTATTTTAATGGCTTTCGATCCAGAATTCGTAGGCCTGTTACATAACAAATCAATTTCAAATTCGTCGGATTTAACTTACTCGCTTTATATACCGAATCTTTCACTGAACCAAGTTACAACCTCAAACTACTTTAACTGGTTTATAAGACCCACCAACGTATTTCCCAAAGTTATCATCGTCTACGACCAATTCACCATCAAAATAAAAAATGGTAGGAATACATTTAGGAGCCATTCTATATACAAAATAACAACAATTTAACTTCCTATAACGAACCAACTTTCAAATCAAACCTAAAATCACACATTATCAAATACAAATGTAAATAGCCATACCCTGGACACAAAATGAGATCTGTAACTTGTTGAGTGATGGGTAGATATTCTAAATCAATTTTGGTTCCAATATCATTTGAGTTTTTAAAAAGCGGAATAGCCATTTTTCAAAATTGAACTAATGAACTAATAATGGAAATACAGAAATAGAAGAGGAAGTATGGGGCGAAAGAGTTACTGGCCTCTAGGCGTTATCTGGGATAACACCAATGTAAATTTTTTCTATATAGGTGAGACGACCCAAACTTTCTCATCAAGGAAAGCCCGGATTGAGTTGAGAACACGACAAATCAGAACACAAATAGAAGAACATTTCATTGCTTATTACATCAATTTACATCAGAGTACAAGAATATACAGAGTATGAATAATTTATACATTGTAAAATATCAGAGATTAAAATACATTAGATAGTAGCGAAAAATAATACAAAACACAACTGAAAGATATAAACGGATACAAAGCTTTCTGAATATCGTTCCAGCTGTAAACCAGGATCCTGTGAATATAAATCTGCAAAACCAAAACTACTAGTTGCCCGTGTGGAAAATAGGGGCACCTAGAGTTTAGGTAAAAACAATAAACTCCAGGTTAGTCATGTGACTGGTTGGAGAACTAAAATCGTTATTTAAAACTTTACTTTAAAATATAGTATATCAAGGGACCACGCCTTATAACACGGAACAAGTTTCCTCCCAAGAATACCAGTGCATAAACAGCTATAGACAACGCAATGCTTTTTGAAAAATGAAACTATTATAAGACTCTGGTCCCATCACACAATGCAACGCAAGCCGGAGGATAGAGTTTTCCCTTATAATATCCAAACATGCTTGGTACGTTTGAAACATATCATTTTGATACTATTATAGTGTAAAGTGTATGAAAACAACCTCAAATATAAATGTATCAATCATAGATGACTTAGTGCCCCATCCCATTATGTCGCTATACTAAGCTCTACAAATAAAACCGAATGTCACGTATTGGAAATTGGATTTCCATCACGAACCAAGGCAAGGGATGTACTCATAACCGCATTGATACACTCTAGCAAGTGCCTCAGGACTACACACCCTGGGCAACCCTGGATCTTGCTGTGCCAGTCCACACTTAAGTTAGTGGATTAGTTATTCCCGAACACACGTTTTCTAGTCCTATCGGACCTATCCATCGGCTCCGTAGAGACCGATATATCTGAGGCGCCTCGCATTCCAACAACCACATAGGTAAAAATACAAAAATGCCTTGGCTTGAAAACCCCCGACACCACCCATAGCTAGAGAGAAACGTCATGCACTCACTGCGTTCCCTTATCCCGTTTTTGACTCATACCGAGGTGTGAGGCTCGCGAATTAACACTATACACAAAGCGGCGCTATATTAAAGTTATGCTTTGATCATCAACCACAAGACTCTGCTTTTCAACAGAAGCCTTGATCATTTGCATCTCAGCATGCCACACAGGCAATTCACGCCATGTGACTGATGTCTATCAATATATAACCTCTGAGATCGTACATCTCAGAGAAGGGCGTTATGCAAGAGAATAAATTCTCCGCCGCCAAACAAATGTATATTTAATAGAGATCAATCAACACATAATAAAATCAGATGTCAAACACACATCCATTTACAAGTTTGTTCAGGGTCTGAACGAAACCGGAGGCACCTTATTCCTCATCCCATATGTCTAATACAGGAGAGAAGTCCTCGCATATCCGGTCGATCTCCAAGTACGTCTTGATGATCACCACTTATTACCTCGTCTTCGGTGTACATCCCAATCAAGACATCAGTAATCATCCAAACGATGTGAATACCTCAGGTCTTCAACCACCGTCTTCATCTTCGACTTATCGTCGAATCAGTTATTCAGAATGGGTATAAACCCGACCTTTCTGAAAAACTCGCGTATATAATAAACAAGTGCTATAAAAACACAACATATGCCCCATTCCAATTCTGAATATTCTTTTATTTAAATATTCATATCCTTTGGGAAAGGTTCCCACTAATTTTATCAAAGACAAATTCTTTAAATTTATTCCTTAACCTTCCTTTGGATATCAATTCAAACCACATTAAGGTTTTCCAAACTAGTCGGGATTAGCGCACCTTACCGAAGTAATCATTTGTTTAATTTCCCTATCCCAACCTATTCATCCCATGGAGCAAAACTGGTCATACTCCATATTTAACAACACGGTGTTATTGGTAAATTTAATTACCATTTCTTGTCCAAATCTAATTAAAGATTTAACTATCGCTAAGGGAAAACTGGTGATACTTCATTCTCGAACATTTTCCAAATTTGATAATTTAATTTATCAATTCCCATTTCATTTAATTAAAGATTCATTATAACTCCACTTAGTTTTAATCTTCCCAAAAATCAATATTAATGATTATTTAACTATGGAAACACAAACATGTCGCATCAACAATCTACACCGTACTATTGATTTCGGTCGATATATAACCTATAAGCTCGTACGTCTTAGAGAAGAGTGTTAAGAAAGAGAATAAATTCTATGCCACTAAACAGATGTATATTTAGCAAAGATCAACCATACAGTTCGAAATACAATGTTAGACATGTAATCCTGTCTTTAACTGAGTTAAAGAACTAATGTCATTTAAAACATAGTACAAGATAAACCCAAATCCCATTCCATTAATTATGGAATCTTAACGGAAAATAGATCAATATATAATCGATATCAATTTCCATATCCGACTAAAAATATAAATGGAATAACGGCAAAGCCTTTTTAAATTCCATATGTATTAACAATCTTCCTCCACAGAAGTTCACTTCGATTATTATTAAATCGAATTCCATTCAGTTCCAATTTAATATATTAAATTGGAAAACTTTACTTTGGAAAATTTCCATTAAATCTTAATAAAAAGATTTATAAATTCCAAAACCCATTTCACTGTAAATTGGGTTAAATAACAAATGCCGTTAAAAACACAGTTCATAATAAACCCAATTCACATTCCAATTTCAATTCCAATTAAAATTTAATTAATTGGTAATTCTTCTTTAAATCTTAATTAAAAGATTTATTCTTTTCACACTGGGTTTAAGAACGGTGTCATTTAAAACACAGTTCACGACAAACCCATAATCCAATTCAATATTAAATACAAGGCTCTGAATAGAAATTATATCAGCTTATATTCAATATCAAATTCTGAAATCAACAAATATCGTATTGGGAATAATGATATACATATCTTCCAAATTCCTCCACAACATCTGTATAATCACGGAATCCAATGTCAAAATATCCCGAAGATAATTTCGATTCAAATCCATTCCAATTCATATATTGGAAATTCTGGTTATTTTCAAAACCATTTCAAATCCAATATATTTATTTAAAAATATTGGATTTATAATTCTAGTTCATAACTAGTTCATTTTAATAAAAATATATTTTATCTTTACAAACGTTGAATTTTTCACTCAAATTCTTTCCAAATCATTTATTATGATTTTACACAAATTATTGATATTTTTAATAATTTTTTCAAGGCCCATACAGTCGATTTCCATAAACGGCCATCGAACTGCACTTACAACGACCTTTTCCAAATTTGATTTGGACATAATTCCAAATCCAAGCGTTATATTTCAAATCTCTTGAATTCGTTGGAAAGCTCTTTTCAATACGAACCCAACGGTTCCGGTTTTAGGAGAATCCGACTGTTGGATCTCCCGTAATGTCCATTCGAAGTCAATGGTCGAAATTCGAGAACTACCGCGGCGCGGCGCGTTCTATTCAGGCCATTATATATACATAATATATATTATATATATTTCGTCGATTTCCAATTAAAACATATTTTATAAAGCGTTTTAAATTAGTTTTCAAAACGATTTCTACTTCATATACAACTTTAAATAAAAATTGAATATTCCATATCATTAATATATAAATGATAATATTTTCAAAACATTAGATTTTGAAATCACTTCCTTTTCGATATTCATTATAAAAATGAATAAAAGCGATATAAATATCGTTCACGTAAAAATGGCGTTAATCTAATCAACACGGCTTTATATATTTAAATATTTTCGTGTCCATCCCAAATCGGATATCAAAATCATATTTTGATGCATTACTGAATATTATTTTAAAATATTAATTATTTTAAAATATTCATTACTTGTCATTTTAAAACATTCTTTTATTTAAAATATTCGTTCTTTCCGAACTGGAATCAGACACAGTCAATCAACATATAATTTTATTTATATGGATTTCATACACACAAGTACACAACAACAACCAAACACAGTCAACCATCATCCAGGGTGCATTACACGACTGCATAAGCATCAAAATATAAATAATTAATGCTTACAACAGTCTGTCAACCCATCTATTGACATACAACTAAATATTGGGATTAGTGTATGTCCAATATCATCCCAATATCCGTGTGGGGTTTTCAAACAACAAACACTGATTATTATTTGTACAATTGGGCGATGTGTAAAATATATCGTCCCAATCCATATCAGTTAAATGTGTATACATAAACAAATCGTCCGATTTGTTAATGAATATTTATTTTCATTTATACACTCGTTAAAAATTATATTTTTAACGATAAAACATTTATTTCAACACTTGAATATTTTCCATTACACATCATAATCACAATCAATTTTCACAACACATTATAATATCAAACAAGTCGTCCGTGGTCTGTGGACGACAGGTGTCGGGTGCTGCTAAGCACCGTTTGCATCCTAGTATGTATTTTAACTAGAAAATAAAATTAAAGTGAGATGTTCTCACCTTTGGGATCCACTCCGCTAGTTTTATTTCTGAATTTCTGAACCATTCGGATTTGGATTTGATTCCCGTCGGTTCCATCGCAATATGTTTTTCATGATTTTATATTAAAAATCACATTTTTATTTCAACGCTACATACATAAAAATTATGTTTTTATATCACTGTTTATAGTATA
Source organism: Allium sativum (assembly GCA_030737875.1). Lineage (NCBI taxonomy): Eukaryota > Viridiplantae > Streptophyta > Magnoliopsida > Asparagales > Amaryllidaceae > Allium > Allium sativum. Next base: position 788,574,792 of record CM060918.1, on the reverse strand, counting down.
AAATCATATTTTTATACCGTTACTTCATATATAAAAATCAAAATTTTATACCGCTTAGACATATACAAAAATTGCATTTTTATATTGTTATTCATATGATAAAACCATATTTCTATAACGCTTTACTTATAAAAAAATCATATTTTATAATAATTCCATATATATAAAAAAATCATATTTTTATATAATTAAAAATCATATCTTTGTATAATTAAAAATCACAACTTTATATTTTTTAAAAATCACAACTTTATATTTTTAAAAATCACAACTTTATATTTTCATTTCGCTAACTATATAACAAAAATCACACTTTTATAACAAAGCTATATGCGTAAAAATCATATTTTTATTTCAAAAATATATATTTAAAGATCATATTTCTATAATGTTCTTCATACAATAAAAATCCAATTATTAACGCTACTTCATATTGCTAAAACCATATCTTCATCGTGCAATTCAAATAATAAAAATCATATTTTTATATTGCTATTCAGATAATAAAAATACAATTTTTATTTTGATGTCCATACAATAAAATTCAAAACTTTATATTCATAAAGATCATATTTTTAACTTCCTAAAAATATTTGCATATCATGTACTAACTAAAAATCACATTTTTATTACAATAGTTTTTGGATAAAAATCATATTTTCGTTACAACACAAGAAGGATAAAAATCGCACTTTATTATGCCATGTATATAATAAAAATCAAATTTTTATCTTCTAAAAATTATATTTTTACACAACTAAAAATCATATATTTTCTTAACTAAAAATCGGTTTTTTCTAAACAAAATATCTAATTTTTCTAAACTGAAAATCAAATTTAGAAAAACTTACAAATTTTCTTACCTTTTCTGTCGAAAGTGGAGGATGGTCGTAGGCTGCTGGAGGTCAGGTGGCACGAGTAGAAATCGATGGGCGGAGGTGGTGGTTGCGCTCGGGTTGGGTGGCGGCGGCTTTAATGATTTGGGTCAGGAATTGGGGGTCCGCGGCTTCAGAAGGGGAGAGAGGGAACGAGGAGGTGGGATCTGCTGGCTCGAACGGGGCGGCGTTGCTCCAGAGGGGGGTGCGACACTATGGTCCCATGGCAGACTGAAGGTGGCGGTTTGGGGTTTCAGGCGTCGCGGGTTGGAAGTTCGATCGGAGGAGTCGGGTTTGGGGATTTGCATCGCTGTGCTTCGGTGGTGGAGGGGTGAAGCTTGTCGGCGTCGTCGAGGGGAAGGGCGGTGGGGTTCCGATGGGGCGACGGGTCTGGGGCACTGCGTTTCTTTTTATTATTATTCCTAAATCAATTTTGAACTATAAGGGGGAGGGGCGTTGACTGAGAATGGGGAGAGAGAAATAAAGGGAGGGATATTTTATAATTTATATTTTTATTCATTTTATAGTCCAAAAAGTTATTTTATCTATTGAACCCCAAATCGAACCCACTGACTCTCGCCCCCAGCTAATTACCCCCATTCCAAACAAAATGGGATATGTTTCATAACCCAATTCGGCTGTTACGATCAGTTTCTACTAAATTTAAACTATAAATAATTATATTTTAAATTCAAACGCACATTTTAATTTACCAGGGCCACATGCAGACTCCTAAAATCCCAGAAAAATAAATTTGGCTATGTTTAGACGATACGGTCCTAAAAAAACTAATTTTGTCAAATTAGGAGACTGTCTGAAAAACGGTCATTTTCCAGTCGATTAAATTCTAACTGAATTGATCAAACACGTTTAAATCCGCTACGCTCACATATTGATTCCAAAAATTATGAAAACTGGAATCTAGCAACAATTTGACATTCCGGATCCAACCAAAGTGGTTTCATGGAAAACGAAGATCGTTCGCAAAATCGCTATTTTTAAGGGCTATATTTCCATAGCGACTATTCTGAATTTTCAATTGGGCATAACTTTTTATTCCCGCTATGAAATTTTAATTTTTCAGATTCATTCGAAAGATATTTTCAAATAGATTCAAAAATTTCCGGTTTAACAAAAATCCTGTTTACTTTGAATTCTGTACATTCATTTGAAATTTGAAATCGAAATTTCAAACTACCGCGCCATTTTCAATTCCTTTTATAATTAAAATAAATATTTATATTCTAACTTCGATTTAAATACGTACTAATTCTATTCAAAATAAATTTCAAGTCGTTATTATTTAAAATAAATCATTTTAAATATTTAAAATTCATTAAAATTGCCAAAATAAAAAATTTAAATTGGTTCTGATTTTCCGGGTTGTTGCAATCTCCCCCACTTAAAATCTTTTCATCCTCGAAAAGGAACGGAGCTGAAATTTGTTTAACTAACCAACTCAACTTTCAGTTTGGCTTTCATTCTTCAACTTTTCAGTTTCTAAGAATTTTCCAATTCTTCAAAAATTTGGCTAACACCCTAAATTTTTGAAAAAATTCTCCATAACCTCCTTTGTACGGGGAGACATTGAAAACCGCAACTCACGTCGCAGGGCCCTCATCAATCCAAAAGAAAAAGAGAATGCCAATCAGCCATCCTTAGTCTCCAAAATTATTAAAAGGAAAAGAAAATGCCAAGCGGCCAGCCTTAGGCTCATAAATCTTTAAAAGAAAAAGAAAATGCCAAGTGGCCAGCCTTAGGCTCATAAATCTTTAATAGAAAACGAAAATGCCAAGCGGCTAGCCTTAGGATCATAAATCTTTAAAAGAAAAAGAAAATGCCAATCGGCTACCCTTAGGCTGATAAATCTTAAAAGAAAAAGAAAACTAGTAAACACGTACCTATTTTTCGGGCATACAATTTTATTCCTCTTCTTAGTTTCCCGGTTATGACCTGTTCATTGTATATACATGTATATGCATGCAATTTCAATCAATTTTCAATTCAGTTTAACATTTGATTCAATTTGGCTTAATGGTTCAAAATTTTAATTAATCAAACAACACAACTAGCAATCAATTAGTTGATTAGCTTTTCAAATTCATAATTTTTATATATATATAAATCCATTTTTAATGCCAAATCACAACAAATAACCCTATCTAGTTTTGGTTCTCACACCGCTCAATTGGAATCATATAGATATCTCACTTTCAAAACTCGAACATAAATGCTGATGATGCGATCGCTATCATCAAAACCATGCCTAAGCGACTAGAGTGTGATTCTATATCTATCCAGTATATTAAACTTCGAATATACGTTTGCAAGGCGTATATGGAAAAAATTTATATACTCGATTATCCAAAATCAATTTAAATATAATATTCAAATACGTTGAATAAGGTTTAAATTTTCAAAACAAAATTTGTTTTCATTTTTATTTTAAAAATAACACTCTTTCAACTCGTTCTAGGATACTACTGATCTCATCTCTAACGAGTCATTCTTATTGGATATTACTAATCCAGTCTCTGATGAATTCTTTTATTTGGTCCTAATGTGTCTTGTTCTCGAGCTCCGTAAACCAAAGCTATGGTACCAAACTAAGAGACCCAAACATCCCCGTAAAGGAAAGCACGGATTGAGTTGAGAACACGACAAATCAGAACACAAACAGAAGAACATTTCATTGCTTATTACATCAACTTACATCAGAGTACAAGAATATACAGAGTATGAATAATTTATACATTCTAAAATATCAGAGATTAAAATACATTACATAGCAGCAGAAAATAATACAAAACACAACTGAAAGAGATAAACGGATACAGAGCTTTCCGGATATCGTTCCAGCTGTAAACCAGGATCCTGTGAATATAAATCTGCAAAACCAAAACTACTAGCTTCCCGTATGGAAAATAGGGGCACCCAGAGTTTAGGTTAAAACAATAAACTCCTGGTCAGTCATGTGACTGGTGTGCGAACTAAAACCGTTATTTAAAACTTTACTTTAAAATATAGTATATCAAGGGACCACGCCATATAACACGGAACGGGTTTCTTCCCAAGAATACGAGTGCATAAGCAGTTATAAACAGTGCAATGCTTTCTGAAAAATGAAGCTATTATAAGACTTAAGTCCCATCACACAATGCAACGTAAGACGGAGGATAGAGTTTTCCCTTATAATAGCCAAACATGCTTAGTACGTTTAAAACAAATCATTTTGATACAAAATAGTGTAATGTGTATGAAAACAACTTCAAATATAAATGTGTCAATCATAGACGACATATATAGTGCCCCATCCCACTATGTCGCCATACAAGGCTCTACAAATAAAACCAAATGTCACGTATTGGAAATTGGATTTATGTTACAAACCAAGGCAAGGGATGTACTCCTAACTGCTTCGAGACACTCTAGCAAGTGCCTCAGGACCATACACTCTGGGCAACCCTAGATCCTGTTGTGCCGGTCCACACTTACGTTAGTGGATTAATTAATCCTGAACACACGTTTCCCGATCCTATCGGACCAATCCATCGGCTCCGTAAAGACCGATATATCCGAGGCGCCTCGCATTCCAACAACCACATAGGTAAAAATAGAAAAATGTATGGGCTTGCAAAACCCCGACACCACCCATAGCTAGAAAGAAACGTCATGCACTCACTGAGTTCCCTTATCCCGTTTTTCACTCATACCGAGGTGTGAGGCTCGCGAATTAATGCTATACACAAAGCGACGCTATATTAAAGCTATGCTTTGATCATCAACCACAAGACTCTGCTTTTCAACAGAAGCCTTGATCATTTGCATCTCAGCATGCCACACAGGCAATTCAAGCCATGCGACTGATGTCCATCGATATATAACGTCTAAGGTCGTGCGTCTCAGAGAATGGCGTTAAGCAAGAGAATAAATTCTCCGCCACCAAACAGATATATATTTAATAGAGATTAATCAACACAGAATAAAATACAATGTCAGACACACATCCATTTACAAGTTTGTTCGGGGTTTGAACGAAACCGGAGGCACCTTATTCCTCGTCCCATATGTCCAATACAGGAGAGAGGTCCTCGCATATCCGGTCGATCTCCAAGTACGTCTAGACGATCACCACTTATTACCTCCTCTTGGGTGTATAGCCCAATCAAGACATCAGTAATCATCCAAACGATGTGAAGACCTCCGGTCTTCAACCACCGTCTTTATCTTCGACTTATCATTGAATCAGTTATTCAGAATGGGTGTAAATCCGACCTTTCTGAATAACTCGCGTATATAATAAACAAGTTCTATAAAAACACAACATACACCTCATTCCAATTCTGAATATTCTTTTATTTAAATATTCATATCCTTTCAGAAATGTTCCCATTAATTTTATCAAAGATAAATTCCTTAAATTTATTATTTAATCTTCCTTTGGATATCAATTCAAACCATATTAAGGTTTTCCAAACTAGTCGGGATTAGTGCACCTTACCGAAGTAATCATTTGTTTAATTTCCCAATCCCAACCTATTCATCCCTTGGAGCAAAACTGCTCATACTCCATATCTAACAACACGGTGTTATCGGTAAATTTAATTACCATTTCTTGTTCAAATCTAATTAAAGCTTTAACTATCGCTAGGAGCAAAACTGGTGATACTCCATTCTCGATCATCTCCCAAATTTTATATTTAATTTATCAATTCCCATTTCATTCTAATTAAAGATTCATTAAAACTTTAGTTAGTTTTAATCTTCCCAAAAATCAATATAATGATTATTTAACTTTGGAAACACAAACATGCCGCATCAACAATCTACACCGTACTATTGATTTCTGCCGATATATAACCTCTAAGCTCGTACGTCATAGAGAAGGGTGTTAAGCAAGTGAATAAATTCATTGCCACCAAACAGATGTATATTTAGCAGAGATCAACCATACAGTTCGTACAATGTTAGACATGTAATGCTGTCTTTAACTGAGTTAAAGAACTAATGTCATTTAAAACAAAGTTCACAATAAACCCAAATCCCATTCCATAAATTATGGAATCTTCACGGAAAATAGATCAATATATAATCGATATCAATTTTTGTATCCGACTAATAATATAAATGGAATATCAGCAAAGCCTTTTTAAATTCCATATGTATTAATAGTCTTCCTCCACAGAAGTTCACTTCGATTACTATCAAACTGAATTCCGTTCAGTTCCAATTTAATATATTAAATTGGAAAACTTTACTTCGGAAAATTCCCATTAAATCTTAATAAAAATATTTATAAATTCCAAATCCCATTTCACTGTAAATCAGGTAAAAGAATGAATGTCGTTAAAAACACAGTTCACAATGAACCCAATTCACATTCCATTTTCAATTCCAATTAAATGTTAATTAATTGGTAATTCTTCTTTAAATCTTAATTAAAAGATTTATTCTTTTCACATTGGGTTTAAGAATGGTATCATTTAAAACACAGTTCACGACAAACCCAAAATCCAATTCAATATTAAATACAAGGCTCTAAATAGAAATTATATCGGCTTACATAATATCAAATTCTGAAATCAACAAATATCGTATTGGGAATAACGATATATATATATCTTCCAAATTCCTCCACAATATTCGTATAATCACGAAATCCAATGTCGAAATATCCCAAAGATAATTTTGATTCAAATCCATTCCAATTCATATATTGGAAATTCTAGTTATTTTAAAAACCATTTCAAATCCAATTTCTTTATTTAAAAATATTGGATTTATAATTCTAGTTCATAACTAGTTCATTTTGATAAAAATATATTTTATCTTTACAAACGTGGAATTTTTCACTCAAATTCTTTCCAAATCATTTATTATGACATAAATTATTGATATTTTTAATAATTTTATCAAGGCTCGTACAGTCGATTTCCATAAACGGCCATCGAACTGCACTTACAACGACCTTTTCCAAATTTGATTTGGACATAATTCCAAATATAACCATTTGATTTTCGTTGGAAAGCTCTTTCCGATACGAACCCAACGGTTCCAGTTTTAGTTGAATCCGACGGTCGGATCTCCCGTAATGTCCATTCGAAGTCAATGGTCAAAATTCGAGAACTGCCGCGGTGCGGCGCGTTCTATTCAGGCCATTATATATATATATATATATATATATATATATATATATATATATATATATTATATGTCGTCGATTTTCATTTAAAATGTATTTTATAAATCGTTTTGAATTCGTTTTCAAAATGATTTCAACTTCGTATTCAATTTTAAATAAAAATTGAATATTCCATATCATTAATATATAAATGATAATATTTTCAAAACATTAGATTTTCAAATCCCTTCCTTTTCGATATTCATTATAAAAATGAATAAAATCGATATAAATGTCGTTCACGTCAAAATAGTGTTAATCTAATCAACACGGCTTTATATATTTAAATATTTTCGTGTCCATCCCAAATCGGACATCAAAATCATATTTTGATCCATTAATGAATATTATTTTAAAATATTAGTTATTTTAAAATATTCATTACTCGTCATTTTAAAATATTCTTTAATTTAAAAGATTCGTTCTTTCCGAATTGGAATCAGACACAGTCAATTACCATATAATTTTATTTATATGGATTTCATACACACAAGTACACAACAATAACCAAACACAGTCAACTATCTTCCAAGGTGCATTACACAACTGCATAAGCGTCAAAATATACATAATTAATGCTTACAACAGTCTGTCAACCCATCGATTGACGTACAACTAAACATTGGGATTAGTGTATGTCCAATATCATCCCAACACCCGTGTGGAGTTTTCAAACAACAAACACTGATTATTATTTGTGCAGTTGGGCGATGTGTAAAATATATCGTCCCAATCCATATCAGTCAAATGTGTATACATAAACAAATCGTCCGATTTGTTAATGAATATTTATTTTCATTTATATGCTCGTTAAAAATTATATTTTTAACGATAAAACATTTATTTCAACACCTGAATATTTTCCATTACACATCACAATCACAATCAATTTTCACAACATATTATAAAATCAAACAAGTCATCAATGGTCTGTGGATGACGGGTGTCGGGTGCTGCTAAGCACCGTCTGCTTCCTAGTATATATTTTAACAAGTAAATAAAATTAAAGTGAGAATTTCTCACCTTTGGGATCCACTCCGCCAGTTTTATTTCTGAATTTCTGAACCGTTCGTATTTGGATTTGATTCTCGTCGGCTCCATCACAATCTATTTTACACGATTTTATATTAAAAATCACATTTTTATTTCAACACTACATATATAAAAATCATATTTTTATATCACTGTTTATAGGATAAAAATCATATTTTTATACCGTTACTGCATATATAAAAATCGAATTTTTATACCGCTTCGACATATACAAAAACCGCATTTTTATATTGTTATTCATATATATATAAATCATATTTTTATATAATTAAAAATCATATCTTTGTATAATTAAAAATCACAACTTTATATTTTTTATAAATCACAACTTTATATTTTTAAAAATCACAACTTTATAATTTTATTTCACTAACTATATAATAAAAATCACACTTTTATAACAAAGCTATATGCGTAAAAATCATATTTTTATTTCAAAAATATATATCTAAAAATCATATTTTTATAATGTTCTTCATACAATAAAAATCCAATTTTTAATGCTACTTCATATTGCTAAAACCATATCTTCATCGCGCCATTCAAATAATAAAAATCATATTTTTTCTATTGCTACTCAAATAATAAAAATCCAATTTTTATTTCGATGTTCATATAATAAAAATCAAAATTTTATATTCAAAAAGATCATATTTTTAACTTCCTAAAAATATTTGCATATCATGTACTAACTAAAAATCACAATATTTCTATTACAACGCTTTTTGGATAAAAATTGTATTTTCATTACAACACTAGAAGGATAAAAATCGCACTTTTATTATGCCATGTATATAATAAAAATCAAATTTTTATCTTCTAAAAATTATATTTTTGCATAACTATAAATCGTACATTTTCTTAACTAAAAATCGGATTTTTTTCTAAACTAAAAATTGAATTTTTCCAAATTGAAAATCAAATTTAGAAAAACATACAAATTTTCTTAGCGTTTCTGTCAGAAGCGAAGGCTGGTCGGAGGCTGCTGGAGGTCAGGTGGCGCGGGGAGCAATCGGCGGACGGAGGTGGTGGTTGCGCTCGGGTTGGGTGGCCCGTGGATTTTAGGACTTGGGTCAGCGATTAGGGGACCGCGGCTTCAGAAGGGGGGAGAGGGAACGGGGGGGAGGGCGGTTTGCTGGCTCAAACCGGGCGGCGCTGGTCCTGAAGGGGGTGTGGCAATATGGTCCCACGACGGACTGATGGTGGCGGTTTAGGGTTTCAGGCGTCACGGGTTGGAAGCTCGATCGGAGGAGTCGGGTTTGGGGATTTGCGTCGTTGTGCTTCGGTGGTGGAGGGGTGAGGCTTGTCGGCGTCGTCGAGAGGAGGGGCGATGGGGTTCCGATGGGGCCACAGGTTTGGAGCACCACGTTTTTTTTTATTTTATTCCTAAATCGATTTTGAACTATAAGGGGGAGGGGCGTTGACCTAGAATGGGGAGAGAGAAATAAGGGGAGGGGTATTTTATAATTTACATTTTTATTTATGTGAAAATTAGGCTCACATCCCTATTTTCAAACTTAATTAAAGCCACGTCCATCCATACTTTTATTTATAAATCCGGTCCCTAAAATCAGATGCCGCCCAAACTTTTGATCACTTCCGCCTGCTCCTCAAGTGCCCTTCGCCTTTTTCAATTTGTGGCAAAAAAAAATGCGCTCATGCATAAAAAAAAAAATTTCTAAATTCTGGAAATAATCCCAGGAGCCCACGCAAACTGAAAAAAAAAGTTGCATACATGTATGCAACTATTACTGATAGTTGCATACATGTATGCAACTTTTTAAATATACATGCAAAAAAGATCCGCAAGCCTGCTGAATAATTGCATACAAGTATGCTATTATTCAAAATAGTTGCATACTTGTATGCAGTAATGTGTTGAAAGCCGAAGGCGTGACAATATGTGCATACTTGAATGCATATTTTCTGCATAACTGCATACTCGTATGCACATATGCAAGCATGCGTGTTTTCCATGCAAAAATCGAATAGATGCATGAAATCATGCATGTATTTCGGAAAATTTGCATATATGTATGCATATATGCTGCTATATGATGCGGAATTGAAATTGATGCATACATGTATGCAACTATTTGAAATATGTGCATGTTTTTATGCATTTTACTGTATTTTTCGCTGTTTTGTGTATTTTTTGATTTTGACGTGTTTGTTGATTGATTTTCCACCTGATTTTTTTGGCGTGAACATGTTTTATTTAATTATGAATTTACGTGATTTTTTTATATTTTTTTTATATGTTTTTGAAAAATAGGGACCTAATTTACAATAAGTTTAGGACCGGATGTGAGCCTAATTTTGAAACTTAATAGGGACCTGTGACAAACGGACCCTTTATTTATTTTATAGTCCAAAAAGTTACTTTATCTATTGAACCCCAAATCGAACCCACCGACTCCTTCCCCTAGCTAATTACCCCTATTCCGAACACAATTGGGTATGTTTCGTAACCCAATTCGGCTATTACGATCAGTTTCCTCTAAATTTAAACTATAAATCATAATATTATAAATTCAGATGCACATTTTAATTTATCGGGGCCACATACGGACTCCTAAAATCCCAGAAAAATAAATATGGCTATGTTTAGAAGATACGGTCCTAACAAAACTAATTTCGTTGAATTTGGAGACCGTTTGAAAAACGTTCATTTTCCAGTCGATTAAATTCAAACTGAATTGACCAAACACGTTTAAATCCGCCACGCTAACATATTGATTTTAAAAATTATGAAAATTGGAATCTAGAAACAATTTGATATTCCGGATCCAACCAAAGTAGTTTCATCGAAAATGGAGGTAATTCGCAAGATCGCTATTTTTAAGGGCTATATTTTCATAGCGACTATTCTGAATTTTCAATTGGGCATAACTTTTTATTCCCGGTATGAAATTTCAATTTTTCAGATTCGTTTGAAAGATATTATCAAACAGATTCAAATATTTCTGGTTTCACTAAAATTCGGTTTATTTTGAATCCTGTACATTCATTTGAAATTTGAAATCGAAATTTCAAACTACCACGCCATTTTCAATTCCTTTTATAATTAAAATAAATATTTATATTCTAACTTCGATTAAAATAAATTTATATGTTCTAATTCTATTCAAAATAAATTTCTAGTCGTTTTTATTTAAAATAAGTCATTTTAAATATTCAAAATTCATTAAAATTGCCAAAATAAAAAATTTAAACTGATTTTCCGGGTTGTTACAATAGGCGTTATCTGAGATAACGATTTCGAAAATAAAACAAATTTGCATTTGCTTTATCCGGGATAACGCCAATACAAACAAAAGTGGTCTATTTCTGTAAATAGTTTTCAAACTGACCTATTTGTGTTATAAGTTTTCAAAAGTGGCCCAATTCAAAAAAAAAATCCTTTTTTTTAAGCATTATAGGCTAGAAATATTGGCATTTCTGGGGTACCAGGGAAGTGCATGTTATATGTGGTATATATATATATATATATATATATATATATATATATATATATATATATATGTATATGTATATGTATATGCCTTGTACATTTGTATTTGCTTTTGTATGATATATGTGAAATCAAAGAACGCATAGGTTTTATGTATTCATGATCTCTGAAACACATAACTGTGGATGTATAAACTTCGTGTATCCTATATCTTTTTTATGTATACATTTAGCCTTCATATATACATGAGTTTAAATGTATGAGAACCTTAGAATATAAGTTTGAGATTGTATGGCTTCTTGAATGTGTGTGTTGTTCTTAATGTCTTATATTCTTCTGTATGTACCATTTAACTTCGAATGCATGTGTTTTTTGCTATTAATACTATTGTGAATGCATGTCTTATATTATGTACATTTTTTGTCGTGAATGCATGTCTTATATTATGTTGGATACGTTAATACTATTGGCTATTACATTTTTAACTTGGTGGCATATTTATCTAATTTTGTTAATGAATATTTTCGTAGCGAAAGGATATGCATATAAGCTTAGTACATACTCTCCAACTATTGAAGAATGAAAAATCCCCTAAAATATAAGCCAAAAGTCAAATATATCAAACCAACCATTGACGCTAGCAATGTAGTAGATAAGGAACAAGAAATACGGCATGAGACAGTACAAATGCCATGTGCCATAAATGAAATGCTAGCAATGTAGTAGATAAGGAACAAGAAGTACGACATTAGACAATACAAATGCCATGTGCGGAAAATGAAATGCCTTGTGAAGAAAATGAAATGGCTTGTGAATAAAATGAAATGCGTGAAGAATATGAAATGCTCTGAAAAGAAAATGAAATGCGTGAAGAAGTTGAAATAGCTTGTGAAGAAAACGTTGATGCCGAAGTGGAAATCAATAGACCTAATGAAGTTGAAATTGCAAATAAAGATGTAAAAAACATCCTAACAAGAGCAAAAATACTCCTGTTAAGTATTGAGAATCGAATTAAAGTTGAAGTCATTGAGGTCGCCATACCCATAGAAGATGGCTCTGTACGTTTATCTTCATTTTTTGACCCGCTTGTACGAGAGCATGTTCCGATTACACTTAATGACTGAAGTTACTAAGGGATGAATTGAAAGTTGTATTGTGGGAATCGATTCAGGTATGTGAGATTACCCATTTTTTAACCATACTTCAACAATGAGTCAACGTCATTTTTTTTCACTAGTGGTCATACTGTTTTTTTAACTTGAGGCTACTTTAAAAGTGGTAGAATGGCAAAAAAACACCATATTTGAGCAAATGGGAACAATTTGGAGATCCTCAAAAAGCAAATTGGTCCGAAAAATAGTTAATGCAACGACGGAAGAGGACAGACTTGGTTTAAAACGTCCTTAAAACATAAAAAACATGAATGAATCGAGAAAATTTGTAAAGGCAAAATTGAGCTTCGAGTTTCAGGTATGTTATGATGTTTTCTTATTATAGGGGAATGTAATATATAGTAATAGATAATGGCTATAGTAATATATAGTATATGCTAATCCAATTTACAAGCAAGCTGTAATGACCCGGGGAATTTGCGACCCTGGTTATCGACATAAACTCAATGTCGACTATCCAAGCATCGAAAATACCGGATAGTTAATGAAAGAAGTTAGAGGGTGAGGATAGATAAGATAGAAAATAGAATAGAAGAATAAGAACATACAATATCAGAGTAAACACGAATCTCACAGCGGAACGAATAAAATATAATATACAACATAACTTGGAAATACAAATCTGTCATTTAAGTATAACACTTACATCACAGCGGAAATAAATAATAGCTATATAATCCTAAAGACTCCTGCTCCAGCTCTCTAAGTATATCTGTAAAAACCTTACTACTTGACTGCCCGAATAAAATATGTCACCCTAGAGTTTAGGGAAAACAAACAAAATAAACTTTGAGTCAGTCATGGGACTGGTATGAGTAAAACCATTTAAAACACTTTGAGCAATTAAATGATATCTCATAAGACCACGCCGTATAACGGAATGGGTTTTTTCCCTTATGAGAATCCAAAACACTTGGTCCATTATTCAAAAACCTTTTGAAAGGAACGATAATCTTTATATCAATCTCATTTGATATTATAATAATGTCTATCAACCACAATATAATAATCATCTAGTAGAACGCTTTCATCTCACGTTCCACATACGTAATATACAATCAAAAACCGCAGGCTCTTATTGGGTAATGGATTCCAACTGGAAAGGTATGGGACTACCTTCCGACAGTGTATCTCTAGAGAGGAATACACCGGGTTCAACAAGAACATCTTGTAACCCAGGCTAAACATGACCAGTTACTCATATTGCTTGAGTGTACCTAATGTATTATCACCAACGGTTGGGATCAGCAACCGTTTCCCGAAAGGGATAGTATCGAAATAGATTATAGAAGTAAATGGAAGTTCTCTAGATCAGGTGACAATACACCCTAATTGGCAGCTAACCACTTAGCCCTACGACCTACCTGATTTTATACCATTTCTCGGTTGTGAGGCTACAGGCCATAACGTATCCTTTTACCCTTCATCTACTTTGAATGCCACATCATCATACCCATCAAATCACAAATTGTTTCCCCTAAAAATACCACGGGTATAAGCTAAGAGAAACGAATTCCTCCGCCACCAACGTAAATACATTTGAAACGATTAACTTACGCGATCAAACAGATATACTCTGTCAGACATTCGTCCATTCAAGTTGTCCTAGGACTGGAAAACCCGAAGACACTATTCTGTAAATCCATCTTAGGCAATTTCACCTAGGATTTACTAAACAGCACTTGCATAACTCCGTCTTCAATTATCTTCATCATATTTGATTCGCAACGCTAATGCCATACGGAGTGGTTTTCAGATAACATATCTGATCCCGGTCTCTCCGTATTGACAACGGAAATGGTCAAAATCTTTGATAGTCAATGATTTAACTATCAAAGGAAAAAATGTGTACAAACAACGGACGTATTCCCGAATGGAAATCTTACCGATCAATCATCATTTCATTTCCCACTTTCCCATTTATCGTTTCCATATATTCATAAATTCCTAATTTTCTAAAATTAGAAAATATACATTATTAACCTTGGAAAACGTTTCCATTTCTGATTCATGCATCAATATCTTCCCACCTCTATCAGTCTCTAACTGTAAACTAGTAAGAGAACAACTTCCCAAGTATAAACCCCGAAAGCCGAAACCAACATCAGATCGACACCCAGAAAGCCATTCAACTAAACTAATTTCCAGTCAGTTTCTAATTTCAGTAATTCCATTTAAATTCCTAATTCAAACCCCAAATTCCTTTATAATATTTTATTTGCAAAATATTTACTTTAATCTAATTTTTCACATAGAATGTGAATAACATGTCTATATATAATCAAACAGTTTGATTTCGTATTTTAAAAACAATATCCCAAATCCAATTTCTTTTCATACTTCTATTTATAGAATTTTCATATAAAAACTTATTTTAGACTTCTAACACTAAAATCTCATTTAATTCCCTTTAAAAATGCTAAGTTCAAATTCCATTAAAAACATCGGTGTTAAAACCGATTTTCACTCCTCTATATAAATTCAGATTTTTATATCCAATTTATCCAATGATAAATATTTTATTTAATTTATAAAAATCGTTTATAAATTTATCTTTCCAATTTATATATGTTAAAACAGATTTTTATTTAATATCTACTTTAAATCCATATCATGTTATACCCGTGTGCGAGGCACGGGTGTAAATCTTCCTAATGTAAAGTTCTCCTTTTATAAAATTCTATTCATTTTCCAAATATTTCCTTTTGTAAAATTCTTTCCATTTTACAAATATTTCCTTTTATAATTCTATTTACTTTCCAAATAAATATTCCTTTTATAATTCTATTTATTTTCCAAACAAATATTCCTTTTATAATTCTATTTATTTTCCAAAGAAATATTCCTTGTATAATATCCTATTTATTTTCCAAATAAATATTTCATTTTCAATATCATATTTATTTCCTATAAATATTACATTTTCAAAATACGCTTTGAAAATTCCCTTTTTACATTCCAGTATTCTTATGGTATTTAAAATACCAATTAACCAGACCAGCAGCATCATGATCAATCATAGGTTTTATATCACATCATATATCACAATATATGAAAACAAACAGTATTATAAATATTGAGGAATCCAGTTGGATCCCTCCAACCTGTTTCCCTGCATCACAGATGTTAAACAATATAAATAACATCGATTTCATTTCAATATGAAATATTCTGATAAATAGAATCAATATTTGATTAATAATTTATGTATATACCGTTATCTATAATTTCAACCAATAAATCAGTAATTCAACCAAATAATCAACACACAACAATCAATATCATTTATCGATACTAGATTATATTTATAAAAATATAAACTGTACAGAGTTAGTGAGATTTACTCACATTGGTCAGTTTATCGTTAAATAACGATAACTGTCGTTGATTCAGATCAGACAATTTATTTCACTATAAATTGTAACGAGTTCCAATTCACTCCTAGTCAGTTCCATTGTGTAGCTTTCGTCCGTACGATCCCAACGGGTCTTGTTTCGTTGAATTCCGATAAAATATAAGCAAGATATGAAAATGTTAAGTTAATATACTATCCCCTTTTAAATTTAAACTAAATTCTTTAAATTTGGGCTTAACCTTTCTTTGTTGGCACAATTAAATCCTTCTGTGCTGACCTATTTTAAAATAGGTCCTTCTCTTCCACATGAAGACATGCTCCACCTCCTTATTGCCAATACTGATCTTTCAAGGCTGCCATTCTCCTTTCTAACAAAACTTGAAACTAATCAAATCTCATTAACCTATTAATTAATTAAATAAAAATTAAACCTTGTTAATAACCCACTCATTATCTTCCCAGGTTCAAGAAAAACCCCGTAGCACTATTGCCATTCCCGACGATGACTTTTACATCTCGTCTCCCATTTTCCACCACGGTTTGCCAAATCAAATCCGGCTATGAACTTTGCTGCTCAAAAGCTCCCATATCACCAACACCATAGCACGTGCGACGCGATGATCATCATTGCGAACTTCAGGCATTCGCTGACCATACAGTAAAAGCGACAAGAATGTTCACCGAACCCTGTGAAACTTCACCAATACTTGTGGAAATTCATCACAAACACAAATATCAACTTGGATTTAACCAAAAATACCTCGAATATCCAAATACCTCAGCCTTAGTCTGTTGCGTTACAACGGAACCCAACCATGACATGATCGAACTCCACGAAACGGGTATGAGGTTGAAGAGCGTCTCATGGTGAGTCCAAATATATATATTTATAGACATAAGGATTTTAGGATTTTTGTTTGGTTTATTTGAATTTATGAGGATCAAATTATTTTACTGGAACAAAGAAATCACGGCGGATTATTTGGTTGACCAGAGAAAGTAGAAATTAGGTTTAGAAGGATGAGGGGGTATTTATATAGAGGTAGATAGCTTATAGGATAAGCCACATATTTTATTTTATTAATTTACATAATTACCGTAATTCGTATTTGTCTTCTAAAAATCTGTATGATCACATACGATACCCAAAAATCATGAAAATGGGTTTGCAGCTACAGTTCGACATTACGGACCAAACGAAACTTGTTTCGTCGAATTCCGAATCCATTGGGTCACACAGCGTATTTTTAAAGGTTAAATTATCGACTGTTTTTCACATTAAAAATCCGTATGGCTACATAATGACTCCAAAAATCATGAAAATTGAAATCTAGCAATTATTTAATATTCCAGATCCAACAAAATTAGTTTCGTCGAAAACTGAGGTCATTTGCAAAAAAGACTATTTTTAAAGCTCTAAATAAACCCACTTAAATATTAATATATTTAAAAATAATTAAATTAAATATATTTATATTCAAAATACTTTTATAATATGTATAAATCGTTATAAATTATAAAGGAATTCCATAGCGATTTTTCAAAAATTTGATTTGGACACAGCTCACAATCTATACGACGAATCCCGATTTTTCTCTTCCATTAGAAAAATATACTTCACCAGCTCCGAACGTTTCTTGTTTCACAGAAATCCGATTTGAAACGGCATCTGTATATTCGTTTAAAGTTTGAATCGCCAAATTATGAACTGCCGCGCCATTTCAAACTCTGTTATAATTATAATATAAATTTTACTTTCAAATGACATTTAAAAATAAATTCGTTAATATAATTCAATTCTAAACTGAGTTATACCTTATAAATAATCCAATTCACACAATATTGTGAATTCAACTTAATTCCAATTAGTTCAGAATTAAATATATTATTTAATTATTTATATTAATTAGATATTCAATATTATTTAATCTTGGTCATTTTAAATTACCAGACCATTATTTAAATAATTTAATAAATTAATTATTGTACCGAAAAAATATGGGTCGTTACACATGCCATCAACGTCCTAGAATTTATGTGCCATAACCCACAGTGAATTATTTGTACTATCATGATTATGCACTGGAATAAAATTCTCATAAACAATTCCTAAAATTGTTCAGAGCAACTAAAACAAAGTTACTACAAAAATCCAGGGCATTTAACCCAAAGATAAGCAGTTTACACATATTAACGATTTCCACCAATTGTTTGATGTGTGCATAATTGTCAAGTCATAATAGGCGGGCATTCTAATATCAATAAAACATTTTTCACAAAGCCTTTACTAATGAGAGGATTTGAAATGATATTAATAAAGTGATTTGGTAAAGTATGACAATATAGATCAATATTTTTTTATTATGAGAAGGATGGGTTGATGTTAACTATTTGTTTGTGCTGCAACTTACAAGTACATTACATATAATGGTTCACTACGAAAATACCTCTTATGAATAGTGGAAATATATAAACAAAATATTTAATCTAATTATTATTTTTCTAAGAAGATGGATATGTTATTCATATGCAATTGTTTGCCTAGTACAGTATGGTTCTATTGACTGCATAGTTTTTGCATCAATAATTTTTTCTAGCCACCAGTGATACAGACGTGAATATCAATGACTGGGACTAGATGGTATATATCTGAAAGTTGGTCAGTGGGTATAGTCATGAGCTTACTAGCAAATGGTTTGTACGATCACTGTTCCATAGAGTATCTGCTTTGTACTTAACCGTTACTCTTATAAATATTCCAACCAAATAAAAGATTACTGGCAAAGTGGGCGATAAGCTTAGTTCATTGAAACGTAGCAGTCTGTATTGACTTCGTTTTTGAAGCTGGAATTTGGCATAGAAGCATAAAGCATGCATATCATAGATTGCCATTACTTAGTGCTTAATGGATCTCCAACAAACAATATTTTCTTCCCTTTGTATTTTGTTATGAATATTTATCATTAAACCTAAAAAAAGAATTAATTGATTTGATAATTGCTCTGCACAATTTGTATTTTATCTGGTAAGTTTTTAACACGACCCAGTGCATTTTGCTTTAGTGATTCCACAATCTTCCACTTGCTACACTGGATCCTTTATTATGCAAAATCATGTCTAGTGTCTTGCTTTTGCATTATTCCAAGGAGCATTTCTGCAAAAATAAATTCACAACCATTTTCTTTGAAATTTAAAAGAATCCTTAATTTATACATTTTAAAGAAACAAAATTTTAAGGTATATTTTGTTCTTTTACTGTAAAAGCGAAAAGTAAATAACCTCTTGAGCAACACCAGTAGCTCATGATATAAGTTAAAAAAGGAAAACTGAACCAAAAACTTTAGCATATTACAAAATATGTTTACCCACCACTACAAGAATTTTTTTATTTTCCTATGCCTAATTGGCATAGGAAACTACAATTTCCTACGCCTTTCCTTCGCCAAATACAGTGTCAAAAATCCAAACGTGGAAAAATTATTTCCAGCGCCGTTCCGATGCCATGCATAGTACAGTTTTTACGCCTTTCCTATGCCATATTTTTCCTATGCCTAACCTATGCCATATTTCCTACGTCTTTCCTACGCCATGTTTCCTTTGGAACCCAACCATTTCCTACGCCATTGCTACACCTTAAAAGTCTCCTACGTTGGTGTTACGGCAAATATTTCATGCGCGTTAGTTACGCAATACATACTCAACTCCAATAAATACAATAAAAATTTTCCCATGTCTTTCCTACACCATATTTTTTTCTACGCCTTACCTACGCCATATATCCTATGTCTTTCCCACGCTACATTTCCTTCGGCGGTCAACCATTTCCTACGTCATTGCTACACACGAAAAGTCTCCCATGCTGGTGTTACGACAAATATTTCCTACTCGTTAATTACGCCATACATACTCAACTTCAATAAATACGATTAAAAAATTTTCTATGCCTTTCCCACACCATATTAAATATTTTTTGCCACATTATTACTGCTCATATTTTAACCCAACATAAATCAATATGATAAACTTATATATAACATAATCAACAGTAATACACTAATACTATATTACACCAACAAAAAACAATTTTATAATCATTAAATATGAGATTACATATACTCATACAATAAACTAGAACCATGCTGATAAGAGATTACATCTACTCATACAGAACAAACAACATACGTATTGGATACTGGCCTTCCACATGTTTCATGAAGCAGTGGTGGCCAGAATTTATATGATGATGAAACCGCTGGATTGAATGTGCATCCCTCAAGCACCTACATTAACTGTTGTTACAACATGTAGCTTACGCGGGAACACCCTGAAAGAAAATTACTATTTGAGCTCAAATTCAATTTTATATAATAAACCTGATTAAATTATGAACTAATAGAGCTAGAAATCAATATAAACAAGTTCCATTTTTATCATCAATCAACAAAGCATCTATCAAACGCTTACGTTATTTGAAGTTAATCAAATTTGATCGGAAGTATACAACATATCATGATGCTATTTCAAGGTTAAATATTAACATTAGCAGCTACTAGTTCATTCATTATAGATTTTTCTTTTTTTCCCACACCAACCGTAATAGTTCTCGCTTAGCAAAATAAATAAAATTCAAGAGACAATATAAACCTATATCGATTACCGATTATAAGCTCGTAGCCATTATAACCACAATGGTATTCAACTTTGGTTCATTATTCACCACACAACCATATAAAATTCTAACAAAACCAACCATCATCATTCAAAAAGTTAACCAATATCTTGGTTACTGCACTCTCGCGCAAAAATCCCTGTTTCCCACAATTATAACACCCTCTTCACCTTAACCGTTTCTCCTTCCACCTCCGTCGTTTCTCCTTCCACCTCCTTTCCCTTCATTGCTACAATCCTTTGCTATGTGACCCACTTCACCACAGCTGCCGCCACTGCCTCCAGTACCACCTCGGCCCCCTTCCACGTTGCATTATCTAGTCATATGTCCAATCTCTCTGCATGTGTAGCTAGAACCTCCGTCGTTGCCTCCACGTCCACCACTTTCACAATCTCAAGCCATAGTAGAATCTTTGAACCAATCTTGTGTGAGAGTTGGTTCATTATGTTAAATAAACTTTAAATGCTAGTTGGAAATAATGAAATGCTTGAAGAGTCAAGTGTCTTTTGCATATGAAAAGCCAAACGGTACTTGGTTTTTCATGTTTCTTTTGGTTGTATTGCCTATTTAAGCAAGTTGGACACATTGTATTTCACTGTAGAAAAAAACTGAAATGAAATAAGGTTAAAGGCTGTCACAATATTCCTTCTTTGTACTAAAACAGAAAGTTTGTCCGCTGCAAGAAAGTTTGCCACATTTTTCAACTAAGCCTAACAAAGTTGGTATCCCATTCTCAATCTGAGAACAGAAGCCAAGTAACTCCATTCAATCACATTATATATTCTGTATATAGACTTGTGCATCATTCAGACTTGGCGTGCGAGTATACAGACTTGGTGTGAGAGTATATAGACTTGTGCCTCCACGTCCAGCACTTTCACAATCTCTAGTTCATTCATCATAGATTGAGTATACAGACTTGATGTGAGAGTTGCACAGGAAGAACCACTCGTTTTCCTAGAATCTTCAAACCAGTCTTGTGCATCATGTTATCCTTGTTTAATGATTCTATACAATATCAAACTAGGAGTCAAAATGGAATAATAATATGGCAACATGGACATATATGATAAACAAAATATTTTGGAAATAGGAAAACCTGGTCCCATGAAAAGTTAACTCAAAATGATTAAAAAAACGTTTTAATTCAAGAATTAGTACAAAAATTGCCCAAGGTTTGAAAAAAAAACATTAAAAAAGGTTGAAGCTTGAAAATACATGAACGTTCTCATAAACCTACCTGAAAGTTCAGTGATTTCTTTATGAAGCTTGCCTAAACCTGATTCAATAATTATAGCTACTTTATATGATAATATATGCACCTGCAGTGCACAAAAGGCTCTTAACAAACCTAAGAAAATTCCAGTACTTCCACTTTATTTTGATTGGTAATTTTTTAATCTTCCTTCATCTTTTCATGGTAGATAGTTCACAAGAAAAATCAGCCAAAAATTCTATCATAGTTTTAAAGTTGCAATATCGATATCATATTTTAATCGCATGCAAATAAATTAAAGATCAATTATTCACTTGCACTCAAGCAACTTACGCTGTGACCTCAGAAGTTCTACAGCCATGGCTGCTCCCAAATCGTTTCAAAATCCAATCTTCGACAACAACCCCAACCGCAAGGGGCAATCCTCTCAATCTTCTCCCATCTCTTCTAATACACCTTCTAGTTTCCCTCAGTCTACACCTGAATTATTGGTAGATGAGGATGGCTTCACTACTGTTGTGAATAGGAAGAAAGGAAAGAAGCAAATTTCTAATCTGGATGCTTCTGTACATTTCAGAAAAGGAACTGGCAAATACAATGAACTTCCTCTCAAACCGGAACAAAAGCCGTTTCCTTCCTCTAATGGCGCCCGAATTCAATTCAAGAACAACATCAGAAATCCGCAAGAACCCATTCAAAATCCAAAAGTAAATATACCTAAAGATTTGAAAACAAGCTTTGATTTAGAGTTTATTCCACTAGTTGAGACAACTGGGGAAAGAATAGTGGTCGTCTCTTAAGAAACAAGCATTCGCACAGAAAGTAAATGGGGACCTGCCGTAGTGGCATATGTATTTGGCAAAAGGCCATCATACTTCCATTTTATGGCATTTATGGTTCGGACATGGAGTCCAACAGCTTCGTTTGAATCTTTTACTAGAGAAAATGGATTTTTCGTGATCAGATTTACTAATGCCGAGGACTGCGAAAAACTGTTAAAAGGAGGTCCTTATTTCATAAATGGAAAACTTATAATCCTGAAAAAGTGGACCAAGAAAATTGTTTTAGATAAAGATCTTCTAAGTTCTATGCCGATATGGATAAGATTACCTGAGTTAAATCTTAAGTTATGGGATAAAGAAGTTTTCAGTGGAATAACTAGTCTTGTCGGAAATCCAATAAAAATGGATGAACAGACAGCTAAAGAAACAAGACTCAGTTATGCCAGAATCTTGGTAGAGATTAATGCTGACTCAGAACTACCTAATGAAGTATCTGTTTACACTCATGATGGGGAGATCATATCTCAGAAAATTACATATGAAACGATTCCTGATAGATGCAAAATATGCAAAATCTTTGGGCATACACTAAAAGATTGTGCCCAAAATAAAGAAAATAGTGCCAACCCCAATGATTCTACGGACTTTGTTCTGAAAGTGGTGGAAAATGGTTCAGTAATCAACTCAGAGATACCTACTCCGCTAATCCCAGATCTTGAATACATATCTTGTAACAACGAAGATTCAATGAATCTAGATGTTCAAGAATTTAATGTAAACGAAGCAGGGAGATCAGAAGTTGATTGTTATAAGGAAGCTGCTGTTCTTTCAAAGAATATGCAGTCCAGAAAAGTTCAAGAAAGAGACAATGGATCAGGAACACCATCAGTCTCAATCGAACAAACCTTCATAGGCGGTAAACAAAACAAAAATTCTAAAGTGGGAATTACAGAGCAGGTCATTGAAAACTCCACCCACATGGAGGATTCAAGAAATATTACAAACACAATGAATATTAATGCTAACAACGAAGATTTGGCAAGCTGTGCAGAGCTTCTTGCAGCTGATCCTATATACACTGACAGCTCTCTTATTGCTGAAAGATTGGCACCGAAAAGAACATCATCTTTCTCTGAATCATACATACAGAGGGCTGTGAACCAAACAATAGCTGCAGCCAAGCCAACAGCAACCCCCAAACCTGCAATAGTTAGCAAAAGGAAGAAGCCCAAAACTAAAAGTCTTTCAGACATTACTTCAATGGAGGAAACTGAAGATCTAAAAGATCATGACTTCAGAAAACAATACATTGGCAAAAATGCCAAATGGGGAAATCAATTAAAAGCCACAGATCAAACTAATTTTTAAAAAAGTGGCAAGCAAGTGGATAAGAAGGGAAGTGTTGGCAAACACAGTGCTCCAACATAGAGATCTGTATCCTTTTAGTATCCTTTATATAAAATTATTTTATATTTTTTTATATAAGGATATTATAGCGTGGAACGTTAGGGGTCTAAACTCCCCTGAAAGGCAATTAGACCTTTCTGAGTTCATTATTAAATACAAACCTAGCATTATAGGGTTGATTGAGCATAAACTCCATGATCACAAAATTGAGGAGATACACAGTAGAAGATTTGCTAGCTGGAATTGCATCAATAACAATAGAATGGGAGGCAATGGAAGGATTATGGTCTTACATAATCCTTCTATTTGGACTCTCATTAAATACTTTATTGATATGCAATACATTCATTGTTATTTTGAAAATAAGGGTGGTCTATTTATTAAGATTACCTTTATATATGCTTCTAATTATGAGGATGATAGAAATAAGCTTTGGAATGATATTGAGCTACTGAGCATTAACAATAAAAGTCCTTGGATCTTGATAGGAGATTTTAACACAATTTTTCACAACACGGAAAAAAGAGGAGGAAATCATGTTCCATTCAATAAATTGAATAGGGTTAATAATTTTTTAGTAAAATCAGGTTTAATAGAACCACCTATCTATGGTAATAAATATACATGGAAGTCTGGTGAATACAGAAATATTCATTGCAAATTGGACAAGGTTCTATTAAACCAGATTTTCATCAATCTATTTTCTTGTGTGAACTGTTGTACTCTCCCTCAAAATACAAGTGATCACACACCCATTCAAATATCATTTAAAGAACAAAATGATGCTACCCCTAAAGCTCCTTTCAGATTTAAAAATGGATGGGTGTATGATGATAGTTATAAAGAGATTGTTCAAAAGAGCCTCTCTAATAATTTGTATGGCACTGCACAGTATAAGTTTAACAAAACTTTGCTTAATGTCAAAAATAACCTCAAAAAATGGAATTGCAATAAGAATAAAGAGGATATTAATTCTATCAGAAAAGATTGTGCTGAGCTCCAGAATAAGTTTGATGATAACTGTTCAGACAAGGTGGTAGCTGACTCATTTTTTAATGCTCAGGCTAAAGTTGCTAAAGCTTTACACATTAACTCGGTTAATATTAAGCAGAAGGCAAAAATTGACTGGTTAACTTATGGAGATGAGGCCAGTAAATTTTTTTACACTAAAATGTCTAACAAGAGAAATAGAAATGGTATTGGGAGAATTATAAATAATAATGGCAAAATAATTAATGAAGCTTCAGTTATTGAACAGGAGGCTATTAATTATTTCAGCTCATTATACAATTCTTCTAGCTACTACAAATCCTTTCCTAATATTGAGTACAAATATACTGCTAATTGCAACAGTGCAAATATATTGAATGCTCCTGTTAGAAAAGAGGAGATCAAAAATATAATATTCCATGCTAATGTTGATAAAAGTCCTAGGCCAGATGGATTTGGAGCTAAGTTCTACAAAACACATTGGTCTGATATTCAAGGCCCTCTAAGTGATTCTATTACAGAATTTTTCAATTCTGGTAGGTTGTTAAAAAACACTAACCATACCTTTATAACTCTTATTCCTAAAATAGAAACACCTATGGGGCTAGAGGATTACAGACCAATAGCTTGCTGTAACTTCATCTATAAGATTATTTCTTCTATTTTTTGCAACAGAATGAAGTATTTCCTCAAATTTCTTATCTCTGAGAATCAAAGTGCTTTCATTCCAGGGAGATTAATTTCTGAAAACACTTTGTTAGCTCATGAGCTTATTAGAGATTTCAATAAGAAGAATAAAAATCTTATGTGTATTAAGATAGACTTACACAAAGCTTTTGATAAAATAAACAGGGATTTTATCATTTTTAGTATGAATAGAATGGGTTTTAATGATAAATTCTGTGAGCTGATAAAAGAGTGCATTTCTAATGTGACTTATTCTATTATGATTAATGGGTCCCCAAAAAGATTTATCTATAGCAATAGAGGAATTAGACAGGGAGATCCACTATCACCCTATTTATTTGCTATTGTTATGGAATATTTCACAATTCAAATGGAGATAGAGATGGCCAGGGGAAACATTAAGACTATTAATAGAACTAAACCACATATCACCCATTTATTATATGCTGATGACATGCACCTTTTCCTAAAAGCTGATAGGAATAATGCACTATCTATTTGCAAAATTTTGGATAACATGGAAAAATATGTTGGCCTCACTGTGAACACTAATAAAAGTAAAATTTATTTTAGCAAAGATGCCTCTCATAAAGAGGACATCTTAAATTTGCTAAAATATAGAGAGGGTAAGTTACTAGTCAAATATCTAGGCCTTCCCCTTAGTATTAATCAGGTTAAGGACAGGGATTGCACTAGTTTAATTGAAATTATTCAGGGGAAATTAGAAGGCTGGTCTAGTAAATTACTGTCCTTAGCAGGTAGGGTGGAACTCACCCACACAGTCATCATGGCAGTTATCATCTACTGGACTCAGACACACAATATCCCCTCTAGTGCTATTTAAAAAATTGAAAAATTATGCTCCAATTTTATTTGGAGAGGAAAATACCATAAGCTGGCTTGGGATAAAGTTTGCAAACCAAAGAAGTTTGGTGGCCTTGGCCTCAGAAATATTAGGGACATTGCTGATGTTTGCAAATATAAGTTATTTTGGAAATTTATAGAGGGTAGATCTTTATGGGCTAGGTGGATGAAAGCCAAATACCTTAAGAATAAGAATTTTTGGATTGCTAGAAAAGACAATCAGCATTCATATGTCTGGAAAAACATTCTTGACTGCAGGGACATGGGTAGAAAACTTATTTATAGGAATTTAAGAGATGGTACTAAGACCAGTCTGTGGTTTGATCCTTGGATTCATGGCAATTCCCTCATTAATCTTCTTGGTTGGAACAATATGTATCATTTTGGGGGCTTACATGATAATGTGGATAGTATTATTGATAATTATTGTTGGAGCTTTCATACTAGCAATGCTGCTTATATTTTTAAAGAAGCTATTAGTAGTATTAAAATTGACCAAAGGGGTTATAAAGATGATTGGGATTGGAAGCTTTGCTCTAAAGATAATAAATTCTCATTTAAAAAAATGTGGGAATACATTATGGGGGAAGAAGTTGAGGTAGATTGGCATAAAGTAATTTGGAGTAAATCAAATTGCCCAAAAATGGCACATTGTGCCTTTTTTGCTATTCTTAACAAGCTTCCTACTAAAGATAGATGCTGTAAATGGGGCCAAAATATTGATACAAATTGTTTGTTTTGCAAAAAAGTAGTAGAAAGCTCCAGGCATTTATTTTTTGATTGTGAATATTCCCAATACATTTGGAATAATGCCAAAAGTACTCTGGGGGTCAATCAGTACATTCCTACTTTGGATATTAGAGGTAGTGTTGATTATATTCTTAAGAACTTTAAACCCAAGTCTAAAAACTTCATTAAGGCTTGTGTTTTCCTTACTGCTATGGTGTTTCACATATGGAAAGAGAGAAATGAAAGACTGCACTCTAATAAAGCTATGAGTAGATATAAGTTATGGAGAAATATCTATGCTGAAAGCCATATCATATTGAAAAAATCAGACAGGCAGGAAAAAGACTGCAATACTTATCATGAGAATGCTAGCAAAATCAATGACTGTAATAAGCATGTGGAGGATTTCATACTAAATGGCAAGCAAAGCTTGCACAAGCTCTATATCCACAATCAAGCTACAAATTCTGGAGAGCGGGATGATTATGGCAACAAGGGCAAACTCATTTATTCTGACTTCCTAACTGGGATTAATCATCTCAACTCTGAATTCAGACAACGGTCCTACAAGGGAAGTGTCCAAATTAATAATTGTGATCATAGAAATATATCCAAAATTATGAACAATAATACTGGTTCATTACCTGATGCAGGATCCAGAGACAGGATTGATCCCAGTAGTGATTCAGAAGAAAATCATAACAAGATTTGTAACTCTGGCTTCCTTCCTGAAGAGAAGCTCCATACTGTTCACAGAAATCATTTCTGTAAGGGAAGTAAACAGGGTTATTATCACTGTCATCCTCTTAATTCTCAAATTATAAACACTAACCCTAACTATTTACCTGAAACAATTAGATAACCAATCAGTAGTGATCCGGAGTTCGACAAAATCCTGGAGATAAACAAAGAATACTGGTCAGCCCAGAAAGCCAAAATCAAATGCAAGGATATAGATAAAGACAAAAGCTTTCTTTACAAAGTTGGGGACAATCATTATAAAAGCAAGATCAACAACAATATTTATCACTTATCTTGCTGGGATAGAGGAGAGAGCAGTGGCAGATTCAGATCTCAAGCAGATCCAAGCTCCGAGAGGCACAGAGATGACCAAGACATGTTATTGAAGACAAGCAAGACAAGCAAGAGCAGATCTGAAGTCATTGTTAGTTTTAACACTGACGACATAGATGTTAGCGGCTCTAACAAGCTCAATGATCTTAAGAGAAAATTCAAAGACAGTGAAGATCACGTCTGGAAGCCCCCATAATGCTTTCATCGACTATAGTTTGAAGATGACGGATCGCTCTCAAGTCCGCCATTTTTGAGTTTGTGTGAGTTTGAGAGGAAGCTGTGCTAAGGCGGCTAGGGTTAGAATGAGTTGAAACGTGATATGTCGGTTCTTATGTTGTGTATTGGGCTTAGCCCGTTTGTTTGGGCCTTGGGCCTGTTTTTATCTATTTCAAAAAAAAAAAAAAAAAAATCAATTAACCCCATAATGACTGGATATTTGTGACTTAATTGTTTGTGTCATTTTTTTGGTTATATTTGCATATAAAGTCATAAGGACTAATTAAGCAAAGAGTATAAAGAATGAGAATCAAATTATAATGAAACATAATTGAAATACTAATATTTCTATCTTGCCTTTGTAGATTTCTTATATAAGCTAGAAAAGGTGCATGTAAACGCTCAAACATAAAGGTTTTAATTCTAGCTTTAGAAGAAGAACCCGTATTCTGGAAATGAAACCATTGTATATCCACAATTATTTAAACATAAAAAGGAGAAAAATAGGAAAACTTCACTTAATTGACGTCTTTCTTCATACGTAAGAACCTAAAAATTGATATCTATGCAGAAAGCCTAATATATATATATATATATATATATATAATAAAAGTTTGACCAGAATTCAGTATACATGTGCATATTTCTTAAGTTTTGCTCAGTTCACAGAAGGTTCAATGAATTTTCTAACTATTGGAGAAATTTACGAAGTTAATATGTATTCATTTTTGTCAACAAAAAATAACATCTAATGATTGGATATGGTTGGTACATGTCAACAACTAAAAAATAAGGCTACATACGCATGGACATAATACTACAAATAGATGGGGAGGAATGTTAAACAAACGCTTGAGGTTTAATGTTTTTTACACAAACATGTAAAGCTTATACGTTTGCCGAACGATATCCTTTTAACTATGTGCTGAAAACCCAACAAAACAGTATAAAGGGTGAGATGAAAGAAATCGATAAGTAAATGTACACACTCCTTTAAATTATACTGTTACTGTACAAAGCCAACCAAATTGACAAATGGATTATGCCTCAACTTATATGTTAAAGCGGTTAGTTAAGACATAATAATACCTATGCATTATGGCTCAACTTCTGAAAATCTAAACAAAAGATAACTTCTTTGTTATACAATTAAATAACAAAACTGCATTTTAAATCTTACTACTGGTGGATGTTAGTCTTAATTAATGTTAAGTTGATGATGCATAGGATTTATTAACAATATAGTAGGCTGTTGTATAGTAAGTTTGACTATGAACATTTTTTTGGGGGCAAATTAAATACTTACATATAAGTACAACATTCTACAGAACAAATTTAGATTCTACAAAACGAGATTCAAACCTGTAACATCATGCATAAATTCATAATGTTAAAGTGTGTTACCACCTGGACAATGATGCTCGTCGATTATGAACTGTTTGAAGGAAATCCATTCTACAAATGGAAACTCAAGCTACTGAATAATGTCAATGAATTTAATACTATAATACTGTGAGATAATAAGACCATTACCCGATTTTGTTAATTCCATTTATCATAACTTTTTTGTTGCAACACATAGTGTGATGCTTCTTACGTAATTTAACAATCAATTAAGTCCTTTGACTTTTGGTTATAACATGTGCATATAATATATGATTGTAGCCGCCATAAATAAATAGATTGTGATCAATTCATCACTAAATATATGTTAACCTAGGTCAATTTCTCTTAACTATATGGGTCTAAATGATAAATTTAGACATTCACTAAATTGACCTTACTACCAGGGTTCAAATTTTCATTTTCTGATTTCGTTTTGATCATCTGAAATTGTTAAAATTCCGATTCCATGTTGAAAATTTTGTTTAAATTCCAGTTGCGGATTTAGTTATCTTTTTTTTAATGCCCAATGATACAAAACTTTTATATTGAGTGTCCATTAATTAGTACCTATCAAAACATATTTAATGGTCTATAAGCCATTACTTAGACCCAAATTATATCTTCATACCATCTCACTAAATCAAGATCTATCTCTTCTTCAATTTTTCCTATTAATCTGTAGCTCAATAGGTTAACACTACGCTAAGCCATCCTTCTTCCTTTAGCATTAAGTTTTTAAGTCCATCAGATATCGTTCAAGCTATAACTAAATCACTTTCAGATTTTATCTATATCATCAAACAAGTTAAGACGCTTGGGTGAATCATGGTTTGAAAATGCAAAATTCGTAAAGCGTGTGCAAACTTTATACTTGTCCACCCCATATTTTATTATTACAAAATAAAAACACAATTTACTAATAAAGAAAGCTTCATTAAGACTGGTCAGATGACTTGGTCCAATAAATAAAAAAACGGTAATAAAATATAATTTATCCCATTATTTATATTTTTTGGAAGATGCTACAAAGCCCGAAAAGTAGGGGTCAGGAAAGTCAGGAAATGAGCGCAATTCATAGGGAGTTGTTGGATTCAAGGAGTGATGGAAACAAGAGCCATCAGATCTGTTTCCTGACATTTTGACAAACTAATTTTCGGGCCTTCTAGCATTTTCGATATTTTTTTGTACTAATTCATGCATTTTGGTTGATAATATCATAGTTTATATCGAAAGTACAGACCATTTTTACTTTTAGTGATAGACTGATTTATATGTCTAGGGAATAAGATGATCAACGTAATGTATGAAGAAATCTGAAAATAATATGATAATTAAGAGTTATTTATGAAGTTGAATTTGAACGAATGACCAAAGATCACGTATCCTTAAGCATATACAGTAACCTATCGTGTAGATATGGTGAGCCAATAAATTACATGTACCCTTTTTTTAGTAAGACTGACAAATAAAGTGCAATCACAACTTATTAAGTCTTTTGTCAAGTATCTCATAATAGATGAGTCCGAAAAGGAGATATTAGATAAGAAGAATTTTGAGGAATGTTATCTGTAAATATTAAAATGGAAAAAAAAAAGTATTAATGTGACTTAAATTGCTATTAGTAACAAATATGATTTATTCTTCTCATCTGCATTTATTTGCAGGGTAGGATATAAAGCAAATGTAAAATAAGCATTGCCATAAAAAGGTGCATACAAAATTCGAACTTTTTTAGCTTTGTTGAATCAACTTTGCAAACATATGAAGTACAAACACACTCATGATTGAATCCATAAATAAAATTATTTCATTCCAACACTACTATTTTATTTAGAAGTAAGTCGATAAGTGTCACATAAAAACTATTTTATTTATACGTCCATCTATAAAGTGTGAAAATAAGAAAATATGTTGTTTGATGATCTTGTTGTTGCTAGCATCGAATACAAAAAGATATCAAATGAGTTTTGAAATTTTTATTCATTCAAACCTATAAGTAAAAATCAGTTGTCAAAGTTTATACACTGGATTTGTTTGTTTTTTGGTTATAAAGAAAAACCAACTCTTCTAGAAGGAAATTCAAGAAACAAATCGAATTTGATATCTACGAAATTTGCTGCCGCCAGGTCAAAATATAGAAAGCTATAATGGATTATGTATGTCAAAAAATACTGACAAAAACATGTGGAAACAATTGCAATAATTTACATAAGGAATAAGGTAGCTCATTCATCGATATAGATTTTTGAAGGAAATAGTATTAATCAAAGGTAAACTCTTAACAGTTATAGAAACAAGACGTAAAATGGTTTTACTTATTAAAATTACCTTAATCAAAGAAAATCTAAAGAAGAAATTTTGCATGTACCTTCTTTCCATTTCAGCGATTCAATGCTTCAACACCAATAATCTATCATCGTTAATTTGAGAGAACTTAAAATCATGAACTACAAAATTAATAGCAATACCAGGAAGAATGAGTGGAGCTTAGGCTGCTTCAGATATAAAACCGTAAGTTTTATTTCATATTTTGATGTCATATTTCATTTGCGGTAATTACTAACGAGGAGAAGGTAGGGGTTTGTGAATGGTGAATGAGGAATTTTTTTTACAGGAATTTGAACAATAATAATTCCTTGGAAAGAAATGGGTGTGCTTTCTTTGGATGACTCAGATTGCTAGCTGGATCAAAATTCTAATGGTTGATGCTCTCCCAATACTAGCGCGTGGATCGGTGAGGAGGCAGTAAAAATGAGTTTTTACCTGCAACGTGCAAAATTAAATGATATTTTCGTATAACCTAGGGTGGACATTTAAAAAATACATCTCGTTAATTATACAAGAAAGGTTCTGAAGTAATTTTGAACGAATTTTTCTTTTTAATTTTATTTTGAAACTTTTGGATGTCAAATCAAACAGACCTAATATAATGATTTTCAAAGGTTTTACCTATTAAAATTTTAAATACTTCGTAGTTTTTTTTTTCTCAAACTTTCAATCTTGTAAAGTGTTTTTTTTTTCTTTATAACTTCAAATATATATTTTTACACACTTGTGCTTTTCTAGTTTTTCGTTGCATTGCTTCTAGGATTCAATTTTTTATGCTTCATTATTTTCAATGATTTTTTTAAAAGGTTGAAATTTTATATTATTTGACTATTTATAAAAAAGATGTCTTTCAAATACCATGAACATTTGTGAGCCATGATCTCTTTACAATGAGTAAATTTTGATTTACAATCTTCGATGATAATACTTGATGTTTTAAGAAATAAGTATATTTTCTAATGTAATTTTTCTTTGTTAAACAAAAATTTCATTGCTTAATTATTTTACCAGGATATGTAGTTTTACAACAATTAAAGCATGTCATCTATTTGTACAATACAATGACACCAAATACATGTTGTTGAAGAAAACAATATTTCAGAATGTAAATATTTTGTTATTATAGATATATTTCTACAGCATTTTGAAAATGTTGTCAAGGCAATTTATTTTACAACATTTTTCCATCAAATGTTGTTCAAGTATGTTTTCCACAACACTAACCCGGCCGCATGTTGTCAAAGCCATACACATTTAATTTTGTGGATATTTGTTTCAAGGACACATTTTAGAAAAAAATTAGATCAAAGGACAAGCGACTTTTGCTATGTAAATTAAGGACTACTTTCATGTTTTAATTGGAAAAAGTCCAAATATTTATAACTAAGGACATGTGTTGCCATTTCACAAATAATAAAAATTAATATAAAAATATTTTTTTGTGATTATAAGATTAAAAAATAATAAAAATCAATTATGAAATGTTTTTTTGTTGTAAATATGGAAGAACAAGCAATATTAGAAAATTCTGGACGGAAAGCTAAATGCATATAGCTTCGTTATTTACGGTATAGTTTTTTTATGGTGTAAATGATATTAGCTTTAAAATGACTTAATTCTGTATTTGGATGATACAATATAAAGCTATATTTTTAAGTTATAAAGCTATACTCATTTAGCTTTCCGAACTGATTATTTTTATATGTTTATAATAACATAAATGACTAAAATAATTTTAAAATTATATTTTTTCTTTCATTTTTGAGGTTTGTTTTTTATTTCATAAATTAATTCGTTAATAATGAGAGTTAAAGTGAATTTTATGTTGCATAATAAAATTTGGTCTTTGTCCTTAATTTAATTATGAAACTTAGTTGTCCTTTGATCTAATTTTTTTTGAAACTTGTCCTTCAAACTAAATACCCCTTTTATTTTATTGTAATGCATCCATGAGTTTAAACCAACATTAATAATGATACATAACATGCTTAAATGCTAAACACATGCATAACCCAAAATGGATAACTTCAAGATTGTTCAGTTGATTTTGGCCTACATCTCTATTTAAGCGTGGACACACTAGATTTTTGAACTCCGAAAAGAAATTAAGTTCTTACAACTTGGTTTTAGTGTGCTTCAGTTCTTCCTTCAATCGAGTTCTCATTTGTGCATCAGTCTCGCTTATGCTATAGGTAGCATCTTTATATCTCTAAATTTCATTAAATATTTACATAAACCAATATTGTAATCATAATAATACTATCCATTAGAAGTCACTGACCAAACAAGCAATGAATAGGTTGGATGTAAGCTTCTCCACAGGTCAGAGTGACACGTAAAATTGTCAGACGAAACTATTTAAAGAAAAATCAACCAACAAAACAACATGATCATGTAGGATATATGTTGCATCCCTAAACACAAAAATTGTCACATGGATTCGATGATAATAGATTAACACTTAATTGAGGTAAGACTGAAATCAAGTTTTAGGAAAGAGAGGAAATAACAGAGAAATACCATCCACGGCTATATTAAACTACTCTAATTGGCTATAATCACAAATATGGCAAAGGCCTATCAATCCCCCTGTAGGTACTCCATGTTGATTTAAAGGTCGCATCTACACAAGTTTTACGAGCTCTTGTTACTCTGGGTTGTGATCAAAACCTGAATGTCAAAAATGCAAGTATAGACGCATTCGGAGCTGTTGCTCAACATTTCAAAAATGATATGGTATTTAATACCTACTTAAATTATTTTTTAGCATTCGCTCCTCATAGAACTAATTAAAATGCATATATTATAGATAGTTGACAAGATACACATACAAATGGATGCTTTCCTAAAAGATGGATCTCATGAAGCAACAATTGTTGTAATCCGTGCTCTGTTAGGCGCAATACCGCATACAACAGAGAGACTACGTGAATATATCCTTAAAACATTTCTGCCACTTGTATTCCTACTATTTTCATTTTTTTTATTGTGTTCTTTTCTTTATTTTCCTTGATGTTTCATACATCTTATGTCAAAGATATCCTCACTTATGTTTCTGCTAGCATAAGGAACAGACATTACTCATTGCCATAGGAAAGAAGATGTCTTCTGCAAGACAGTGCGTGCTTTTGATGCTACAGGTTAGCCTTGTTATTCAAACCTATGCAATAACATTTTACTTTTTTTCCCCATTTTGTTCTTGAAATACAACCATAACTTCTCTAATGGGAAGATCTTAATTCAACTAGCACAAGAGGTTTACTTACAAGTTATAACATCGATACAAAACCTACTTAAAGACCCGGATTCTTTAGATCCATCTCACAAAGAAGCATTAGAAATCATACTAAAGGAAAGATCAAGGGGAGTGTTTGATTGCATAAGCAAAGAAATGGGAATGGAAGCATATTTGGGCATTTCAACCTCAGTAACAAGTTTCTTTTAGTGCGTCTGATAAGACATCAAGCACCCACCCAATACATAAGAATTTTGATAAGACATCAGGCACCGTTTAAAGAAATTTAATTTGTGTGATGATTTTATTTTGTTTTATTTTAGAGAACAAAACCGGATACACTGAGAAAGTGAGGGAAGCAACATAACATTTTTTTTCTTCTAAAATCCGAACTGGTTGTTTCTTACCATAGTGACTTTATTTACTTATTTTCGAAGGACCAAGGCCTTGGTCTTGAACCAGGAAATTCTATAGTAGTTGAAATTCATCCTAAGGTCTAAAATGGACGTATTAACTTTCATGCGATTAAGGGTGTGAATTTCTATGGCCCTAACTGTGTATCTGTTGTTAGTGGGTCGGATTGTGGTCGGTTATTCATATGGAGAAACAAAGATGGAGAAATTCTACGTGTGATGGAAGTATATTCACTTGTGGTCAATTGCATTGAACCTCATCCTCACTCAACCACAATTGGTAGCAGTGGCATCGAGAAAGATATTTAAACATGGACTCCAAATGCAATTAAACGAGCAACACCAAGTGAAAAGAACGAGTTAAGTAAGCATAAGCAGACATGATTATTCCGGTTCGCGGATCGTGAACTTTTGATTGCTCAAATGCTAGCAAACCGAATTTAGGCGATAGGTGGCTCTATTGAAAGTACATAATTGCTCGATTTTCTCATGAATCAAATCAATAGCAATGATAGCTCATCTGATGAAAATCCACCCTGGTGCATTATATATAGAGATAGTTATGTTTTACATTAAGTTGCTTATGTGTTGGGTACTTACTAGGTTTTGGATTACACTGCCTCAGTACAATCCTACAATCCTAGGTAAAATAAGCTCTACTATTAGATCTTAGTTTGCTATTTGTGGATAATGTGTTGAAAGGAATTTCAGTGACTGCCAAAGTTTGTATATCGTTATCATTTTTATATTCTCTACCATGATGCATTGTTTATATTTTTGTTTAATTTAATGATGCATTTGATTGAAGGAAAAAACTACTAGATATTAGTCATCGTCTCTAAACCAAATGGACATATGAAAATAGGGAATCCCACTTCCTACCATTAAAACAAAAACATGCATAAAATCTATAGCCAAGACGACTCTTGGTATTCCAAACTATGACTACCTCAGTCAAACAATCTCAAGATGATGCTTAACTAACTACCATAAATCAAAAACAAGCACTACATAAAACAAATGACTAAGCGCGCCAAGAAACTACACAATCTAAAACCAAGATTCAACTTGAAATAATTACTACAGCAGCAAGACGAAACTAATCGAGTGGGTTTGGTAGGATAAACGAGAGAGCATAAGGTTAATAATAGACTGGTTTTAAATAAAATACAAAATGACAGTTAAAAGTAAAACACGACAATGGAGCGATTCTCTTTATTAAAAAGGATTCGCTATTGTTAAAAGTAAACATTTTTGTATCTTAACTAATGACTTCATCGGCCTCCACTGCATTTTCTTACCCAGCAATAACGATAAAGAAACACTGTAACAAAAACATGCCACATCTATAAACATCGTGGCTATATAAGTTACTAGTACTACACACACTATGACTCATAAATGGCCACGAACAGACATATTTGTTACAAGAATTCAATACGTAGAGCTATATAAATTACTATGTACCAAGGAAAACCATACCATAAATAAAACATAAATTGAACAACTTAAAACATGCAAGCGCATAAAAACTAATAACCAATTATAAAGTGCATGTGAAAAGAACAATTTAACATTGGACAATTATATGTATAAAAAACTTATAAAAAACTACAAGACAATAATTGAAAATCATATAATTGTACATGAACAAATCAAACCATATCAATTTAACATGCTTCCAATCTATATTATTATCATCAATCTTATTACCTTCATGTTCATACTCACATAAAGTTGTACAAGAACAAAACAAATAAAATCAATTTGACATATTATCATCATCAATCTCATCATTTACACTGTTATTTTCTTCTTTATACTCATATAAATTTATGCATGAACAAATCCAATCAATTTAACACAGTTGCAATCTACATTATCATCATCAATCCCATTATTTACACTGTTGTCTTCATCTTCATCAACTTCGACATCATCTTCAGCTTCCACATCATCTTCGACTTCAACATTATATTCATCTTCGTTTAGCTCATCTCCATCAAATATTTCATTGTTAAGTGATCCTACATCATCGTTTTCTTCCGTAATTTGCAGTAATTCATCGAGATCCAAACCATTTTGATAAGGTTGATCGTCATTTCTGCAATGGCGTAGAAGATTTCTATGCCTTCTACATACGTGAGACATAAAAGATAATGGATGCCTTTTTTACGCCGTTAACTCTACCCGTCAATTTCCTACGCCATTCCTACACCCTGCCTTATGGCATAGGAAAGGCGTAGGAAATTTCACATACAAAATTAGAATGTTTCCTAGAATGGCGTGGAAATGGTAGAAAATATTTTATGCCTTCTATTGGCGTACGTAAGACATAAGAGAGGGTTGATGCCTTTATTACGTCGTGAATCCTTATGGCATAGGAAAGGCGTAGGAAATTTTACCTACGAAATTAGAATGTTTTCTACAATGGCGTGTGTTACTACCAAAATTAACTCCAAAACGAGATGACGGTGAAAGGGTAACGGATAAACACAACTACAGAAGGATTCTCCGAAAGCAAAGACCAAACACTAGAGAGAACTCAAAGGCTACAGATTACCGGAAGGATCTATCCAGTAGGAAGCTCCGGCAGGGGGTTTTTGTAGCAAAAGGTCCTCTAAGCCAAAAACAAAGGAAAATGGAGGCAAGAGCTCCCCAAACTGAAACCCCAGAAAGGCGGAAGTGTTGTCGGTGTTAACCCACTTAGCACTAATACATCACGAAATAAAGGTATTAGGAGTACCAAGATGAAAGCACGAAGTGATTTCCCGGAAGTAACTTCTGAAACATCCACTACATAAATTCCGAAGAGCCATATTGGTATGCAACAAACGAATCACCGTGAACTACCTTTTGAACGACCAGGTTATGTCCAAGGGTTCCACCGGAAGGCAATCTGAAACCCTAAAGGGAATACAGTCTATCCGTACTAATCTGCTTGGTAACAACACCGACAAGGGCTCCAACCGACAGCTGTCTACATACATCACGAGGGCAGGCTCCTCAAAGTATTCATGGAAAAGCCGTAAGCCCACATCCGGAAGCCTACACCTCGAAGTCCTAACCGGAAGCATAAATGTATCCCGAAAGTCACTTACAGGAACAAGCTTATATCAATCTCGAAGAAGCTTCAACTAACTGTAACCCTTACTACGGAAGCAATAATCGACACCATGAAAGAGGCCGAGAGCTAAACATCCGAGACCAAGGGGAAAAGCGGCCGACAGAGGCTTCTGCAAGCCCAATGGCCCAACAACAGATGGTCCCCCAAATTCTCTATAAATAAGACCCCAGTGGTCACATTGTACGGACAATTTTCTCGTTCTTCTTCCTGTATTCTTCTTCTTCTTAGGAGTAAACCCTAATTCTTAGATCTACTTGGGGATTTCTTTTATCCTATTCATGTATTCTAAATCAAAGAACAATAATGAATGGATCGATACTTAACGAATTTCTTTATGGGTTTCATGCTATTTCTTCATTACTGCTGCTACAGCTTATTGTTTGTTTCCTACACGTACATGAACCTTAACCCAAACCCCTCTACAAGCTAGGTGAGATACCCCTTCCTACAAGCTTAGACCCGTCCGCGGACTGAGTGTAGAATCCCTTCCTACAAACCGTTAAGTCCTTTACTAAGGGCTGCGCTTAGGAATCGTTCATCCCAAGATAACTGTTGGTTTGTCGAATCGCTTAAGCGTGAAACTCACCCCATTGAGGGAAAAGTAACTCTTCTTTCGGATTTTAGACCTTGATATCTAGGATATGGTAAAATAACTCAAATTTATGGAGACTAAACAACCTAGTTCTCCCCTAGGTCCACTTCCGTAGACCTATTCCTGGTGTTGACAAAAAATATAGTTAACATTTTGGTGCTAGAAAGAGGGCCTGAACCTCCGATCCTTTGGTTAACCTTCCCATATATCTACCTGTGTTGCTCCGTCCTGGATTGGACTAAGGTTTTGAAGAAGCAAAGTTACGGGTTGGAGGTCCCAACAAGAGTCTTTTGAATCTTGTATGGATAAGTTAGAAATCACTAATTGAGTGACAGAAGAACAACAGTTGAGAGTGGAAGCCTTGCGAATAATAAAGCGGGAGAGGGAAACAGAACAATATACTTCCAACATTTGGGATTATAGCCTTTTCCATTTATGGCAAACACCAACATCTCCTCTAAGCAGCTCTACATCAAAGGATATTAACATTTTATTTCACATAAGGAGAACTCTTCGTAAGAAAATTTGAGGGACGATGTTTGAACAAGAAATAATGGATGATTTTGGCCGCTTCACCAACAAATTGTCCGATCTCAGTATATTTTGGGAAGTAAGATTAAAAATTTAAGTAAAACGACAAAGCTGGGTAGCAAAAGGATCCAATCTCGACAACAAAGAGAGAGGCCTACGCCAGGATTACCCGAGGAATGTTACTTTACCACTTGAATGGAAGATATCTATTTCTTGACCAAACATGAACTCAACTATTGGCCATCGCAGAGAAAAAACCCAGATACGAATGGAAGTCAGGAGGACCCTACTATCATTATCACATGATGAATGTACATGAAACTAACCACTGAAGAATCCTCGAGGAAATGGTCATCAAATTCATAAACCAAGGTCAATTACGAGAGTTTGTAAAAAGATCAGATCAAGTTCAATATTAATCCCGAGGGTAAGGGATTATCAAACACAACTAGGGGAATGGAAAACCCTCCTTTCAAAGATTAAAGAAACCCAAGATGAGTCAAACCACAAATGGATCAAATCCCATGTCATCATCAAAATTGGTCAGGACAAGGCATCCCCCAGAGGGGGATGGTGTGTTAGTCTTTCTTCATGTCCAAATCAGCGTGGGCTAGGTTAAAGCATCAAAAGTATAAGCCTCCGTTTCACAACAGAAATGGTCATGGCGGAGCATCTAAAATTAGCATGCCATGCTTCTGCTCGTAGAAGAGCACGCCCTCTCTCTGCTACGAACTAAGCACGTCCTACCTCTACTCGCAGAAGAGCACGTCCTACCTCCGCTTATGTTTCGCGTTACCCTCCGCTAACCCCTATCATTACCTACGATGGTTAGGAGGGGGCACCCCTTGTAGAGGGTGGTGTGTAAGCCTTTTTCAGTACCTACGATGGTTAGTATAGAGCATCAAAAGAGTAAATCTTAATTCCATATCTACAGTGTCCCGGTTTAAGTTTCTAAGACCTTATCATCACCTATGATGGCCAGGATAAGGCTCCTCTTAGAAGGAGGTCAGGTAAGTCCTTGGGCCCACTTGTGGATAAGCTAAGCAAGCGCAATGGACACAAATGCCCAGAGAGTGGCCAACAAAGCACGTGCATCCTATGCTTTGACATCAAAAGCCAATAGAGTGGCTCAAGAAATACGTACAACCTCTACTTCAAAAATCAAATCCAAAGGGGATACCAAAACATTAATGCCAGAAGTAGGTTTCTGGTAATAAATCTCTAATTACCTGAACAAAGACTTGATCAGGTCTTCTGTATTAACAACCCGAATCTAGGTTAATTCGGCCCTCTACGAATGCCGAAAGCAGAGTTTCAGTCTCCTACTTTAATAACCCAAATCTGGGTTGGTTCAAATCTTCACAAATACTAAAAGTGGGATCCCATACCTATCTCAATACCTAACCTGGATTAATTAGACCTTCATCTAAGGTCAGAAGTGGGTTCTGGTCTCCAATCTTAACACCCGAGTCTGTGTTGATTCAAGAACAAATTGCAACCGAATGAGGAGTTCTGGTCTCAGCACAAATATCCAAATTTGAATCAATTCAGAATCTTAAATCTGAACCAGTAGGAACTGCTCAACCTTCTCACTGACTCAAATCTTGTTTGGAATTACTCTCCTACTATTACTAAGGGCAAACTCATGGCCTTCTCACTTGCTCAGGGAAGTGTCTTTAACTTATACACTCATCAACTTATTGACCAATATACCAATTGCTTGCACAGTATAGGTGATAGCATTACATTAAAACAAAGTTCGAAAAGGAACTTAGGAAAAGGACCCAAATATTCCTAATAGAATCCTATAACTAGTGTGACACCCTCTCTCGAAAATCCCATAGCGAGGGGTTTTCTTGGGAACACTTGTTATGTTAGGTGGTTAGTGTTAACACTTAACACACAAGTAGATCTTCTATCGTTGCAACATTTTACATTACCATAACATTGTTTCCAAAAAAAAATTTACATCACGTCTGTACACAGGCATGTGTACTAAAGGTTGCGGCATAAACCGTTGCACAAACACAATCGATGTTTTAAAAATATTTACATTCACAAACATATGAG
Organism: Allium sativum; assembly: GCA_030737875.1. NCBI lineage: Eukaryota > Viridiplantae > Streptophyta > Magnoliopsida > Asparagales > Amaryllidaceae > Allium > Allium sativum. The sequence goes on along the minus strand of CM060918.1, from coordinate 788,532,386 downwards.
ATAAGTCTGTTATTCTGAGTCAGGATTTCGTTAAACGAATTCCAAGGAAGCGTAACCATCCATAGCTATCTTTAGTTCATTTTCCAACTTGTCAATTTGTCGGTGTAGCCTGCCTACCTCCGCGTCAGAGTTATCAGAGGATATTACGATAGTGTGACGGCCCGCTCCGCACCAGCCTGCATTTCCTCCGAATGTGCGCTGTACACATGTCCCGACTAGCACGGAACGGTCGCCAAAGAAAGGAAAGAAGGGAATGAGCTAATCAAGAACCTGTAGAATGTCTCACAGCGCATGGAATAAAATATAATAATAACATACTTGACATAAAACAGGTGAGACAGTGCATAAGCTGATAACTAATCATCAATGTCAACATCAGAGCAGCGGAAATCCAAATACAGCTTATTACAACTTTCCAAATTTACTGTCTCTAAACAAAAGAAAGCTAAAGTAGAATATGCGCTACTAATGCCCAAGCAGTGATCTTCAACAACACAGGGAGAATACTATGTATATGTATTACGTGGAAGCCTCCTGCTCGTCTCCGGATCATCTACTCGTGCATCACCAGCTAACCTGTTTCTAGTCTGCTCGTGTGAGCACCCAGAGTAATAAGAGGAGACATAAAACTCTGGGTCAGACATAAAGCCTGGTATGAGCGATAAGCATCTAAACAGAATAATAACAGGTATAGTAAACCATACCTGAACCTGGACCTGCAACCAAAGAGTTAGTACCACATACCGTACAGTACTCTAAGGTGCCATAATAAATAGTGTAAGAATATGGGGGTGGGGCGTGCATGTCATAATGATAGCAACCAAATCAACCATAACAACCATCCTCACATCTCTCACTCAGTGCGTAAAGCTATACGACATCTACCACGTTGGAATACTAGACAAATTGAGGTAACGACGGATCCCGACTTGTAGAAACCCTGCTGTGACCAAGCTAAACATATGGAGTCATGACCAAACATTTCAATGACCCATTTCATTGATCATAGCCCTTGGTTCTACCAATGCCATAATGGCCCTGAATCCGCCTTCGTACCTCCTACCATAGTGGTCCAAAGCTATAGACATCGATAACCCCTTAACACGCGTCCCGCAGCAAAGCCCAACCATGAAGCGAAATCGTTGATTCCCATCTAAATCTTGAGCTCTAACTTCTCATTTGGACTTCCTTTGCATCTCGGGTTTTGATCGAACTGGAGTGGGTCTTCAAAAGAGTCATCGCGTAGTAGTAATAGCCTACGTACGGTTCGGTTCGGTGCTCCTCGTCTAGATCGGTTCGGTTCGGTGTTCATCTCTTCATTCAGCTCGGGTCGGATACTCCACTTCGGGTCGGGTCGGTGTCCTCCAGGTCGGGTCGGTGTCCTCCTCCGGGTCGGGTCGGGTTACTTTCTTCCTTCCAGTTCTTCTTCGATCAGCTCTCTCTTTTCCATCCACTCCGATCCGATCCGATCCCTTCACCTTCTCCCGCTGTAGCCTTCCATTCTTAGGTCGATCCGATCTGGTCTCCACTATCCTTCCGATCCGATCCCCTTGTCCACTCCAACTCAAAGTAAACGGCCTTCCTTCTCGCCAAGCCTCCTCCAGTGACAAGTTCCAATCCAGTTCGAATCCCTTTGGTCAGTTCACAAATCCGATCCGACCCCCTACTCCGATCCGATCCGGTTCGGAACATGCACATTTCTGCAACTTTCCAGCGAGCTTTCTACGCCATTCGACGGCGTTTTCGACCAATCTAACTATTCTAATCAATCATAAAACATACCATAGAGACATAGCAACATGTGAAAGCAACCACAAACACCAAACAACAATCCAAATGAATCAAAATAGATCAAAAGTGGCTAAAACTTCACATTTTCCTATAGTCCTTCTTAATCATGTTTAAGCACATACTTAGTAAAACTTAATCAAATCGTCTAAATTTTCTAACAGAGGCATGAAATATTATTTAAGAATTTCTAGACATTTTTCCAGAATTTATTAGTATATAAATTCGCTAATCTTCACTAATCACCCTTAATTAACTGTAATTAGTGTTAAAACGATGCTATCACTCACCTTAGCCACAAAATAAAACACCAAATCTGAAATACTCTCTGTTTGGGTCGAATTCCTATGTATAGCAGCAGCTCCAACCTTGCTTTGTTGCTATTTGGCCTTGCTTTGATGTAGTTTAGGCTTAATCTTCACTAAAAATGTGTTTTGGAGTGGTTTTAGAGGATGGAAGCCATTACTAAGGTCTCAAGAAGGTTTGTGGCGGCTCAAAACTGAAATGAAAGTGATTTCCTAACCCTAATCAGTCCTCCTATACCTCTAAACCCGAAATTCCCCTTTGGGCCTAGCTGCTAATCACCCGGTTAAGCCCAATTAAGCTGTTTTTCACCATCTGAAACTTGTTTCAGCCATATCTCGCAAACGGTGAGTCCGTTTGGCTAATGTGACCACTCTACGGAAAGAGAAACCATCATCCGGAGCTAATGGAAGTGGTTTCAGGTCAAAATTCCTTTCCAGTCAAAAGTTATGGCCAAAACAGTGCCAACTAGGGGTAAAATGGTCATTTAAAAATCAGGAAAAATCATGAACATGGGAAATGACCCCAATAGTCGTCTCCCAAAGTTACATGACCATACGACTTTGTCTGTGAAAGAAATAAATATCCTACGATCCTATGATGCGTAGAATACGGGTCGTTACATTCCCCCCCCCCCCCCCTTAAGAAATTTCGTCCCCGAAATTCCTTAACCCAAAACATACAAAGGATCTCGCATGCCTAACAACCACATACATCAATCAAACATGCAAAACAAGCAAAATAAACCTATCCTAGCATGCGGAAAACTAAATTGAAGTCAAAATCTTACCAGGCAAAGAGTTCTGGGTGTGTCTTCCTAATGTCTTCCTCTGTTTCCCAAGTACAATCATTCTCGTCCTCGCCCCACTGAACCTTGACTAACTTCACCGCCTTCCTTCGAAGTTGCTTCATGTCGTGCTCGACAATACGGGCCGGCTTGCGGTTCCCAACCGCCTCGGGTTCTACTTCGAAGTCCTCTAACTGATCAGGTGAAATAGTCATATCTGAGTCGTGAACGAACTTCCTTAGTTGGGAAACATGAAATACGTTGTGAACTCCCGCCATCTTCTCTGGTAAGTCAATTCTATATGCCAAATTCCCGACTAGTTCAAGAACAGGGAATGGGCCAACGAATCTTGGTGCCAACTTGCCTCTCCTGCCAAATCGTATTACGCTCTTCAACGGAGAGATCTTGACAAACACCAAGTCACCAACAGAGAATTTTAAGTCTCTTCTTCTCTTATCAGCATAACTTTTCTGCCTATCTTGGGCTGCCTTCATTCGTTGTTCAATGATCTTGATTTTATCTGAAGTTTCCCTCACCACATCTGGTCCAAGCATAAACTTCTCGCGGGTCTCTATCCAACATGATGGTGAGTTACATGGTCTTCCGTACAAAGCTTCAAACGGAGCCATACCGATACTGGATTGGTAGCTATTATTATATGCAAACTCTACTAGATGCAAATGGTCATCCCACGATCCACCAAAATCCAATACACAAGCTCTCAAGAGATCTTCCAAAATACGATTCACTCTCTCCATCTGGCCGTCGGTCTGAGGATGATAGGCGGTACTGAGATGTAACTCTGACCCTAGAGCCTCTTGTAAGCTCTTCCAAAACCCATTAGTGAACAACGGGTCTCGATCACTCACAATGCTTTTAGGTACTCCATGAAATCTCACTATCCACTTCATATACAATTCTGCTAACTCAGCTGTCGTTCTGGTCGATTTAACTGGTATAAATCTTGCACTTTTAGTCAATCGGTCCACAATCACCCAAATGCTATCATGTCCCGATCTAGTCCTTGGTAAACCATCGATGAAATCCATTGAGACTTTCTCCCATTTCCATTCGGGAATTTCTAATGGTTGTAACAACCCACTAAGCTTCTTTTGCTCTGCTTTAACTAGCTGGCAATTCATGCATTTGGATATAAACTTCCCAACGTCTCTTTTCATCCCTTCCCAGTAGTAGGTCTGCTTCATATCTCGATACATCTTATTACCACCGGGGTGTATAGTCAGCTTTGAGTGATGACATTCTCTAAGCACTTCATCTCTCAATCCATTGACATTGGGTACAACAAGCTTTCCATTCTTCCTAAGCCATCCATCTCGATCAAGCCCATACTTGTTCATCTTCTCATCGATATCCATCTTTAACTTGGAGATGATTTCCAATAGGTTAGGATCGTCCCTCTGACTAGAGCCGATCCGCTCAATTAAAGTGAGTCTGATCGTCAAACTTGCTAACATTTCTGGATCCAATTCGCACTTTGGTCTGAAATCAAACCCCGCGATATACTCCAGTTGCTTCCATTCAAGGAACATAGCCCCTAGGCTGGCATGTCTTCTACTCAATGCATCAGCCACCGCATTTCCCTTTCCCGGTTTGTATGCGATGTCAAAATCATAGGAAGCTAAGAACTCTAACCATCTCTGCTGACGGAGATTCAGATCTTTCTGAGAGAAGAGATACTTTAACGACTTATGATCAGTAAACAGCTCAAATCTTTCTCCCAAGAGATAGTGTCTCCACATCTTTAACGCGAACACGATCGCTGCCAATTCTAAATCATGGGTAGGATATCTTCTCTCGTGCGGTTTCAATTGCCGACTTGCATAAGCTACAACCCTACCGCCTTGCATCAATACAGCACCCAGTCCGGTACCACAGGCGTCCGTGTATACCGTCATCTCTTCTTCCCCCTTAGGAATGACTAACACTGGTGCGCTTGTCAACTTGTCCTTTAGACTTTTAAATGCATTCTCGCACCTTTCATCCCAGACAAAAGCTTGATTCTTCTTGGTCAACTGGGTCAATGGTGCTGCTATCTTGGAGAAACCTTGGATAAACTTACGATAATATCCAGCAAATCCCAAGAAACTTCTTACATCTGTTGCATTCTTGGGCGTAGGCCAATCTTGTATCGTAGCCACCTTTGCTGGGTCCACGGCAATACCGTTCTCTGATACAACATGGCCCAAGAACCTCACTTCTCTCTTCCAGAAGTGACACTTAGAAAACTTGGCTTTCAATTGGTGTTTTCTCAACACCTCCATCGCTACTCTTAGATGTTCCTTGTGTTCTTCCTCTTTCCTCGAATAGACCAAAATATCATCAACGAACACAAGGACAAACTTATTCAACTGGTCTCTGAATACCCTATTCATAAGATCCACAAAATATGCTGGGGCATTGGTCAGCCCGAATGGCATGACCAACCACTCATAAAATCCAGACGGCGTTCGAAATGCCGTTTTAGCTATACTCTCAGCTTCCACTCTAAGCTGATGAAAACCTGTCGCGAGATCCAACTGAGAAAATACTCTCGCGCCACTCAACTGATCGAACAAATCATCTATCCGCGGTAGAGGATACTTGTTTTTCCTCGTCACTTTATTCAACTCGCGGTAGTCTACACACAAACGAAGGGAACCATCCGCCTTGGTAGCAAACACAACTGGTGCTCCCCATTCAGAAACACTCCTTCTGATAAATCCCTTCTTCAAAAGATCGCTGACTTGCACCTCGAGCTCTCGCTGCTCTCTTGGTGCCATACGACGAAGTGGCATCACTATAGGCCTGGCATCCTTTACCAAATCAATACGAAACTCAATCTCTCGGTGTGGTGGAAGTCCGGTCACTTCTTCGAAAACATCCGGATACTGGCCAACCACGGGCAAACCTGACAACTCACTATGCGGAATGTCAAGGGAGTTTAGAAAACTAGCCAATACCCCCTTACTGGGTAGACCACCAAACACTATCCTCCGCCCATCATCCGCTCTAGCTGTCACCAAAAAGCCCTCACAGTCTACCACCACCCCGTATCTTTGGAGCCAATCTATTCCCAAAATAATGCCAAACCCAGTAAAGCCCAAAACAAAGCAATCACAAACAAACATGCATCCATGACTCGATAAGACCACATTACGACAAATCATGCTAAGGCTAGTTGAACCACCAATCGGGTTCATCACTACTAAAGGTCTATCGACAATCTCGGGCTCCAATCCCAACCTATCTACCAGGTCATTAGATATGAAGGAACTGGAAGCTCCGGTATCAAATAAAACTCTAACAGGAACATCGTAAACAGAAAGCATACCTTGAATGACGACATTCTTTCCTTTCTCCGCCGCAGTTGGGGCATTCGACGAAGAAGGAATAGCATTAAGGGCGTATGCTTTCACCATTTGCTTTTCTTTAGGGGGTTGCGGACACTTGTCCTTGTGATGTCCTATTTGGCCACAGTTGAAGCACTTCCTATCCGCTGGCTTGGCCCGACAATTACTAGCATAATGGCCCTTCTTACCACAGCTGAAGCACTCAACATCTTGCTTATTCTTTTTCTTCTGGCCATCCTTAGTCTGATTCTGCTTTCTCTTATTCTGGGAACCACCCTTGCCTCCACCACTTGCTTGTGGTTTTGGCTCTTCTGCAGATGCAACCTCAGTCTTCGACTTAGGGTAGAGACTTTCTGATCTTAATGCTTTCCCCACAATCGATTCAAACGTCTCATCGATGTGGTTAATAAGTTTTTCCCCCAAGTACTGATCCAAACCAGTTATTAATTTCTCATTCTTTTTCTCAGCAGTATCAATAAGAGATAACCCATATTTTGACAAAGTGTCAAATTCAGCAAGATATTCCGAGACAGCTCTGCCATTCTGCTTGAGCTCCAAGAATTTCTTAAACAGCACTGACTTCTGAGCAGCCGGAATGAACTTCTCGCTAAAGCGAGCTTTAAATTGCTCCCAAGTAATCTGATCTTCGGGAGTGGCTGCCTTTATAGCATTCCACCAATTCATTGCCCGCCCTTGCAGCTGACGGGACGCTAGCTTTCTTTTCATCGCATCCTCGATACCCAAATCCTCGAAGATACGTTCGCAACTATCCAACCAATCTTGAACATCCGTGGCCGACTCCGTTCCGTGAAACGACTTCCCACAAAGACTAGTATAATCCTTGTTTAGCTTGGCGAAGTCGACCCTCGGCGCCTGCACTATTGGACCACCACCATTTCCACCATTGGGAGCTGCCCTATGTACATCTCTAAGCATCTCTCTCATGAGGTCAGTAAACATCGTCCTCATGTCAGCAGCATTCCCATTATTGGCTCCCCTACCAGTACCTCTAGTATATCGGCTCATCGTCAATCTGAAAAAGGAAACGATTAACGATCCCATAGTGGTGCTAGTGCAGCACGACTTCATTCTTATACTACTAATAGTATATATATATGTAGTTTTTGAAAACCAAAATAATCACAAATACGCTCTCTCGTATACGTATACTATCTCTCCCTGACAAATTCCCTAGGTTAACTACGCAACCTAGAGCTCTGGTACCAAGTGTGACGGCCCGCTCCGCACCAGCCTGCATTTCCTCCGGATGTGCGCTGTACACATGTCCCGACTAGCATGGAACGGTCGCCAAAGAAAGGAAAGAAGGGAATGAACTAATCAAGAACCTGTAGAATGTCTCACAGCGCATGGAATAAAATATAATAATAACATACTTGACATAAAACTGGTGAGACAGTGCATAAGCTGATAACTAATAATCAATGTCAACATCAGAGCAGCGGAAATCCAAATACAGCTTATTACAACTTTCCAAATTTACTGTCTCTAAACAAAAGAAAGCTAAAGTAGAAGATGCGCTACTAATGCCCAAGCAGTGATCTTCAACAACACAGGGAGAATACTATGTATATGTATTACGTGGAAGCCTCCTGCTCGTCTCCGGATCATCTACCCGTGCATCACCAGCTAACCTGTCTCTAGTCTGCTCGTGTGAGCACCCAGAGTAATAAGAGGAGACATAAAACTCTGGGCCTGGTATGAGCGATAAGCATCTAAACAGAATAATAACAGGTATACTAAACCATACCTGAACCTGGACCTGCAACCAAAGAGTTAGTACCACATACCGTACAGTACTCTAAGGTGCCATAATAAATAGTGTAAGAATATGGGGGTGGGGTGTGCATGTCATAATGATAGCAACCAAATCAACCATAACAACCATCCTCACATCTATCACTCAATGCGTAAAGCTATACGACATCTACCACCTTGGAATACTAGACAAATTGAGGTAACGACGGATCCCGACTTGTAGAAACCCTGCTGTGACCAAGCTAAACATATGGAGTCATGACCAAACATTTCAATGACCCATTTCATTGATCGTAGCCCTTGGTTCTACCAATGCCATAATGGCCCTGAATCCGCCTTCGTACCTCCTACCATAGTGGTCCAAAGCTATAGACATCGATAACCCCTTAACACGCGTCCCGCAGCAAAGCCCAACCATGAAGCGAAATCGTTGATTCCCATCTAAATCTTGAGCTCTAACTTCTCATTTGGACTTCCTTTGCATCTCGGGTTTTGATCGAATTGGAGTGGGTCTTCAAAAGAGTCATCGCGTAGCAGTAATAGCCCAAGTACGGTTCGGTTCGGTGCTCCTCGTCTAGATCGGTTCGGTTCGGTGTTCATCTCTTCATTCAGCTCGGGTCGGATACTCCACTTCGGGTCGGGTCGGTGTCCTCCGGGTCGGGTCGGTGTCCTCCTCCGGGTCGGGTTACTTTCTTCCTTCCAGTTCTTCTTCGATCTGCTCCCTCTTTTCCATCCACTCCGATCCGATCCGATCCGATCCGATCCGATCCCTTCACCTTCTCCCGCTGTAGCCTTCCATTCTTAGGTCGATCCGATCTGGTCTCCACTATCCTTCCGATCCGATCCCCTTGTCCACTCCAACTCAAAGTAAACGGCCTTCCTTTTCGCCAAGCCTCCTCCAGTGACAAGTTCCAATCCAGTTCGAATCCCTTTGGTCAGTTCACAAATCCGATCCGACCCCCTACTCCGATCCGATCCGGTTCGGAACCTGCACATTTCTGCAACTTTCCAGTGAGCTTTCTACGCCATTCGACGGCATTTTCGACCAATCTAACTATTCTAATCAATCATAAAACATACCATAGAGACATAGCAACATGTGAAAGCAACCACAAACACCAAACAACAATCCAAATGAATCAAAATAGATCAAAAGTGGCTAAAACTTCACATTTTCCTATAGTCCTTCTTAATCATGTTTAAGCACATACTTAGTAAAACTTAATCAAATCGTCTAAATTTTCTAACAGAGGCATGAAATATTATTTAAGAATTTCTAGACATTTTTCCAGAATTTATTAGTGTATAAATTCGCTAATCTTCACTAATCACCCTTAATTAACTGTAATTAGTGTCAAAACGATACTATCACTCACCTTGGCCACAAAATAAAACACCAAATCTGAAATACTCTCTGTTTGGGTCGAATTCCTATGTATAGCAGCAGCTCCAACCTTGCTTTGTTGCTATCTGGCCTTGCTTTGATGTAGTTTAGGCTTAATCTTCACTAAAAATGTGTTTTGGAGTGGTTTTAGAGGATGGAAGCCATTACTAAGGTCTCAAGAAGGTTTGTGGCGGCTCAAAACTGAAATGAAAGTGATTTCCTAACCCTAATCAGTCCTCCTATACCTCTAAACCCGAAATTCCCCTTTGGGCCTAGCTGCTAATCACCCGGTTAAGCCCAATTAAGTTGTTTTTCACCATCTGAAACTTGTTTCAGCCATATCTCGCAAACGGTGAGTCCGTTCGGCTAATGTGACCACTCTACGGAAAGAGAAACCATCATCCGGAGCTAATGGAAGTGGTTTCAGGTCAAAATTCCTTTCCAGTCAAAAGTTATGGCCAAAACAGTGCCAACTAGGGGTAAAATGGTCATTTAAAAATCGGGAAAAATCATGAACATGGGAAACGACCCCAATAGTCGTCTCCCAAAGTTACATGACCATACGACTTCGTCTGTGAAAGAAATAAATATCCTACGATCCTATGATGCGTAGAATACGGGTCGTTACAGCCTATGTTGCAAATTATAAATAATCTCATCTTTCTCCTTTAGTTGCTTTTCCAGATGGGACATCTGTTCCTCAAAATTTGTGACAATTATCTTTTGAAGATAATACATCTTTTTATATCCCAAAAGGGGAGCACTCTCAAAAATATCTTTCTAGCTAGCGATGTTCAAAGTTTCCTCTCTAAACTGCGAAAGAGGGGTCTAGAATTGGTCCTCCTAGCCATGGATAAGATGAAATATCCTAATACGTAAAACATAAACATCAAGCATAAATTAATAACATCATGCATTCCAGGGAACGAGAATCATATGCCTTTATCAATTCATACAAACACATGCACAACATCCACATTAACATATTAATACAACACCACAAATAACCAAATGTCAAGAATTCAACACCATTCGTGGAAAGTTAAAAATACTTCATACAAAAATATTTGAAATCCCCAACTGGATTGCTTTTGCAGGAAGAACTCCTTGAAAATCCCTCACTTTTTCAAACACAGAATCTAAAATCATTACTGTAGTTTACATCTTTGAAGAAGCAAAGGACTGCCGCGATATGAAAAGACTAGTTATTAACATAGTTCAAGAAGAAGGAAAACATTTTGAGAGCGAAAACCATACCTGTGAAACATTGACATCGGAGCGGTCAAGAGTCCCTTTGTTCCTGGAGTCCGAAGAACCATATCCCTTAAAAGGTGGTGCAGTCGGGCCCCGAATAAGTGAATTGATTGTAGAACCTATAACATTCCCTTCATCGTCAGTTAATTCCCTCGCTACGGAAGAATAGATTCATCATCTTTTCCAAGTCCACCCTACCATTATAAATGTCATCTCCTATCTCCCCTTCGACGATGGCTTCTCCTTTCTCGTCTTCCTCATAATCATCGGAAAACTCTTTAATGAATTAGAGGGACGTGAGATTTATATTATTCATTGGGGGACCTTACTCTCTTGCCTCACTTGTGCAATCTTCTCTAAAACTCTATCTCTGATAGAGGGTTCAATCGAGGAAAAATCAAATTCCAGGAGTTTGTTATAATTGTCAAAAAAAGCAAGGATAAGGGCATCTTCATAACACTCCATAACGATGTCATTAAGATGGACTTTCAGGATCGTAAATTATGTTACCAGCTTCATAGGTTATTCTTTTTGCAGTGGAAAAATGGGTGTTCGCCCTATCCATCTTGGTGACATAATCAATTGCCATCCTTGATTTCTCTTCCTTAAGATCTTCAACTTGCTTTGTCAACACACCTCTGGCCTTTTTCTCCTCCTTTAGCCGAGCCTCCAACTCCTCATGTTCTTTGTCATCCTCCACCTTCTTCTGTAACAGAGTATTAAACCTATCCGCCAATGCCCTGTTCTCTTCCTTAAGGGCATTAACTTACGCCGTTGAAGAGGAAGCTATCCCTCTGGACGAATACCAAGTTTTCATCACCTAAGAAGAGGAATTGGATTAAAATTCCCACAAAAACAACGTAAATACTAAAGGCATTAGAAAATATAAACCAGAACCGAAAATTGATCTTTGATTTGTTGCCGGTGGAAATATTTTAAATCCAAGGGTAAAGAAGTCAGTGTAATGTTAACAACTTCGAGAGATGAAGTAGAAAGATTCACAAGCCTATCGAAGTCTGAGGTTGGCGGAGGAGGAACAGGAGAGATAGCAGGCTGAGAAGATGAAGGCATTGATAAACCATGCCTTTCCACATCTAGTTCACTAGGGGCACCGGAAAGGACAGGGCTACTTGCGAACTTTTTTTTGGGGAAACATTGGGAGAATCGTCAACATCGACAAGATGGTCGTAATACCCCGCATTTTTAACTCAAGATAATAAAATAAGAATAACTTAATTAAATATTCAGAATTGAATAAATTGGACTATGCCTTGGCATCCATCTCGAAATTTTGGTCAAGATAAGCACCTGGTTTGCTTAAAACGGACATTGTATGAAGAAGTTATTAAGCATAGAAGTTTGTATATGCACAAGAGAGTTATATATATACAAACAAATAAATATTAAAAAATAAAAAAAATTCAAAACTAGCAAACGGAAGCCTCTATAGCCGAACTGCCCCATTTTTGGGGTCGAGTCGAGTCCCGCAGGGTCGACCCCCAAACAGATCTGGGCAGAATTCGGTTTTGTGAATGTGGATTCGTTTCTTGACCAAATATGTAGCTGAACACCTATAAATAAGCTTATAGAGCCTACCCTATGTCTTATGTTTCTGAGACAATGTAGAAGCTCTACCATTCCTCACCTTCTCAAATCTATCCAAAAAATTAATATTATTAGTTTAGGAAAAACTCTGGATCCAGATCTGAAGGAAATGAACCTATGTTTGTAAATGGTTGTTCAGATCACTTATCGTAGTAAGGTAATTATCCAAATCCAATCTACTCAAATTCCTACCTCTTTCTTTCCTTTCTCTTTTAATAAAAATAATCAATCCATGGTCGTAAGGTTTTAAATTCGATTAAGGGAAAAACCATGGATGCTAAAACTGGATCAGATCCAGAATTCGGAAAGCATACGTGGTGAGTAGGTCTAAGCTATAGCATTTTAGATAATAATATGTTATCATTTACCATTCCATATTTTATATAATTGAATTTGATAGAATAATTAAGAATTACTGTTATAACAAGTTGAGATGCTAATATAAATAATTCATATGTTGGATCAGTTAATGTGTGGGAATGATTACATATGGAAAACAAACTTGTTAGAAAATGGGTAATGGATATTGTTGTTATAATCACATGATTCACTTATGGTATATTATTGAGTAAATGACATGTTTAACTTGTTGGATTCGAACAATTTCCCGATTAAATGTTCACATGTCAAAATAGAATAAACACATGTTCAAAAGGACATGCGACAAAATAAAGGCATAATTTGCTGACATGTAAATTGGATTATGGTAAACATATGAAAAGGACAATATGCCTAAAATTTACATGAAATAGAAATAATTGTTAGGGAACAAACATGCCTAGATTCACAGTAATTTGACACTGTAACGCTTTTAGACACGAAGTTAGACTGCACTTGTGATAGAAGTCTGCCCGAAACCACCGGACATATCCAGCATTCACAAGTGGTAAATCTAATGTGAAGGGCATAATTAAAACATGCAATGGTACTAAGACACGAGGTTAAGTCGACTTGTGGTAGAAGTCTGCCCGGACCCGCCCGGCAAATCCAGTATCCACAAGAGTAGTCTTAAAGTGAGAGGTCTAATGCATACATATACATATATATATATATATAACATGATATGAATAAATGGCGATGATGGTAATTAAATGTCTAACTCAGAAAATAAGAAAGGAAGGGATGTAATGGACAGAGTTAGTGTGATGCGAAGAAAAAGTGATGTATTTCCCTAAATGACATATTTCAGAAAACGTGGTTGCAAGTAAGCCACAGTGAATAAAATAAGAAAGAGAAAAGAAATTACTTGCTACCATGAATTTAGATGGGAATACGTTATGAAAATAAATCACTGATTCCATCTATAAATCAAACTGATAAGGTACATGAAGTGTTTTCCTTAATAGAATAAGGAACATATATTACAGTGAAAGAAGAATAATGGATGACAATAGTAAATGGTTCAAACAGGGAAGGATAATAACCTATAATAAATAATGAAAATGTTGTATAATAGGTAGGCTTGTCCTAGGGACAAGTGAAGATTATAACTTAGGTTATAATATACTAGAAAAGAAATGGGATAACGGGTGAAATGAGTTAAGGGACACTTAATTGTGAATTAAGGAATCAGTAAATGGGGAAAGCTAGAAACCAGTTGCGGAAATGTGGAAAATATAGGAAATATAAGAAGTTGTACTTAATTATAAATTAATTAATTTGTAAAATTGGAAGTCTAGAACCTGCTGATAAGAATAACATGTTTGGACTTGTCCTAGGGACAAGAGGAAATTGTAACGTAGGTTATAATAAATGGGTAGAGAAACTTATTAATGGACCTTAGTTAAGAGAACTAAGTTAATAAGACAACAACGATAAGTTGTAGTAAGGGTGTAAAATGGAATTATGGTTAAATGGGAAAGAATGAGGAAAACATATGAAATAAGTTATATTTAATCACAAATAATGACTAACATGTTAAATAGAAAACATGTGAATTGGGACATACTTAATTACATATTAAGTAGAACATGTTATTATAACGATAAAATCAAACAAGAATATAAAGGGATTGTGGACTACAGACCTTGACCACTATCTAGGGAATAACATGTTGTGGGCTTATTAATAAACTTAAATGGGTTAAGTTATATAAATAAAATTAATAAGCAAGAGGAACTTGGTCACTTGATTAAGAATTCAATATGAATGAGAATAACCAAGTTAAATGGAAACTTGATGAGGTAAGACAAGCACGTAAAAGTGTGTTTAGACGTAGGGTCCAACAACATATTAAAGTGAGGCGCTTGGACCAGTCCGCACGTTTGAGGGTGAATAACCCAACATGGTAGATCGTCATGGTGTTATAAGGCACGAGGGGAGCGCATATTCATATGATTATTCTGTTGGCTCCGAAGGACTGGAAGGGGAAGCACGCGACTTCCTGAGATACGTAAGGTGCTCCTAATAGTCCTTTATACGGTGGCAGATGTTTAAGCTGTGCTTGTAGAGGTTGGGTCTGTGCGTAACTAGTAGGTGGTTGGTCCTTGACTGTAAAAGTAGCTATGCAATCAGAATACTGTGACGCGGTGACACCAGTGTGATTCGGTGGTCGCCTCAACGGGGAGGCGAAGGGTCACGACCAGCAAGGATAGTAGATCGTCGGATACCCGTCATCAGCAGCTAGTGGGATTCGAAAAGACTAGAGCTAAAACCAACAGACCATTCACCATTCACTATCGGGGTATGGTGGTTGAGGGAAGACGCCAAATGGATGTTTCGATTGTTTATTAGGGTAGTCATTTAGCTCTTGTAGTCTTTACTAGTTGAGGGAGGGGAGGAGGTGGGGCCATAGCCAACGTGAAAACAGACCTCAGGAATATCTGTATATAGAGGCTCTTAAAGACAGGCCTGTACAGATATGGAAATCCTCTCGACCAAGTTTCGCATTTCTTACATTGCCCTGCTATGGAACTCGGTGCACATTAGAGGACGTTTGGTTAAGGCATCGAGCTACAATTGATGATACATATGTGGGACAGTCTCGATACATGAATTTTGGCTCTGGGTGGTGTATCGTAGACTTGAGGGAATTACTCTGGTATGAAATCTGATTCTGTAACGACCCATAATTTTACGGATAATAAATAATTTATTTAATTATTTAAATAATGGTTTGGTAATTTAAAATGATCAGAATTAAAAAATATTGAATATTTAATTAAATTAAATAATAGAATAATATATTTAATTTTCAAAATAGTCGAAAATAGTGGAATTCACAATATTGTGTGAATTGGATCATTTAGAATATATAATTCAGTTTAGAGTTGGATTATATTAACGATTATATTATATAAACGATAGTTGAACGTATAATTATATTATAATTATAATTAAGATCGAAATGGCGCGGCAGTTCGTAATTTGGCAATTCGAACTTTAAACGTATATATAGAATCCATTTTAAATCCGATTTCTGTGAAACAAGAAACGTTCGGAGCTGGTGAAGTATATTTTTCTAATGGAAGAGAAAAATCAAGATATCGTTGTGTAGATTTTGAGTAATGTACAAATCAAATTTTCAAATAGCCGCTTTGGAATTCCTTTATAGTTTATAACGATTTATTTGTATTGTAAAAGGATTTTTAATATAAACTGGGTATCGATTTAACATTGATTTGAAATATGGAGTTGTAATCCAGATATGTATATTTTGAAGTCGGATAATATTCTGTTGTGAATATATATGATAATATTTATTTATAAATATTTAATTTAATTATTTTTAAATATATTAATATTTAAAATGGGTTTATTTAGAGCTTTTACAATAGCCAGTTTTGCAAATGACCTCCGTTTTTGATGAAACTAATTTTGTTGGATCCTGGATACTAAATTATTGTTAGATTTCAATTTTCGTAATTTTTGGCATCAGTGTGTGGCTGTACGGATTTTTAATGTGAAAAACAGTCAATAATTTGACTTTAAAAATACGCTGTGTGAGCAAAGGGTTCGGGATTCGATGAAACAAGTTTCAATGGGTCCATAATGTCGAACTGTAGCTGCATGTCTATTTTCATCGAATTTGGATATTGTATGTGATCATACGAATTTTTAGAAGTCAAACATAAGCAACGGTTGATTATAATTGAATATAATATCGAATATAAAAATATTGAAATTGTTCTATAAATACCCAAACTCTCTAACCCTAAAGTTTTTCATTCATGGGTCAAACAAAAATGCGCCGTCAGTTATTTCACTTCTCAAACAAAAATCTTGATTTCGAAAAATCATAAGAAATCAAACAAAGGTTCTAAAATCATGATATTAATATATTTGCAATCTCCATACCACCCTTTTCATTCTGGTATGCCTGTTACTAGGATCGAACATCACTTGGTATCACTGGTTTTATTACAAAGCGGTTAGGGTTAGTCGATTCTTGGAATTAATGGATTTATTTAAGTTTTTGAGGTTGCTTTCGGGATCCTGGTGTAGTTCCGCACCTTGTATGCTAATCTTGTGGGTTTCAGCAAGAAATTGTGTTGATGGTTACTGTGTAATACTCGAAAGAATGCGAGTTCATTTTTTGAAAGAGGGCATCGAGATTTAAAATGTTGAGATGATTGTGTACAGAAATCCAAGGAGAGTTCGATGGTGGCTTGAAGTTGGAAATCCATGGAGAAATGATGTGGTGATAGTCCGGTATCGTTTTACCGTAAACCGCGCGTAACAATATATGCCGCAATTCACTTAGCTGACGCGAGTATGATGGAGTTGGTATGAGATGAAGGAGTCTTGGACGAGGAGGATAAGGATGAAGTTGGATTGCAAATTCGTGAATTGTCGAGGGAGGAAGAGGTGCTTAGAATCTCGGAAATGGTGGAGTGTGGTTCAGGATATCACTGGAGTTGGAGAAGATGTATACGAGTGGGTCCAGTATTTTAAAATGGGTTTGGGCCCTAGTTCAAAGGGTGAGCCAAATAACAATTTAGAATTTAAGTTTTATTTAAATGTTTATAAACTTAGAAAATAAATAACTTTATCATACGGTATTAGAATTCAGCAAAACAAGGTCTGTTGGGATCGTATGGACGGTGGCTATGCAATGGAACTGACTGGAAGTGAATTGGAGCTCACTACAATTTATAGAAAAATAAATTGTCTGATCTGAATCAAAGATAGTTTATTGTAATTTGACGATAACCGTCCAATGTGAGTAAATCTCACTAACTCTGCTAGTTATATTTTTATAACGTATTTGTAGAATTGACAAATGATGATTGATTGTTGTGTGATGATTGTTTGGTTGAATTAATGATGTATTGAAACGACCCGAATTTCCGTACTCTTTGAGTCGACTAATAACACCATACGTCCAACCCAAACAGAAACACGAATCATTATTAGAAAGAAGTTAGAGGATGAGAAATAGATAGAAAGAAATATTAGAATAGAAGAAAAACGAAGATCACAAACTCACAGCGGAACGAATAAAATATATTATATAACATAACTTTTGAAATACAAATTAGTAACTGTATATACATACCATCGTCAGAGCACAACAGTTATCCCTGGAACAATTATAAACTCCTGTTTCCAGATACAACATAGTACATAGCGGAAAATATGATAGTATACAGCTAACAGGTGAAGCCTCCTGCTTCGAGCTCCTCCAAGTGAATCTGTAAAATCCTAACTACTGGACTGCCTATACAAATTTGGGCACCCAAGAGTTTAGGGAAAACAAAATAAACTCCGGGTCAGTCATGGGACTGGTGTGAGTAAACCCCAACCATTGATTTAACTTTTTAAAATCCTTTCGAAAGAAATGATAATCGTAAGACCGATCCACACATAAACACGAATGGTTTTTACCTTATGATAACCAAAATTATTTATGATATCAAATCCAGTGATACTATAATAATGTTACATCAAATAAATATAATCTAGCGGAACACTTGCATCTCACGCTCCATATATATTATAAAATCAAAAACCGTAGGGCGCTTATTGGAGATTGGATTTCCAACATGACAAGGTATGGAACCACCTTCCGATAGTTTATCTCTAGAGGCAAATACACTAGGTTCAACAAGAACATCTTGCAACCCGGCCCACACATGATCGACCACTTATTTCACTTGAGTGTATCGAATGTATATCACCATCTGTTGGGATCAGTAACCGTTTCTCGAAAGGGACAGCATCGATAGATTAAAGAAGCAAATTGAATTTCTCTAGATAGGTGATTATACATCCTAATGGGGGCGACCCATATAGCCATGTTGCCTGCCCGATTTTTGTCAATTCCTAGTTGATGAGGCTTGAGGTCACGATTATCTTTCAACAACATTTTACCACAATTCACTTTGAATGCCACATCGTCAGACCCTATACGTTGTCCTGGGACTGGACAAATCGAAGGCATAATTCTATTAATCCATCTTAGGCAATTTCTACCTAGGATTAACAGAACAACCCTTTCACTTTACTCTGTCTTCAATTAACTTCAACATAAGTTGATTCGTAACGCTTATGCCAATACAGAGTGGTTTTCAGATATTAATCCGATCCCGGTCTCTCTGTATTGACAACGGAGGTATAAAATAAATCAAAACTTTTATAGTCGATGATTTAACTATCAAAGAAACATCCATACAATCAACGGTCCTATTTCCAATTGGAAATTCTACCGATCAATCATCAAACAACACTGGGCCCCTTTAAATCAATTCATGATTATATTATTATTTTAAATTCTTGTTTCCCTATCTTTTGTATCCTTTTGAAACTCGATTTCCCTCTCGATTCTTTGTAAAACATTTTCAATAAGTAATTTCTTTATTCGAGAAAACATCTCTTTTCCCCATTTAGAAAACATATATATATATATATATATAATTATATTAGCAAATCCTTATTTTCTATATTCAGAAAATATGTCGCATTAATATTGGAAAATATTTCCAAATCTCTTTCTTAATTCCTCATTGACCAATTCATTTCATTTTCTATACATAGAAAATATCTCTCATTTTACTAGGAAAAACATTTCAAATTCTTTTCAATTAACGCGATGTTATAAACATCGTTATTATAACTTAGAACATTAATCAATTATCAACTAACCAGAATGTTAACCAATCTTTACTATCGAACCTTAACCATTTCTCCATCAATCATGAAGTTAATCAAGTTGGGGTATAATTGCCTCTCAGACCTTAATTGAACAACATTCTTAACTTCGAAATAGTCAAAACTCATAGCTTCATCGCTTACGCGACTTTTGGATTCAATCTAAGAACACACTTCTTTTACAGAAAAATATTGATTATAATGGTAGCGTTATAATCGTTGTTTCCAAATATTTGATTTATAAAACATTCCTTCCAATGACAGCGTTACAATCACTGTTTAGCTTTTATTATAATAGCAACATTAAAATCGTTGTTAAAAACATTTGTGATAACAGTAGCATCATAATCGCTGTTTAGATTTACAAAAACATATATTATAACAACAGCGCTATAATCGCTGTTTAGATTTACAAAGCAAATATCATAACAATAGTGCGATAACCGCTGTTTTAAATAGAGTACCGTGTGCGAGGCACACGCTTCCGTTGTTCATTTATAAACTCTGTTTATTTTAAACAATTCAAGTTCTCCTTTAAATGTATTTACAAGCTATACATTCTTTAACTTCTGAAATTAACTCAATTTGATTTCTATAAACCCCTTTTTAGATATATTATTGCAAACTATAGAATTAATTGAATATTGACTTCTTAATGTATTTAAATTAATTCATAGGTTCATGTTAAACAAAATTTAAATATTCCTCCGAGACATAAATCATTTGTAAAATTCGACATAGCCGAATTCCAATTTAAATTTCATCAGATTTATCTCAATTAATTTTTATTTTCCCATCTTTTGAATATAACCCATCGTTTCTTTCAAAACCAATTTTCCCACTCAAATCTCTTTTACCACTAATACATTCAAATCCCACTTCAAATATCGGGTATCAACACCAATTACCACTTTGCTTATATAAATTCAACTTGAATTTATATTTTACTTTATTTTATGACATATACTTTATTTAATTTATAAACATCGTTATAAATAACTTCTTGTTTTAATTCACTTAAACAAATTTCAATTTTCTTTCCATTTGAAATCTAATTTCTATTTTGGAAATAATTCCCTTTTTGAAATTCAAATCTCTTTTCTACGGTCTAAAATATTTTACGGTATTTAAATATCAAAATTTATCGAGCCAGTGTAATTCAACCACAACAAAATCAATCACGATCATATATCATAAATAAATAAAATAGTAAATAAAATGTTGAGGAATCCAGTTGGATCCCTCCAACCTATTTCCCTGCATCCATAGATGTCAGTCAACATTAATCATAGTAAATAGCGCTAAAAATTCATCAATGGTATAACTATGTCAACTATTCAACCAATTTTATCAATCATTCATTCAAACAACCATCACGCAGTATAAATTATTATAAATAAATTAAAAACTCCTTTATATAAAAATATAAAAGAGTCAGAGTTAGTGAGTTTACTCACTTCTTTTGCAGTTGACGATTCTACCTTTGTTTCATTTAAAATCAAATAGACGTTTGATTTTATCATGAAATCCTGCTAGCTCCATTCTCAGTGAAATTAATTCCACCAGATAGATCTCCTTGTTACGGTTCCAACAGATCCGGGCATGTTCAATTCTGTTTATGTATGATAAAAATATGTTTGTTACCGGTTTAATTAAAATAACATATAATTAACTGACCTTTAATTTATCATTGATTACTAACCCCGTCATTAGATAGATTAAATAGGTTGCTAATCCTCTTCTTTCAATTCTAATAAACGCTGCTACTCACAAAGCCATTAACGAAGCTTGCCCTCCCTTCATCACCTTCGTCCCTTCATGAAACAATTTAAAACCATTACCATTGCCCGTTCCTTTACTCTTTGAATCCTTGTTTACTTCAACGCAATCCGGCCCCCTTCAAGTACCAAACCAAAATCATGTCTTCTTCCTTCACCTTGCAGCTACAGGGTGAAATGCAATTAAACTTTCCTCTTATACCTTCTGTTATAATCTGCTGGTTCGAACCCCATACTGTATGAATTGTATCATTTAATTAAACAACACGTTTTTAATTATATATTAATAATAACCATTAAAAATTTAATTACAGTCAGTTAAAACAATACAGGCTGATACCTTTGTTCTCAGCACATTCCTCCTTCCTTCCTTGTTAGTTCCTGGTCCTTTAATATGCCCACCATCCCTTCCGTACCTTCCACCCTCCACCAAAATCACCGCCGAAGGCTTCTACTACACCACGTTTACTCTCTCCTTCTCCAAAGAAATACGCTTCCACCTATAGTAATTCACGGTTGTTTTCAAACCATTTCCTCCTTTGGCCTATAACAACAGCCTTCTCCCTCCTCAAAATCCCATTCACAGCCTTCTTTCTTCCCAGTAAACCATTCCAACTCCTTCCCCCACCGTTTCACTACTTCATAACCCAAGACAACTCTCAAACTTCCCGTCGCAAACTCCAACAGCCCCATGCCAATGCCGAGATCATCCACTGTCCTCCCAATGACGGTAAACTTCCATTGCCAAAGATTACGGCCACACTACTACACAAAAACACACGAGACCCCTGTCATCCCGCTCGGCACATCAGCCCTCTTCTAACGATCATCCTAGTGTCGAACTCGAGTCTACTACAGCAGTGAAAACCCATGAAAGCTGTGAGGGATGTTATGAGAGGACCAGGTTCGGGCGTAAAATAGAGAAGAGTGTGGGAGCGGAGGGAGCGAAGCACCAGCGATGTTGGCAAAAATAGCAAGTAGCCGTGATGAACCGAATTTACTCTGGCGTTGGATATCAGTATTTCCCATTTTGACTTTTCTTTGTTCGTTTTCTTTTCACTGAAGAAGGAAATGCAGACAACAGTATTTAAAGGAAAACAACACCTTGGATAGCACGGAATACAGTAGTTTGAGGCGCACGGTTCTTAAACTGCTTGGGGCGCACGCTATTGTGAAAAGTTTGGAGAGCACGACTCTCTCCTTGAGTATGAAGTCGTTGAAAGCAGCTTGGATACAACTGTATATAGCTGTATATAGGGTAGGAGTATGGGTGCTACCCCAATATTACAATTATATAAATACTAACCCCCATGTATTCTAACAGGATGTTGCGTGCGGACCATTGACATTTTGGTCTAATATATATTCCAATACATAAAAATATGGTCTAATATGATACCTACTATTATAGTTATTACATTAAATCTTATATGATTATGTTTGGGTAGACATTCTATTTGATAAGGCTTTATAAACAAAAGTATATTGCCAATACACCTTAATTGGCCAGGATTTTTTTGTGAAATTTTGATAGCATAGCGTTTTGACTTATATTATAAATTGATTGTTCAATACATCAAGACAGTATTAGGGAACCAAACCCAAAGACACCTTTTCCCAATATCGTGGAATGGTTTGTTTAAAGTTAGTAAATAAGGGTATCCACTACGTAAAATTTAATTTCTTTACAGACTGCTATAGATAGAAATAAAAATATCGTTGTAACGAGCAATGTGCCACGATCCCAAAAATATAATAAAATCGGTAGTTTTACTTATATTATGAAACCCCAGAATATTGATAAAGGGTGAAAATACTCCAAATAAAAAGTTGCGTATTTAATTAATTAAAAATTACAGTAAAATTCTAAAAATTAAATTATAACTATGCCTCAAAAGAATCTTGTCCAAATTCAAAACCGATGTGTAAATATATTTAAATAACCGTTATGGTCTATATGTGATTCCATAGCGACTTTCTGAAATTTTGATTTGGACGTAATTCACAATATATAAGAAGAAATCTCGATTTTTCACTTCCATTAGAAAAATATAATCAAACAGATCCCAACGTTCTTGTTTCAAAGAAATCCGACTTATTTTGGATTCTATATATTCAGTTGAAGTTTAAATCGTAAATTACGAACTACCGCGACTATTTCGAGCTCGTTTTAAATTATATTATAAATTATAAGTTTAAATATCGTTTTATTAAATAAATTGCTATATATAATTCAAATAAAATATTTAAAACAAATTTAAATATTCAGAATTCAACTCGTCAAAAAGGTCAATATATTTCGTTGATAGTTTGGTGTTTTAACTATCAATATCAAACTGTACGATCAAGTATATTGGCAGCTCTGATTCAATAATTAAAACTATTTTATCGATCCTTAGAAATTGATTTCATATCCTCTAGTCACAAATCCATTATTAGTTAAATTGAAAATGATAACATATCTTTATTTACCCATCTCCCTTTCATTTCCTTATTTCAAAACATTACTATATATTTGCCGAATCCCATTTATTTCCTATTTGCCTTGCGAAAATCATCTTATATTCTTAACTCAAGGTTAATGATAAATTTTCACAATCCAAACTTGAGTTAAACATCCATCAATTGAATAACATTTCAAAATCTTGTTAATGACATCATGATATTTCTCTTGTAGAAATAATAACCAAATTTCAACACTCCTATCGTTTCAAACTAATATTGTTCCTCGATAATAGTGAAGTCGTTCAAGTTGGGGTATTTTAGTTACCTCTCAGACCTTGATCGTCAATGTTCTTACCTCAGAATTTGATAAAGGTTTGAAACACCAAATTTATCACTCCATTTCCATCGATTCCATTTACCATTTTATTCAAACCATGATTTTTAATAACCATTTCCTCATTTGGCATATTTAATCTTAAATAAATCTCTTTTACCTTTATTAAAATAATCTTATTAAACATAAACTCCTTTTTCTTTTAACCCTTTTAACGTAACACTTTATCACTTGGTTTTGTTAAAAATCTGTTTTACCAAGTCCTTTAGCCAATTCTCTTATTCTCGCAAGTAAAAGTGATTTACTTAATCTAATCCCTTGAGTAAGGTTTTATCAAAAATCATTTTCGAGTTTAAACTTCTTTATAAACTCGGTTTCAAATTTTGTATTAAATTTTACATCTCATAAATCTTCTTTCTTTGCACATCCCCTTTTAAATCTCAAAATCAACATAAACGATTTTGGCGCTGCTTTTATGAAAATTTGATTTTGACTTAACTCAAAATCTATCATACGAAATCCAGATTTTTAATTATTGAATGGAATTAACTAATTTGGACAATAATTAGTTAACGAGATTTTGAAGTGAAATTGGGCTTTGAATAAGTGAATTCGATTTGGAAATTTATGTCTGGAATCAAAAAGGAAACTTGAATTGAAATTGGAATTCAAGCTATTACTAAGCAAGCCAATATTTTATTTGAAAATGTTATGTTCAAATAAAAAGTGAAATACGCAAAATAGCTAATTGAAGAATAAATTAGCGAATTGAGTTAAAATGAGCAGATTGAGTTGGAATAAATTAGGAATGGAAGTATATGGGTTTGACAGGTATGGAATGAAGTATTCGAAGTTTACAAATTTAGTGCCCGACAAAAAGGTACATGTTTAAATTCCATATGAGGTTTTATGCACCGAATTGGCAAGCCAGTTGGCTTTTTGATTTTCTTTTTGAATGGAAAAGGCATAGAGAGGTGAGTTGAGGTTTGAACTATTTGCCGGTACAAAGGAGGTTATGGCGAAATTTTCCGAAAATTTAAGGAGTTAGAATATTTTTAAGAAATTTTGATAATTGGAAATCAATGTATTGATATTTATAGAATTCGATAAGGAAATGAATGTAAAAATAGAATATTATAAACAAAAAGGAAATCAATAATTAAATCTGGTAAAAATAGAAAGAGAAATGTATATACGTTTTACAAATGGAAAATTGGTTGAATATGGTGTTAATTATTCGAGTTAGTGGTCTTGTTTGTTTTGAAGTTAATAATATTTTCAGTTAAGGTCTGAGAGGTAATAATACCCCGACTCGATTGATTTCATTATTAGTTGATAAATAGCAAGATTCAGTCTCGAAGAGAAAT
Source organism: Allium sativum (assembly GCA_030737875.1). Taxonomy (NCBI): domain Eukaryota; kingdom Viridiplantae; phylum Streptophyta; class Magnoliopsida; order Asparagales; family Amaryllidaceae; genus Allium; species Allium sativum. The sequence goes on along the minus strand of CM060918.1, from coordinate 788,507,126 downwards.
GTTTAAAGAGATTTAGTCGAATGCAGTATTTTGGGTTGTTGTAACGATGTTCTACATAACATTTGTTTTAACCAAACAAGTGGAAATTTTGGAAATATAATATTCATATTTCCTAAGTCTAAAAATGAATAGTCGTAAAAGAGATAAGTAATTGGAATATTTTCCAATTATTAATAGAATATATTTTTCAAAGTATAGAAAATAAAGGAAGCTATATATGGAAATGTTTTCCAAATAGCGTAAAAGGGCAAGATGATTGTTGAAAATATTTGGTTAACAAATGTTGGTAAGGAAATGGAATAATGATTTAATTAATGAAAAATTAATAAAATGGCCCAGTGATTGTTTGATGTTTTGAATGGATGTTTGTTTTTCTTCGATAGTTAAATAACCGACTATCGAAGTGTTTGCCAATATTGTTGTCAATATGGAGAGACCGGTTGGATTATTATCCGAGACTACTCCGTATTGGCAGTAGCATTGCGAATCAGATAAAATGAAGATAATCGAAGATGGAGTAAATTGCAAGGACTTTTTATATTAATAGAAATTGTGCCTTCGGTTTCGTTCAAACCCAGAACGAACGTATATGGACAAATGCCTGACAGAGTATTTCCAATGATCGAATATGTTGGTCTGTATAAATATACATAGTGGCAACGGATTTATTCCCTTAGCATAACATCCAGAATATTTGTGCAAATCAATTAATGATTAACGGATCTGACAATGTGGCATTCAAATTGATTGTGTTATCAATGAATGATAAGAAAGCGTAGCCTCAGGCCTCAACAACCGGGAAATGACAAAAATCGGGCAGGCAACATGGCTATGTGGGTCGCTCCCATTAGGGTGTATAGTCGCCTATTTAGAGATTCATTTAATTCCTTATTCAATTCGATGCTGTCCAATTTGGGAGACGGTTGCGGATCCCAACCGTTGGTGATATACATTCGATACACTCAAGTGAAATGAATGGTCGGTCATGTGTGGGCTGGGTTGCAAGATGTTCTTGTTGAACCCAGTGTATTCCCCTCTAGAGGTACACCATCGGCAGGTGGTTCCATACCTTGTCATAGTCGGAATCCAATCTCCAATAAGCGCCCTGTGGTTTTTGATTTTATATTATATATGGAGCGTGAGATGCAAGCGTTTTGCTATTTGGTTATTTATTTGATTTAGACACTATTATAATATCACTGGATTTTTGTATCATAATGTTTTGGGTTATAGTAAGGTAAAAACCGTCCATGTTTATGTGTGGGCTGGTCTTACTATTATCCTTTCTTTCGAAAGGATTTTGAAAGTTAAACAAATGGCTAGAGTTTACTCACACCAGTCCCATGACTGACCCAGAGTTTATTTTGTTTTGTTTTCCCTAAACTCTTGGGTGCCCAAATTTGTACGGGCAGTCAAATAGTCGGGATTTTTCAGATTCACTTGGAAGAGCTGGAAGCAGGAGGCTTCACCGGTTAGCTATAGACTATCATATATTCCGCTGTGAACCATGTCTGTATCTGGAAACAGGTGTTTATAACTGTTCCAGGAATAACTGTTGTGCTCTGATGGTGGTATGTATATACAGTTATTGATTTGTACTTCAAAAGTTATGTTATATAATATATTTTATTCGTTCCGCTGTGAGATTTGTCTTCTTTTTTTTCTTCTATTCTAACCATTCTTTCTTTCTATTTCTCATCCTCTAATTTCTTTCTAATAATGATTCGTATTTCTGTGCCATTTGGGTTGGACGTGTGGTGTTATTAGTCAACTCAGATAGTACGGATTTGCGGGCCGTTACAGTTGGTAAGCAGGAATTCCAGTGTGAATATATACGATAATATTTATTTTCAAATATTAAATTTATGTGTTTTTAAATATATTTATATATTTAAATGGGTTATTTTGAGCATTAAAAATAGCCAGTTTTGCAAACGACCTTAGAATTCAACGAAACTAATTTTGTTGGATCCGCAATATTAAATTATTGCTAGATTTCAATTTCCGTGATTTTTGAAATCAATATGTAGCGTGGCCGTACGGGATTTTAATGTGAAAAACAGATGATAATTTGACTTTAAAAATACCCTGTGTGACCATACGAAGTCGGAATTCGACGAAACCAGTTTCGTTGGGTCCGTAATGTCGAACTCTAGCTGCATGTCCAATTTACTAATTTTTGGGTATCGTTTGTGACTATACCTATTTTTAAACAATAAATACACTTAGCGATGGCTTATAAATTTATATAAATATCAATAAAAAAAATTATATACCCATCCTATATAATAACTTTAACAGCCTAAACCTAAGTCTTATTCTTCCACAGTCGAACACATAATCCGCCGTTGCTCATTTACTTCCACAGTAAAAATGGGAGAAAAGAAACCAAAATAAAATCAAGAAAAAAAAATCCTAAAATCCCAAGGATTACATATTTGAGTTGCTAAAGTCATTAGCTTCCACCTCATACATGTTTTATGGCACTCGACAGAATTGTCTGTAGTTCGAAATAGGAGCAGTAAAGCTAGGGTTCCACGTTTTGGCCGATTCGAGTGATGATTTGCGGAATGGAGTTTGTAGTTGGGATCGATGGAGTGAGTCGCACCTTTAGAGGTGATTTGGTGGCCTTCGGTGGAAGCTAAGGACGTGCGATCTACTGATGTTGCGAGAACAGATACTCGTTCGAGTTTCAGACTTAGGGTATGAGATTAAGGAGATTCGGATGAGGAGTTAAACGGTGCGTTTTAGTGTGATTTAAGGGAGAAGGAGTTGGATGGAAGGAGCTGAAAATCGGCCATGGCACTGGTGTTTGGGCGGAGTGTTACAGGAGGACGCGATTTATTTTTGAGGAAGGAGAGAGGACACCGGGTGGGTATTTTGGGTAATGGGCCGGATTAGAATTTGGGGTGAGGCCCAATGTTATATTATTTAAGTTTAATTCAATTTAAAATCGGTATAACTTGTAATTTAAATATTTCTCTCGCACGATATCATAATAATGAACGGTCGGATCCATTGGGATCGTATGGAAGAGAGCTACACAATGGAACTGACTGGGAGTGGATTCGAGCTCATTACAATTTATGGCGAAATAAATTGTCTGATCAGAATCAACTAACGCAAATCGTCATTTAACGGTTAACGCGAAATGTGAGTAATCTCACTAACTCTGCTCAGTTTATATTTTTATAAAATGTTTTTAAAATTTATAAATAATGGTTGTTTGCAATGTGTTGGTTGTTTGGTTGAACTGCTAGTCAGTTGATTAAAAATATAGATAACGATATAGATATAAATCGTTAATCAAATATTGATTCTTTTTAGCAGAATATTTCATAGTAAAACAAAATTGATGTTAATTTTATTGTTTAACATCTGTGGATGCAGGGAAACAGGTTGGAGGGACCCAACTAGGTTCCTCAACAATTATTTTATTATTTTTCATATATTGTGTTATATGGTGTGATATGAAATCTGTTGTTGATTTTGTATGTTTGAATGATACTGATCATTTTTGTATGGTACGTTAAATACCATAAGGAACACTGGAGTATTAAAAAGGAAAAATTCAATGTCATATTGAAAAAGAAACATTTATTTATAAAATAAATAGATTTAAAAGAAATATTTATTTGTTAATCAAATAGGTAGAATTGAAAGAAAATATTTGTAAAATATTTACAGATAGAATTGAAAAAGAAATATTTGTAAATTATTTACAATAGAATTGAAATGGGATGTTTATTTGGAAATAAATAGAACAGAAAGGGGAAATATGTGTAAATGAATAGAAAAGGGATATCCGGAAAGCTCTGTATCCGTATATCACCTTCAGTTGTGCTTTGTATTATTTTCCGCTGCTATGTAATTTATTGTAATCTCTGATATTTATCGAATGTAATTTATTCATTTATACTCTGTATATTCTCGTATTCTGATGGAATTGTTGTAATATACAATGAAATGTTCTTCTGTTTGTGTTCTAATTTGTCGTGTTCTCAAAACGATCAGGCATTTCGAACGGTCAAGATCGGTTTAACGACTGATTCGGATCGAGCGGAATTCCGGGCCGTGTCAATACTACTGATCCCATCTCTAACGAGTCATTCTAATTGGATATTACTAATCCAATATCTGATGAATTCTTTCGTATGGTTCTAATGTGTCTTGTTCTCTGCTTTGTAAACCAAAGCTCTGATACCACGATGAAACGACCCGAACTTCCCCGATCTCCGAAGAGAAGGGAAAGAGCGGATAGAATTGAGAACACGACAAATCAGAACGCAGACGAGAGAACATTTCAATGTATATTACAACAATGCATCAGATTACAAGAATATACAGAGTATAAATGAAAAAATATTACACAGAAATATCAGAGATTTAAATTACATTTAAATACATCGCAGCGGAAAATAATACAATACACAACTAGAAGAGATATACGGATACAAAGCTTTCCGGATATCGTTCCAGCTGTAAACCAGGATCCTGTGAATATAAATCTGCAAAACCAAAACTACTAGCTGCCCGTGTCAAAATAGGGGCACCCAGAGTTTAGGTCAAAACAATAAACTCCAGGTCAGTCATGGGACTGGTGTGAGAACTAAAACAGTTATTAATCTTTATTTTAAATCATTAGGTAAATCAAGGGACCACGCTGTATAACATGGAACGGGTTTCCTCCCAAGAATACCAGTGCATAAAACAACAGCGCAATGCTTAATAAAGAAAATTGAAGCTATTATAAGACCCAGGTCCTATCACACAATGCAACACAAGCCGGGGATAGGGTTTTTACCTTATAATAGCCAAGAATGCTTGATACGTTTAAAAGAAATCATTTGATACTATCATAAGTGCATAGTGTATAAAACAACTTCAAATCATAAGTATCAATCATAGGCGACATGGGTACCATATATCATGTCGCCATACTAGTTCTACAATTAAAATCGCAAATGTCACGTATTTGGAAATTGGATTTCCGTCTATGAACCAAGGCCAGGGATCGTCCTCAACCGATTCGAGACAATCTAGCCTACCATGTCTCAGGAACAGCCGCAACTGCCCCCTGGATCGTAAGGGTCGGTCCACCGATGTGGATTATTATGCCTGAACAATACGTCTCCCCGCCCTTTGGGGCGCAAATGAGCCAACGAATGACTCCATCGGACCCGGATCGTCCGATCAAACCGAGGCGCCTCGCAACAGCAACAACCACACAGGTGAAAAGTATATAAATGTCAGGGCTGGTAGGTCACTGACACCACCCTAGCTAGAAAGAAACGCATGTCCTCCCTGAGGTCCTCTCTCGTTTCTGGTTCACAACCGGGGTGTGAGGCTCGCGAAGTAAACGTTACACAAAGCTATGCCACGAAGTCCGTGCTTCGATCATCAACCACAAGACTTTGCTTTTCAACAGAAGCCTTGATCAATTGCCACTTAGGCATGCCACACAGGCAATCCACTCTATGTGTTTGATATCCATCAGTATATAACCCCTGAGCTCGTACGTCTCAGAGAAGGGCGTTAAGCAAGAGAATAAATTCTCCACTGCCAAACAGATATATATTTAATGGAAATCAATCACACAGACTAAAATCCAATGTCAGACACCCAGTCCATTTACAAGTCCGTTCTGGGTCTGAACGAAACCGGAGGCACCTAGTACCCCGCATATCCATTGATCTCCAAGTACGTCTGGACGATCACTAACTGTTTCCATCTTCTTGGGTGTACAGCCCAATCAAGATCATCAGTAATTACCCAAACGACGTGAAGACCTCCGGTCTTCGACCACCGTCTTCTTCTTCGACTTATCGTCGTATCAGTTATTCAGAATGGGATAAACCCGGTCTTTCCGAATAACTCGCGTATATTTTAAATAAGTGTTACACAAACCCAACATACGCCTCATTCCAATTCATCAGTCACTAATCATAAATTAATCAAAAGAATAATTTCCTAAATATTAACCCCGAAGGCCGAAACCAACATCAGATCAATATCCAGGAAACCATTCTGCTTAGCTAACCGACAGTTAGTTTCTAAATTTCACATTCATAGGGAAAAGTTCCCATTAATTTTATCAAAGATAAATTCCTTGAATTTATTCTTTAATCTATTTTTGAATATCAATTCAAACTAGTCGGGATTAGCGAACCTTACCGAAGTAATCATTTGTTTTAATTTCCCAATCCCAACCTATTCATCCCATGAATAAAACTGGTAATGCTTCATATCTAACACCATGGTGTTATCGGTAAATTCAATTACCATTTCACGTTCAAATCTAATTAAAGATTTAATTATCGCCTGGAGTAAAACTGGTGATACTCCATTCTCGATCTTTTCAATCTAATTAAAGATTCATTAAAACTCCACTTAGTTTTAATCGTTAACTGGGTTAAAGAATCAGTGTCATTTAAAACACGGTTCACGATAAACCCAAAACCGCATTCCATTAATTATCGGATTAAAGAACGAGTGTTATTTAAAAACACTGTCCACGATAAACCCAAAAATCAATATCAATTCAATTCCAATTAAATATTATTTAATTGGTACACTTCATTAAATCTAAATAAAAAGATTTAATCTTTTCTCCACTGGGTTCAAGAACAGTGTTAGTCAAGACACCATTCACGACAAACCCAAATCACATTTAATAATAAATACAAGGCTCTGAATAGAAAATATCCCGGCTTATATTCAATATAAAATTCTACGACCAACAAATATCGTATTGGAAATAACGATATATATATCTATATCTTTCAAATTTCCATAACAACACCTATATAGTCACGAAATCCAACATCGAAATATTCCAAAGGCAACTTCGATTCAAATCCATTCAAATGCAATCATTGGAAATTCTGGTTATTTTCAAAACCATTTCAAATTCAATTTATTTATTTAAAATTAAATAGAATTATAATTCTAGTTCAAAACTAGTTCATTTCGATAAAAATCTATTTTTATCTTTTCAAATATGGATTTTTTCATCCCAATTTTTCCCTAATCATTTCTTATGATTTTACACAAATTATTACTATTTTTAATAATTTTATCAAGGCCCGTACAGTCGATTTCCATCAACGGCCATCGAACTGCACTTACAGCGACCTTTTTCAAATTTGATCTGGACATAATTCCAAATCCAACCGTTAGATTTCTAATTTCTAATATTCGTTAGAAAGCTCTTTTCGATACGAACCCAACGGTTCCGGTTTTAGGAGAATCCGACGGTCGGATCTCCCGTAATATCCATTCGAAGTCAATGGTCGAAATTCGCGAACTGCCGCGGCGCGTTCTATTCAGGCCATTATATTATATATATATAATATATATAATATATACTTCGTCGATTTCAATTCAAAACGTGCCTTATAAATCGTTTTTCAATTCATTTTCAAAGCGGTTTCAACTTCATATTCAATTTCAAATCAAAATTTGAATATTCCAATATAAATTCGTTTTAAATTCATTTCAAATCGATTTCAATTCAATTTGAATTCGAATTCATTTCTATTCAATTTCAATTCGAATTCATTTCTATTCAATTTCAATTCGAATTCATTTCTATTCAATTTCAATTCGAATTCATTTCTTTTCAAAATATTAGATTTTGAAATCACTTTCGATATTCGTTATAAAATGAATAAAATCGATATAAATATCGATCACGTCAAAATGGCGTCAATCTAACCAACACGGCTTCATATGTTTCTATTTTCAAATATTCTATTTCAAATATTTCTATTTCAAATATTTTTATTTCAAATATTTTTATTTCAATTATTTCTATTCAAATATTTCTATTTCAAATATTTTTATTTCAAATATTTTTATTTCAAATATTTCTATAAAAATATTTCTTTTTCGAAACTGGAATGAGGCCCAATCAATTACCATATAATGTTAATTATATGGATTTTCTACAATACATGTATACAATAACAACGATGAATAATCAACCATCATCCAAAGTGCATTCTACACTGTATAAGCAACAAATATAAATATTCAACGCTTATAACAGTCTGTCAATCAATCGATCGACATACAACTAAACAAGCGGGATTAGTGTACTTCAAATATTATCCCAATACCCGTGTGGGGTTTCAAACAATCAAACACATATTTTATTTGTGCAGTTGGGCGATGTGTAAAATTTATCGTCCCAATCAATATCCTTCAAATAGGTGTACATAAACAAACCGTCCGGTTTGTAAATGAATATTTATTTATTCACATTCACGTTAAAAATTATATTTTTAACGATCAAACTATTTTATTCAACCTATGAATATTCTATTCGGTTCATTTATTAAATTAAATGTTATCTTTATTTTTCTAACTTATTTTTAGAAAATTTCGGCGGCATAACGGCACGATACTAGAAACGGGACAAGGCCTAGCCTCATCCCCAGTCTAGTGAAGGCTCATGCCATTCACACATCAATCAAATCAATTTCATTTCACCAAACAATTCAATTCAAACCAAATAATCTAACCAACTACACAACCAAACAATTAAACAAACAAGTCATCCATGGTCTGTGCATGACGGGTGTCGGGTGCTACTAAACACCGTCTACATCCTAGTATTTATATATATAACTAGAAAATTAAATTAAAGAGTGAGAAATTCTCACAGAATAGCTAATCCAATGCCACGACTCTTCTTATGCAGAAATCTTCGTCGTTCTGCCTCTTGTCACTTTCTTTGCCCGTATTCTCTATATATGTAAAAATCACATTTTTACTTTGCTATTCAATATATAAAAATCGAATTTTTACTTTGCTATTCAATATATAAAAATCGAATTTTTACTTTGCTATTTAATATATAAAAATCGAATTTTTACTTTGCTATTCAATATATAAAAATCGAATTTTTAATTTGCTATTCAATATATAAAAATCAAAATTTTACTTTGCTATTCAATATATAAATAATTAAAACAAAGAAAACTTACGGTGGTTGATCGAACGGGGAGGAGAGCGTCGCTGGGGGTGGTCTTCGGTCGGCAGCAGGAGGATTGGGGGGGTATCGATCGGCAGTAGGAGGAAGGGGGTATCGATCGGCAGTAGGAGGAAGGGGGGTATCGATCGGCAGTATAAGGTAGGGGGGTCGGTGATGCGCGCGGCAGCTTAAAGCAAGGGGGGTGGAGTTTGCAGTAAGAAGAGGAGAAGAGAGCGGAGGGGCTGAGGAAAGAAAAGGGGAGGAAGGAGAAGATCGGAGGGTGGCTGGGGGAGTTCGTCGGAGGTGGGGCTTGCCGGCGGCGGGCCGCGGTGGGAGGACGTGGCGGCTTCGACGATCGTTCGTCGTTCTTTTTTTTTCTGAAGGAAATCGATTTGGTCAAAGGAAGAGAAGGGGGGGTTAAGTGAAAGAGAGGGTATAATATAATATATATATGTATTTAAATTATTTTATTTATCCAAAAAGTAACCTTTTTATTCGACCTCACAACGAGGCCCACCACCTGTCGTTCATAGCTAATTTCCCCCATTCCGAACACAATGGGATATGTATCGTAAGCTGATTCGACCGTTTCGATCAGTTTTTCGTCAAAATCAACATATAACTCTATATATTGAATTTGAATGCGCATTTCAATTTACCGGGGTCACATACTAACTCGAAAAATTCCAGAAAAATATTTTCTAGCTTCGTATTGACGATACGGTCCTAACAAAACTAATTTCGTCGAATTCTGAGACCGTTTGAAAAATGGCCATTTTCCAGTCGATTAAAATCAACTAAAACTGGTCAAATGCGTTTTCCTTTGCCACGCTCACATATTGAATCGAAAAATTATGAAATTTGGAATCTAGCAATAACTTTACATCACGAACCCAACAAAAGTGGTTTCGTCGAATTCCGAGGTCGTTTGCAAATTTCCATTTTTAAGGGCCTGAATTCCATAGCGACTATTCAGAATTTTCAACTGGACATATCTTTTGATTCCCGCTATGAAATTTCGATTTTTCGGATTCGTTGGAAATATATCATCAATTAGATCCTATTATTTTTGGTTTCACTAAAATCCGGCTTGTTCTGTACCCGGTATGTTCAATTGAAGTTTGAAATCGAATTATCGAACTACCGTGCCATTTTCAATTCCTTCAATAATTATATATAATTATTTATATTCTAATGACGACGTATATAATATATACGTCAAATTTTATTCAAAATAAATTTCTGGTCGATATTATATAAAATAATTCATTTTAAATAATCAAAATTCGCTAAAATTGCCAAAATAAAATTTTTAAACTGGCCCAGATTTTCGGGTTGTTACAGTTTGTCTCGCCTCTTTTCTTCTGTTTCCCCCCGGCTCTCAGGGAGGAAACACCAGGGTCTAGTCAGGATTTGGATATCATCTTCTAGGAGCTACTTCTGAAGTATGGCTTGAGTCTCTGTCTCTTATATGGCTTGCTCTTTAATATGGGGAATGATGTTTTTCTTTTAAATACCTATGTACTCTGATGATGTAAGACAGAAGTGTTTTAATGGTTTTATGACTCATGGTATTATGTAACAAAGTATTTTGGTGATTTAATAAAGTTGTTTATTTTCCACTGCAAATTTTTTATATCTGTCTTGTGATATTCTGTGTCTGTTTACCAAAAACGCTCCACTGAAGTTAAGGCATTCCCTTTGTGAGTGATCTTTATGGAGGTGGGGTGTTACATGTAGGTGGGTATTTTGGGTAATGGGCTGGATTAGAATTTGGGGTGAGGCCCGATGTTATATTATTTAATTTTAATTCAATTTAAAATCGGTATAACTTGTAATTTAAATATTTCTCTCGTACGATATCAGAATAACGAACGGTCGGATCCGTTGGGATCGTATGGACGAGAGCTACACACTGGAACTGACTTGGAGTGGATTCGAGCTAGTTTCAATTTGTGGCAAAATAAATTGTCTGATCAAAATCAACTAACGCAAATCGTTATTTAACGGTTAACGCAAAATGTGAGTAATCTCACTAACTCTGCTCAAATTATGTTTTTATAAAATATTTTTAGAATTTATAAATAATGGTTGTTTGCTTTGTGTTGGTTGTTTGGTTGAACTGCTAGTCAGTTGATTGAAAATATAGATAACGATATAGATATAAATCGTTAATCAAATATTGATTCTGTTTAGCAGAATATTTCATAGTAAAATGAAATTGATGTTAATTTTATTATTTAACATCTGTGGATGTAGGGAAACAAGTTGGAGGGACCCAACTAGGTCCCTCAACATTTATTTTACTGTTTTTCATATATTGTGTTATATGATGTGATATGAAATCTGTTTTTGATTTTGTATGTTTGAATGATACTGATCATTTTTGTATGGTACGTTAAATACCATAAGGAATACAAGAGTATTAAAAGGAAAATTTCAATGTCATATTAAAAAAGAAATATTTATAAAATCAAAAGCTTTTATAAAAAGAAAATATTTATTTATAAAATAAATAGATTTAAAAGGAATATTTATTTGTTAATCAAATAGGCAGAATTGAAGGGAAATATTTGTAAAACATTTACAGATAGAATTGAAAAAGAATTATTTGTATACTATTTACAATAGAATTGAAAAGGGATATTTATTTGGAAATAAATAGAATAGCAAGGGGAAATACGTGTAAAATGAATAAAAAAGGGAATAGTTAGATTATCAAAGGAATTACCTATAAAATCAATAGATTTTATAAATTGAAATATTTTATAGAATAAATAGGATTATTAAAAAGGGATTTATTTTGTAAATAAATAGATTATAAAAGGAAATACTTGAAAAGTGACTGGAATTGTATAAAAGGAGAATTTTACATTTGAAAGGTTTAGACCCATGCTTCGCACACAGGTATTACATGCTATGGATTTAAAGCAAAGATTTTAAATAGAATCTATTCCGACCGATAGATTGAGAAGATAAATTTATAAATAATATTTTAGAAATTAAGTAAGATATTTTGTCATTGGATAAATAGAATATATAAATCAGGACTTATATAGAGAAGTAATAATCGATTTCAACATCGACATTTGAAACTGAATAAATGTAGAGTTAATCAAAGGAGTTAATCACTTAGAGTTAACCAGTTAGAGTTAATTAGATAGAGTTAATCGAATTAGAATTAACTGAATATTAGTTATTCAGTTAGAGTTGATCGAATGTAGTTATTTGAGATAGAGTTAGTAAAACATAGTTATTTAGGATGTGTTGCCACTTCGTACGACTGCTAGCGTAATTCGCAGGGCTGTAGATAGCCTACAGCGGTCAGATGTTTCTTGAGGGAATCAGGCGTAATCATTGTGATCGCTGCGATCTAGAGTCAAGCAAATGGAGTTAAATTGAATATTAGCCATTCGAAATAAAGTTAAAACAAACATAGTTATTCGAATATAAATTAATCGAATATTAGTTATTAGATAGGAGTTAAATAGGCTGAGTAAGGTAAGTTGAGTTAATCAAGTAAGTTAATCAAGTTGAGTTAGTTAAGACGTGTTGATCAAACCGAGTTAATCCAAAGAAGTTAATCCAAAGGAGTTATTCGAAATAGTTTATTCGAACATAATTAAGGGAGTTAATCAAATATAGTTTATTCGAAAAGAGATTAATCGAATGTAAATCATTCGAAGGGAATTAATCGAATGTAAATCATTCGAAGGGAATTAATCAAATGTAAATCATTCGAGGGGAATTAATCAAATGTAAATCATTCGAGATGAGATTATCGAATATAGTTATTTGAAGAAAGAGTTATCGAATATAGTTATTCGAAGAAAGAGTTATCGAATATAGTTTATTCGAAAAGGATTTATCTAATAAAGATTTTTCGAAAGAGAGCTATGCGCTAGAATCGATTATATCGAATTAAGGAAAGTAATATTTACTTCCCGTTCCAAATCAAGTTTTACTAATTTAATAATAAATTAGTTGTTTGTTTATTTATTCAAATTAAGGAAGAAAAAATTTATATTTAAGTTATTATATTTCGAAAGTATGAGATTATATCTCTATGGTTATAATCAAATAATTTTGGTAAAGAAGTGGATTCGTAAATAGAATCCGAGAGTTTCGTAAGGAAGTTTGTTAAAGGTTTAATGGAAGACCTTGTCTGTTTCGAAGTTAGAAATGTTGTTCAGTTAAGGTCTGAGAGGTAATTATACCCCAACTTGATTGACTTCGTTTTTAACTAAGGAATGGTTAAGGTTCGATAGTGAAGGTTGGTTAAGTGAATCTAGTTAATGAGTGTAATGGTTCGAGTTCGCATAGTGACGTTATATTTAAACGTCTATTTAAATCTAATAAAGGAGTTTTGGAAACGGCTTCCAAATAAAGATCGGAAATGTTTTATAATATAGAAAATGTATAGAAAGGGAAAATGAATAAATTAATAATAAATTAATTTAAAAAGTGAAAATGTTGAATGCTGATTGATTGATAGAGTTTCCACCTGGAAATAATACCGTTGTTTGCACACCTGTTTTTTCTTTGATAGTTAAATCATTGACTATCGAAGTTTTTGACCATTTTCCGTCGTCAATACGGAGAGACCGGGATCAGATTTTTATCTGAAAACCACTCTGTCTGGACGTTAGCATTGCAATCAATTATGATGAAAGTAATTGAAGACGGAGTTATACAAGGGTTATCCTGTATACAGAATAGTGCTTTCGGTTTGTCCAGTCCCAGGACAAACGTGAATGGACGAATGTCTGACAGAGTATAGCCAATGGATCGCGTAAGTTGATCTCTTCAAATGAACTAACGTTTTGGTGGCGGAGGAATTCGTTTCTCTTAGCTTTATACCCGTGGTATTTTTGAGGAAATCAAATTGGTGATTTCACGGGTAAGACCATGTGGCACTCAAAGTAAATAAATGTATGATCTGTCAAAGATACGTTATGTGTTGGATCTAGAATAACCCTAGAGGGGGGGTGAATAGGGTTTTTGACAGTTTTTAACTGAATTAAAAATCACACAAGATAAATAAAAATAAACAGATCACAGAATATAGCAGAAACAGAAATGCAGAAAATAAATCACACACAGATATACCCAGCTTCGGCAAAACCCTGCCTACTGCTGCATTTCTAAGGTTTCTACTAGGTGATAGAACAGATCCCGCATACAAGACCATGTACACTCGCAAAATCTGCTCCTATTCTAACCCTACGCTCAAACCCCTAGACTGATTCAAACCCCTGAATCGGATTTTCCCCAGATTACAAACCCGTAACCTGTATTCCTAGATTTTACAGAGTCTAGTACTGTCAGTTAACTCCTAACTGAAACTCCCCTAGAGTTTTACAGACTCTATAAACTGTTCAGAATTGTTTACAAACGAAACTGAAAATACAACAAAAATATATAAAAGAAACCCTTAAAAAAAATTAACTAAGGAGATTAAGTTATAAGGTCATCCCTTTTTTAAAAACAAGCTTAGCCAAGTGGAAAAATAGGCCGGTCCATTCACTTTTATTTGCCCGATCTCTTTTGCTTTTCGGAATCAGAAATGGCGACCGTCAAAAGGGGAATTAGGGTTTCCTTCTAATCCCAAACCGAAGTCAATTGCTTGAATGATGGAATCCAATTCTCTGATTCTCAAGTTCTTGTCGATGGTCTTGATCGACTACTGGTGCTCCTTTCTTCACCGATTTGGGGTTTTGCTTCTGCGATCGAAAAACGTGAGTTTTCTCAATTTTCTGGCTTTTAATTTCTTGCGAGTTGTTGTGTGGTTTCGATGCATAAACTGCCTGTGATGATGTGGTGTCATATAGGATTTCATATTCTTAACTTGCGCTCTGATTTCTTGAATGATTCGATCTGATTTTGTGGGATTTTCAATTTGGTTTCCACTTTTGATCCTCTTGATAAAATTGGCTTTAATGATTTGCTGTTGCGTGATTTCCTATTTTTGCTTCCTCTTTGGTTTCTCGGCCTTGATTTGATTATAGCAATTCTGGAAAAATTTAATTGCTTTCCCTTTTTGATTTGTGGCCTGCGAGATTGTTGTGATGCATCCAGACTTGTTTTCGATCTTCCATGAATCTGGAGAATTAATTTGTCCCCTTCGATTTGCTATGTTGTTGCCACGGCTATGGTTTAATTCTTTACCACGTTTATTTGGGAAGGATTGACTGAAAAAAATGCATGATTGAAATTGTTGTGGTCCCTTTGAATAAATGCCGAGAAATCAGAAAAGAATTCTTGCCAAAAAAAAAATTCTCCCTGATTTGCTGATTTCTGCAACTTGATTGCTTAGCAAAAAAAAAATTATATTTCGAATTGCTTTTCTTGCCAAGAATAACTCTTGCTGAAAATGTTTGAACTGATTAAAAACTTTGCTATAAAAACACAGTGAGATTTCTTTAGACAATTTAGTACTTGCCAAATATTGTGCTCTGATTTTCTTTGAATTTTACATGAGCATTACTGGAAAGAGATTTCCAATTTCTCTTACATTTCTGGAAATAAAGATTGATTTGTTTCTTACATAACATTGTGCATGCTGTAATACTGGACATCATTCAAGTTGGTTTTATTTGATAAAGCATTCCCCTTTTGCTGGTTCCTAGATTTGCTTGATTAAAACCATGCTGATTTCCTTGAAGTATGACCATATACGTGACTTGTATTTGTGTATTAGTGCACTGCTATTCACTTGAGCATTCTTGAACAATTATACATGCATGATGGTTACCTTGTCAGTTTGTATTTGCCATAAAAAAAATCTGCATTACCTTTTCACCTTGAACTTAAGAGTTGGCATTGAAAAATCAAGTTGACCTGTAGTGTATGATTGTTTTGATCATGCCAAACCTTCTTGCTGTGTGATTAAACCATTGCTGCAAATACATGCTGTTTTGGTTGATCTGTGTAGCACTGAGTTGTTTGTTTGCTGAATGAACTTATATGATGTTGCACTTGTAAGTTTTGCTCCACCATTTACACTCAGACTTGAATCGATCTTGCTGAACCTCGCTGTACTTATTCATTGTGCTCGACCACTTGTCCATTTGCATTAGAACCATGCTGTGCTCACTTTCCACCTTATGCTACTGTAAACATCTTGCACCATTCATGAATTGTATTATATGCTGCTACTATGATATGTTGCTTGACCAATTTCCTTGCCAAAGTACACTTCACTTGCTGTTTTGTTGAGTTGTTAGATGGTGGAAACATGGCTCCATTTACTGCTTATGAGCTGTCCATGCATGTGTATCACCTTGACTTGTTGCATTGACATCTTTGTTTTATGAGATGGCTCGGACATTGTATTTTTCATTTTCTGTCTTGTTCACATGAGTTTTCAATTGAACTGAGTCGAGAAGGTCCACTGCGGCTACTCCTCAGCGGCAAGCTGATTTGGCGAGGCAGTGCGCATGTGTATATGCATGCACGTGTGTACATGCAGCCATCAGACTATTTTTCTGTCCCTGTATTATATATAAACTGTCTAGACACAGTTGAATTAACAAATCAGATCAAGTCAGAAAAATGATGAGAAACACACCGAAATTCTGAGGCAAATAAAATTTAAAAATAAATTTATATTTGCATGTATTCAGTTTTATTCTATTGCAGTGTACTGTGTGTGTGTTTCATTGTGACAGGTGATGATGACTGGACTGACTTGAAGACTGTGAAGATTGGACTAACAGTGAAGATTGAAGACAGAGACAGAAGACAAGAAGACAATGTTGTACATGTGTCAGTGTGTATGAGTGAAAGAATGTATATGTGAATAAAATGAGTGGTTGAGTGTTTATGTTTGTACAAATGAAACTGTAGCTGAGTCAAAGAATGTACTGTAAGAATTAAATATTAGAGATGTGTTCAAATAGTGGAGTTTAGATAAATTTGTACTGTTTGATATTGAAATAAAATATTATGTTCAAATAAAATACTGTGTGAATATTTGAATTTCTGTACAGCTGTATTTTATTTAATCATAAATATTAAATTCCTGTCTGTGATGTAAAAAAAAACAGTACAATAACAAACACATTTAAAAAAAAATTATATATACTTGTTTGTTATCATCAAACAAAAATCATATAGTTGTGTATACAACACCGTAATATATAACAATCTCCCCCTTTTGATGATGACAAACAAATAAAAGATTTTGAATATAATAAATGTGTTTGTTCGTGAAAATTTGAACTCCCCCTATTTATTAGCTCCCCCTACAACAGAAAACTCCCCCTATAACTGTGCATGAGTGCACTGTATGAGTAATAATAAAATTTCAAAATTAGAAATATTTATAAAATATTCACTCATAAATCAAAATCTAATCCATTCTCCCCCTTTGTTATCATCAAAAGGTTACAGAGTTTAAAATACAGATGAAAATTGACTAATAATATAATTTCAGCTTAAGAGTAAGAACTGTCATCATAAATTTCAATCAGTCAAACAAAAATCATAATATTCTAAGAACAGGTGGCATATTTCACATTGTAGAGAATGACGGATATACGATGAATTTTATATAAAATGGAGAGAGTTAAAAAAAATATGAATATTTTCCAACTATTTTTAAAACAGATTTTAAGAAATTGAGGTACAAAACAGTGATGAATTTGGACTATAATTATAAATTCAACTTAAGTGACAAAATCAGATAGTCTCAAATCCCAGTAGCTATCAATAAACAAATCATAATACTTCATAAGATATTAACACATTTCACAGATTAGAACATGGATTGATAGGCTGGTTTTTATAAACACCAAGGAGGATTTCAGTTTAATTTTAATTTAACATATTATTTCCTTTTCTTTTATCTTTTATTTAAGAGCACACTGACCACGCATAACCAGAGCTTGGATTTTTAAATGAGGTCAGTCGCAACTTAAATTATAAGTTGTCTCTTAACCATGCATGACCAGAGTTTGGATTTTTAAATGAGGTTAGAGACACACTTATTATATATGCTTATCATTTCAGCTTTTAAAAAAAAAAGAAAAACTCCTCGGTATAAAACCAATATATGGATGATAGAAAATGTGGTAGGTACAGAAATGGATTGTGAAATAAATTTCTAAATTAATTATATTATGAAATATGACCAACTGTACGGGGATTATTGCTAATTTTCAATTATCACTAATTCTGAATGATAATATAACCACAATTCCATCACAAATATTTTCACTGTTTTTTTTTTCAAGATGATTTAAAAAATATTAAACTCTCCACATTAAAAAAAATTTATTATGGATAGCAGAATGATGATAGATAATGAGGATGGTTGTGAAATAATTGCCAGTTCAAAGATATTATAATAAATATTCAACCATCATGAAAATCCAGATAAAATCTCCTCTTGTTGTGAAATATATTGCAGTCATAATTCATCACAATTTCAAATTCTGATATATTTTGATGAATTATAAATACAGAACAATTTGGATATTGATTTCAATTTCTGAATGAATAAAAAATAAATAATTTTAAAATTGAAAATCAATTACAAGAGGAATATGAAGAGCTATAGAGGACAAGAGGGATAAGAACAATATATACATGATGAGAATAAGAAAAAAGAATTCAGCACTTCCTAATCTGATACCACTTGTAGTCTTTATTTATGAGGATGGTAACAAGACATTGGAGACAAACAAGTATATCACAGACAAAAGAATTTTAAATACAAAGCCCAGGCAGATCAAATTAATTTCATGTATCAGAGCATGGTATGTATTTGATACCAAAACAAGCAGTCATCAATAAATATTTTCAAGTCAATTTCTTCTAACCAGAGCAACATGATTTCAGAATAAACATTTTTCAAAACAGTATCAGAGCAGCACACAATTCGTTTCAAAGCACACTTGTGAAGACATTTCTGATGGTCACAGAATACGATTCACGATCCAAGATTAAAAATACCGTTTATTTTAAATCATTTGAAGAAATATGAAAATATCAGGATTTAATAAATCAATCACACCAATTTATAAATTTTTGATTCGAGATATGTGTGAGATTTCATAAATCAATAATTTCAAATGATTTTAAACAAACAAATATTTAAATCAAGTAACCATGAAATAACAAATTCAAGACCGGATTTTCAAAGAGTTTTCACAAGAATTTTCTGACATGTATAAGAGAAATTTCAGATCATTTACATCAAATTTGAAAGGTATTCATGATCCAGAAAATTAATAATTTATTTGAAATCACTTGAATCAATGTCAAGTTTGAGATATAATGAATCATTCACACAAGATCGATAATTTCAAATTTAAGAGGTATGTGAGATTCAAAATATCAAGAATTTCAGATGATTTCAAACAAACCAATTTGAACCATAATCATCATGAATATAAGAGGGATTTCAAGATGTATCACTGAGATTCTAGACAATTTACAATATTCAAGCCAATCTGAAAATGTCTGAAATTATCACAACTGATAAATAACAGAGTGTACTGTAATGAGTATAATATTTTCAGCGTTTCCAAAATGAATTGGAAGAAACTCAAAACAGCATAAGCGTGTGAAATTTCATTAATTATTCAGATCTTCAAAAAATTTAGAATTCTAATTAACAGTGTTCAAGATATGATATGAATGCATCAACACTGTTATGAATTCAATAATCAGAAACTAAACTTCAAAACAATTGTAGATATTTACAAGTTTAAATACAAGATCTGGAAAAGATTAAAATATCATAATTATATTCAACTAAGGCAAATTTCCAGAAAAATATGAATTCTACAATTGGAAGTTAATGAAGCCCAGAAGAAGTTACAGTGATGTGACAGTGAAAAATTAAAACAGAAGAGATAAAGTAAATACACAGATGGGGTAGAAGGAGAAATAAACAAAAATAAAAAAAATATTTACAAAGATGAGTTTAGAGATCATACCAGAATCCAATGTAAATCAGAATCTCTAACTCAACAGATCTTGGCCTAAGGAACTGTAAATGACACAGAGTTATAGACAATCTTGATTTCAAATTTCTTTTCAGCACAGCAGTTCCTCAGCCACCTTCGATACCTAACAGTTTATAGAATCGAGTGGTCTAACAAAGTTTGTAAAACCACTCACAGTTGTATTCATAGCTTTATGTACCCAAACCTGCTTATATAACAATCCGTTAGAATCAACTAGAGTTCCCTTTGTAACCCAAATTTGTTTAGGTTTTCCAAAAATCATTTTATTTCTTTTCGGGATCCAAAATGAATTGTTATCAAACCAATTCTTATCTCGATTGTGATTCAAAAAACTTTTGGAATTTTTAAAATTCAAATTTTTAGAATGACTCTTCTTGAAGCAGTTTAAAGAGTTTTTGAAATCACAAGAGTTCAAACTTTCAAAATCATTTCTTTTCCCAAAACCAAGACCATTTTTATGACTAGAAGAAAATTGATTTTTCAACAACATATTCAAAGATTTTTCACCAATTGAAAAGCATTTCAAACTCAATTCAAGATTGTTGATTTTGGATTTAAGATCGGAATTCTCTTTCATTAGATTCGAACAACGATTAATGCTGATCTTTCTCTTTTCAGTATCATTCTGTTTCAAAATCAAATTTTCGTTTTCAAGCATTTTAACTTTGGTCTTGGATTCAAAGATCTCTGATTCAAATTTAATTTGTTTTTCAGATCCAAGTTTCTTGAGATTTTCAATCTCTTTTTCAAACTCACTCAAAATCAGATCTGTTTTCAACAAACTATCACTTTCAGCAATTTCAAGTTTGGAATTTTCGATAGCCTTAAAATTGTTAAATTCCTTTTGAAAAAAATTGTTTGCATTTTTCAACTCAATCTCGTTACCTTTTAAAACTAGAATTTCTTCTTCAAGCCTTTGAATGTTATTGTTGAGATGAACGAGATCTGTTTTTAATTTCAAACAATTTTCACAATTAGAATTTTCAAATTTCACAACATTTTCAAGTTTTAATTCCAAACACTGAATTTTGCTGGTCAACTCATGATTTTCAGTTTTCTAAGCTTTGTTTTTAGATTGGAGTTTATCAACAGATTTCGTTAAATCAAGACACATGTAAACCAAATCTTCATATGAGAGATTTTCTGTTTCAGCATTTGTTGATTCTCCCTCATCTGATTCATCTGAAGTTTCATCTACATGACTTGTTAAGCATAGATCTGAATCAAAGTTGACATTATGGGGTTTTGAGCTGTTGTCAGATTTTCCATACAACTTGTTGAGAGTTCTCCAAACATCCTGTGCAGATAAACAATGACAGATAAGATTAAACTGTTCAGTGCTAAGATAGTCAAATATATTTTTCATAGCACGAGCATTGAAATTAATATCTACACTATCAAACCCATTGATAATGACATCCCAACATTTAATATTAACATATTTTAAATAAAATTCCATTTTGGATTTCCAGTTTAAAAAATCTGTTCCATTGAAAATAGTTGGAGATGAGCTGGACTGACTCTCTATCGACTGACAACTAGGAATCACCATTACCCTAGAGTTAACAGAATACCTGGCTCTGATACCACTGTTGGATCTAGAATAACCCTAGAGGGGGGGTGAATAGGGTTTTTGACAGTTTTTAACTGAATTAAAAATCACACGAGATAAATAAAAATAAACAGATCACAGAATATAGCAGAAACAGAAATGCAAAAAATAAATCACACATAGATATACCCAGCTTCGGCAAAACCCTGCCTACTGCTGCATTTCTAAGTTTTCTACTAGGTGATAGAACAGATCCCGCATACAAGACCATGTACACTCGCAAACCCTGCTCCTATTCTAACCCTACGCTCAAACCCCTAGACTGATTCAAACCCCTGAATCAGATTTTCCCCAGATTACAAACCCGTAACCTGTATTCCTAGATTTTACAGAGTCTAGTACTGTCAGTTAACTCCTAACTGAAACTCCCCTAGAGTTTTACAGACTCTATAAACTGTTCAGAATTGTTTACAAACGAAACTGAAAATACAACAAAAATAAATAAATAAAAGAAACCCTTAAAAAAAAGTAACTAAGGAGATTAAGTTATAAGGTCATCCCTTTTTTAAAAACAAGCTTAGCCAAGTGGAAAAATAGGCCGGTCCATTCACTTTTCTTTGCCCGATCTCTTTTGCTTTTCGGAATCAGAAATGGCGGCCGTCAAAAGGGGAATTAGGGTTTCCTTCTAATCCCAAACCGAAGTCAATTGCTTGAATGATGGAATCCAATTCTCTGATTCTCAAGTTCTTGTCGATGGTCTTGGTCGACTACTGGTGCTCCTTTCTTCACCGATTTGGGGTTTTGCTTCTGCGATCGAAAAACGTGAGTTTTCTCAATTTTCTGGCTTTTAATTTCTTGCGAGTTGTTGTGTGGTTTCGATGCGTAAACTGCCTGTGATGATGTGGTGTCATATATGATTTCATATCCTTAACTTGCGCTCTGATTTCTTGAATGATTCGATCTGATTTTGTGGGATTTTCAATTTGGTTTCCACTTTTGATCCTCTTGATAAAATTGGCTTTAATGATTTGCTGTTGCGTGATTTCCTATTTTTGCTTCCTCTTTGGTTTCTCGGCCTTGATTTGATTATAGCAATTCTGGAAAAATTTAATTGCTTTCCCTTTTTGATTTGTGGCCTGCGAGATTGTTGTGATGCATCCAGACTTGTTTTCGATCTTCCATGAATCTGGAGAATTAATTTGTCCCCTTCGATTTGCTATGTTGTTGCCACGGCTATGGTTTAATTCTTTACCACGTTTATTTGGGAAGGATTGACTGAAAAAAATGCATGATTGAAATTGTTGTGGTCCCTTTGAATAAATGCCGAGAAATCAGAAAAGAATTCTTGCCAAAAAAAAATTTCTCCCTGATTTGCTGATTTCTGCAACTTGATTGCTTAGCAAAAAAAAAATTTATATTTCGAATTGCTTTTCTTGCCAAGAATAACTCTTGCTGAAAATGTTTGAACTGATTAAAAACTTTGCTATAAAAACACAGTGAGATTTCTTGAGACAATTTAGTACTTGCCAAATATTGTGCTCTGATTTTCTTTGAATTTGACATGAGCATTACTGGAAAGAGATTTCCAATTTCTCTTACATTTCTGGAAATAAAGATTGATTTGTTTCTTACATAACATTGTGCATGCTGTAATACTGGACATCATTCAAGTTGGTTTTATTTGATAAAGCATTCCCCTTTTGCTGGTTCCTAGATTTGCTTGATTAAAACCATGCTGATTTCCTTGAAGTATGACCATATACGTGACTTGTATTTGTGTATTAGTGCACTGCTATTCACTTGAGCATTCTTGAACAATTATACATGCATGATGGTTACCTTGTCAGTTTGTATTTGCCATAAAAAAAAATCTGCATTACCTTTTCACCTTGAACTTAAGAGTTGGCATTGAAAAATCAAGTTGACCTGTAGTGTATGATTGTTTTGATCATGCCAAACCTTCTTGCTGTGTGATTAAACCATTGCTGCAAATACATGCTGTTTTGGCTGATCTGTGTAGCACTGAGTTGTTTGTTTGCTGTATGAACTTATATGATGTTGCACTTGTAAGTTTTGCTCCACCATTTACACTCAGACTTGAATCGATCTTGCTGAACCTCGCTGTACTTATTCATTGTGCTCGACCACTTGTCCATTTGCATTAGAACCATGTTGTGCTCACTTTCCACCTTATGCTACTGTAAACATCTTGCACCATTCATGAATTGTATTACATGCTGCTACTATGATATGTTGCTTGACCAATTTCCTTGCCAAAGTACACTTCACTGGCTGTTTTGTTGAGTTGTTAGATGGTGGAAACATGGCTCCATTTACTGCTTATGAGCTGTCCATGCATGTGTATCACCTTGACTTGTTGCATTGACATCTTTGTTTTATGAGATGGCTCGGACATTGTATTTTTCATTTTCTGTCTTGTTCACATGAGTTTTCAATTGAACTGAGTCGAGAAGGTCCACTGCGGCTACTCCTCAGTGGCAAACTGATTTGGCGAGGCAGTGCGCATGTGTATATGCATGCATGTGTGTACATGCAGCCATCAGACTATTTTTCTGTCCCTGTATTATATATAAACTGTCTAGACACAGTTGAATTAACAAATCAGATCAAGTCAGAAAAATGATGAGAAACACACCGAAATTCTGAGGCAAATAAAATTTAAAAATAAATTTATATTTGCATGTATTCAGTTTTATTCTATTGCAGTGTACTCTGTATGTGTTTCATTGTGACAGATGATGATGACTGGACTGACTTGAAGACTGTGAAGATTGGACTAACAGTGAAGATTGAAGACAGAGACAGAAGACATGAAGACAATGTTGTACATGTGTCAGTGTGTATGAGTGAAAGAATGTATATGTGAATAAAATGAGTGGTTGAGTGTTTATGTTTGTACAAATGAAACTGTAGCTGAGTCAAAGAATGTACTGTAAGAATTAAATATTAGAGATGTGTTCAAATAGTGGAGTTTAGATAAATTTGTACTGTTTGATATTGAAATAAAATATTATGTTCAAATAAAATACTGTGTGAATATTTGAATTTCTGTACAGCTGTATTTTATTTAATCATAAATATTAAATTCCTGTCTGTGATGTAAAAAAAAACAGTACAATAACAAACACATTTAAAAAAAAATTATATATACTTGTTTGTTATCATCAAACAAAAATCATATAGTTGTGTATACAACACCGTTATATATAACATTATGTCCTCAAGCCTCATCAGCCGGGAAATGACAGAAATCGGGCAGGCAGCGTGGCTAAGTGGGTCGCTCCCATTAGGGTGTATATCACCTATCTAGAGAAAATCCATTTCATTCTTTCATCTATTATCGATGTTGTCCCTTTTTGGGATACGGTGGGTATCTCCCAACCGTTGGTGGTTTACATTCGATACACTCAAGCGAAATGAGTGGTCGGTCATGTGTGGGCCGGGTTGCAAGACGTTCTTGTTGAACCCAGTTTATTCGTCTCTAGAGTGTATCGGCAGGTGGTCCCATATCTTGTCATAGTCGGAATCCAATCTCCAATAAGCGCCTGCGGTTTTGTTTGTATATTATATATGTGAAACGTGAGATGCAAGCGTTCTGCTAGATTGTTAATTACTTGTGATTTGACATTATTATAATTTCAGAGAAGTATTGATTTCCAAACTGTTTTGGGTTATCGTAAGGTGAAAACCATCCGTGTTTATGTGTGGATCGGTCTTACGATTACCTTTTCTTTTGAAAAGGATTTTGAATGGTTAAACCAAATGGTTTGAGTTTACTCACACCAGTCCCATGACTGACCCAGAGTTTATTTTGCTTTTGTTTTCCCTAAACTCTTGGGTGCCCAAATTTGTACGGGCAGTCAAGTAGTTCAGGTCCTTACTGAGATACTTAGAGGAGCTTGAAGCAGGAGGCTTCAGGATTATATAGCTATTGTTATTTCCGCTATGTGTAAGTGTTGTACTCTGATAATGTTATTATACTGTTTTATTGCAAAGTTATGTTATATATTATATTTTATTCGTTCCACTGCGAGATTCGTGTTTACTCTGATTGTGTTCTTCTTCTTCTTCTATTCTAATTTTCTATCTTATCTATTCTCACCCTCTAACTTCTTTCTATTGATGATCAGGTATTTCCGATGTCTGAATAGTCAACAATGGTAGTTTTGTGTTGATTTTCGGAGTCGAAAATCCCAGTTTGTTACAGTGGTATCAGAGCTTACGGTTAAGTGATTACCTTGGCTCTGTGGCATGACTCAGTAGAGATGGGGTTAGTAATGCCCTAGATTGAGTTGAGTGTATATATACGAGTGAACGTATTTGTAGTTATAAAAATTGTTTTATTTTGTGGAGATTTATTGGTTGATTTGTTTATAGGTTCTGATCGATCAGTTTGATCCACTGTATCGGTAGGAGTTTCTAAACACTCAAATACAATGGGTCGACACGATATGTTAAAAAGAGGGTAAATGAAAATAATTTTACCGAAAGTATATTTTGATATAGAGGAGATATATATATTGGAATTATAATATATTGAATATATTGGTTGTTATTATAATCGAGTAAGATTATAAATTAAATGATTATGTAAATAACCAATCAGAATTCATACAAGTGAAATATATGGAATCAAAATGAAGCAAATCTGAGATTTAAATCAGAACTGGAATTGAAATTCCCAAAATGTGGAAAGGTGCTTGTAAATGAAGTGGATTAATTATATGAGAATTTTAAAATCCTGGGAGATTTTAAATTGTTTTAGAAGCATCGTGAATGATATTTTGAAATGTATTTCAAAATGGAAATGTTTAAATATGGTTTTGAAAAGTGATATAGTATTGAACTCACTTCGATAGCTGGGAAATAACTCTGATGATGTTGGCCACATCATTAGTGTTCATTTTCGATTTCTAAGTGATGGATTACTACCAAAGATTTTGTTTTCAAATTATTTTGGAAAAAAGGAAGTTGTTTTGAATCCCGAAAGGGAATAATTTATTTTAGAAAAACTAAATTGTTTAAAATCCCCAGGAGGATAGTATGAATTAAAAGAAAATTAAAGAAATTCATGAAAGAAAATATTCATTGAATTGAAACCATTTAACTGGAAATTTAATTGGAAGTGAAATCAGATTTTGAGTTGTGAGATAGAATCTGAAACGGTATTGGATTGGTGAGTTAGGAATTTGGAATCGAGAATGAAACTTGAGTTTGAAATGGTAATTGGCTTGTTTAAGCTAATAGCTGTGTTGAGGATAAATTGATCAGAGATTGATTGGGATGACTTTGGTATATGCTGAATTAGCAGTAGAATGAAAGGATTTAATGATATGCCCGACAAAATGGCACACGTTTATTTTTATGGATTTGGTGATTTATGGGCCGATTTGGCAAGCCGCTTGGCTGTTTGATTTTATTTTGGATTGGAGAAGGCCTAGAGAGGCAAGTTGGGGTTTGAACTATTGACCGGTACAAAGGAGGTGCTAGCGAAATTTTTTGAAAATTTCAGGTGTTAGAAAATTTGAAGGATTTTAGAAAATTTTCGTTGATAAGAATTAATTAATATTTTAATTGGAATTAAATTGGTTCAGTTGAAATTCAAGTTGGCAAGAAAAAAAAATTGTAGTATTCAATAGGGTTTGTTCTCTACCTTAGCAATTTCGAGGACGAAATTATTTTAAGGGGGAAGAATGTAATGACCCGTATTTTTACGGTATATAAATAATTTATTTAATTATTTAAATAATGGTTTGGTTATTTAAAATGACCAGAATCAAATAATATTGAATAATTAATTAAAATAAATAATATAATAATATATTTAATTTCTAAAATAGTCAGAAATAATGGAATTAACAAAATGGTGTGAATTGGATCATCTGTGATATTTAATTCAGTTTACAATTGAATTAGAATGACGAATATATTATTTGAATGGCACTTTGAACGTATAATTATGTTATAATTAAAATCGAGCTCGAAATGGCGCAGTAGTTCGCTATTTGGCGATTTGAACTTCAACCGAATATACAGAAGCCGTTTTAAATCAGATTTCTGTGAAACAAGAAACGTTAGGAGCTGGGGAAGTATATTTTCCTAGTGGAAGAGAAAAATCGGGATTTCATTGTGTAGATTTTGAGTTATGTCCAAATAGATTTTAGAAAAATCGCTATGGAATTCCTTTATAATTTATAACGACATATATAAGGAATTTCAGTATAAATTTGAATATCGATTCAACCGGGATTTGAATAGCGAGTTTGTAAAATCCCAGTGGAGTAGTATGGTATTCTAGTGTGAATATATACGATAATATTTATTTTTAAATATTAAATTTAAGTGTTTTTAAATACATTTATATATTTAAATAGGTTATTTAGAGCTTTAAAAATAGCCAATTTTGCAAACGACCTCAGAATTCAATGAAACTAATTTTGTTTGATCCGCAATATTAAATTATTGCTACATTTCAATTTCCGTAATTTTTGAAGTCAGTACGTGGCCGTACGGGATTTTAATGTGAAAAACAGACGATAATTTGACTTTAAAAATACCCTGTGTGAGCATACGAAGTCGGAATTCGACGAAACCAGTTTCGTTAGGTCCATAATGTCGAACTCTAGCTACATGTCCAGTTTAGTGATTTTTGGGTATCGTTTGTGACTATACAGATTTTTAAATGATAAATACACTTAGCGACGGCTTAAAAATTTATATAAATATCAATAAAAAATTATATACCCATCCTATATAATGACTTTAACAGCGTAAACCTAAGTCCTATTCTTCCACAGTCAAACATATAAACCGTCGTCGCTCATTTACTTCCACAGTAAAAATAGAAGAAAAGAAATCAAAATAAAATCAAGAAAAAATCCTAAAATCCCAAGGATTACATATTTGATTTGCTAAAGTCATTAGCTTCCACCTCATACATGTTTTATGGCACTCGACGGAATTGTCTGTAGTTCGAAATAGGAGCAGTAAAGCTAGGGTTCCACATTTTGGCCGATTCGAGCAATGATTTGCGAAATGGAATTTGTAGTTGGGATCGATGGAGTGAGGCGCACCTTTAGAGGTGATTTGGTTGTCTTTAGTGGAAGCTAAGGACGAGCGATCTACTGATGTCGCGAGAACAGAACCTCGTTCGAGTTTCATACTTAGGGTATGGGTTTAAGGAGATTCAAATGAGGAGTTAAATGGTGGTGTTTTGGTGTAATTTAATGGAGGAAGGAGGTGGATGGAAGGAGCTGAAGATCGGCCGTGGCACTAGTGTTTGGGCGGAGTGTTACAGGAGGAAGCAATTTCTTTTTGAGGAAGGAGAGAGGACATGCGGTGTAACACCCCATAAATTTCAATGTTAATGTTGACAAATTAAAGAATAACTAATCTCAGACGTGAGAATTAAGGGAAATGGGTTGTGCCATCTCGGAATTCTGGTTGAGATAGAGTCCGAGTTTGCATGAATTGGACTTCATATGAAGAAGTTACGGCCATCGGAAGTTTCAGAAAATTCAAAACAGATTTCGAAAATTCAAAATTCAAAGTCAGATGGGCTAGGTGGGAAAATTCCTGCCAGAGCCAGGTTGACCTGGGGGTTGACCTACCCTAACCACATCGACCATAGGGTCGACCTGGGGGTCGACCTGCCCCCCTCCCCTCTCCCCCCCACAGGCAGATTTGAGTGATGACCTGTTTTTGACTGTATGCTGACTCATTAGGGTTTCTGCTCTGCTCTAATTGGCTGGGATTAATTCTGGGTTGATCGGACGGCCTAAACTAATCCTAAACTCCATAAAAAGACATGTACACTCAAACCTTAAATCAAATCAAAATTAGATCAATGGCCGTCATGTTGTCACTCCAAACCTTAGAGTAGCCGCCACTAACTAGAAGCAAATTAAAGACAACAATTCAATTCAAATCAAGCCTAAAACTACAACAATGAAATTGTCTACAACAAGGGAACGCTAATCAATAACATAATTAAGATCCTAGAACTCAAGACCCCTTTTTCGGTGAGTTCTAGTCACTTTTAGGTTTAAATAAATAAAAGTGAATTGTGGTAGACTATGGTTTGGGTATATGTTGTTTGTAGTTATGAAAGTTTATTATTGTTGTGGATCATGAAATTATGCAAGTTTATTATTATTGTTGATCATGAAATTATGTAAGTTACTGTGTGATGAATTCATAAGTCTATGCAAGTCATTCTCATGAATCTATGCAAGCTGTTATCATGAATCTATGCAGGTTGTTATGAGATCATGCAAGTCACTTATACAAGTTATTATTCAGTAACCTATGCAAGTTATTATACATGAAACTATGCAAGTTGTTATGTCATGCAAGTTGTTAAATATGTTGTAAATCATGAATCTATGTGAATAGTTAATTAAATTGTTAATTCATGAACCTATGCTAGTCACCTATGCAGGTTGTTATGTTGTGAATCATGAACCTATGTTAGTGTTAATTATGTTGTTAATTCATGAACCTATGCAAGTTGTTATGTTGCAAAATCACAAATCTGTGCAAGTTATTAATTATGTAGTGAATCATAATTATATACAAAGTTATCATGTCATTTTCCCTAGTTGTCATGCTTATGCCAAAATTGTACTGGAAACAATCACCTTGTCATTCCCTTTTTTTTATTATTATGACGAGGCTACCTTGTAGCCTCGATGACGCCAAAAACACAAACGGTTACGCTAGTTAAGAAACGGGGAAAAAGGGGAATTTGCAATAGCCATAATGATTATGTAAATTGGACACATGATTCTAGTGGGGAAACATATAAATAATTACCTATTATGACATGGGTAAAAATGGTAAAAATGGTATAATTTTAATATGACCATTTATGGATAGGAAAGTCAAATTGTTAATAAGATAGGTATTGACACCTATAAAAAGGAAAGGATCAATTAATTAACTTAATTAATCAAAAGAGGAATGTTTAAGCAATTGAAGTCTGAAGATTTAATATTGAGAATTGGCATAAATGCCTTATATGGCATAAAATAAATTTGTAATGAAATTGGTATGATTTTACATACCATAAATAGATGGACATAATTGAGTCAACTATGGCCATAGTTAAATTTGGAATTGATTGATAATTTGAATAGGGAGATTAATTCAAATTGGGGAATAATTAATTTTGTGTAATTAATCGTCTAAGACACGAGGTTAGGCTCTTTTGTGGTGTAAGACTGCCCAGACCCGCCCGACAAATCCAGCTTCCACAAATGCCAGTCTAATATGGGAGGTCTTAGGCATAAATTAAATGCGTGATAGTTGTAAAGACACGAGGTTAGGCTCTTTTGTGGTGTAAGACTGCCCGGACACGCCCGGAAAATCTAACTGCCACAAATGCCAGTCTAATGTGGGAGGTCTTAGGCATAAATTAAATGCGTGACAGTTGTAAAGACACGAGGTTAGGCTCTTTTGTGGTGTAAGACTGCCCGGACCCGCCCAGCAAATCCAGCTGCCACAAATGTCAGTCTAATGTGGGAGGTCTTTATAAGGTTACGGTCCTAATGAATTAAGAAACACTTAACCAGATAAACATGTAGTGGGACATGAGGGGTTAAGTGGGTACCTTGGGTGGCATGTGGAATTAAGTGGGTCCCTTGGGCGGCATGCAAAATACGATTAGGTGTCTCAATAATTAATTAATGCTGATTAAAGACTACTTAACCTAACTTAATACATATGGACTGTATGACGATCGACATAAGTTAGGGTTAAGTAAAACGAATTGGATTGTGGGTGGGTTAAGTACAACTGATGGGTAGGTGGGTAATATTAATATATATATAGGCCCACAAACTTAACCATTAAATAAATAGGATTAAATCAGTGGGAGGGTTAAGTACAATTGAAGGGTAGGTGGGTAATATTAATACATATGGGCCCACAAACTTAACCGGATAAAAAGGGTTATGTAATTAAAGACACCTAATGGTACATAACCGGGGCAAAATAGTAAAGTTATGTATTAAAGACACCCTTAGGGGTACACTTAACTAATGGGAATAAATAGAGCTATGTATTAAAGACACCTATAGGTACACATAACCGATAAGTAGAATAGGGGTTATGTATTAAAGACACCCATAGGTACGCATAACTGATTGAGGGCTATGCTATTAAAGACACCTTAGGGTATACATAGTCAGTAGAAATTCTAGTGGGGATACAAGACATAGGGGAGAGCTTGTATCATGTTATGTGGGACCCATTTCAGTTAGTAACCCGGAGGGGTATCAAAGTAAAGAACTCCGTACTAGGCGGGGAAGGGGCATGCTTACTGATTGATTGTAAGAGTTCCAAAACGAGACCGATGGTGTGGGCGGCGCAAACCGACCGGGGACATGTGCGTGCATGGGCCGGGCAGAGGGGGACAAGACGACCGTGAAACCAGTAGGTATAACTGTGCACACCTTAGATTTCCACTTTAGGGAAATGATACCCCCTAGTTGTGGGACCAGCACAGGGTATCTACAGAGTTGGAAGCCGATCGATTAGGGTAGTGGTTAGGGTATACCCGGACATATGCCCTAAATCTACCAATTTATCGTAGGAGGGTAGTGGGTACGACTTGTTAAGATAGGAGCAGGCGACACCTATGACAGCATCTAGGAATACACGAAACTACCACCATCGTTATCATTTGCAGAAGGGATCATCCCATCTTGATTTGACTAGTAATAGTGCAGAGTAGTTAGTAGTGAAGCATGCATACACCTTACCTTATTTGTCCTGTCATACCTGTCATCTGTATCATGAATCCTCTTATCTAATTTGTATGCCTGTCATGTTTACCTTTATTTATTTACTGGCTAAAAGTTACTAGACTCACTGGACGTATGTCTGACCTAGTTTGTTTCGCCTCTTTTCTTCCGTTCCCCTCAGGTTCTCAGGGAGGAAACACCCACGTCTAGTCAGGTTTTGGATATCATCTTCGAGGAGCTACTTCTGAAGTATGGCTCGAGTCTCTGTCTCTTATATGGCTTGCTCTTTAATATGGGGAATGATGTTTTTCTTTTAAATACCTATGTACTCTGATGATGTAAAACAGAAGTGTTTTAATGGTTTTATGACTCATGGTATTATGTAACAAAGTGTTTTGGTGATTTAATAAAGTTGCTTATTTTCCGCTGCGAAATTTTTATATCCGTCTTGTGATATTCTGTGTCTGTTTACCAAAAACGCTCCACTGAAGTTAAGGCATTCCCTTTTTGAGTGACCTTAATGGAGGTGGGGTGTTAAACTTGGTATCAGAGGTGAAGGTTACCAGATTAGATAAAATTTTTGAAAATATTTTTCAAAAAGGTTTTAAATGAAAGTATTTTAAAAAAAAGGAAAGCCTGTTTTGAAAAACATTCCCCGAAAAGCCATACATAGTATCTTTCGGTCCTTTTTCTAAAATCTCTCCCTTTTTCTTCTTAGCATGTCTGAGGATCTTAACCTTTCAGAGGGTGTACCGATACCAGGATGGTTTAGGAGGTATTTGGAAGCTAGGGCCACCGCCGCAGGCCCAGCAAATGTTCCTCCTCCCCCAGCTGCACCTGTTCCTCCCCCTCCTCGTGTTGATACTTTTGCAAAGATATGTAAGGACTTTCAGGCAATGGGCGGGATACCTTTTCACGGGTCGGAGACGTTTGTTGAAGCTCAAAATTGGCTAAAGGAGGTGGAAGAATTGTTTGGAATCTTTGAGGTAGAAGATGGAAGAAAGGTCCAGTTAGCTGCCTGGTTAATGAAGGATGAGGCCTCGTTTTAGTGGGAGGTCACTAATGGAGAGCGTCCAGTTGATACATGGCCGGATTTCAGGCGTAGGTTTGAGGCGAAATTTCTCCCACGAGCAGAAGAAAATCTATACATGGAAAGGTTTACGGGATTGAAGCAGAGGGATCTGTCAGTAAAAGAGTACGTCAACAAGTTCAATCAGTTGGCGAGGTTTGTCTTAGACTTGGTGAATACACCTGAGAAGAAGGCTTTGAGATTTGTCAAAGGCTTGAATGAGCCGCTACACAGATTGGCTATGACCCACGTTCCCATGGGGGCCACTTTTGAAAAGCTGGTGGATATGGCCCTAATGCATGAAGAGGACAAAGGAGCAAAGAAAGAGGAAAAAGTTGAAGGGACATTGAAAAATGAGAAGGCGGGACCCAAGAAAGGACAGCAGAAGAAAGGCAAGAAGAATGACAAGGGAAAGGATAAGAGGAAATGCCACAATTGTGGGAAAGAAGGTCACCTAGTCAAAGAATGTAAAAGGAGGAAGTTCAATTTCTTTAAGTGCGGAGAGGTCGAACACTTCTCCAAGGAATGCATGAAGTTGCAGGGATCCGAAGGGACTTCTGGAGGCCAGGCAAATGCTCTCGTGGCAGATGGATAGGATCGAGATAGGAAAAATTTATGTAAAAGGTTTAAGACTCTTTTGGATTCTGGCATTTTGACTTTGTAATTGAGACTCTGCACTTTAATACTAGTCTTGTTTTTGATCCCGTAGTTGTTTCAAACCCCTTTGGTGGTTCGGCTCATTTATTGGTGATTTGTAAGGGGTTGAAATTATCTGTGTTAGGCGTCAAAAATTTGAATGTGATATTGGTTTGCTCAAGTTTATGGGCTATGGGTTGGTTCTAAATGGACCAGCTTTCTAAGTAGAGGGTCGTTCAAGATTTTGAGAAGAGGGTCGTTAAGTTTCTAACCTGTTATGGGAAGACCCCCAAAAATTTCTTGTGACCCGCAAGGGTCTGCTATGCTTAGCTTTCTAAGAATCATTCTGTAATTTGATCTGTACCAGTAGTCTATAAGTATCTGGATATTTCTGAAGGATAAGGGTTTCTACTCGAAGCATGAAGTAGATCTCCAGTTTTGACATTGTTTAATGGGGGTAATTCTTTGGGTATCAGTCTAATGTTGATTTCGGTCTTCGGGGCTGAGACTTAGGGAATTATTCTCTTAACCGATGTTAAATGGGAACAAAGCTTTTGTTTTAGTTATATCATTTGTTTATATCCCATCGACCGGATCTTCGACCTTTAGATAGGAAATCCATGGATGTAAACATATGCTTGGGACATGTTATGTTTGATGGTTGCAAGTGGATGCAAGTGTTTGCTAGTGGTTGCTTTTGGATGCATTTACACACACATTAGGCACTAGATCGGCTCAAATCACTTTCATATTGCTTATAAATGTGTGTGCATATTTAGGTTAATTGATGAACAATGATTGAATTATCATATGGATGCTGCATTTTAATGAATGGTTGTGCACGCATGTAGAAATAACATATAACGTTAGGATTCCTTCGCATACATAATGGACGCATGACACTGTCATGATTTGCATTAAGGAGGTCAACTGAATCAGAAGACCGCCTGATTTTGCATTAGATAGAGAACATGTACACACACTTCTTGCATATGTTCATACAGCATTAGGAATTTTATAAGAACAATGGATGCCTGTGTTTGATGGTTGAGTAGATGGTTGTTTGGACGTTAGGATATGCATTCTCCTTAACTTGGAGATTTCGGGGGCGAAGTCCTTTAAGGAAGGGAGAATGTAACACCCCGTAAATTTCAATGTTAATGTTCACAAATTAAAGAATAACTAATCTCAAACGTGAGAACTAAGGGAAACGGTTTGCGCCATTGTGTTCGTCTCGGAATTCTGGTTGAGATAGAGTCCGAGTTTGCGTGAATTGGACTTCGTATGAAGAAGTTATGGCCATCAGAAGTTTCATAAAATTCAAACCAGATTTCGAAAATTCAAAATTCAGAGTCAGATGGGCTAGGCGTGAAAATTCCTGCCAGGGCCAGGTCGACCATAGGATCGACCTGGGGGTCGACCTACTCTAACTAGGTCGACCATAGGGTCGACCCGCACCCCCAGGCAAATTTGAGTGATGATCTGTTTTTGACTGTATGCTGACTCATTAGGGTTTCTGATCTGCTCTGATTAGCTAGGATTAATTCTGGGTTGATCGGACGGCCTAAACTAATCCTAAACTCTATAAAAAGACATGTACACTCAAACCCTAAAATCAAATCAAAATTAGATCAATGGACGTCATGTTGTCGATCCAAACCCTAGAGTAGCCGCCACCAACTAGAAGCAAATTAAAGTCAATAGTTCAATTCAAATCAAGCCTAAAACTACAACAACGAAATTGTCTACAACAAGGGAACGCTAATCAGTTACAGAATTCAGATCCCAGAACTCAAGACCCCTTTTTCGGTGAGTTCTAGTCACTTTTAGGTTTAAATAAATAAAACTGAATCTAGGTAGACTATGGTTTGGGTATATGTTGTTTGTAGTTATGCAAGTTTATTATTATTGTGGATCATGAAATTGTGCAAGTTTATTGTTATTGTTGATCATGAAATTATGTAAGTTATTGTGTGATGAATTCATGAGTCTATGCAAGTCGTTATCATGAATCTATGCAAGTTGTTATCATGAATCTATGCAAATTGTTATGAGATCATGCAAGTAACTTATACAAGTTATTATTCATGAACCTATGCAAGTTATTATTCATGAAACTATGCAAGTTGTTATGTCATGCAAGTTGTTAAATATGTTGTAAATCATGAATCTATATGAATAGTTAATTAAGTTGTTAATTCATGAACCTATGCTAGTCACCTATGCAGGTTGTTATGTTGTGAATCAATAACCTATGTTAGTGTTAATTATGTTGTTAATTCATGAACCTATGCAAGTTGTTATGTTGCAAAATCACAAATCTATGCAAGTTATTAATTATGTAGTGAATCATAATTATATACAAAGTTATCATGTCATTTTCCCTAGTTGTCACGCTTATGCCAAAATTGTACTGGAAACAATCACCTTGTCATTTCCTTTTTTTTATTGTTATGACGAGGCTACCTTGTAGCCTCGATGACGCCAAAAACACAAATGGTTACGCTAGTTAAGAAACGGGGAAAAAGGGGAATTTGCAATAGCCATAGTAATTATGTAAATTGGACACATGATTCTAGTGGGGAAACATATAAATAATTACCTAATATGACATGGGTAAAATTGGTAAAAATGGTATAATTTTAATATGACCATTTATGGATAGGAAACTCAAATTGTTAATAAGATAGGTATTGACACCTATAAAAAGGAAAGGATTAATTAATTAACTTAATTAATCAAAAGAGGAATGTTTAAGCAATTGAAGTCTGAAGATTTAATATTGAGAATTGGCATAAATGCCTTATATGGCATAAAATAAATTTGTGATGAAATTGGTATGATTTTACATACCATAAATAGATGGACATAATTGAGTCAACTATGGCCATAGTTAAATTTGGAATTGATTGATAATTTGAATAGGGAGATTAATTCAAATTGGGGAATAATTAATTTTGTGTAATTAATCGTCTAAGACACGAGATTAGGCTCTTTTGTGGTGTAAGACTGCCCAGACCCGCCCGAAAAATCCAGCTTCCACAAATGCCAGTCTAATGTGGGAGGTCTTAGGCATAAATTAAATGCGTGACAGTTGTAAAGACACGAGGTTAGGCTCTTTTGTGGTGTAAGACTGCCCGGACCCGCCTGGCAAATCTAGCTGCCACAAATGCCAGTCTAATGTGGGAGGTCTTAGGCATAAATTAAATGCGTGACAGTTGTAAAGACATGAGGTTAGGCTCTTTTGTGGTGTAAGACTGCCCGGACCCGCCCAGCAAATCCAGCTGCCACAAACGTCAGTCTAATGTGGGAGGCCTTTATAAGGTTACGGTCCTAATGAATTAAGAAACACTTAACCAGATAAACATGTAGTGGGACATGAGGGGTTAAGTAGGTACCTTGGGTGGCATGTGGAATTAAGTGGGTGCCTTGGGCGGCATGCGAAATACGATTAGGTGTCTCAATAATTAATTAATGCTGATTAAAGACTACTTAACCTAACTTAATACATATGGATTGTATGACGATCGACATAAGTTAGGGTTAAGTAAAACGAATTGGATTGTGGGTGGGTTAAGTACAACTGATGGGTAGGTGGGTAATATTAATATATATAGGCCCACAAACTTAACGTTTAAATAAATAGGATTAAATCAGTGGGAGGGTTAAGTACAACTGAAGGGCAGGTGGGTAATATTAATACATATGGGCCCACAAACTTAACCGGATAAAAAGGGTTATGTAATTAAAGACACCTAATGGTACATAACCGGGGCAAAATAGTAAAGTTATGTATTAAAGACACCCTTAGGGTTACACTTAACTAATGGGAATAAATAGAGCTATGTATTAAAGACACCTATAGGTGCGCATAACCGATAAGTAGAATAGGGGTTATGTATTAAAGACACCTATAGGTACGCATAATTGATTGAGGGCTATGCTATTAAAGACACCTTAAGGTATACATAGTCAGTAGAAATTCTAGTGGGGATACAAGACATAGGGAGAGCTTGTATCATGTTGTGTGGGACCCATTTCAGTTAGTAACCCAGAGGGGTATCAAAGTAAAGAACTCCGTACTAGGCGGGGAAGGGGCATGCTTACTGATTGATTGTAAGAGATCCAAAACGAGACGGATGGTGTGGGCGGCGCAAACCGACCGGAGACATGTGCGTGCATGGGCCGGGCAGAGGGGGACAAGACGACCATGACACCAGTAGGTATAACTGTGCACACCTTAGATTGCCACTTTAGGGAAATGATACCCCCTAGTTGTGGGACCAGCACAGGGTATCTACAGAGTAGGGAGCCGATCGATTAGGGTAGTGGTTAGGGTATACCCGGACATATGCCCTAAATCTACCAATTTATCGTCGGAGGGTAGTGGGTACGACTAGTTAAGATAGGAGCAAGCGACACATATGACAGCAGCTAGGAATACACGAAACTACCAACATCGTTATCATTTGCGGAAGGGATCATCCCATCTTGATTTGACTAGTAATAGTGCAGAGCAGTTAGTAGTGAAGCATGCATACACCTTACCTTATTTGTCCTGTCATACCTGTCATCTGTACCGTGAATCCTCTTATCCACTTTGTATGCCTATCATGTTTACCTTTATTTATTTACTGGCTAAAATTTACTGGACTCACTGGACATATGTCTGACCTAGTTTGTTTCGCCTCTTTTCTTCCGTTCCCCCCAGGTTCTCAGGGTGGAAACACCCATGTCTAGTCTGGATTTGGATATCATCTTCTAGGAGCTACTTCTGAAGTATGGCTCGAGTCTATATCTCTTATATGGCTTGCTCTTTAATATGGGGAATGATGTTTTTCTTTTAAATACCTATGTACTCTGATGATGTAAGACAGAAGTGTTTTAATGGTTTTATGACTCATGGTATTATATAACAAAGTATTTTGGTGATTTAATAAAGTTGCTTATTTTCCACTGCGAAATTTTTATATATGTCTTGTGATATTCTGTGTCTGTTTACCAAAAACGCTCCACTGAAGTTAAGGCATTCCCTTTTTGAGTGACCTTAATGGAGGTGGGGTGTTACACTTGGTATCAGAGCTAAAGGTTACCAGATTAGATAAAAGTTTTGAAAATATTTTTCAAAAAGGTTTTAGAAGAAAGTATTTTCAAAAAAAAAGGAAATCCTGTTTTGAAAAACATTCCCCGAAAAGCCATATGTAGTATCTTTCGGTCCTTTTTCTAAAATCTCTCCCTTTTTCTTCTTAGCATGTCTGAGGATCTTAACCTTCCAGAGGGTGTACCGATACCAGGATGGTTTAGGAGGTATTTGGAAGCTAGGTCCACCGCCGCAGGTCCAGCAAATGATCCTCCTCCCCCAGCTGCACCCGTTCCTCCCCCTCCTCGTGTTGATACTTTTGCAAAGATATGTAAGGACATTCGGGCAATGGGCGGGATACCTTTTCACGGGTTGGAGACGTTTGTTGAAGCTCGAAATTGGCTAAAGGAGGTGGAAGAATTGTTCGGAATCTTTGAGGTAGAAGATGGAAGAAAGGTCCAGTTAGCTGCCTGGTTAATGAAGGATGAGGCCTCGTTTTGGTGGGAGGTCACTAATGGAGAGCGTCCAGTTGATACATGGCCGGATTTCAGGCGTAGGTTTGAGGCGAAATTTCTCCCACGAGCAGAAGAAAATCTATACATGGAAAGGTTTACGGGATTGAAGCAGAGGGATCTGTCAGTAAAAGAGTACGTCAACAAGTTCAATCAGTTGGCGAGGTTTGGCTTAGACTTGGTGAATACACCTGAGAAGAAGGCTTTGAGATTTGTCAAAGGCTTGAATGAGCCGCTACACAGATTGGCTATGACCCACGTTCCCATGGGGGCCACTTTTGAAAAGCTGGTGGATATGGCCCTAATGCATGAAGAGGACAAAGGAGCAAAGAAAGAGGAAAAAGTTGAAGGGACATTGAAAAATGAGAAGGCGGGACCCAAGAAAGGACAGCAGAAGAAAGGCGAGAAGAATGACAAGGGAAAGGATAAGAGGAAATGCCACAATTGTGGGAAAGAAGGTCACCTAGTGAAAGAATGTAAAAGGAGGAAGTTCAATTTCTTTAAGTGCGGAGAGGTCGGACACTTCTCCAAGGAATGCATGAAGGCACAGGGATCCGAAGGGACTTCTAGAGGCCAGGCGAATGCTCTCGTGGCAGATGGATAGGATCGAGATAGGAAAAATTTATGTAAAAGGTTTAATTTCCTTATGAAGTTAAGACTCTTTTGGATTCTGGCATTTTGACTTTGTAATTGAGACTCTGCACTTTAATACTAGTCTTGTTTTTGATCCCGTAGTTGTTTCAAACCCCTTTGGTGGTTCGGCTCATTTATTGGTGATTTGTAAGGGGTTGAAATTTTCTGTGTTAGGCGTCAAAAATTTGAATGTGATATTGGCCTGCTCAAGTTTATGGGCTATGGGTTGGTTCTAAATGGACCAACTTTCTAAGTAGAGGGTCGTTCAAGATTTTGAGAGGAGGGTCATTCAAGATTTTGAGAGGAGGGTCGTTAAGTTTCTAACCTGTTATGGGAAGACCCCAAAAAATTTCTTGTGACCCGCAAGGGTCTGCTATGCTTAGCTTTCTAAGAATCATTCTGTAATTTGATCTATACCGGTAGTCTATAAGTATCTGGATATTTCTGCAGGATAAGGGTTTCTACTCGAAGCATGAAGTAGATCTCCAGTTTTGACATTGTTTAATGGGGGTAATTCTTTGGGTATCAGTCTAATGTTGATTTCGGTCTTCGGGGCTGAGACTTAGGGAATTATTCTCTTAACCGATGTCAAATGGGAACAAAGCTTTTGTTTTAGTTATATCATTTGTTTATATCCCATCGACCGGATCTTCGACCTTTAGATAGGAAATCCATGGATGTAAACATGTGCTTGGGACATGTTATGTTTGATGGCTGCAAGTGGATGCAAGTGTTTGCTAGTGGTTGCTTTTGGATGCATTTACACACACATTAGGCACTAGATCGGCTCAAATCACTTTCATATTGCTTATAAATGTGTGTGCATATTTAGGTTAATTGATGAACAATGGTTGATTTATCATATGGATGCTGCATTTTG
This sequence comes from Allium sativum, assembly GCA_030737875.1. Lineage (NCBI taxonomy): Eukaryota > Viridiplantae > Streptophyta > Magnoliopsida > Asparagales > Amaryllidaceae > Allium > Allium sativum. The sequence goes on along the minus strand of CM060918.1, from coordinate 788,466,045 downwards.
ATGAATGGTTGTGCACACATGTAGAAATAACATGTAACGTTAGGATTCCTTCACATACATAATGGACGCATGACACTATCATGATTTGCATTAAGGAGGTCAACTGAAACAGAAGACCGCCTGATTTTGCATTAGATAGAGAACATATACACACACTTCTTGCATATGTTCATACAGCATTAGGAATTTTATAAGGACAATGGATGCCTGTGTTTGATGGTTGAGTAGATGGTTGTTTGGACGTTAGGATATGCATTCTCCTTAACTTGGAGATTTCGGGGGCGAAGTCCTTTAAGGAAGGGAGAATGTAACACCCCGTAAATTTCAATGTTAATGTTCACAAATTAAAGAATAACTAATCTCAGACGTGAGAATTAAGGGAAACGGGTTGCGCCATTGTGTTCGTCTCGGAATTATGGTTGAGATACAGTCCGAGTTTGCGTGAATTGGACTTCGTATGAAGAAGTTATGGCCATCAGAAGTTTCATAAAATTCAAAATAGATTTCGAAAATTCAAAATTCAGAGTCAGATGGGCTAGGCGTGAAAATTCCTGCCAGGGCCAGGTCGACCATAGGGTCGACCTGGGGGTCGACCTACTCTAACTAGGTCGACCATAGGGTCGACCCGCACCCCCGGGCAGATTTGAGTGATGATCTGTTTTTGACTGTATGATGACTCATTAGGGTTTCTGATCTGCTCTGATTAGCTGGGATTAATTCTGGGTTGATCGAACGGCCTAAACTAATCCTAAACTCTATAAAAAGACATGTACACTCAAACCCTAAAATCAAATAAAAATTAGATCAATGGACGTCATGTTATCACTCCAAACCCTAGAGTAGCCGCCACCAACTAGAAGCAAATTAAAGACAATAGTTCAATTCAAATCAAGCCTAAAACTACAACAACGAAATTGTCTACAACAAGGGAACGCTAATCAGTAACAGAATTCAGATCCCAGAACTCAAGACCCCTTTTTCGTTGAGTTCTAGTCACTTTTAGGTTTAAATAAATAAAACTGAATCGTGGTAGACTATGGTTTGGGTATATGTTGTTTGTAGTTATGCAAGTTTATTATTGTTGTGGATCATGAAATTGTGCAAGTTTAATGTTATTGTTGATCATGAAATTATGTAAATTTTTGTGTGATGAATTCATGAGTCTATGCAAGTCGTTATCATGAATCTATGCAAGTTGTTATCATGAATCTATGCAAATTGTTATGAGATCATGCAAGTCACCTATACAAGTTATTATTCATGAACCTATGCAAGTTATTATTCATGAAACTATGCAAGTTGTTAAATATGTTGTAAATCATGAATCTATGTGAGTAGTTAATTATGTTGTTAATTCTTGAACCTATGCAAGTCACCTGTGCAGGTTGTTATTTTGTGAATCATGAACCTATGTTAGTGTTAATTATGTTGTTAATTCATGAACCTATGCAAGTTGTTATGTTGCAAACTCATGAATCTATGCAAGTTGTTAATTATGCAGTGAATCATAATTATATGCAAAGTTATCATGTCATTTTCCCTAGTTGTCATGCTTATGCCAAAATTGTACTGAAAACAATCACCTTGTTATTACCTTTATTTTATTGTTATGGCGAGGCTACCTTGTAGCCTCGATGACGCCAAAAACGCAAACGGTTACGCTAGTTAAGAAACGGGGAAAAGGAGAATTTGTAATAGGCATAGTGATTATGTAAATTGGACACATGATTCTAGTGGGGAAACATATAAATAATTACCTATTATGACATGGGTAAAATTGGGTAAAAATGGTATAATTTGAATATGACCATTTATGGATAGGAAAGTCAAATGTTTAATAAGATAGGTATTGACACCTATAAAAAGGAAACGATTAATTAATTAACTTAATTAATCAAAAGAGGAATGTTTAAGCAATTGAAGTCTGAAGATTTAATACTGAGAATTGGCATAAAATAAATTTGTGATGAAATTGGTATGATTTTACATACCATAAATAGGTGGACATAATTGAGTCAATTATGTCCACAGTTAAATTTGGAAATGATTGATAATTTGAATAGGGAGATGAATTCAAATTGGGGAATAATTAATTTTGTGTAATTAATCGTCTAAGACACGAGGTTAGGCTCTTTTGTGGTGTAAGACTATCTGGACCCGCACGGCAAATCCAGCTGCCACAAATGCCAGTCTAATGTGGGAGGTCTAAGGCATAAATTAAATGCATGACAGTTGTAAAGACACGAGGTTAGGCTCTTTTGTGGTGTAAGATAGCCCGGACCCGCCCGACAAATCCAGCTGCCACAAATGCCAGTCTAATGTGGGAGGTCTTAGGAATAAATTAAATGCGTGACAGTTTTAAAGACACGAGGTTAAGCTCTATTGTGGTGTAACACTGCCCGGACCCGCCCGACAAATCCAGCTGCCACAAATGCTTGTCTAATGTGGGAGGTCTTTATAAGGTTACGGTCCTAATGAATTAAGAAACACTTAACCAGATAAACATGTAATGGGACATGAGGGATTAAGTGGGTGCCTTGGGTGGAATGTGGAATTAAGTGGGTGCCTTGGGTGGCATGTGAAATACGATTAGGTGTCTCAATAATTAATTAATGCTGATTAAAGACTACTTAACCTAACTTAATACATATGGACTGTATGACGATAGACATAATTTAGGGTTAAGTAAAACGAATTGAATTGTGGGTGGGTTAAGTACAACTGATGGGTATGTGGGTAATATTAATATATATAGGCCCACAAACTTAACCATTAAATAAATAGGATTAAATCAGTGGGAGGGTTAAGTACAAACTGAAGGGTAGGTGTGTAATATTAATACATATAGGCCCATAAACTTAACCCGATAAAAAGGGTTATGTAATTAAATACACCTAATGGTATACATAACCGGGGCAAAATAGTAAAGTTATGTATTAAAGACACCCTTAGGGATACGCATAACTAACGGGAATAGATAGAGTTTGTATTAAAGACACCTATAGGTACGCATAACCAATAGGCAGAGTAGGGGTTATGTAGTAAAGACACCTATAGGTACGCATAACTGATTTAGGGCTATGCAATTAAAGACACCTTAGGGTATACATAGTCAGTAGAAAACCTAGTGGGGATACAAGACATAGGGGAGAGCTTGTATCATGTTTTGTGGGACCCATTTCAGTCAGTAACTAGGAGGGGTATCAAAGTAAAGAACTCCGTACTAGGCCGGGAAGGGGCACGCTTACTGATTGATTGTAGGAGATCCAAAACGAGACGGATGGTGTGGGTGGCACAAACCGACCAGGGACATGTGCGTGCATGGGCCGGGCGGAGCGGGACAAGACGACCGTGACACCAGTAGGTATAACTATGCACACCTTAGGTTGCCACTTTAGGGAAGTGATACCCCCTAGTTGTGGGACCAGCACTGGGTATCTATAGAGTAGGCAGCCGATCGATTAGGGTAGTGGTTAGGGTATACCCGGACATATGCCTTAAGTCTACCAATTTATAGTAGGAGGGTAGTGGGTACGACTAGTTGAGATAGGAGCAGGCGGCACCTATGACAACAGCTAGGAATACACGAAACTACCACCATCGTTATCATTAGCGAAAGGGATCATCCCATCTTGATTTGACTAGTAATAGTGCAGAGTAGTTAGTAGTGAAGCATGCATACACCTTACCTTATTTGTCCTGTCATACCTGTCATCTCTACCGTGAATCCTCTTATCCACTTTGTATGCCTGTCATGTTTACCTTTATTTATTTACTGGCTAAAATTTACTGGACTCACTGGACGTATGTCTGACCAAGTTTGTGAAACGACCCGAACTTCCCCGATCTCCGAAGAGAAGGGAAAGAGCGGATAGAATTGAGAACACGACAAATCAGAACGCAGACAGGAGAACATTTCAATGTATATTACAACAATGCATCAGATTACAAGAATATACAGAGTATAAATGAAAAAATATTACACAGAAATATCAGAGATTTAAATTACATTTAAATACATCGCAGCGGAAAATAATACAATACACAACTAGAAGAGATATACGGATACAAAGCTTTCCGGATATCATTCCAACTGTAAACCAGGATCCTGTGAATATAAATCTGCAAAACTAAAACTACTAGCTGCCCGTGTCAAAATAGGGGCACTCAGAGTTTAGGTCAAAACAATAAACTCCAGGTCAGTCATGGGACTGGTGTGAGAACTAAAACAGTTATTAATCTTTATTTAAAATCATTAGGTAAATCAAGGGACCACGCCGTATAACACGGAACGGGTTTCCTCCCAAGAATACCAGTGCATAAAACAACAGCGCAATGCTAAATAAAGAAAAATGAAGCTATTATAAGACCCAGGTCCTATCACACAATGCAACGCAAGCTGGGGGATAGGGTTTTTACCTTATAATAGCCAAGAATGCTTGATACGTTTAAAAGAAATCATTTGATACTATCATAAGTGCATAGTGTATAAAACAACTTTAAATCATAAGTATCAATCATAGGCGGCATGGGTACCATATATCATGTCGCCATACTAGTTCTACAATTAAAACCGCAAATGTCACGTATTTGGAAATTGGATTTCCGTCTATGAACCGAGGCCAGGGATCGTCCTCAACCGATTCGAGACAATCTAGCCTACCATGTCTCAGGAACAGCCGCAACTGCCCCCTGGATCGTCAGGGCCGGTCCACCGATGTGGATTATTATGCCTGAACAATATGTCTCCCCGCCCTTTGGGGCGCAAATGAGCCAACGAATGACTCCATCGGACCCGGATCGTCCAATCAAACCGAGGCGCCTTGCAACAGCAACAACCACACAGGTGAAAAGTATATAAATGTCAGGGCTGGTAGGTCACTGACACCACCCTAGCTAGAAAGAAACGCATGTCCTCCCTGAGGTCCTCTCCCGTTTCTGGTTCACAACCGGGGTGTGAGGCTCGCGAAGTAAACGTTACACAAAGCTATGCCACAAAGGTCGTGCTTCGATCATCAACCACAAGACTTTGCTTTTCAACAGAAGCCTTGATCAATTGCCACTTAGGCATGCCACACAGGCAATCCACTCTATGCGTTTGATATCCATCAGTATATAACCCCTGAGCTCGTACGTCTCAGAGAAGGGCGTTAAGCAAGAGAATGAATTCTCCGCCGCCAAACAGATATATATTTAATGGAAATCAATCACACAGACTAAAATCCAATGTCAGACACCCAGTCCATTTACAAGTCCGTTCTGGGTCTGAATGAAACCGGAGGCACCTAGTACCCCGCATATCCATCGATCTCCAAGTACGTCTGGACGATCACCAACCGTTTCCATCTTCTTGGGTGTACATCCCAATCAAGATCATCAGTAATCACCCAAACGACGTGAAGACCTCCGGTCTTCGACCACCGTCTTCATCTTCGACTTATCGTCGTATCAGTTATTCAGAATGGTATAAACCCGGTCTTTCCGAATAACTCGCGTATATTTTAAATAAGTGTTACACAAATCCAATATACGCCTCATTCCAATTCATCAGTCACTAACCGTAAATTAATCAAGAGAATAATTTCCCAAATATTAACCCCGAAGGCCGAAACCAACATCAGATCAATATCCAGGAAACCATTCTGCTTAGCTAACCGACAGTTAGTTTCTAAATTTCACATTCATAGGGAAAGGTTCCCATTAATTTTATCAAAGATAAATTCCTTGAATTTATTCTTTAATCTATTTTTGTATATCAATTCAAACTAGTCGGCATTAGCGAACCTTACCGAAGTAATCATTTGTTTTAATTTCCCAATCCCAACCTTTTCATCCCATGAAATAAAACTGGTAATGCTTCATATCTAACACCACATTGTTATCGGTAAATTCAATTACCATTTCACGTTCAAATCTAATTAAAGATTTAATTATCGCTTGGAGTAAAACTGGTGATACTCCATTCTCGATCTTTTCAATCTAATTAAAGATTCATTAAAACTCCACTTAGTTTTAATCGTTAACTAGGTTAACTGGGTTAAAGAATCAGTGTCATTTAAAACACGGTTCACGATAAACCCAAAACCGCATTCCATTAATTATCGGATTAAAGAACGAGTGTTATTTAAAAACACTGTCCACGATAAACCCAAAAATCAATATCAATTCAATTCCAATTAAATATTATTTAATTGGTACACTTCATTAAACCTAAATAAAAAGATTTAATCTTTTCTCCACTGGGTTCAAGAACAGTGTTAGTCAAGACACCATTCACGACAAACCCAAATCACATTTGATATTAAATACAAGGCTCTGAATAGAAAATATCCCGGCTTATATTCAATATCAAATTCTACGACCAACAAATATCGTATTGGAAATAACAATATATATATATATATCTATATCTTTCAAATTTCCATAACAACACCTGTATAGTCACGAAATCCAACATCGAAATATTCCGAAGGCAACTTCGATTCAAATCCATTCCAATGCAATCATTGGAAATTCTGCTTATTTTCAAAACCATTTCAAATTCAATTTATTTATTTAAAATTAAATAGAATTATAATTCTTGTTCAAAACTAGTTCATTTCGATAAAAATCTATTTTTATCTTTTCAAATATGGAGTTTTTCAACCCAATTTTTCCCTAATCATTTCTTATGAATTTACACAAATTATTACTATTTTTAATAATTTTATCAAGGCCCGTACAGTCGATTTCCATCAACGGCCATCGAACTGCACTTACAGCGACCTTTTTCAAATTTGATCTGGACATAATTCCAAATCCAACCGTTAGATTTCTAATTTCTAATATTCGTTAGAAAGCTCTTTTCGATACGAACCCAACGGTTCCGGTTTTAGGAGAATCCGACGGTCGGATCTCCCGTAATATGCATTCGAAGTCAATGGTCGAAATTCGCGAACTACCGCAGCGCGTTCTATTCAGGCCATTATATTATATATATAATACATACTTCGTCGATCTCAATTCAAAACGTGCCTTATAAATCGTTTTTCAATTCATTTTCAAAGCGGTTTCAACTTCATATTCAATTTCAAATCAAAATTTGAATATTCCAATATAAATTCGTTTTAAATTCAATTAAAATCGATTTCAATTCGATTTCAATTTGAATTCATTTCTATTCAATTTTAATTCGAATTCATTTCTATTCAATTTCAATTCGAATTCATTTCTTTTTAAAATATCAGATTTTGAAATCACTTTCGATATTCGTTATAAAATGAATAAAATCGATATAAATATCGATCACGTCAAAATGGCGTCAATCTAACCAACACGACTTCATATGTTTCTATTTTCAAATATTCTATTTCAAATATTTCTATTTCAAATATTTTTATTTCAAATATTTTTATTTCAAATATTTCTATTCAAATATTTCTATTTCAAATATTTCTTTTTCGAAACTGGAATGAGGCCCAATCAATTACCATATAATGTTAATTATATGGATTTTCTACAATACATGTATACAATAACAACGATGTATAATCAACCATCATCCAAAGTGCATTCTACACTGTATAAGCATCAAATATAAATATTCAACGCTTATAACAGTCTGTCAATCAATCGATCGACATACAACTAAACAATCGGGATTAGTGTACTTCAAATATCATCCCAATACCCGTATGGGGTTTCAAACAATCAAACACAGATTTTATTTGTGCAGCTGGGCGATGTGTAAAATTTATCGTCCCAATCAATATCCTTCAAATAGGTGTACATAAACAAACCGTCCAGTTTGTAAATGAATATTTATTTATTCACATTCACGTTAAAAATTATATTTTTAACGTTCAAACTATTTTATTCAACCTATGAATATTCTATTCGGTTCATTTATTAAATAAAATGTTATCTTTATTTTTCTAACTTATTTTTAGAAAATTTTGACGGCATAACGGCACGATACTAGAAACGGGACAAGGCCTAGCCTCATCCCCGGTCTAGTGAAGGCCCACGCCATTCACACATCAATCAAATCAATTTCATTTCACCAAACAATTCAATTCAAACCAAATAATCTAACCAACTACACAACCAAACAATTAAACAAACAAACCATCAATGGTCTGTGGATGACGGGTGTCGGGTGCTACTAAACACCGTCTGCATCCTAGTATATATATATATAACTAGAAAATTAAATTAAAGAGTGAGAAATTCTCACAGAATAGCTAATCCAATGCCACGACTCTTCTTATGCAGAAATCTTTGTCGTTCTGCCTCTTGTCACTTTCTTTGCCCGTATTCTCTACATATGTAAAAATCACATTTTTACTTTGTTATTCAATATATAAAAATCGAATTTTTACTTTGCTATTCAATATATAAAAATCGAATTTTTACTTTGCTATTCAATATATAAAAATCGAATTTTTACTTTGCTATTCAATATATAAAAATCGAATTTTTACTTTTGAAAAATCAAACCCTCCTACTTTGCAAAATCAAACCTTTCTATGTCATGAAAATTGTACCTTTATTCCTTTTCTATATAGATAAAAATCGAATTTTTATTACATTAAAAACTGAAAATTAGTCTAACGCTCCTGATATATAAATTAGATTTTTGTTTAAAGATTATTACACAAAACAAAAACGAAAACTGAAATAAAATAATTAAAACAAAGAAAACTTACGGTGGTTGATCGAACGGGGAGGAGAGCGTCGCTGGGGGGGGGGGGGGGGGTCTTCGGTCGGCAGCAGGAGGATTGGGGGGGGGTATCGATCGGCAGTAGGAGGAAGGGGGGTATCGATCGGCAGTAGGAGGAAGGGGGTATCGATCGACAGTATAGGGTAGGGGGGTCGGTGATGCGCGCGGCGGCTTAAAGGAAGGGGGTGGAGTTTGCGGTAAGAAGAGGAGAAGAGAGCGGAGGGGCTGAGGAAAGAAAAGGGGAGGAAGGAGAAGATCGGAGGTTGGCTGGGGGAGTTCGTCGGAGGTGGGGCTTGCCGGTGGCGGGCCGCGGTGGGAGGACGTGGAGGCTTCGACGATCGTTCGTCGTTCTTTTTTTTCTTTTTCTGAAGGAAACCGATTTGGTCGAAGGAAGAGAAGGGGGGGTTAAGTGAAAGAGAGGGTATAATATAATATATATATATTTTGAAATTATTTTATTTATCCAAAAAGTAACCTTTTTATTCGACCTCACAACGAGACCCACCGCCTGTCGTTCATAGCTAATTACCCCCATTCCAAACACAATGGGATATGTATCGTAAGCTGATTCGACCGTTTCGATCAGTTTTCGTCAAAATCAACATATTACTCTATATATTGAATTTGAACGCGCATTTCAATTTACCGGGGTCACATACTAACTCGAAAAATTCCAGAAAAATATTTTCTAGCTTCGTATTGACGATACGGTCCTAACAAAACTAATTTCGTCGAATTCTGAGACCGTTTGAAAAATGGCCATTTTCTAGTCGATTAAAATCAACTAAAACTGGTCAAACGCGTTTTCCTTTGCCACGCTCACATATTGAATCGAAAAATTATGAAATTTGGAATCTAGTAATAACTTTACATCACGGACCCAGCAAAAGTGGTTTCGTCGAATTCCGAGGTTGTTTGCAAAAATTCCATTTTTAAGGGCCTGAATTCCATAGCGACTATTCAGAATTTTCAACTGGACATATCTTTTGATTCCCGCTATGAAATTTTGATTTTTCGGATTCGTTGTAAAGATATTATCAATTAGATCCTATTATTTTTGGTTTCACTAAAATCTGGTTTGTTCTGCACCCGGTATGTTCAATTGAAGTTTGAAATCGAATTATCGAACTACCACGCCATTTTCAATTCCTTTAATAATTATATATAATTATTTATATTCTAATGACGACGTATATAATATATACGTCGAATTCTATTCAAAATAAATTTCTGGTCGATATTATTTAAAATAATTCATTTTAAATAATCTAAATTCGCTAAAATTGCCAAAATAAAAATTTTAAACTGGCCCAGATTTTCGGGTTGTTACAATCTCCCCCACTTAAAACTTTTCCTCCCCGAAAAGGAACAAAGTCGAAAGAGGTTTGATTAATCAACTCTACGTTCGATCTGGCTTCCATTCTCCAACTTTTCAGTTTCTGAGAATTTTCAAAAATTTGGCTAACACCCGGAATTTTCGAAAAATTTCGCCATAACCTCCAATGCACCGGGAGCCACGGGAAAATCCCAAAATTGCCATATAGGCCTTCTGATCTCAAAAAGAAAAAGCCAAGCGGCTAGCCAATAGGCTTATAAAATCATCATCACCCAAACAAAACAGTAAATTATGTTAAACATGTACCTATTTGTCGGGCAAACAAATTTTATTCTTCTGCTCTAGCCTCCTTGCTATGACCTGTTCAATGTAAGTACAAGTATATTCAAGCAAATGCAACCAATTTTCAATATAATTGAATGTTTGATCAAATTGGCTATATGGTTAAAATTTCAGCTAATCAAAACAGTAATCAAACAACACAACCATCAATCAATTAGTTGATTAGCATTTCGAACACATAATTTTTCTATATAGTCAAAAATCACATTTTTGATGCCAAACCACAACAATAAGCCCTATCTAGTTTCGGTTCTCACACCAGTCAATTGGAAATTTATAGAAATCTCACTTTCGAAACTCGAAAATAAATACTGGCGACGGTGCCCCATCACCAGAATTATCCCCGGGCAACTAGAGTATGATTCTATAACTATCCAGTATATTAAAACTTCGAATACACGTTTGCAAGGCATATATGCAAAATCTTTATATATCGGATTGTCCCGATCAATATAGAATAAATAATCAAATACGAATAGTTGATTTAAATTTTCAAAACAAAATTTGTTTTCACTTTAAAAATATACTCTTCACACTCGTCCTAGGATATTTGTAATAACCCGGAAATGCGAGCCAGTTTAAAATTTTTATTTTGGCAATTTTAGCGAATTTTGGATATTTAAAATGAATTATTTTAAATAATATCGATGAGAAATTTATTTTGAATATAATTCGAACGTATATATTTATACGCATCATCGTTAGAATATAAATATTTATATATGATTATAAATAGAATTGAAAATGGCGCGGTAGTTCGATAATTCGATTACAAACTTCAATTGAATGTACCGGGTGGAAAACAATCCGGATTTTGGCGAAACCAAAAACATTAGGATCTAATTGATAATATCTTTCCAACGAATCCGAAAAATCAAAATTTCATAGCGGGAATCAAAAGATATGTCCAATTGAAAATTCTGAATAGTCGCTATGGAATTCACGCCCTTAAAAATAGACATTTTGCAAACGACCTCGGATTTCGACGAAACCACTTTTGTTGGGTCCGTGATGTCAAATTATTGCTAGGTTTTAAATTTCATAATTTTTCGAATCAATATGTGAGCGTGGCAAAGGAAAACGCGTTTGACCAGTTTTAGTTGATTTTAATCGACTGGAAACTGGCCATTTTTCCAACGGTCTCAGAATTCAACGAAACTAGTTTTGTTAGGACCGTATCGTTAATACGAAGCTAGAAAATATTTTTCTGGAATTTTTTTAGTTAGTATGTTACCCCGGTAAATTGAAATGCGCGTTCAAATTCAATATATAGAGTTATATGTTGATTTTGATGAAAACTGATCGAAGCGATCGAATCAGCTTGCGATACATATCCCATTGTGTTCGGAATGGGGGTAAAACACTATGGACGACAGGCGGTGGGCCTCTTTTCGAGTTCGTATGTAAAAGTCAACTTTTTAAATTAAATAATTAAATAATAAAAAATATCCTCCCTCCTCCCCTTATAAACCGCTGGCCCCCCCCTTCCCTTCATTTTTGTTCATCGCAGGAAAAAAGAAGAAGAGAGAAGCGATCAAGAGGGAGACCCCCCCCCCCAGCGGCGCCGACCTCGCGACAGCCCCCCCTCGAAGACGAACGCGCTACCCTCCCCACCCCCTGCCCTTGCGACGCGAGACAGCCCCCCCCCCCCCCCCCCCCGCCTCGACCGATAGAAAAACCAAACACAGTGAGTTTTTTCCCTTTTTCATTTTATTTTGTTTTATTTTATCATGATAGGAAAATCTGAAGTTACATACGGAAAAATCTGAATTTCTATATAGCGAAAGTTTTGAATTTTTAGAAAAGAAAAAGATTAGAATTTTTGTATGAGGAAGATATAATTTTTATGTGATGAGAAGATTAAAAATATAATCTTTTATATAGTAGTAGGATAAAAAAATGATTTTTATATTTTTAAAGTATTAAAAATATAATCTTTATTATGTAGATGTAAAAATATGATTTTTGTTTATGTAGAGAATTAAAAATATAATTTTTACATGATAGGAATATTAGAAATATCATCTTTATAGGTGTAGCAAAATAAAAATGTGATTTTTATAATGATATATTTGAAAAGGCGAAGTCTTTATATTTGAAAAGTTGAAATCTTTATATTAGAAAAGTTCGAATTTTTATATTAGAAAAGTTTGAATCTTTATATAGTGGAAATGTTAAAGTAAAAATATAATTTTTATAATGAAGTTAGGAAGTAAAAATAGAATTTTTACATATGGAATAACAAAGAAAAAGTTAAATTTTTCCTTACATAACAGGGAAGTAAAAATTCGATTTTTATATATTGAATAGCGAAGTAAAAATTCGATTTTTATATATTGAATAGCGAAGTAAAAATTCGATTTTTATATATTGAATAACAAAGTAAAAATTCGATTTTTATATATTGAATAGCGAAATAAAAATTCGATTTTTATATATTGAATAGCGAAGTAAAAAATTCGATTTTTATATATTGAATAGCAAGGTAAAAATTCAATTTTTACATATGTAGAGAATACGGGCAACGAAGATGACAAAAAGGCGAGAACGACGAAGGTTTCTGCAAAAGAAGAGCCGTGGAATTAGGAATAGCTATCTGTGAGAACTTCTCACTCTTCAATTTCTTTTTCTAGTTATATATATATACTAGGATGTAGACGGTGTTTAGTAGCACCCGACACCCGTCATCCACAGACCATGGATTGCTTGTTTGTTTAATTGTTTGGTTGTGTAGTTGGTTAGATTATTTGGTTTGAATTGAATTGTTTGGTGAAATGAAATGGATTTGATTGATGTGTGAATGGCGTGGGCCTTCGCTAGACCGGGGATAAGTCTAGGCCTTGTCCCGTTTCTAGTATCGTGCCGTTATGCCGCCGAAATTTTCTAAAATAAGTTAGAAAAATAAAAGTATCATTTTTATTTTGTAAATGAACTGAATAAAAATTCATGTGTTAAAATAAAATATTTTATCGTTAAAAATATAATTTTTAACGTGAATGTGAATAAATAAATATTCATTTACAAACCGGACGGTTTGTTTATATACACCTATTTGAAGGACATTGATTGGGACGATAAATTTTACACATCGCCCAACTGCACAAATAAAATCTGTGTTTGATTGTTTGAAACCCCACACAGGTATTGGGATAAAATACGACATACACTAATCCCAATAATTAGTTGTTTGTCGATCGATTGATTGACAGGCTGTTATAAGCGCTAGATATCTATATTTGATGCTTATACAGTGTAGTGCACTTTGGATGATGGTTGATTATTTATCGTTGTTATTATATACATGTGTTGTATGGAATCCATATAGTTAACACTATATGGTAATTGATTGGGCCTCATTCCAATTTAGAAAATAAAGAATATTATATCTTTATCACCATAAAATAAAGGTTCATGTGTTGACTGTACTCATCCGTTGAGATTATTCATGTGTTGAACGAAATATTTTAACAATAAAATTTACATCTTTATCATATATAAGATTAGAAACTAATTGGAAAATAGATAAGATGAGTGGTCTCCTAGATATTGATCTGATGTTGGTTTCGGCCTTCGGGGTTAATATTCAGGGAATGGTTCTCTTACTAATTTACGGTTGGAGTCTGATTTAATATCAAACGATAGATACCTTAATCCTCATAGAATATATTAAATAACAAAAATAGTCACACATGGACAACACTCATTCGTTGAGATTAGTCATGTGTTGACAAGAATAAATATTCATTTGTTGAATAGAATAACGGGATTATTGAAATATATAAAGCAGTGTTGATTAGAGATGCGCTATTTTGACGCGAACGATATTTATATCGATTATATTCATTTTTAAATTTGATTTGAATTGAATTTGAATTGAATAGAAAATGAATTCGATTTGAATAGAAAACGAATTTGATTTCAATTGAATATATAACGAATTTGATTTCAATTGAATATATAACGAATTTGATTTCAATTGAATATATAACGAATTTGATTTGAATTGAATAGAAAACCAATTTGATTTGAATTGAATAGAAAACGAATTGAAATCAATTGAATAGAAGACGAATTGAATTTCAATTGAATGGAAAACCAATTTGATTTGAATTGAATAGAAAACGAATTGAATTTAAATTGAATAGAAAACGAATTGTATTTAAATTGAATAAAAAAATGAATTGAATTTGAATTGAATAGAAAACCAATTTGATTTGAATTGAATAGAAAACGAATTGAATTTAAATTGAATAGAAAACGAATTGAATTTAAATTGAATAGAAAACGAAATGAATTCGAATCGAATTAAAATCGATTTGAATGGAAATCAAATAGAAATGAAAGTAAAAAGGATTTATAATAGAAAATTCAATTTTGATTTGAATTTGAAATAAAGGTTGAAATTGTTTTTGAAACGAATTCAAAACTATTCATAAAATTCATTTCAAATAGAAATCGACGAAATATATATTATATATAATATAATGGCCTGGATAGAACGCGCCGCGCCGCGGCAGTTCGTGAATTTCGACCATTTATTTCAAACGGACATTACGGGAGATCCGACCGTCGAATTCTCCTAAAACTGGAACCGTTGGGTTCGTATCGAAAAGAGCTTTCTAACAAATATTAGAAATTCAAAATCTAATGGTTTGATTTGGTGATACGTCCAAATCGAATTTGGAAAAGGTCGCTGTAAGTGCAGTTCGATGGCCGTTGTTGGAAATCGACTGTACGGGCCTTGATAAAATTATTAAAAATAGTAATAATTTGTGTTAAATCATAAGAAATGATTTGGGAAAAATTGGGATGAAAAACTCCATATTTGAAAAGATAAAAATAGATTTTTATCGAAATGAACTAGTTTTGAACTAAAATTAAAACTTATTTATTTTTAAATAAATAAAATGGAACTGAATTAGAATTGATTTGTGGGTTTATCGTGAACAGTGTTTTAAATAACACTAGTTCTTTAACCCGATAATAAATAGGATATGATTTGGGTTTATCGTGAACTGTGTTTTAAATGACACTAGTTCTTTAACCCAGTGAAAGGAGTTTTAATGAATCTGAGATTAGATTGAAACATGAATTGATAATCTAAATAACCAAATATAGAAAATGAGCGAGAATGGAGTATCACCAGTTTTGCTCCAAAGCGATAGTTAAATCTTTAATTAGATTTGAACATGAAATGGTAATTAATTTTACCGATAACACCGTGGTGTTAGATATGGAGTATTACCAGTTTTGCTTCATGGGATGAATAGGTTGGGATTGGGAAATAAAATAAATAATTACTTCGGTGTGGTTCGCTAATCTCGACTAGTTTAGAAAACCATAATTTGGTTTGAAACGACATCCAAAGGTAGATTAAAGGATAAATTTTATAGAATTTATCTTGGATAAAATTAATGGGAACCTTTCCCTAAGAATGTGATTTTGTGAATAAAGGAATATGCTGAATTGGAATGAGGCGTATGTTGTGTTAGTGTAACATTTGTTTTTAATATACGCGGGTTGTTCGGAAAGGCCGGGTTTATACCCATTCTGAATAACCGATTCGACGATATGTCGAAGATGAAGACGGTGGTTGAAGACCGGAAGTCTTCACATCGTTTGGATAATTACTGACGATCCTGATTGGGCTGTACACCCAAGAGGATGGAAATAGTTGGTGGTCGTCCAGACGTACTTGGAGATGGATGGATATGCGAGGAAAGTGCCTCCGGTTTCGTTCAGACCCAGAACGAACTTGTAAATGGATTGTGTGTCTGACATTAGATTTTATTCCGTGTTGATTGATTTTTGTTAAATATATATATCTGTTTGGCGGCGGAGAATTTATTCTCTTGCTTAACTCCCTTCTCTGAGACATACGAGCTTAGAGGTTATATATCGATAGACATCAATCGCATGGCATGAATTGCCTGTGTGGCACGCTGAGTTGCATGGATCAAAGCTTCTGTTGAAAAGCAAAATCTTGTGGTTGATGATCAAAGCACGGCCTATGTGGCGTAGCTTTGTGTATAATGTGAATTCGCGAGTCTCACACCTCGGTATGAGTTAAAAACGGGATACAGACCGCTGGGAGAGCACGACGTTTCTTTCTAGCTTTGGTGGTGTCAGTGACTTACCAGCCCTGACATTTATATACTTTTCACCTTTGTGGTTGTTGGAATGAGGCGCCTCGATTATAGGTCTGTAAGGACTGGGAAACATGTGTTCAGGCATAATTAATCCTCTAACGTAAGTGAGGACCGGCCCAGCCGAATCCAGGATTGCCCAGAGTGTGTAGACCTGAGGCATTTGCTAGAGTGTCTCGAACGTGGAGAGGAGCTTGCCCTTTGCCTCGACTCATGACGGAAATCCAATTTCCAATACGGGATATTGCGGTTTTAATTGTAGAACTAGTATGGCGACATAGTAGATGGTAGCTATGCCGTCTATGATTTATATTTATGATTGAAATTGTTTTGACACTATACACGTATTATAGTATCAAATGGTTTGTTTTAAATGTACCAAGCATGTTTGGCTATTATAAGGGAAAACCCTGTCCTCCGGCTTGCGTTGCATTGTGTGATGGGACCTGGGTCTTATAATAGCTTCATTTTTCGAAAAAGCATTGCGTTGTTTATTCTATGCACTGGTATTCTTGGGAGGAAACCCGTTCCGTGTTATATGGCGTGGTCCCTTGAATTACTCTCTTTTAAAGTAAAGTTTTAAATAACTGTTTTTGTTCTCACACCAGTCACATGACTGACCTGGAGTTTATTGTTTTAACCTAAACTCTGGGTGCCCCTATTTTCCGCACGGGCAGCTTGTAGTTTTGGTTTTGCAGATTTATATTCACAGGATCCTGGTTTACAGCTGGAATGATATCCGGAAAGCTCTGTATCCGTATATCACCTTCAGTTGTGCTTTGTATTATTTTCCGCTGCTATGTAATTTATTGTAATCTCTGATATTTATCGAATGTAATTTATTCATTTATACTCTGTATATTCTCGTATTATGATGGAATTGTTGTAATATACAATGAAATGTTCTTCTGTTTGTGTTCTAATTTGTCGTGTTCTCAAAACGATCAGGCGTTTCGAACGGTCTAGATCGGTTTAACGACTGATTCGGATCGAGCGGAATTCCGGGCCGTGTCATTTGGTATCAGAGCTTTGGTTTCAGAGCTCGAGAACAAGACACATTAGAACCATACGAAAGAATTCATCAGATATTGGATTAGTAATATCCAATTAGAAAGACTCGTTAGAGATAGGATCAGTAGTATCCTAGAACAGGTGTGAAGAGTATATTTTTCAAATGAAAACAATTTTTGTTTTGAAAATTTAAATCAATTCTACGTATTTGAATATTTATTTATTTTGAATTTGGACAATCCGATATATAAAGATTTTGCATATACGTGTCATGAACGTATATTCGAAGTTTTAATATACCGGATAGATATAGAACCGCACTCTAGTCGCCCGGACATGGTCCTGATGATGAAGTATACCATCACCAGCATTTATTTCCGAGTGACGAAGGTGTGATATCTATATATTTCCATTAGACTGGTGTGAGAACCAAAACTAATATAGCTAGAACACTTTGTTGTGAATTGGCTTCAAAAACATGATTTTCTGTATATATATCAAAATTATGAATTTGAAACGTTAATCCACTAATTGATTGATGTTTGTGTTGTTTGTTTATTTGTTTGATAATTTTTGAACCATTATGCCTAATTAAACCAATATTGAATTGTATTGAAAATTGGTCGCATTTGCTAGCATATACATATACTTACACTGAACAGGTCATAGCAAGGAGGCTAGAGCAGAGAATAAAATTTGTTTGCCCGACAAATAGGTACATGTTTACTACATAATTTACTGTTTTGTTTGGGTGATGATGATTTTATGAGCCTATTGGCTAGCCACTTGGCTTTTTCTTTTTTTGAGATCAGAAGGCCTATATGGCAATTTCGGGATTTTCCCGTGGCTCCCGGTGCAGAGGAGGTTATGGCGAAATTTTTCGAAAATTTAGGGTGTTAGCCAAATTTTTGAAAATTTGAAAATTCTCAGAAACTGAAAAGTTGGAGAATGGAAGCCAGATCGAACGTAGAGCTGATTAATCAAACCACTTTCGACTTTGTTTCTTTTCGGGGGATGAAAAGTTTTAAGTGGGGGAGATTGTAATAACCCGGAAATTCGAGCCAGTTTAAAATTTTTATTTTGGCAATTTTGGCGAATTTTGGATATTTAAAATGAATTATTTTAAATAATATCGATGAGAAATTTATTTTGAATATAATTCGAACGTATATATTTAAACGCGTCGTCGTTAGAATATAAATATTTACATATGATTATAAATAGAATTGAAAATGGCGCGTTAGTTCGATAATTCGATTTCAAACTTCAATTGAATGTACCGGGTGGAAAACAATCCATATTTTGGCGAAACCAAAAACATTAGGATCTAATTGATAATATCTTTCCAACGAATCCGAAAAATCAAAATTTCATAGCGGGAATCAAAAGATATGTCCAGTTGAAAATTCTGAATAGTCGCTATGGAATTCAGGCCCTTAAAAATAGACATTTTGCAAACGACCTCGGATTTCAACGAAACCACTTTTGTTGGGTCCGTGATGTCAAATTATTGCTAGGTTTTAAATTTCATAATTTTTCGAATCAATATGTGAGCGTGGCAAAGGAAAATGCGTTTGACCCGTTTCAGTTGATTTTAATCGACTGAAATTGGCCATTTTTCCAACGGTCTTAGAATTCGACGAAACTAGTTTTGTTAGGACCATATCGTTAATACGAAGCTAGAAAATATTTTTCTAGAATTTTTCTAGTTAGTATGTGACCCCGGTAAATTGAAATGCGCGTTCAAATTCAATATATAGAGTTATATGTTGATTTTGACGAAAACTGATCGAAACGATCGAATCAGCTTGCGATACATATCCCATTGTGTTCGGAATGGGGGTAAAACACTATGGACGACAGGCGGTGGGCCTCATTTCGAGTTTGTATGTAAAAGTCAACTTTTTAAATTAAATAATTAAATAAAAAAAATATCCTCCCTCCTCCCCTTATAAACCGCTGGCCCCCCTTCCCTTCATTTTCGTTCATCACAGGAAAAAAAATAAAAAAAAAGAGAGAAGAGATCGAGAGGGAGACCCCCCCCCAGCGGCGCTGACCTCGTGACAGCCCCCCCATCGAAGACGAACGCGTTACCCTCCCCACCCCCTGCCCTTGCGACGCAAGACGCCCCCCCCTCGACCGACGCGATGACCCCCAAGCCCCGCCTGGACCACCGCACCCCCAAACCCTAGGCCGCCGACCTCCAGGAGCTCGCCACCACCGGCTGCAACCTCCAGCGCCGCTTCTCCGATCACCCACGACCGCTTATGCCCCCCTGCTCGACAGAAAAACCAAACACAGTGAGTTTTTTTTTCTTTTTCATTTTATTTTGTTTTATTTTATCATGATAGGAAAATCTGAAGTTACATACGGAAAAATCTGAATTTCTATATAGCGAAAGGTTTGAAATTTTAGAAAAGAAAAAGATTAGAATTTTTGTATGAGGAAGATATAATTTTTATGTGATGAGAAGATTAAAAATATAATCTTTTATATAGTAGTTGGATAAAAATATGATTTTTATATTTTTAAAGTATTAAAAATATAATCTTTCTTATGTAGAAGATGTAAAAATATGATTTTTTTTTATGTAGAGAATTAAAAATATAATTTTTACATGATAGGAATATTAGAAATATCATCTTTATAGGTGTAGCAAAATAAAAATGTGATTTTTATAATGATATATTTGAAAAGGCGAAGTCTTTATATTTGAAAAGTTGAAATCGTTATATTAGAAAAGTTCGAATTTTTATATTAGAAAAGTTTGAATCTTTATATAGTGGAAATGGTGAAGTAAAAATATAATTTTTATAATGAAGTTAGGAAGTAAAAATAGAATTTTTACATATGGAATAACAAAGAAAAAATTAAATTTTTCCATACATAACAGGGAAGTAAAAAATTCAATTTTTATATATTGAATAGCGAAGTAAAAATTCGATTTTTATATATTGAATAGCGAAGTAAAAATTCGATTTTTATATATTGAATATCGAAGTAAAAATTCGATTTTTATATATTGAATAGCGAAGTAAAAATTCGATTTTTATATATTGAATAGCGAAGTAAAAATTCGATTTTTATATATTGAATAGCAAGGTAAAAATTCAATTTTTACATATGTAGAGAATACGGGCAACGAAGATGACAAAAAAGCGAGAACGATGAAGGTTTCTGCAAAAGAAGAGCCGTGGAGTTAGGAATAGCTATCTGTGAGAACTTCTCACTCTTCAATTTCTTTTTCTAGTTATATATATATATATATACTAGGATGTAGACGGTGTTTAGTAGCACCCGACACCCGTCATCCACAGACCATGGATGGCTTGTTTGTTTAATTGTTTGGTTGTGTAGTTGGTTAGATTATTTGGTTTGAATTGAATTGTTTGGTGAAATGAAATGGATTTGATTGATGTGTGAATGGCGTGGGCCTTCACTAGACCGGGGATAAGGCTAGGCCTTGTCCCGTTTCTAGTATCGTGCCGTTATGCCGCCGAAATTTTCTAAAATAAGTTAGAAAAATAAAAGTATCATTTTTATTTTGTAAATGAACTGAATAAAAATTCATGTGTTAAAATAAAATATTTTATCGTTAAAAATATAATTTTTAATGTGAATGTGAATAAATAAATATTCATTTACAAACCGGACGGTTTGTTTACGTACACCTATTTGAAGGACATTGATTGGGACGATAAATTTTACACATCGCCCAACTGCACAAATAAAATCTGTGTTTGATTGTTTGAAACCCCACACAGGTATTGGGATAAAATACGACATACACTAATCCCAATAATTAGTTGTTTGTCGATCGATTGATTGACAGGCTGTTATAAGCGCTAGATATCTATATTTGATGCTTATACAGTGTAGTGCACTTTGGATGATGGTTGATTATTTATCGTTGCTATTATATACATGTGTTGTATGGAATCCATATAGTTAACGCTATATGGTAATTGATTGGGCCTCATTCCAATTTAGAAAATAAAGAATATTATATCTTTATCACCATAAAATAAAGGTTCATGTGTTGACTGTACTCATCCGTTGAGATTAGTCATGTGTTGAACGAAATATTTTAACAATAAAATTTACATCTTTATCATATATAAGATTAGAAACTAATTGGAAAATAGATCAGATGATTGGTCTCCTGGATATTGATCTGATGTTGGTTTCGGCCTTCGGGGTTAATATTCAGGGAATCGTTCTCTTACTAATTTACGGTTGAAGTCTGATTTAATATCAAACGATAGATACCTTAATCCTCATAGAATATATTAAATAAAAAAAATAGTCACACGTGGACAGTACTCATTCGTTGAGATTAGTCATGTGTTGACAAGAATAAATATTCATTTGTTGAATAGAATAACGGGATTATTGAAATATATAAAGCCGTGTTGATTAGAGATGCGCTATTTTGACGCGAACGATATTTATATCGATTATATTCGTTTTTAAATTTGATTTGAATTGAATAGAAAATGAATTCGATTTGAATAGAAAACGAATTTGATTTCAATTGAATATATAACAAATTTGATTTCAATTGAATATATAACGAATTTGATTTCAATTGAATATATAACGAATTTGATTCGAATTGAATAGAAAACCAATTTGAATTGAATAGAAAACGAATTGAATTCAATTGAATAGAAAACGAATTGAATTTGAATTGAATAGAAAACCAATTTGATTTGAATTGAATAGAAAACGAATTGAATTTAAATTGAATAGAAAACGAATTGAATTTAAATTGAATAAAAAAACGAATTGAATTTGAATTGAATAGAAAACCAATTTGATTTGAATTGAATAGAAAACAAATTGAATTTAAATTGAATAGAAAACGAATTGAATTTAAATTGAATAGAAAAATGAATTCGAATCGAATTAAAATCGATTTGAATTGAAATCAAATAGAAATGAAAGTAAAAAGGATTTATAATAGAAAATTCAATTTTGATTTGAATTTGAAATAAAGGTTGAAATTGTTTTTGAAACGAATTCAAAACTATTCACAAAATTCGTTTCAAATAGAAATCGACGAAATATATATTATATATATAATATAATGGCCTGAATAGAACGCGCCGTGCCGCGGCAGTTCATGAATTTCGACCATTTATTTCAAACGGACATTACGGGAGATCCGACCGTCGGATTCTCCTAAAACCGGAACTGTTAGGTTCATATCGAAAAGAGCTTTCTAACGAATATTAGAAATTCAAAATCTAACGGTTGGATTTGGACATACGTCCAAATCGAATTTGGAAAAGGTCGTTGTAAGTGCAGTTCGATGGCCGTTGTTGGAAATCGACTGTACGGGCCTTGATAAAATTATTAAAAACAGTAATAATTTGTGTAAAATCATAAGAAATGATTTGGGAAAAATTGGCACGAAAAACTCCATATTTGTAAAGATAAAAATAGATTTTTGTCGAAATGAACTAGTTTTGAACTAAAATTAAAACTTATTTATTTTTAAATAAATAAAATGGAACTGAATTAGAATTGATTTGTGGGTTTATCGTGAACAGTGTTTTAAATAACACTAGTTCTTTAACCCGATAATAAATAGGATATGATTTAGGTTTATCGTGAACTGTGTTTTAAATGACACTAGTTCTTTAACCCAGTGAAAGGAGTTTTAATGAATCTGAGATTAGATTGAAACGTGAATTGATAATCTAAATTACCAAATATAGAAAATGAGCGAGAATGGAGTATCACCAGTTTTGCTCCAAAGCGATAGTTAAATCTTTAATTAGATTTGAACGTGAAATGGTAATTAATTTTACCGATAACACCGTGGTGTTAGATATGGAGTATTACCAGTTTTGTTTCATGGGATGAATAGGTTGGGATTGGGAAATAAAATAAATAATTACTTCGGTGTGGTTCGCTAATCTCGACTAGTTTAGAAAACCATAATTTGGTTTGAAACGACATCCAAAGGTAGATTAAAGGATAAATTTTATAGAATTTATCTTGGATAAAATTAATGGGAACCTTTCCCTAAGAATGTGATTTTGTGAATAAAGGAATATGCTGAATTGGAATGAGGTGTATGTTGTGTTTGTGTAACATTTGTTTTTAATATATGCGGGTTGTTCGGAAAGGCCGGGTTTATACCCATTCTGAATAACCGATTCGACGATATGTCGAAGATGAAGACGGTGGTTGAAGACCGGAAGTCTTCACATCGTTTGGATAATTACTGACGATCCTGATTGGGCTGTACACCCAAGAGGATGGAAATAGTTGGTGGTCGTCCAGACGTACTTGGAGATGGATGGATATGCGAGGAAAGTGCCTCCGGTTTCGTTCAGACCCAGAACGAACTTGTAAATGGATTGTGTGTCTGACATTAGATTTTATTCTGTGTTGATTGATTTCTGTTAAATATATATATGTTTGGCGGTGGAGAATTTATTCTCTTGCTTAACGCCCTTCTCTGAGACGTACGAGCTTAGAGGTTATATATAGATAGATATCAATCGCATGGCATGATTCGCCTGTATGGCACGTTGAGTTGCATGGATCAAGGCTTCTGTTGAAAAGCAAAGTCTTGTGGTTGATGATCAAAGCACGGCCTATGTGGCGTAGCTTTGTGTATAATGTGATTTCGCGAGCCTCACACCTCGGTATTAGTTAAAAACGGGATATAGACCGCTGGGAGAGTACGACGTTTCTTTCTAGCTTTGGTGGTGTCAGTGACTTACCAGCCCTGACATTTATATACTTTTCACCTTTGTGGTTGTTGGAATGAGGCGCCTCGATTATAGGTCTGTAAGGATCGGGAAATGTGTGTTCAGGCATAATTAATCCTCTAACGTAAGTGAGGACCGGCCCAGCCGAATCCGGGATTGCCCATAGTGTGTAGTCCTGAGGCATTTGCTAAAGTGTCTCGAACGCGGAGAGGAGCTTGCCCCTTGCCTCGACTCATGACGGAAATCCAATTTCCAATACGGGATATTGCGGTTTTAATTATAGAACTAGTATGGCGACATAGTAGATGGTAGCTATGCCGTCTATGATTTATATTTATGATTGAAATTGTTTTAACACTATACACGTATTATAGTATCAAATGATTTATTTTAAACGTACCAAGCATGTTTGGCTATTATAAGGGAAAACCCTATCCTCCGGCTTGCGTTGCATTGTGTGATGGGACCTGGGTCTTATAATAGCTTCATTTTTCGAAAAAGCATTGCGCATTTTATTCTATGCACTGGTATTCTTGGGAGGAAACCCATTCCGTGTTATACGGCATGGTCCCTTGAATTACTCTCTTTTAAAGTAAAGTTTTAAATAACTGTTTTAGTTCTCACACCAGTCACATGACTGACCTGGAGTTTATTGTTTTAACCTAAACTCTGGTGCCCCTATTTTCCGCACGGGCAGCTTGTAGTTTTGGTTTTGCAGATTTATATTCACAGGATCCTGGTTTACAGCTGGAATGATATCCGGAAAGCTCTGTATCCGTATATCACCTTCAGTTGTGCTTTGTATTATTTTCCGCTGCTATGTAATTTATTGTTATCTCTGATATTTATCGAATGTAATTTATTCATTTATACTCTGTATATTCTCGTATTCTGATGGAATTGTTGTAATATACAATGAAATGTTCTTCTGTTTGTGTTCTAATTTGTCGTGTTCTCAAAACGATCAGGCATTTCGAACGGTCAAGATCGGTTTAACGACTGATTCAGATCGAGCGGAATTCCGGGCCGTGTCAATACTACTGATCCCATCTCTAACGAGTCATTCTAATTGGATATTACTAATCCAATATCTGATGAATTCTTTCGTATGGTTCTAATGTGTCTTGTTCTCTGCTTTTTAAACCAAAGCTCTGATACCACGATGAAACGACCCGAACTTCCCCGATCTCCGAAGAGAAGGGAAAGAGCGGATAGAATTGAGAACACGACAAATCAGAACGCAGACGAGAGAACATTTCATTGTATATTACAAAAATGCATCAGATTACAAGAATATACAGAGTATAAATGAAAAAATATTACACAGAAATATCAGAGATTTAAATTACATATAAATACATCGCAGCGGAAAATAATACAATACACAACTAGAAGAGATATACAGATACAAAGCTTTCCGGATATCGTTCCAGCTGTAAACCAGGATCATGTGAATATAAATCTGCAAAACCAAAACTACTAGCTTCCCGTGTCAAAATAGGGGCACCCAGAGTTTAGGTCAAAACAATAAACTCCAGGTCAGTCATGGGACTGGTGTGAGAACTAAAACAGTTATTAATCTTTATTTTAAATCATTAGGTAAATCAAGAGACCACGCTGTATAACACGGAACGGGTTTCCTCCCAAGAATACCAGTGCATAAAACAACAGCGCAATGCTTAATAAAGAAAAATGAAGCTATTATAAGACCCAGGTCCTATCACACAATGCAACACAAGCCGGGGATAGGGTTTTTACCTTATAATAGCCAAGATTGCTTGATACGTTTAAAAGAAATCATTTGATACTATCATAAGTGCATAGTGTATAAAACAACTTCAAATCATAAGTATCAATCATATGCGACATGGGTACCATATATCATGTCGCCATACTAGTTCTATAATTAAAACCGCAAATGTCACGTATTTGGAAATTGGATTTTCGTCTATGAACCAAGGCCAGGGATCATCCTCAACCGATTCGAGACAATCTAGCCTACCATGTCTCAGGAACAGCCGCAACTGCCCCGTGGATCGTCAGGGCCGGTCCACCGATGTGGATTATTATGCCTGAACAATACGTCTCCCCGCCTTTTGGGGCGCAAATGAGCCAACGAATGACTCCATCGGACCCGGATCGTCTGATCAAACCGAGGCGCCTCGCAACAGCAACAACCACACAGGTGAAAAGTATATAAATGTCAGGGCTGGTAGGTCACTGACACCACCCTAGCTAGAAAGAAACGCATGTCCTCCCTGAGGTCCTCTCCCGTTTCTGGTTCACAACCGGGGTGTGAGGCTCGCGAAGTAAACGTTACACAAAGCTATGCCACGAAGGTCGTGCTTCGATCATCAACCACAAGACTTTGCTTTTCAACAGAAGCCTTGATCAATTGCCACTTAGGCATGCCACACAGGCAATCCACTCTGTGCGTTTGATATCCATCAGTATATAACCCCTGAGCTCGTACGT
This sequence comes from Allium sativum, assembly GCA_030737875.1. Taxonomy (NCBI): domain Eukaryota; kingdom Viridiplantae; phylum Streptophyta; class Magnoliopsida; order Asparagales; family Amaryllidaceae; genus Allium; species Allium sativum. The sequence continues at coordinate 788,439,306 of CM060918.1, read as the reverse complement.
CTCAGAGAAGGGCGTTAAGCAAGAGAATAAATTCTCCACTGCCAAACAGATATATATTTAATGGAAATCAATCACACAGACTAAAATCCAATGTCAGACACCCAGTCCATTTACAAGTCCGTTCTGGGTCTGAACGAAACCGAAGGCACCTAGTACCCCGCATATCCATCGATCTCCAAGTACGTCTGGACGATCACTAACTGTTTCCATCTTCTTGGGTGTACAGCCCAATCAAGATCATTAGAAATGACCCAAACGACGTGAAGACCTCCGGTCTTCGACCACCGTCTTCATCTTTGACTTATCGTTGTATCAGTTATTCAGAATGGGATAAACCCGGTCTTTCCGAATAACTCGCGTATATTTTAAATAAGTGTTACACAAACCCAACATACGCCTCACTCCAATTCATCAGTCACTAACCTGTAAATTAATCAAGAGAATAATTTCCTAAATATTAACCCCGAAGGCCGAAACTAACATCAGATCAATATCCAGGAAACCATTCTGCTTAGCTAACCGACAGTTAGTTTCTAAATTTCACATTCATAGGGAAAGGTTCCCATTAATTTTATCAAAGATAAATTCCTTGAATTTATTCTTTAATCTATTTTTGAATATCAATTCAAACTAGTCGGGATTAGCGAACCTTACCGAAATAATCATTTGTTTAAATTTCCCAATCCCAACCTATTCATCCCATGAAGTAAAACTGGTAATGCTTCATATCTAACACCATAGTGTTATCGGTAAATTCAATTACCATTTCACGTTCAAATCTAATTAAAGATTTAATTATCGCCTGGAGTAAAACCGGTGATACTCCATTCTCGATCTTTTCAATCTAATTATAGATTCATTAAAACTCCACTTAGTTTTAATCGTTAACTGGGTTAAAGAATCAGTGTCATTTAAAACACGGTTCACGATAAACCCAAAACCGCATTCCATTAATTATCGGATTAAAGAACGAGTGTTATTTAAAAACACTGTCCACGATAAACCCAAAAATCAATATCAATTCAATTCCAATTAAATATTATTTAATTGGTACACTTCATTAAATCTAAATAAAAAGATTTAATCTTTTCTCCACTGGGTTCAAGAACAGTGTTAGTCAAGACACCATTCACGACAAACCCAAATCACATTTGATAATAAATACAAGGCTCTGAATAGAAAATATCCCGGCTTATATTCAATATCAAATTCTACGACCAATAAATATCGTATTGGAAATAACGATATATATATATCTATATCTTTCAAATTTTCATAACAACACCTATATAGTCACGAAATCCAACATCGAAATATTCCGAAGGCAACTTCGATTCAAATCCATTCCAATGCAATCATTGGAAATTCTGGTTATTTTCAAAACCATTTCAAATTCAATTTACTTATTTAAAATTAAACAGAATTATAATTCTAGTTCAAAACTAGTTCATTTCGATAAAAATCTATTTTTATCTTTTCAAATATGGAGTTTTTCATCCCAATTTTGCCCTAATCATTTCTTATGATTTTACACAAATTATTACTATTTTTAATAATTTTATCAAGGCCCGTACAGTCGATTTCCATCAACGGCCATCGAACTGCACTTACAGCGACCTTTTTCAAATTTGATCTGGACATAATTCCAAATCCAACCGTTAGATTTCTAATTTCTAATATTCGTTAGAAAGCTCTTTTCGATACGAACCCAACGGTTTCGGTTATAGGAGAATCCGACGGTCGGATCTCCCGTAATATCCGTTCGAAGTCAATGGTCGAAACTCGCGAACTGCCGCAGCGCGGCGCGTTCTATTCAGGCCATTATATTATATATATATATATATAATATATATAATATATACTTCATCGATTTCAATTCAAAACGTGCCTTATAAATCATTTTTCAATTCAAAACGTGCCTTATAAATCGTTTTTCAATTCATTTTCAAAGCGGTTTCAACTTCATATTCAATTTCAAATCAAAATTTGAATATTCCAATATAAATTCGTTTTAAATTCATTTCAAATCGATTTCAATTCAATTTCAATTCGAATTCATTTATATTCAATTTCAATTCAAATTCATTTCTATTCAATTTCAATTCGAATTCATTTCTATTCAATTTCAATTCGAATTCATTTCTATTCAATTTCAATTCGAATTCATTTCTATTCAATTTCAATTCGAATTCATTTCTTTTCAAAATATCAGATTTTGAAATCACTTTCGATATTCGTTATAAAATGAATAAAATCGATATAAATATCGATCACGTCAAAATGGCGTCAATCTAACCAACACGGCTTCATATGTTTCTATTTTCAAATATTCTATTTCAAATATTTCTATTTCAAATATTTTTATTTCAAATATTTTTATTTCAAATATTTCTATTCAAATATTTCTATTTCAAATATTTCTTTTTCGAAACTGGAATGAGGCCCAATCAATTACCATATAATGTTAATTATATGGATTTTCTACAATACATGTATACAATAACAACGATGAATAATCAACCATCATCCAAAGTGCATTCTACACTGTATAAGCAACCTTTCTATGTCATGAAAATTATACCTTTATTCCTTTTCTATATAGATAAAAATCGAATTTTTATTACATTAAAAACTGAAAATTATTCTAACGCTCCTTATATATAAATTAGATTTTTGTTTAAAGATTATTACACAAAACAAAAACGAAAACTGAAATAAAATGATTAAAACAAAGAAAACTTACGGTGGTTGATCGAACGGGGAGGAGAGCGTCGCGGGGGGGGGGGGGGGGGTCTTCGGTCGGCAGCAGGAGGATTGGTGGGGGGTATCGATCGGCAGTAGGAGGAAGGGGGGTATCGATCGGCAGTATAGGGTAGGGGGGTCGGTGATGCGCGCGGCGGCTTAAACGAAGGGGGTGGAGTTTGCAGTAAGAAGAGGAGAAGAGAGCGGAGGGGCTGAGGAAAGAAAAGGGGAGGAAGGAGAAGATCGGAGGGTGGCTGGGGGAGTTCGTCGGAGGTGGGGCTTGCCGGCGGCGGGCCGCGGTGGGAGGACGTGGCGGCTTCGACGATCGTTCGTCGTTCTTTTTTTTCTGAAGGAAATCGATTTGGTCAAAGGAAGAGAAGGGGGGTTAAGTGAAAGAGAGGGTATAATATAATATATATATATATATGTATTTAAATTATTTTATTTATCCAAAAAGTAACCTTTTTATTCGACCTCACAACGAGGCCCACCGCCTGTCATTCATAGCTAATTACCCCCATTCCGAACACAATGGGATATGTATCGTAAGCTGATTCGACCGTTTCGATCAGTTTTCGTCAAAATCAACATATAACTCTATATATTGAATTTGAACGCGCATTTCAATTTACCAGGGTCACATACTAACTCGAAAAATTCCAGAAAAATATTTTCTAGCTTCGTATTGACGATACGGTCCTAACAAAACTAATTTCGTCTAATTCTGAGACCGTTTGAAAAATGGCCATTTTCCGGTCGATTAAAATCAACTAAAACTGGTCAAACGCGTTTTCCTTTGCCACGCTCACACATTGAATCGAAAAATTATGAAATTTGGAATGTAGCAATAACTTTACATCACGGACCCAACAAAAGTGGTTTCATCGAATTCCGAGGTCGTTTGCAAATTTCCATTTTTAAGGGCCTGAATTCCATAGCGACTATTCAGAATTTTCAACTGGACATATCTTTTGATTCCCGCTATGAAATTTCGATTTTTCGGATTCGTTGGAAATATATCATCAATTAGATCCTATTATTTTTGGTTTCACTAAAATCCGGCTTGTTCTGTACCCGGTATGTTCAATTGAAGTTTGAAATCGAATTATCGAACTACCGCGCCATTTTCAATTCCTTCAATAATTATATATAATTATTTATATTCTAACAACGACGTATATAATATATACGTCGAATTCTATTCAAAATAAATTTCTGGTCGATATTATATAAAATAATTCATTTTAAATAATCAAAATTCGCTAAAATTGCCAAAATAAAAATTTTAAACTGGCCCAGATTTTCGGGTTGTTACAGTTTGTCTCGCCTCTTTTCTTCTGTTTCCCCCCGGCTCTCAGGGAGGAAACACCCGGGTCTAGTCAGGATTTGGATATCATCTTCTAGGAGCTACTTCTGAAGTATGGCTTGACTCTCTGTCTCTTATATGGCTTGCTCTTTAATATGGGGAATGATGTTTTTCTTTTAAATACCTATGTACTCCGATGATGTAAGACAGAAGTGTTTTAATGGTTTTATGACTCATGGTATTATGTAACAAAGTATTTTGGTGATTTAATAAAGTTGTTTATTTTCCACTGCAAATTTTTAATATCTGTCTTGTGATATTCTGTGTCTGTTTACCAAAAACGCTCCACTGAAGTTAAGGCATTCCCTTTGTGAGTGATCTTTATGGAGGTGGGGTGTTACATGTAGGTGGGTATTTTGGGTAATGGGCCAGATTAGAATTTGGGGTGAGGCCCGATGTTATATTATTTAATTTTAATTCAATTTAAAATCGGTATAACTTGTAATTTAAATATTTCTCTCGTACGATATCAGAATAACGAACGGTCGGATCCGTTGGGATCGTATGGACGAGAGCTACACACTGGAACTGACTTGGAGTGAATTCGAGCTCGTTTCAATTTGTGGCAAAATAAATTGTCTGATCAAAATCAACTAACGCAAATCGTTATTTAACGGTTAACGCGAAATGTGAGTAATCTCACTAACTCTGCACAGTTTATGTTTTTATAAAATATTTTTAGAATTTATAAATAATGGTTGTTTGCTTTGTGTTGGTTGTTTGGTTGAACTGCTAGTCAGTTGATTGAAAATATAGATAACGATATAAATATAAATCGTTAATCAAATATTGATTCTGTTTAGCAGAATATTTCATAGTAAAATGAAATTGATGTTAATTTTATTGTTTAACATCTGTGGATGTAGGGAAACAAGTTGGAGGGACCCAACTAGGTCCCTCAACATTTATTTTACTGTTTTTCATATATTGTGTTATATGATGTGATATGAAATCTGTTTTTGATTTTGTATGTTTGAATGATACTGATCATTTTTGTATGGTACGTTAAATACCATAAGGAATACAAGAGTATTAAAAAGGAAAATTTCAATGTCATATTGAAAAAGAAATATTTATAAAATCAAAAGCTTTTATAAAAAGAAAATATTTATTTATAAAATAAATAGATTTAAAAGGAATATTTATTTGTTAATCAAATAGGCAGAATTGAAGGGAAATATTTGTAAAACATTTACAGATAGAATTGAAAAAGAATTATTTGTAAACTATTTACAATAGAATTGAAAAGGGATATTTATTTGGAAATAAATAGAATAGCAAGGGGAAATACGTGTAAAATGAATAGAAAAGGGAATAGTTAGATTATCAAAGGAATTACCTATAAAATCAATAGATTTTATAAATTGAAATATTTTATAGAATAAATAGAATTATTAAAAAGGGATTTATTTTGTAAATAAATAGATTATAAAAGGAAATACTTGAAAAGTGACTGGAATTGTATAAAAGGAGAATTTTACATTTGAAAGGTTTAGACCCATGCTTCGCACACAGGTATAACATGCTATGGATTTAAAGCAAAGATTTTAAATAGAATCTATTCTGACCGATAGATTGAGAAGATAAATTTATAAATAATATTTTATAAATTAAATAAGATATTTTGTCATTAGATAAATAGAATATATAAATCAGGACTTAGATAGAGAAGTAATAATCGATTTCAACATCGACATTTGAAACTGAATAAATGTAGAGTTAATCAAAGGAGTTAATCACTTAGAGTTAACCAGTTAGAGTTAATTAGATAGAGTTAATCGAATTAGAATTAACTGAATATTAGTTATTCAGTTAGAGTTGATCGAATGTAGTTATTTGAGATAGAGTTAGTAAAACATAGTTATTTAGGATGTGTTGCCATTTCGTACGACTGCTAGCGTAATTCGCAGGGTTGTAGATAGCCTACGGCGGTCGGATGTTTCTTGAGGGAATCAGGCGTAACCATTGTGATCGCTGTGATCTACAGTCAAGCGAGTGGGGTTAAATTGAATATTAGCCATTTGAAATAAAGTTAAAACAGTCATAGTTATTCGAATATAAGTTAATCGAATATTAGTTATTAAATAGGAGTTAAATAAGTTGAGTTAGACAAGTAGAGTTAATCAAGTAAGTTAATCAAGTTGAGTTAATCAAGTTGAGTTAGTTAAGATGAGTTAATCAAACCGAGTTAATCCAAAGGAGTTAATCCAAAGGAGTTATTCGAAATAGTTTATTCGAATAGAATTAAGGGAGTTAATCGAATATAGTTTGTTCGAAAAGAGATTAATAGAATGTAAATCATTCGAAGGGAATTAATCGAATGTAAATCATTCGAAGGGAATTAATCGAATGTAAATCATTCGAAGGGAATTAATCGAATGTAAATCATTCGAAGAGAGATTATCGAATATAATTATTCAAACAAAGAGTTATCGAATATAGTTATTCGAAGAAAGAGTTATCGAATATAATTTATTCGAAAAGGAGTTATCGAATAAAGATTTTTCGAAAGAGAGCTATACGCCAGAATCGATTATATCGAATTAAGGAAAGTAATATTTATTTCCCGTTCCAAATCAAGTTTTACTAATTTAATAAAAAATTAGTTGTTTGTTTATTTATTCAAATTAAGGAAGAAAAGTTATATTTAGATTATATCATTATGGTTATAATCAAATAATTTTGGTAAAGAGGTGGATTCGTAAATAGAATCCGAGAGTTCCGTAAGGAAGTTTGTTAAAGGTTTAATGGTGGACCTTGTCTGTTTCGAAGTTAGAAATGTTGTTCAGTTAAGGTCTGAGAGGTAATTATACCCCAACTTGATTGACTTCGTTTTTAACTAAGGAATGGTTAAGGTTCAATAGTGAAGGTTGGTTAAGTGAATCTAGTTAATGAGTGTAACGGTTCGAGTTCGCATAGTGACGTTATATTTAAACGTCTGTTTAAATTTAATGAAGGAGTTTTGGAAACGGTTTCCAAGTAAAGATCGGAAATGTTTATAATATAGAAAATATATAGAAAGGGAAAATGAATAAATTAATAATAAATTAATTTAAAAAGGGAAAATGTTGAATGTTGATTGATCGATAGAGTTTCCATCTGGAAATAATATCGTTGTTTGCACACCTGTTTTTTCTTTGATAGTCAAATCACCGACTATCGAAGTTTTTGACCATTTTCCGTTGTCAATACGGAGAGACCAGGATCAGATTTTTACCTGAAAACCACTCTGTACGGACGTTAGTGCTGCGATCAATTATTATGAAAATAATTGAATACAAAGTTATGCAAGGGCTATCCTGTATACATAATAGTGCTTTCGGTTTGTCCAGTCCCAGGACAAACGTGAATGGACGAATGTCTGACAGAGTATATCCAACGGATCACGTAAGTTGATCTCTTCAAACGTACTTACGTTTTGGCCGAAGGTACTCTACTACTGCATCTCATATAGGAATCACCCCATGGATCAGTAGCGAGAAGTCCTTGCAACCCGTAGATTCCAACCACGACAGAATCCCATTTTATCTCTGGTTGCAACATCAGAGATTATTAGTGATTCCTCCATTTATGAAAATCTACGGTCTTCAATGCCCATCTCGATCATCTTCTGATCTCTTCACGTATTTGTTAGTCGGAATGGTTTTCGAATATAATTTGATCCCGGTCTTTCTGTACCAACAATCGTATTGGTCGGGTTTGATAGTCGTTGTTTTAACTATCAAATAACAATAGTGTGAATGAATTTGTTGATTCGGTACTTTGCATTCCTTGCCCTCTTCAAAATATATGTATATACTTAACCAAATGGTTAACCAACTTTTAAATCTTGTAATATATTTTACACATTTTCTTTATTCTTAATTTTGTTATAACAAAACTATTTGATATGTTTCGAGTTGGTATATACATATATACCAAACTTTCCACTTCCTTTACTATAGAAAATATCATCATATTTATCAAAACCCTTATTTACATTTTCTTAAATTCGACATCTCGATATATATATATATATATATACATATATATATATATATATATATATGTATATATATACACTCAATAATTTAAAACAAATTACCGATTCCAAAAAGGTAAAGCAAGTGTCGAATCATAATTTAAAACCAAATAATCTTATTTGCATTAAGACTAATTTATAATTCAGTACCTCGCACTTAAGTTCAATACTCCTCGTATGGGATATCACACTAATCACGACACCTTTCACTCATTCCAAACTAATACCATTCTTCGATAATAATGAAGCCGTTCAAGTTGGGGTATTTTATTTACCTCTCAGACCTTGATCGACAACATTCTTATCTCATAATAAATGCCAGTTTGTAACTTAAACCCTCATAAAAATCTTGTTTACCATCTTGATTTCAAACCCGGTTTTATAAACCGTTTCTTTTATTTGAAATCTCCTTTCGATATAACCTCCTTACTTAATTCGTTTGATCAAGTTATTCAAAACACAACTTTTAGCTTATCATTTTGGTTTAGAAACCTTCTCAAAATCTTGCTTGGATTCTTCCTTGTAATAATCCATTTACTATCTTTTTACTACTTCTGAGATTTTATCCTAAAGCCATCGCTATATTTCTGTTTATTATTAATATACTTATCATCTCCCGTTATTATTTCTCTTCAATTGAATTCTCTTTACTTAATTTAGTAATTAAGAAAAATCTTATTTAAATCTCCACATTCACCTACACATATCATTTACCAATCTCGTTTGAAAACCTGGTTTATAAATCTCTTTATAACACCTTATTTGCCTTTGATCGCACTTATCGATGCTTTAATTACTTCCAATGGAACTCCAATTAAAGGTCACTTCTTTAATTATAATTAACAAAAATAATAATTAACTTTAACATTAAATATATTAAAAATAGTTAACTTCATTATTAATAGGATCATTATCATTTATAAAATCTTATGAAATAATAATTAACTTTATTAACATTAAACAATTCAGAAATTTCCTTAATTAATAGTTAATCGAGGATTAACTAATATTTTACAAAATTTGAATATTTAGATATTAGATTTCAAATGGAATGGAAATAGAAACTTGTTTAAGTGAATCAAAACAAGAAGTTATTTATAACGATGTTTATAAATTAAATAAAATATATATCATAGAATAAAGTAAAATATAAATTCAAGTTGAATTTATATAAGCAAAGTGGTAATTGGTGTTGATACCCGATATTTGAAGTGGGATTTGAATGCAATAGTGGAAAAAGAGATTTGAGTGGGAAAATTGGTTTCGAAAGAAACGATGGGTGATATTCCGAAGATTGGAAAATAAAAATTAATTGAGATAAATCTGTTGAAATTTTAAATAGGAATTCGGTTATGTCGAATTTTACAAATGATTTATGTCTCGGAAGAATATTTAAATTTTATTTAACATGAAAGTATGAATTAATCTAAATACATTAAGAGGTCAATATTCAATTAATTATATAGTTTGCAATAATATATATAAAAAAGGATTTATAGCAATCAAATTAAGTTAATTTCAGAAGTTAAAGAACGTATATCTTGTAAATACGTTTAAAAGAGAACTTGAATAGTTTAATATAAACAGAGTTTATTAATGAACAACGGAGGCGTGTGCGTTGCACATGGTACTTTATTTAAAACAGCGATTATAGCGCTGTTGTTATGATATTTGTTTTGTAAATCTAAACAGCGATTTTAGCGCTGTTGTTATAATATACGTTTTTGTAAATCTAAACAGCGATTATAATGCTACTATTATCACAAATGTTTTAACAGCGATTTTAATGTTGCTACTATAATAAAAGCTAAACAGCGATTGTAACGCTGTCACTGAAAGAAATGTTTTATAAATCAAATATTTGGAAACAGTGATTATAACACTATCGTTATAATCAATATTTTTTGTAAAAGAAGTGTGTTCTTAGACTCAATCCAAAGGTCGAGTAAGCAATGAAGCTGTGAGTTTTGACTATTTCGAAGTTAAGAATGTTGTTCAATTAAGGTCTGAGAGGCAATTATACCCCAACTTGATTGACTTCATGATTGATGGAGAATTGGTTAAGGTTCGATAGTGAAGACTGGTTAACATTCTGGTCAGTTAATAATTGGTTAATGTTTTAAGTTATAATAATGATGTTTATAACATCGCGTTAATTTAAAAGAATTTGAAATGTTTTTTCCCAATAAAATGGGTGATATTTTCTATGTATAGAAAATGAAATGAATTGGTCAATGCAGAATTAAAAAAGAGAATTTGGAAATATTTTCCAATATTAATGCGGCATATTTTATGAATAAAAAGAATAAGGATTCGCTAATATATATATATATATATATATATATATATATATATATATAGAGAGAGAGAGAGAGAGAAATGTTTTCTAAATGGGGAAAAGAGATATTTTCTCGAATAAAGAAATTACTTATTGGAAATGTTTTTCAAAGAATCGAAAGGGAAATCAAGCTTCAAAAGGATACGAAAGATAGGGAAACAGGAATTTGAAATAATAATATAATCAGGAATTGATTTAAAGGGGCCCAGTGTTGTTAATGCTTGATCGGTAGAATTTCCAATTCGAATAACTATATAAAAGTTGTTTTATATTGTGTTGGTTAGTCTTTTTAGTGGTTCATGAATTCTGATCGAATAGTGGGATGCCACAAAGTCGATAGGAATTTCTAAACACATGAATAGAAGATTGAACACGATATTGTTTTAAAGTAGGTGAATGAAATTATTTTACACAAAATTCTATTTTGATATAGAAAGAATAATTTTTGAAATTATTATAATATATGGATGTGTTGATTGTTATTATTATGGTCAAATGAGATTATAAGAAATCAAATGGTTATATAGAACCTAATAGAATTTTTATACGAATAAAATATACAAATGGGATGAATTAAAATTGAATTCAAACCTGAATTCAGAATTTAAAATCCTAGGTAGTTGGAAAATATTTTCTGAAGTATATTAAAATAATATAGCTTTGTTCTAAAAGGATTTTTGAATAAAAATCATTTTAAATGGGTTTGGAAATTGTTTAAGTACTGAACTCACTCCAGTGGCTGGAAAATAATTCTGATGAGGACTGCAACTTCGTCAGTGTTCATTTTCGAGTTTCTAAATGATGGATTGCTGCCTTAGAAAAGTTTTTAATGGAAATTTTAAAGAAAACAAATTGATAAGAAAATTCGAATGTTTTGAATTTAAAATGGAAATAAATATACATGTATATATTTATGTGATTTTAGAAGGATTTGAAATGAAAACCTTGGGATTTGGACTCTGGAATTGGAATTTAACTTAAGCTAGTTAAATGGATTGAAGTGAATAAATTGACTAGAATCAATTTGAGTGGATCACGAATTGATTTTAAATCATTCAGATTAATTGAATGTGAGTATAAATGATGTGTTATGTGAATGGAAACCAAATGTTTTAGTAGAACAAAATTTGTTGAAATATGAAGAGGTGAGTTTCAACAGAAAGGAGTTTTAAAAAGTTAATGGGTTTGCAGCACTTTTCCTACCTTGGTAATTTCGGGGACGAAATTCTTTTAAGGCGGGGAAGAATGTAACGACCCAGATCTTTGGGTAATTTATATACTTAATATGGTTTTAAATATTGAGTTGATAATAAAAGTAATTTTTTATATTAAGTTATCGGTTTAATAATTAGTATACGATTTAATTTCGATTATACCGAATAATCGTAATACGAAAATAATTCAATTTGAAGTTATAATTGAACCAAAACAGTTCAGATGATTAATATAAATCCTATTAAAACATAAATCGATAATAATAAATTATTATCGAGAAATTTATTTGTATCGAATTTAAGTTATATCAATTTAAATTAATGTCTTCACCATACGATCAAAAGAAGCTGTGAGTCATGTTCCAGTGTGTTCTGAATAGTGGGATAACCCTAAAAATGTCGGTTGTTGTGTGCAGAAAGGAGTTCGAGATCACGGGGTATTTTAAATTTAAAATCGAACTAGTCAACGCCTACCCTAATAAACGTTGTACTTATTAAAAATCTACCTCGGATAAACACTCCCCAGTAAAAACCTACCTTTGTTCCTTAACCAGGAAGCATCTCTCCTACAAATCGCGACTAACCGATCCCTTCTCTTATCTATTTTTTTGTTCCCCTTCGTTTAGTATCCAGGAAGAGGAAATAAAAGCAAAACCGTCCATTTCTTCTTTTGAGATCAAAGCTTCACAGTGAATTGGTCAGTGCTTCCTCAGCCTGCACTCAACAATTCAAAATCGATTTCTATAAAATCCATTCGAAATCAGGTTGTGACTTCGTGAGGGCTAGGGCTTCGAATCCGTGAGCATCAAGAGAAGTGCGATTTCATTCACAGGTACGGAGGGGGGCGCCGTGTTCATCGCGGTGAAGAGGCGACTATGGAGATGGGTTTTGGTGGGATACGTTGTTGATGAATGTCGATTTGATTTTTGTAGCATGACTTGGGGTATCACGATTTCTTGTGATGAGCAAACGAATGAACTGGACTTCGACGGTGAGATTTGTGAAAGAAGGAACGAGGTCCTGTAATTTCAAGTGGAAGTGGAAACTGATCGAACTAGGTCAGCGATGGTTGTTTCAGCAGCAAGGATAGGAGCATGATCGTGAAGAGAAAACAGGAGTCATGATTTTCAACTGGGGAAGATGATCGATGATGAAGCTAGTGGGTGGAAATGTGGAGTAAGGTGATGTGTTCTTACGTGAAAAATCAAAGTCTGGAAATGGTATTTAAATTGGATTTGGAATATGGCAGTAAGGTGTTAAGAGTTCTAACTTGGTTTTGATATGTAATAGCTCAACGCGTGGTCTGATGGTTGAATACGTGATGTGGAGAGTTCGAACAGTGGACTAAGTATTGGATATTGATGGAAGAGTTGGTATGGATAGTGGAGTGTGGCATTGCAGCGACACGGTGGTGATATAACAAAAACATGCCAGTGAGTGATAAAGGAATTTTGAGATTTTTAAGGTATATTTTTAGTTTATTCTTAATTTAAATTTATATTGAGATTGATATAAAAATTTGTAGTTGATTTAATCAATTTGAATAAACTTGTAGGAATTAGCATATTAGTTAGAACTGAATTCATACATTGTTGAGGGAAAAGGAAATGGTGTTTACTATTAATATAGAAACCTATATATATAATCATTTAGTAGATCATTATATAAATTAGAAGAGTGAGAAAAATGTAAACTTGAAATTGTTAGGTTGTTCAAAACTAGGAAGATTAGAAAGAAAATTAAATGTTATTGTGTTTTAACATTTAAACCCTGTCTAGAATTTTCATTGGGGGAATTATAAAATTTGGATTTTTCTTAGCGGGAATAAATCAGATAAAGTCTTTCGTGTGGAGTTTGAAGACTCAGGAATCAATAAAAAGAAATTGAAAACTGGTACAAGTGCAGGATTAAGATTTCGGTGAGTAAATCTCACTTGCCTTTTATTTAAAATTATTTTTATCAGTTAAAAATAATTGTTTGTTGCTTGTTTGGTTGCGTTTAATATTTTTGCGTGCATATTAAATATTTTAGTTATTTAGGCTTGGTGGTTGCTATTATATATATATATATTGGTGGTTGGATTTCCCGCAGTATCATTAGCGGATGCCTGCGGTACCATTTGCGGATGATTACACTATACACCACACGCTACGATAGTGGATGACCTTCTATACCGCGATATCCTGCCTCGAAGCAGGATGGGTATTATTTATGTGGACTAACGTCTATGGATGCAGGAAAAACAGGTTGGAGGGATCCAACTGGATTCCTCAAAAATATGTTATCTGTTTCTTTATTTGTTTGCATATATACTGTCATATATGATGTGTTAGAAAACCAAAAATAAATAATTGGTTGTTTGGTGTTTAAATATCACTGGGCCTAAGTGTTAATTTATAAAAATACCCTGAAAGGGGTATTTGAGATTAAAACGGGAAATTCTGTTTTTCTAAAATAGAATCTGAATTTTTAAATAGATGTGAAATATTAACTTGTTTGAAAATAAAAAAAGTAGTACCTTTATAAATGAAGTTTATAAATAGTACATTTATAAACCAAGTTTATAAATAAAGTGAAATGAATTATCATTGGATAATTCAGAAATAAAAACACAAGTGTGAAATTGAAAAGGGAAATCTATTTTCCAAAAAGTAGAAATATCGATTTCAAAAGAAATTGAAATCGAGACTTGTTTAAGAATGAATATAGAATTTCAAATGGAGTTTGAATATATGAAACTCAATAGAATTGAATATAGAATTTGAATAAAGAAAATTCAAATAGAAATTGAATATAGAAATTCAATTAAAATTTGAATATAGAAAATTTATAATAGAATTTTAATATAGAATTCAAATAGAGTTGAAATTGAAATTTGAGTATAGAATTCAAATAAAATTGAAATGGAAATTGAATATAGGAAATTTAAATAGAATGGAATTGAAATTTAATATAGGAAATCGAAGTATATATAAATATATTACCGAGTAAGGAAAAATCGACAATTATATATAAACGAAAATATTATGTTGGACTGGGAAACTGATTTGATATATATTAAAAATATATCAGAATGAAATTGAATTTATTTTAAACGAAGTTTAAAGGTTTATATTTATAAATATAATTAAAACGAACTCGCCGCAGCGCGGTAGTTCGTAAATTGGCGATTCGAGCTTCAATTGAGTACATATAACCTAAATGAAGTCAGAATTCTTTGAAACAAGAAACGTCAGGACCGATTTGATAATAGTTTTCTAATAGAGGAGAAAAATCTGGATTTTGTCGAATAGATTTTGAGTTATGTCAAAATCAAATTTTCAGAATAACAGTGCCATAACCATTTAAAAACCATAATGGTATATTTAATTTTATAAAATGATTTTAAACGAATAAAATCTGAATCTTTATTTAGAAAATTTCAGATTTGAGTTGTAAATTATATGTGAACTCAAGTGGAGTAATGAATTGATTTTGAAACAAAAATCAGATTTTTAATTATTGAATAGAATTAACTAATTTGAATAGTTATTAGTTAATGAGATTTTGAATTGATATTGGGCTTTGAATAAGCGAGTTCGATTTGGAAATTTATATTCGAAATCGAAAAGGAAACTAGAATCGTAATTGGAATTCAGTTTGGTTAAGCAAGTTAAATATTTTATTTGAACATGATATGTTCAAACAAAGAAGTGAAATAGGCAAAAGAGTTAATTAAAGAATAAATTAGCGAATCAAGTTAAAAATGACCGGATTAAGTTGAAATAAATTGGAAAACAGACGTATGTGTGATAAACAGGTATGGAATGAAGAAGATGAAGATTTTAATTTATGTGCCCAACAAAAAGGTACACGTTTAAATACCATATGAGGTTTTATTAAAACGACCCGAACTTCCCCGGTAAGGAAAGCCCGAATTGAATTGAGGACACGCCACATCGGGACGCAAACAGAAGAACATTTCATTGCTTATTACAACAATTCATCAGAATACAAGAATATGCAGAGTATGAATGAATAAAATACATTCGATAAATATCAGAGATTACAATAAATTACATAGCAGCGGAAAAATAATACAAAACACAACTGAAAGTAATACACGGATACAGAGCTTTCCGAGTATCGTTCCAGCTGTAAACCAGGTTCCTGTGAATATAAATCTGCAAAACCAAAACTACTAGCTGCCCATGTCAAAATAAGGGCACCCAGAGTTTAGGTTAAAACAATAAACTCCAGGTCAGTCATGTGACTGGTGTGAGAACTAAAACAGTTATTAATCTTTATTTTTAAAGCTAGGTAAATCAAGGGACCACGCCGTATAACACAAAACGGGTTTCCTCCCAAGAACACCAGTGCATAAAACAACAACGCAATGCTAAATGAAGAACAATGAAGCTATTATAAGACCCAGGTCCCATCTCACAATGCAACACAAGCCGGAGGATAGGGTTTTTACCTTATAATAGACAAAGAATGCTTGATACGCTAAATTTCATGTTTTATTATTACTATAAGTGTGTAGTGTCAAAACAATTTCAATCATAAGTATCAATCATAGACGGCATAAGTGCCCCATCCCACTATGTCGCCATACTAGGCTCTACAATCAAAGCCGCACATGTCACGTATTGAAAGTTAGATTTCCACCTGTGAACCGAGGCAAGGGATCGTCCTCCACCGAATTCGAGACGCTATAGCTCGTGTCTCAGGCAGGTACTCAGTCAAGCCTTTGGAGCGATAGGGCCGGTCCACCGATGTGGATTAAAATGCCTGAACACTGCGTTTCCCCACCCTATAGGGTGTCAATGAGTCCAATGACTCCATCGGTCCCGGATCGACCGATATATCTGAGGCGCCTCGCAACAGCAACAACCACATAAATCAAACCCGTCAGGGCGTGTAAAACCACTGACGCCACTTATAGCTAGGAAGAAACGCATGTCCTCCCTGAGGTCCTTCTCCCGTTTCTGGTCCACAACCGGGGTGTGAGGCTCGCGGATCAATGTTACACAAAGCTATGCCACACAGGTCGTGCTTTGATCATCCACCACAAGACTCTTCATTTCAATAGAAGCCTTGATCGTTTTCCACTTAGGCATGCCACACAGGAAATTCACTCCATGCGATTGATATCCATCAAAATATAACCCCTCAGCTCGTACGTCTCAGAGAAGGGCGTTAAGCAAGAGAATAAATTCTCCGCCGCCAAACAGATATATATTTAATAGAAATCAATCACACTGAACAAAATCCAGTGTCAGACACACAGTCCATTTACAAGTTCGTTCTGGGTCTGAACGAAAAACCGGAGGCACTTAGTACCCTGCATATCCATTAATCTCCAAGTACGTCTGGACGATCACTAACTGATTCCCTCCTCTCGGGTGTACGACCCAATCAAGATCATCAGTAATCGCCCAAACAACATGAAGACCTCCGGTCTTCGACCACCGGCTTCATCCTCGACACCACGTCGAATCAGTTATTCAGAATGGGATAAACCTGGTCTTCCTGAATAACTCGCGTATATAATAAACATATGTTACACAAACACAACATACGCCTCATTCCAATTCAGAATATTCATTTATTTAAATATTCTTATACTTTGGGAAAGGTTCTCATTAATTTTATCAAAGATAAGTTCTTTCAATTTATTCTTTAATCTTCTTTGAATATCAATTCAAACTAGTCGGGATTAGCGAACCACACCGAAGTAATCATTTATTTTATTTCCCAATCCCAACCTATTCATCCCATGAAGTAAAACTGGTGATACTTCATATCTAACACCACGGTGTTATCGGTAAATTCAATTACCATTTCACGTTCAAATCTAATTAAAGATTTAACTATCGCCTGGAGTAAAACTGGTGATACTCCATTCTCGATCATTTCAATCTAATTAAAGATTCACTAAAACTCCACTTAGTTTTAATCTTCCCAAAAATCAATATCCTGTCTTTAACTGGGTTAAAGAACCAATGTCATCTAAAACACGATTCACGATAAACCCAAAATCACCTTCCATTAATTATTGGGTTAAAGAACAAGTGTTATTTAAAACACTGTTCACGATAAACTCAGAAATCAATTCAAATTCAATTCCAATTAAATACCATTTAACTGGTACACTTCATTAAATCTAAATAAAAAGATTTAATCTTTTTCTCAACTGGGCTTAAGAACAGTGTTAATGAAGACACCATTCACGACAAACCCAAATCACATTTGATATTAAATACGAGGTCTGAATAGAAAATATATCAGCCTATATTCAATATCAAATTCTACGACCAACAAATATCGTATTGGAAATAACGATATAAATATATCTTTCAAATTCCCATAACAATATCTGTTTCATCACGAAATCCCACATCGAAATATTCCAAAGACAATTTCAATTCAAATCCATTCCAATTCAATTATTGGAACTTCTTGTTACTTTTAAAACCATTTCAAAACAACTTTATTTATTTTAAAAATAAAAAGAATTATAATTCTAGTTCAAAACCAGTTCATTTTGATAAAAATCTATTTTTATCTTTTCAAATATGGAGTTTTTCATCCCAATTCTTCACAAATCATTTCTTATGATTCTACACAAATTATTTCTATTTTTAATAATTTTATCCAGGCCCGTACAGTCAATTTCCATCAACGGCCATCGAACTGCACTTAGAGCGACCTTTTCCAATGTTGATTTGGACATAATTCCAAATCCAACCGTTAGATTTCAAATTTCTATTATTCGTTAGAAAGCTCTTTTCGATACGAACCCAACGGTTCTGGTTTTAGGAGAATCCGATGGTCAGATCTCCCGGATTATCCATTCGAAGTCAATGGTCGAAATTCGCGAACTGCCGCGGGGCAGCGCGTTCTATTCAGGCCATTATATATATATATATATATATATATATATATATATATATATATATATAAACTATATATATTTCGTCGATTTCCTTTCAAAATGTATTTTATAAATCGTTTAAATTCGTTTTCAAAATGATTTCAACTTCTCCTTCAAGTTCAAATAAAATTGAATTTTTCAATATAAATTCATTTTAATTTCATTTCAAATCGATTTCAACTCAATTTCAATTTAATTCGAATTTCAATTCATTTCAATTTAATTCGAATTTCAATTCATTTCAATTTAATTCGAATTTCAATTCATTTCAATTTAATTCGAATTTCAATTCATTTCAATTTAATTCGAATTTCAATTCATTTCAATTTTATTCGAAATTCAAATCTATTCAATTTAATTCGAATTTCAAATCTATTTAATTTAATTCGAATTTCAATTCGTTTCAATTTAATTCGTATTTCAATTCATTTCAATTTAATTCGAATTTCAAATCTATTCAATTTAATTCGAATTTCAAATCTATTCAATTTAATTCGAATTTCAAAATCACTTTCAATATTCATTGAAAAATGAATAAAATCGATATAAATATCGTCCACGTCTAAATGGCGTCAATCTAATCAACACGGCTTTTATTCAAAACATGAATGTTTATTCTATTCAACACATGAATATTTTTCAATTCAACACATGAATTTATTTTCTATTCAACACATAAATTTATTTTCTATTCAACACATGAATTTATTTTTTATATTGGGATGAGGCCCAATCAATTACCATATAATGTTAATTATATGGATTTTCGCAACACATGTATATAATAGCAACGATAAATAATCAACCATCATCTAGAGTGCACCACACAACTGCATAAGCATTAAATATAAATAATTAACGCTTACACAGTCTGTCAACCCATCGATTGACACACAACTAAACAATCGGGATTAGTGTACGTCAAATATCATCCCGATACCCGTGTGGGGTTTCAAATCAACAAACACGGATTTTTATTTGTGCAGCTAGGCGATGTGTAAAATTTATCGTCCCAATCAATATCAGTCAAATCAGTGTATATAAACAAATCGTTCGATTTGTTTATAAATATTTATTTATTCACATACCCGTTAAATTTTTTATTTTTAACGATACAATATTTTTAACTATATAAATATTTTATTTCATTTCACATCACACAATCAATTTTCACCACAACAAACAATCAAACATACAAGCCATCTATGGTCTGTGGACGATGGTTGTCGGGTGTTACTAAACACCGTCTGCATCCTAGGATATGTTTCAAACTAGAAATAAAAATAAAAGTGAGGAGTTCTCACCGACTAGCTAAACCAAACGCCACGACTCCTCATATGTATGAGTCTTCGCCGTTCTCGCCTTTTGTCACTTTCGTTGCCTGTAGCCACTACATATATAAAAATCACATTTTTATATTGTAGCTATGTATATAAAAATCACCTTTTTATACTTCTATTATATAGATAAAAATTCTATTTTTACACCGCTACTATATAGATAAAAATTCTATTTTTACACCGCTACTATATAGATAAAAATCCTATTTTTACACCGCTACTATATAGATAAAAATTCTATTTTTACACTGCTACTATATAGATAAAAATCCTATTTTTATAACGGTGTTCATATCATATATTTTTAAAACGTTTCTTTCTATATAAAAATTATTTTTTTATTTCACTTCTCATATAATAAAAATTATATTTTTATTACCCTACATATCTAAAAATCACATTTTTATAACTCTACAAATATAAAAATCACATCTTTATTATTTCTACTATATTTTGATTCTAACATTTCATATAAAGATTCAAACTTTTCTAAACTAACTTTCTTTATAAAAGATCATCACTATGCTATATTAAAAATCCAACCTTTTTAGCATTAAAAATCAAACTTTTATCATTTTAAAAATTAAATCCTTCATTTAAAAATAATATAAAAATCAGATTTTTCTATTGGTTAAGCTAAACTAAATAGATAAAATAAATTAAAACAAAATTAATTAAATAATAAAGAACTTACAACGAAGGAAGGGGGTGATTCACGTCGGCCCTTGGTAGTGGGGGGAGGCGCGCCTGTCGAGAAGGAGGAGGGGGTGTGCGGTTTGGTGGATTCGAAGGGGCGGCTCGCCTGTCGAGAAGGAGGAGGGGGTGTGCGGTTTGGGGGATTCGAAGGGGAGGCACCTTGCGCCGGCGGTGATGGCACACCAGAAGAGGGCGGCGGCGGCAGTAGGGGCGCGATCCCCTTTTTTTTCTTTTTTTCTGAATGAATGAAACCGGGGGAGGGGGCTGATGGTATAAAGATGAAAGGGGGATTTTATTTTTTTATTTTATTTAATTATTTAATTTCCAAAGGCAACTTTTTATTTTGACTTCGAAATCGAACTCACTGACTGTCATCCATAACTAATTACCCCCATTCCGAACACAATGGGATATTTATCATAAGCTGATTCGATCATTTCGATCAGTTTTCGTCAAAATCAAAATATAACTCTATATATTGAATTTGAACGCACATTTCAATTTACCGGGGCCACATACTAACTAGAAAAATTCCGGAAAATATTTTCTAGCTCCGTATTGACGATACAGTCCTAACAAAACTAATTTCATCAAATTCTCAGACCACTTGAAAAATGGCCATTTTATAGTCGATTAAAATCAACTGAAATTGGTCAAATGCGTTCTCCTTTTCCACGCTCATATATTGATTCAAAAAATTACGAATTTTGAAACCCAGCAATAACTGGACATCACGGATCCAACAAAAGTGGTTTCATCGAAAACCGAGGTCGTTTGCAAAATTTCCATTTTTAAGGGCTAGAATTCCATAGCGACTATTCTGAATTTTCAACTGGACATATCTTTTTATCCCCGCAATGAAATTTCATTTTTTCAGATTCGTTGGAAAGATATTCTCAATTAGACTCTAATATTTTTGGTTTCGCTAAAATCCGGTTTATTTTGCACCCGGTACATTCATTTGAAATTTGAAATCGAATTTTTGAACTACCGCGCCATTTTCAATTCCTTTTATATTTATAAATAAATATTTATATTCTAACGACGATTCAAATAAATATATACATTCTAATTCTATTCAAAATAAATTTCTCATCTAATTATATAAAATAATCTATTTTAAATATTCAAATTTCATCAAAATTGCCAAAATAAAAATTTTATATTTGCTCAGATTTCCGGGTTATTACATTTATGCATCGTATCGGCAAGCTGCTTGGCTTTTTCTTTTTCTTTTTGATTGGAGAGGCCTGTGTGGCGATTTGGGGATTTTCCCGATGCTCCCGGTACAAAGGAGGTTATGGCGAAACTTTCCGGAAATTTAAGGAGTTAGAATATTTGTAAGAAAATTTTATAGTTAGAAATCGGTGTATATATATAGAATTCGATAAGGAAACGAAATTAACATAGAATATTATAAACAAATAGAAAATCTATAACCAAATCTGGTAGAGTTAGAAAGAGAAGGGTATACAGGTAAAAAAAATGAATAATTAGTTTTATTATGTTGATTATGGTTTTGTCTGTTTTGAAGTTAATGATGTTTTCAGTCAAGGTCTGAGAGGTAATTATACCCCAACTTGATTGATTTCATTTTTAACTGATAAATAGCAAGATCCACTCTCGAAGAGAAATGTTTGAATAAGAGTTAGCGAGTGCAGTATTTTGGGTTGTTGTAACGATGGTTTACGCCACATTCGTTTTAACCCAAATAAGTGAAATTTTGGAAATATAAAAGTTATTTCCTGAGTATAGAATTAAAGGAGTCGGGAAAGAAATAAATAATTGGAATGTTCTCCAATTATAGATAGAAAATATTTTCTAAGTGTAGGAAATAAAAGAAGGCGAGATATAAAAATGTTTTCCGAATGGGTAAGAGGCCCAGATGATAATTGAAATTATTTAGTTAATGAATACTGATAAAGGAAGTGGAGAAATAATTTAACTAATGAAATATTAATAAAATGGCCCAGTGATTGTTCGATGTTTTGAATGGATGTTTATTTTTCTTCGATAGTTAAATAACCGACTATCGAAGTGTTTTCCAATATCGTTGTCAATATGGAGAGACCGGTCGGATTATTATCCGAGAACCACTCCGTATTGGCAGTAGCATTGCGAATCAGAATATATGAAGATAATCGAAGACGGAGTAAAGTGCAAGGACTTTTTCTATTAATAGAAATTGTGCCTTCGGTTTCGTTCAAACCCAGAACGAACTTATATGGACGAATGCCTGACAGAGTATTTCCAATGATCGAATATGTTGGTCTGTATAAATATACATGGTGGCAACAGATTTTTTCCCTTAGCATAACTTCTAGAATATTTGTGCAAATCAATTAGTGATTAACGACTCTGACAATGTGGCATTCAAAGTGATTGTGTTATCAATGAATGATAAGAAATCGTAGCCTCGGGCCTCAACAACGGGGAAATGACAAAAATCGGGCAGGCAGTATGGCTATGTGGGTCGCTTCCATTAGGGTATATAATCACCTATCTAGAGATTCAATTAATTCCTTATTCTATTCGATGATGTCCATTCGGGAGACGGTTGCTGATCCCAATCGTTGGTGATATACATTCGATACACTCAAGCGAAATGAGTGGTCAGTCATGTGTGAGCCGGGTTACAAGATGTTCTTGTTAAACCCAGTGTATTCCTCTATAGAGATACACTAGAGGAAGGTGGTTCCATACCTTGTCATAGTCGGAATCCAATCTCCAATAAGCGCCGTGCGGTTTTTGATTTTATATTATATATGGAGCGTGAGATGCAAGCGTTCCACTAGATTGTTATTTATTTGATGTAGACATTATTATAAATAAGTTGACTAATTCCAATCTCATATAGGTCGACGCTCGAATTTTCGAAACAATACATAAACCCGTATTATTTGCCAAAAACCCAAGTATCGAACCCCAGATTGTCATTAGAAAGAAATTAGAGGTGAGAAAGAAAGAAAGAATTTTAGAACAGAAGAAAGAAGAAGAACACCACATCAGAATCCCACAGCGGAACGAATAAAATATAATATCAAATCTCTTTATACAAAAGAACTATATATACATACCAATCATCAGAGTACAACATATAACTGCACAGCGGAAATAACTTTATATAACTAGCGGTGAAGCCTACTGCTTCTATCTCCTGAACTCCAAGCGAAACCTAAACTGGAAATACTCGGCCTGTCCCGAGCACGTTTGAAGCAAAGCAAAATACACCGGGTCAGTCTGGAATACTTTCAGTGATAAATTCGCAACACAGACAACTTGTTTAACTTTGGAAAATTCTTTTCGAAACAAAAGGATAATGGTAAGACCAGCCCACACATAAACACGGACGGTTTTTACCTTACTATAACCCAAAACATTTTTGAAATCATAACTTCTTCTGATATTATCATAATGTCTAAATACAAATAATTAACTATCTAGTGGAACGCTTGCATCTCACGCTCCGCATATATAGTATACAGACCAAAACCGCGGGCGCTTATTAGATATTGGATTCCAACTTTGACAAGGTATGGGACCACCTACCGATAGTGTATCGCTAGAGGCGAATACACTGGGTTCAACAAGAACGTCTTGCAACCTGGCCCACACATGACCGACCACTCATTTCGCTTGAGTGTATCGAATGTATATCACCAACGGTTGGGATCAGCAACCGCCTTCTGAAAAGGGATAGCATCGAAATATAGATTAAAGAAGAAAATGTAATTTCTCTAGATAGGTGATCATACACCCTAATGGGAGCGACCCACATAGCCATGTTGCTTGCCTGATTTTTGTCATTTCCTGGTTGATGAGGCTTGAGGCCAGAACTTAACTTTAAAACCTCTGGTCATCATTCACTTTGAATGCCACATCGTCAGATCCGCCAGATCACACTTGATTGACGTCCACAAAAATACTCTAGTTATTTGGCTAGAGAATAACCATTTCTCCGCCATCAACTATGGTACGTTTGAAGAAATCAACGCATGTAATTCTTTTGGAAATACTCTGTCAGACATCCGTCTATACAAGTATTGAAATACTATTTGTTTTCAAAACAAGTAAATATCTTTAGCCCATTACTTGTAACGTCCCGCCTTTTTGAACGCTTTAAACCAGTGATTAAACCAATTTAAAACATTCAAAGTGACGGAGCGTATTTAGCTTACAGAGTTTAAAAAAAACAGAATTAACACGGAAAATACAAAATAAATAAAAGACACAGTATTGAACAACGAAATGTCACTTTTATATATAACCAAAATTTTGAGTAAAATATTTTTTCCTATACACAGCGGAATTTAAAAATAATTTGAATACAAAAATATTTACTGATTTAAAAACTTCAGAGTGCGCCATCTTCGTTTCCCCAGCTTCATTAGTCTTTAACTCCTAAGCTGTAGTCTTTAGATATGTAACACTCGGGTCTGACCCGAGCGTCCCATGCAAAAACATAAAACACTCGAGTCAGGGTTAATCATAGTTCAAGTAAATTAATTTCAATATAACTGGAATGTGTGATAGTTAATCCTAACATGGATATCTTCTTATACATACAGATATCGTATCTGCTCAGTATCAAGTAAAATATCTTTAGGGATTGGTGTTCATAAGAGATTGCCTATCCACACGTGTATACACGTGTGGACATGGCCTCAGCTTCCCATACCGAACATGAGATAATAGCATAACATCTTGGGACGAAAGAAATCGAGACAACATATGGACTTATATATATACAGGTACACCGATAACATGAATAAACACATACATTAGTATATATATACACACGTGTATATCGGTCACCGCATAAGCTTCAAGTGACTTGGGACATGTAAAAACCGTGAGGAGAATGCACAACTTGGCACACATGAAATAATCAACACATGCAACTATAGGAAACTCATTCAAATCGGTATCATAGTATAAACCCCGAAGACCACGGATACACTGCATTGTGATTCATGTAACTTGCACCATCAGGGTAGGTAACAAGTGCATCAGCGAAGCACAAGAGGCTGGCATGAGACAGTTATAGGTATGGAACACTACAAGACAGATTTATTTCAACAAACTAGGTGGTATAAGCCTCATTTACATCTAATAATGAAATCACATATTCAAATGAAACCCTAAAATAAATAAAATAAAATAAAACCTGACTGATCTAATATATGGTTTCCAAATTCAAGATGTAAAGACATATATATAGTGCAGCATGGTCTCCAAAATGCAACTTCAAGTATCTATTCATTTTTGATGTTCTATATTTATCTAGACCCCAAGTGTTTGGTTTAATGACTGTTATTTTGGGCGTGCAAATATTTGCAACAAAGGAGATAACAATATAGTAATTTCCAAGAGTTTACTTACTTATTTTCCACTGTCATTTGCTATTGTTTCCGGATTACACATATATACCTATATAGGAGGTAAAACAGGTGGACAAAGGACATATGAGCATAGATAGCATGTCATAGCTTATGACCTCAACAAAAAATAAAATGTTCATGTCCAGGTAGAAGGAATACAATTATTTAATGCCAATTTACCTCCAGCCGCCAGTTTTAATGCAAAACTTGACAAGGGTAATGTACCCCTTCTTTCGAAATGGCAAGGCAAGTTTTTTCAATAAATTGAACATGTATAACAATCCAGTCTATTTTAAAACAAAGCATATACATTCAACTGCATACATAGTTCAGTTTTTACAGTGGACTTGATAAACATTGCATGCAACCATTTATAATAATATATAAGGTGCTAAGGACTCACAACTGATATTCGAATTCATAATGTCCAAATAGTGTCAACAATTTTATTGTAGGTACAGCAACTTATGTCCACATTTTCAAGACATACTGGTATGTAGTTTTGACAAATAAGTGTGATAAAGTGACGACGTTTTCATAAAGGCTTTGTATACAAATGGGTAGGCTACTAAACATTTGTGGTCTTCATAATAACCGTGTACCAGATGAGTGGGAAGGTTTTAAAAAGACCAAACTTTGGTCTGTATACTATTATTACCGGACCTCGACTAATCAGATCAAATGGGTCATACAAGGAAATACACCATACCTACTGTGTATAATTTCAAATCAGGTGGTATGTAAGTAACAACAGGGGTACCCATAAATTTTTCACAGATCATCATAGACGAACAAAGCCAAAAAGGGAGAACTATAAAGCAATATAAGACATCAATGGTAAGGTTTTAAAGGGTCTGCATGCTTTCCTATTAATATATACATTGCTGCTTCAGAAATCATCTAGATGGTATCCAAACTGAATGCATGCTTATAAACATTCTATATCCTATAACGGAAAACTTAAGCAGTGATGTGGAAATTTTCAAATAATTATTTTCTTAGTAGAGATCAAGTATTTTAGTTCAATTTATCCACCTGTTCATGTAGATGGTATCCACAGCAAAGCAAGATAAGCTAACCAGGTCATACACTACAAGTTTATTCATCTTAGGATAACCAGGCGTAAATTCTCGATAGCTCACAGTGGTATGAGCGAACACAACCAAGTTAAATGCGAACTATCAGGTGATCATGCTCAAATAGGACCAATCTGCCAAATAAATTTATAACCGCAGTATACATGGGAAGCAAGATCCAACGTGGCAGAATAAACAACCTAGGGGAAATTCATGTGAGTCAACAACTGTGTTCAACACAAATGCAGTGGCTAACAAACCAAACCCCAAATCTAACTAATTTAATTCAGTTTTCTATTGAAATTAAAATACTTGAAATAAGCTAACCGTGAGTGAATTCTCACCTTGAATCCGTAGAAATAAGATGTAGGTATCTACGATGAGTGCGGTGGCTTCAAGAGACCGGAGAACAACAAAAGAGGGAGGCCGACTCCAGTGGTAGTGACGACGATGGACTGTGAGGGTTGTGATTAGGGCTTCGGTGATTTGCGGTTTGAGTGGCTTCAGACGATGAAGTCCTCAACTGGGGAATGAGCTAGCCTCCGATCTACTGAAGCTTCAAACTTGCAGTGATTTGGGAAAAACTAGATTTTGATTTGAGGAAAGAAAAATGATTTTTCTTCTCTGAATGAAATTGGGGAAAATCGATTAACTTTTCTAAATGAACTGAGGAATGAAGGGTGTGATTTATAAAAGCAGAACCGTGGGGAGCAAGGCATCAGTAGTGTGGTGACCAAGCAACCAATGATGTGTATAGGGGAAGGAACCCGGCTAATAATTTATTTTATGGTTCTTTTTTTTTCCATCGCCATTTAGGTTAAAGTTTTATTTTTGTATCGCAACAAACGAACTCCAATCGCAATGAAATTTGACATGCTATCCCGTCTCGTGGTTCTGAACCCAATAAATTTTATTTAATCGAATTTCAACCTTGTTTGCACAATATCGTAAAATTTTATTTTTAAATTATTTATTCGTTTATCAATTTTATTCTATTTGTTCGATAACAACTCGGTTTGATTCCAATTTGAAACAAAATTTTTCGTTTTCTTTATATATACAAATACGCACATATCTTCGCCAATTCTCATATAATTACACAAGTAAATTTCCCAATTTGTTTAACGTCAACTACGTTATGTCTTAAATTTAACAATTTATAATTTCAATCAAATTTCAATTCAAATTCAAATATTCAACCATATTCAATTCAAATATGCAACGACAAATATTTGATTCATAAATGACCATTCTGAATCCAATATTCAATTTATGCTCCAAAACCATACATTCGATTTTAAATTTTTAACTCAAGTATCAATGTAACATTGATTATTAATAGTTCAATCTTTAATTAATATCATTTCAAATTGTCCAAATTTCCGGGACGTTACATTCTTTCCCCTTTAAAACTTTTCGTCCTCGAAAAGGGGAACTTGTTAGAGTTATGCCAATGTATAGTTCAAATTTCATATTCGTGGGTAATTTTGCCATACTGATTTGAATAGCGATATTTAATTCCTCGATTCTCTTGGTTTATCCGTCACATTCAATTTACTCAAAAAATCAAATTTTCTTCCTTATAGTCGAAAATAAATTCTGAGGAAACACGATTTTCTTTACCTTCTGGATCGGGTTTTATTTATTTCCCTACTTTTTACAGTATAACTAATAATTATACAATGATAATCTGTACATATTGTTTATAAATTTAATTACTTGAATAATTCATTAAAAACAAATTACATTCTCAAATCTATTTAAATAATCAAATTTCCAAAATCCATTTATGGGTTCTGATATTGTATGTAACGAATTGGGATTTTCGACTCCGAAAATCAACACAAAACTACCAGGTTGACTATTCAGACATCGGAAATACCTGATCATTATAAGTTAGAGGGTGAGAATAGATAAGATAGAAAATTAGAAAAGAAGAAGAAGAACACAATCAGAGTAAACATGAATCTCACAGCGGAACGAATAAAATATAACATATAACATAACTTTGCAATAAAACAAGATAATAACATTAGCAGAGTACAACACTTACACACAGCGGAAATAACAATAACTATATAATCCTAAAGCCTCCTGCTTCAAGGTCCTCCAAGTATATCTGTAAAGACCTGAACTACTTGACTGCCCGTACAAATTTGGGCACCCAAGAGTTAGGGAAAACAAAAGCAAAATAAACTCTGGGTCAGTCATGGGACTGGTGTAAGTAAACTCAAATCTTTTGTTTTAACCTTTCAAAATCCTTTTCAAAAAAAAGGTAATCGTAAGACCGGTCCACACATAAACACGGATGGTTTTTACCTTACGATAACCCAAAATAGTTTGGAAATCAATACTTCTCTGATATTATAATAATGTCCAATCACAAGTAATTAACAATCTAGCAGAACGCTTGCATCTCACGTTCCACATATATAATATACAAACAAAATCGCAGGCGCTTATTAGGGATTGGATTCCGACGATGACAAGGTATGGGACCACCTGCCGATAGTGTATCTCTAGAGACAAATACACTGGGTTCAACAAGAACGTCTTGCAACCCGGCCCACACATGACCGACCACTCATTTCGCTTGAGTGTATCGAATGTATAACACCAACGGTTGGGAGCTACCCACCATTTCTCGAAAAGGGACAACATCGATAATAGACTAAAGAATGAAATGGATTTTCTCTAGATAGGTAATATACACCCTAATGGGAGCGACCCACTTAGCCATTCTGCTTGCTCGATTTCTGTCATTTCCCGGTTGATGAGGGTTGAGGTCATGATGTATCTTTGATAGATCATACATTCATTTACTTTGAGTGCCACATCGTCATACCCGCCAAATCACCAATTTGATTTCCTCAAAAATACCACGGGTATAAAGCTAAGAGAAACGAATTCCTCCGCCACCAAAACGTAAGTACGTTTGATGAGATCAACTTACACGATCCGTTGGATATACTCTGTCAGACATTCATCCGTTCACGTTTGTCCTGGGACTGGACAAACCGAAACCACTATTCTGTATACAGGATAGCCCTTGCATAACTCCGTCTTCAATTATTTTCATCATAATTGATCGCAATGCTAATGTCCATACAGAGTGGTTTTTAGATAAAAAACTGATCCCGGTCTCTCCGTATTGACGACGGAAAATGGTCAAAAACTTCGATAGTCGGTGATTTAACTATCAAAGAAAAAACAGGTGTGCAAACAATGATATTATTTCCAGATGGAAACTCTATCGATCAATCAACATTTAACATTTTCCCTTTTTAAATTAATTTATTCATTTTCTCTTTCTATATATTTTCTATATTATAAAACATTTCCGATCTTTATTTGGAAACCGTTTCCAAACTCCTTCATTAGATTTAAACAGACGTTTAAATATAACATCACTATGTGAACTCGAACCATTACACTCATTAACTAGATTCACTTAACCAACCTTCACTGTCGAACCTTAACCATTCCTTAGTTAAAAACGAAGTCAATCAAGTTGGGGTATAATTACCTCTCAGAACTTAACTGAACAACATTTCTAACTTTGAAACAGACAAGGTCCACCATTAAACCTTTAACAAACTTCCTTACGAAACTCTCGAATTCTATTTACGAATCCACTTCTTTACCAAAATTATTTGATTATAACCATAGTGATATAATCTCATACTTTCGAAATATAATAACTTAAATATAACTTTTCTTCCTTAATTTGAATAAATAAACAAACAACTAATTTATTATTAAATTAGTAAAACTTGATTTGGAACGGGAAGTAAATATTACTTTCCTTAATTTGATATAATCGATTCTGGCATATAGCTCTCTTTCAAAAAAAAATTGTTCGATAAATCCTTTTCGAAAAAACTATAATCGATAACTCTTTCTTTGAATAACTATATTCGATAACTCTTTCTTCGAATAACTATATTCGATAATCTCTCTTCGAATGGTTTACATTCGATTAACTTTTTAACTTTTACCTTTTTATATTATTGTTTTCATATATTTGTGTTATATGATGTGATATGTATTTTATTGTTGATTTTGTTGTCACTGGCCCTATAAATTTTAGTATTTAAATACTATAAAATATTTTCGAATATGATAAAAGGAGTTTGGGATTTAAAAAGAAAATTTATTTCCAAAAATAGAAATTTACTTTCGAATTGAAACTAGAAATACATTTAAATGAATAAAACACGAAGTTGTTTATAAATGAGTTTGTAACTTAAGCCAATTATTTATCATTGGATAAATTGAAAGATAAATTCAAATTTGAATTATATGGATAGTGGAAATTGGTTTTTAAATAAATATTGGAAATGAGGTTTAAACTTAGTAGATTATAAAGGAAATTAATTCCAAAATAGAAATTAGATTTCAAATGGAATGGAAATAGAAACTTGTTTAAGTGAATCAAAACAAGAAGTTTTTTATAATGATGTTTATAAATTAAATGAAATATATATCATAGAATAAAGTAAAATATAAATTCAAGTTGAATTTATATAAGAAAAGTGGTAATTGGTGTTGATACCCAATATTTGAAGTGGGATTTGAATGCAATAGTGGAAAAAGAGATTTGAGTGGGAAAATTGGTTTCGAAAGAAACAATGGGTGATATTCCAAAGATTAGAAAATAAAAATTAATTGAGATAAATCTGCTGAAATTTTAAATAGGAATTCGGTTATGTCGAATTTTACAAATGATTTATGTCTCGGAAGAATATTTAAATTTTATTTAACATGAACCTATGAATTAATCTAAATGCATTAAGAGGTCAATATTCAATTAATTCTATAGTTTGCAATAATATATCTAAAAAAGGATTTATAGAAATCAAATTGAGTTAATTTCAGAAGTTAAAGAACGTACAGCTTGAAAATACATTTAAAGGAGAACATGAATTGTTTAAAATAAAAAAAGTTTATAAATGAACAACGGAGGCGAGTGCGTCGCACACGGTACTTATTTAAAACAGCGATTATAGCGCTGTTGTTATGATATTTGTTTGTAAATCTAAACAGCGATTATAGCGCTGTTGTTATAATATATGTTTTTGTAAATCTAAACAGCGATTGTAATGCTACTGTTATCACAAATGTTTTAACAGCAATTTTAATGTTGCTATTATAATAAAAGCTAAACAATGATTGTAACGTTGTCGCCCATTTATTCTTTAATTAGCTTTTTTTCCTATTTCACTTCTTTGTTTGAACATAACATGTTCGAATAAAATATTTAACATGCTCATGACCAAATTGAATTCGAATTTCAATTCTAATTTCCTTTTCAATTTCGAATATAAATTTTCAAATCGAATTCACTTATTCAAAGCCCAATATCTATCCAAAATTTCATTAACTAATTACTATTAGAATTAGTTAATTCTATTCGATAATCAAAAATCTGATTTCTGTTTCAAAAATCAATTCATTACTCCACTTGAGTTCACATATAATTTACAACTCAAAATCTGAAATTTTCTAAATAGAAATTCGGATTTTATTCACTTAAAATCCTTTTATAAAATTAAATAAACCATTATGGTTTTTAAATGGTTGTGGCGCTGTTTTTCTGAAAATTTGATTTTGACATAACTCAAAATCTATTCGATGAAATCTAGATTTTTCTCCTCCATTAGAAAACTATTATCAAATCGGTCCTGATGTTTCTTGTTTCAAAGAATTCCGACTTCAATTGAGTTCTGTATACTCAATTGAAGTTCGAAATACCAATTTACGAACTGTCGCGCTACGACGAGTTTGTTTTAATTATATATATATATATATATATATATATATATATATATATATATAAATAAACGTTTAAACTTCGTTTATATATAAATTCAACTCCATTCAGATATATTTTTAATATATATCAAATCCATTTCAACTTTATTTGAAATCTATATTCAAATTCCCATTTCAACTCTATTTGGACTCTATACTCAAATTCAAATTCTATTTCAAATTCTCTATATTCAAACTTCATTTGAAATTCTACATTCAAATTTTATTTAATTTTCTTTATTCATTCTTAAACAAGTCTCGATTTCAACAAATCCTACATGGTAGAATTCCTACTAGCTCCATTCTCAGTGAAATTAATTCCACCACATAGATCTCGTTGTTACGGTTCCAATGGATTCAGTCATGTTCAATTCTGTTTATGTATGATAAAAATATGTTTGTTACCGGTTTAATTAAAATAACATATAATTAACTAACCTTTAATTTATCATTGATTACTAACCCCGTCATTAGATAGATTAAATAGGTTGCTAATCTTCTTCTTTCAATTCTAATAAATGCTGGTACTCACAAAGCCATTAACGAAGCTTGCCCTCCCTTCATCACCTTCGTCCCTTCATGAAACAATTTAAAACCATTACCATTGCCCGTTCCTTTACTCTTTGAATCCTTCTTTACTTCAACACCATCCGATCCCCTTCAAGTCCCAAACCAAAACCACGTCTTCTTCCTTCACCTTGCAACTACAGGGTGAAATGCGATTAAATTTTCCTCTTATACCTTCTGTTATAATCTGCTGGTTCGAACCCCATACTGGACGAATTGTATCATTTAATTAAAAAACAAAATTTTAATTATATATTAATAATAACTATTAAAAATTTAATTACAGTCTGTTAAAACAACACAGGCTGATACCTTTGTTCTCAACACATTCCTCCTTCCTGCCTTGTTAGATCCTGGTCCTTTAATACACCCACCATCCCTTCCGTACCATCCACCCTCCACCAAAATCACCACCGAAGGCTTCTAAAACACTACGTTACTCTCTCCTTCTCCAAAGAAATACACTCCCATCTATAGTAATTCACGGTTGTTTTCAAACCATTACCTCCTTTGGCCTATAACAACAGCCTTCTCCCTCCTTATAATCCCATTTGCAGCCTTCTTTCTTCCCAGTAAACCATTCTAACTCCTTCCCCCAACGTTTCACTTCTCCATAACCTAATACCACTCTCGAACTTCCCGTTACAAACTCCAACAGCCCCATGCCAATGCCAAGATCATCCACTATCCTCCCAGTGATGGCAAACTTCCATAGCCAAACCTTACACCCACACTACTACACAAAAACCAACGAGACCCCTGTCATCCCGCTCGGCACATCAGCCCTCTTCTAACGACCATCCTAGTGTCGAACTCGAGTCTACTACAGCAGTGAAAACACATGAGAGATGTGAGGGATGTTGTGATAGGAACAGGTTCGGGCGTAAAATAGAGAAGAGCGCGGGAGCGGAGGGAGAGAAGCACCAGCGATGTTGGCAAGAATAGCAAGTAGCCGTGATGAACCGAATTTACTATGGCATTGGAGTTCAGTATTTCCCATTTTGAATTTTCTTTGTTCGTTTTCTTTTCTCTGAAGAAGAAATGCAGACACCAGTATTTAAAGGAAAACAACACCTTGGGTAGCACAGAATACAGTAGTTTGAGGCACACGGTTCTTAAACTGCTTGGGGCGCACGCTGTTGTGGAAAGGTTGGAGAGCACGACTCTCTCCTCGAGTATGAAGTCATTGAAAGCAGCTTGGATACAGCTGTATATAGTTGTATATAGGGTAGGAGTATGGGTGCTACCCCAATATTACGACTATATAAATACTAACACCCATGTATTCTAGCAGGATATTGTGTGCGGACCATTGGCATTTTGGTCTAATATATATTCCAACACATAAAAATATAGTCTAATATGATACCACTGTTATAGTTATTACATTAAATCTTATATGATTATGTTTGGGTAGACGTTCTGTTTGATAAGGCTTTATAAACAAAAGTATATTGCCAATACACCTTAATTGGCCAGGATTTTTCTATGAAATTTTGATAGCATAGCGTTTTGACTTACATTATAAATTGATTGTTCAATACATAAATGCAATATTAGGGAACCAAACCCAATGACGTCTTTTCCCAATATCGTGGAATGGTTTGTTTAATATTAGTAAATAATGGTATCCACTACGTAAAATTTATTTCCTTTACAGACCGCTATAGACAGAAATAAAAATATCGTTGTGACGGGCAATGTACCATGATCCCGAAAATATAATAAAATTGGTAGTTTAACTTATATTATGAAAACCCAAAATATTAATAAAGGGTGCAAAATACTCTAAATAAAAATTTGTGTATTTAATTAATAAAAATTATAGTAAAATTCTAAAAATTAAATTATAACTATGCCTCAAAAAAACTTGTCCAAATTCAAGACCGATATTTAAATATATTTAAATAACCGTTATGGTCTATATGCGATTCCATAGCGACTTTCTGAAATTTTGATTTGGACGTAATTCACAATTTATAAGACGAAATCTCAATTTTTCACTTCCATTAGAAAAATACAATCGAACAGATTCCAACATTTCTTGTTTCAAGGAAATCCGACTTATTTTGGATTATGTATATTCAGTTGAAGTTTAAATCGTAAATTACGAACTACCGCGACTATTTCGAGCTCGTTTTAAATTAAATTATAAATTATACGTTCAAAAATCGTTTTATTAAATAAATTCCTATATAATTCAAATAAAATATTTATAACAAATTTAAATATTCAGAATTCAACGGCCGAAAATCCGGGTCGTTACATTCCTTCCCCCTTAAAATAATTTCGTCCTCGAAATTGCTAAGGTAGGAAAAGATGTTACATACCCTATAACTAGATCCAAAAATCATTTTTGTTCACTTCTTGATTTTAGTATAACTGGACCAATTTATTTCAATTAAAATATTAATTTATTCTTACTAACGAAAATTTTCGAAAATTCTGAAAATTTTCTAACACTTTAATTTATGAAATTTTTTGGCAGCATCTCCTCTGCACAGCTCAATCGGTACAATCACAACTCGCCTTTCTAGGCCTTCTCCAATCCAAAAGAAAATCAAAAAGCCAAGCGGTTTGCCTCATAGGCTCATAAAATCATCAAACCCAAGTAATATTGTAAACATGTACCTTTTTGTCGGGCATAATTCTATCTCTTGCATTTGCTTTCATTCAATATCTGCTCAGCATACATATATCCATTTCCAGTTCGTTTCAAATCAATCCAACCTTTGGTCCTTAACTTTCTGATTAGTTCGCTTCTACTCATTAGTCCAAACTGAGTTCTGTTTTCAGAAATCAACCCTCTTATCCTGCTTGAGTTCAATTCCATCACAGTTTAATTCCAAACAACAACATCCAATACATATTCAACTTGTTTATACATAAGTCGGATTCACTTTATTAATTCTAGTTTCAAGCATTTCTCTTTGTTTAATTTCATTTTTGATTATCTCTAATCCAGTCCAGTTTTATTTAACTTAACTTAAGTTAAATTTCAATTCATTTGATATATGTTTACCATTTCAATCTATTCAACTTATACAATTAAATTTAAATTTCAGAATTCAAATTCCCGGGTTTTATTTCAAATTAGTTTTAAAATCATATATATTTATATATATAATAATCAACCCAATTCAAAACATTTGAATTTCTAAAATAACTTGTCATTTTCAAACAAATCTTTCATTATGAAATTAATATGGTAGCAATCCATCGCTCAGAAACTTGAAAATGAATACTGATAATGTTGCGACCCATTATCAGTACTATTTTCTCCTCCCTGAAGTGATTTCAGTGCTTAATCACCTTTAAAATCCATTTAAAATCATTCTTGTTCAAAAATACTTTAAAGTCATGCTATATTACTTTATAATATTAAGAAAATATTCTCTAAACACTCGGAATTTAAATTCCAATTCTGATTTGAACCTAATGTTGGTTTATCTCATTTGTATACATTATCCGTATACAAATTATATAACCACTTCAATATTTTGCAATTCCATTTGATTATAATAACAATCAACACATTCATATATAATAATTCAGAAATTATTTCTTTTTATATCAAAATAATTTTTGGGAAAAATTATTTCATTATCCAATTTAAACAATACTGCGTCGAATTGTTCTGTTCGAGAGTTTAGAAACACCTATCGATACAATTATACATCCTGTATCGACCATAAACCACTCAAAAAATCAATCAATACAATATAAAACAATTTTCATATCAAATGTACAAATACACGCTCATATATATACACTCAAATTCAATCTAGGGTATTACTATCCCCATCTCTATTGAGTTACGCCACAGAGCCAAGGTTACTTCTCAACCTTCAGCCCTGATACCAACTGTAATGACCCAAATTTCCGTACTCTTTGAGTCGGCTAATAACACCACATGTCCAACCCAAATGACACAGAAACACGAATCATTAATAGAAAGAAGTTAGAGGATGAGAAATAGAAAGAAAGAAATATTAGAATAGAAGAAAAACGAAGATCACAAACTCACAGCGGAACGAATAAAATATATTATATAACATAACTTTTGAAATACTAATCAGTAACTATATATACATACCATCGTCAGAGCACAACAGTTATCCCTGGAACAGTTATAAACTCCTGTTTCCAGATACAATATAGTACACAGCAGAAAATATGATAGTATATAGCTAACAGGTGAAGCCTCCTGCTTCGAGCTCCTCCAAGTGAATCTGTAAAATCCCAAATACTGGACTGCCCATACAAATTTGGGCACCCAAGTGTTTAGGGAAAACAAAATAAACTCTGGGTCAGTCATGGGACTAGTGTGAGTAAACTCCAACCATTGATTTAAATTTTAAAAATCCTTTCGAAAGAAATGATAATCGTAAGACCGATCCACACATAAACACGGATGGTTTTTACCTTACGATAACAAAAATTATTTTTGATATCAAATCCAGTGATATTATAATAATGTCTACATCAAATAAATAGAATCTAGTGGAACACTTGCATCTCACGCTCCATATATTATATAAAATCAAAAACCGCAGGGCGGTTATTGGAGATTGGATTTCCAACATGACAAGGTATGGAACCACCTTCCGATAGTGTATCTCTAGAGGCAAATACACTCGGTTCAACAAGAACATCTTGCAACCCGGCCCACACATGACCGACCCACTCATTTCACTTGACTGTGTCGAATGTATATCACCAGCGGTTGGGATCAGCAACCATTTCCCGAAAGGGACAACATCGATAGATTAAAGAAGAAAATTGAATTTCTCTAGATAGGATTATACATCCTAATGGGTGCGACCCACATAGCCATGCTGTCTGCCCGATTTTTGTCAATTCTCGGTTGATGAGGCTTTAGGTCACGATTATCTTTCAACAACATTTTACGACAATTCACTTTGAATGCCAAATCGTCAGACCCTATACGTTGTCCTGGGACTGGACAAATAGAAGGCATCATTCTATTAATCCATCTTGGGCAATTCTACCTAGGATTAACAGAACAACCCTTGCACTTTACTCCATCTTCAATTATCTTCAACATAAGTTGATTCGTAACGCGTATGCCAATACAGAGTATTTTCAGATATTAATTCTGAAATATAAATCAAAACTTTGATAGTCGATGATTTAACTATCAAAGAAACATCCATACAATCAACGGTCCTATTTCCAATTGGAAATTCTACCGATCAAGCATCAAACAACACTGGGCCCCTTTAAATCAATTCCTGATTAAATTATTATTTCAAATTCCTATTTCCCTATCTTTCATATCCTTTAGAAACTCGATTTCCCTCTCGATTCTTTGAAAAACATTTCCAATATGTAATTTCTTTATTCGAGAAAACATCTCTTTTCCCCATTTAGAAAACATTTCTCTCTCTCTATATATATATATATATATATATATATATATATATATATATATATATATATTAGCGAATCCTTATTTTCTATATTCAGAAAATATGCCGCATTAATATTGGAAAATATTTCCAAATTCTCTTTCTTAATTCCTCATTGACCAATTCATTTCATTTTCTATACGTAGAAAATATCTCTCATTTTATTGGGAAAAACATTTCAAATTCTTTTAAATTAACGCGATGTTATAAACATCGTTATTATAACTTAAAACATTAATCAATTATCAGCTAACCAGAATGTTAACCAATCTTTACAATCTAACCTTAACCATTTCTCCATCAATCATGAAGTCAATCAAGTTGGGGTATAATTGCTTCTCAGACATTAATTGAACAACATTCTTAACTTCGAAATAGTCAAAACTCACAGCTTCATCGCTTACGCGACTTTTGGATTCAATCTAAGAACACACTTCTTTTACAGAAAAATATTGATTATAACGGTAGCGTTATAATCGCTGTTTCCAAATATTTGATTTATAAAACATTCCTTCCAATGACAGTGTCACAATCGCTGTTTAGCTTTTATTATAATAGCAACATTAAAATCGCTGTTAAAAACATTTGTGATAATAGTAGCA
Organism: Allium sativum; assembly: GCA_030737875.1. NCBI lineage: Eukaryota > Viridiplantae > Streptophyta > Magnoliopsida > Asparagales > Amaryllidaceae > Allium > Allium sativum. The sequence goes on along the minus strand of CM060918.1, from coordinate 788,399,798 downwards.
TTATAATCGCTATTTAGAATTACAAAAAAATATATTATAACAACAGCGCTATAATCGCTGTTTAGATTTACAAAACAAATACCATAACAACAGTGCTATAACCGTTGTTTTAAAATGAGTACCGTGTGCGACGCACACACCTCCATTGTTCATTTATAAACTCTGTTTATTTTAAACAATTCAAGTTCTCCATTAAATGTATTTACAAGCTATACGTTCTTTAACTTCTGAAATTAACTCAATTTAATTTCTATAAATCCTTTTTAGATATATTATTGCAAATAATAGAATTAATTGAATATTGACTTCTTAATGTATTTAAATTAATTCATAGGTTCATGTTAAATAAAATTTAAATATTCCTCCGAGTCATAAATCATTTGTAAAATTCGAAATAGCCGAATTCTAATTTAAATTTCATCAGATTTATCTTAATTAATTTTTATTTTCCCATCTTTGGAATATAACCCATCGTTTCTTTGAAACCAATTTTCCCACTCAAATCTCTTTTACCACTAATGCGTTCAACTCCCACTTCAAATATCGGGTATCAACACCAATTACCACTTTGCTTATATAAATTCAACTTGAATTTATATTTTACTTTATTTTATGATATATATTTATTTAATTTATAAACATCATTATAAATAACTTCTTTTTTTAATTCACTTAAACAAGTTTCAATTTTATTTCCATTTGAAATCTAATTTCTATTTTGGAAATAAATCCCTTTTTAAAGTTCAAATCTCTTTTCTACGGCCTAAAATATTTTACGGTATTTAAATATCAAAATTTATCGAGCCAGTGTAATTCAACCACAACAAAATCAATCACGATCATATATCATAAATAAATAATATAGTAAATATAATATTGAGGAATCCAGTTGGATCCCTCCAACCTTTTTCCCTGCATCCACAGATGTCAGTCAACACTAATCATAGTAAATAGCGCTAAAAATTGATCAATGGTATAACTATATCAACTATTCAACCAATTTTATCAATCATTCATTCAAACAACCATCACGCAGTATAAATTATTATAAATAAATTAAAAACTCCTTTATATAATATATAAACGAGTCAGAGTTAGTGAGTTTACTCACTTCTTTTGCAGTTGATGATTCTTCCTTTGTTTCATTTAATATCAAACAGACGTTTGATTTTAACATGAAATCCTGCTAGCTCCATTCCCAGTGAAATTAATTCCACCACATAGATCTCCTTGTTGCGGTTCCAATGGATCCGATCATGTTCAATTCTGTTTATGTATGATAAAAATATGTTTGTTACCGGTTTAATTAAAATAACATATAATTAACTGACCTTTAATTTATCATTGATTACTAACCCTTCATTAGATAGATTAAATAGGTTGCTAATCTTCTTCTTTCAATTCTAATAAACGCTGCTACTCACAAAGCCATTAACGAAGCTTGCCCTCCCTTCATCACCTTCGTCCCTTCATGAAACAATTTAAAACCATTACTATTGCCCGTTCCTTTACTCTTTGAATCCTTCTTTACTTCAACAACATCCGATCCCCTTCAAGTCTGAAACCAAAATCACGTCTTCTTCCTTCACCTTACAGCTACATGGTGAAATGCGACTAAATTTTCCTCTTATACCTTCTGCTATAATCTGCTGGTTCGAACCCAATACTGGACGAATTGTATCATTTAATTAAACAACATGTTTTTAGTTATATATTAATAATAACCATTAAAAATTTAATTACATTCAGTTAAAACAATACATGTTGATACCTTTGTTCTCAGCACATTCCTCCTTCCTGCCTTTTTAGTTCCTGGTCCTTTAATACGCCCACCATCCCTTCCATACCTTCCACGCTCCACCAAAATAACCACCGAAGGCTTCTACAACACCTCGTTACTCTCTCCTTCTCCAAAGAAATACGCTCCCACCTATAGTAATTCATGGTTGTTTTCAAACCATTTCCTCCTTTGGCCTATAACAACAGCCTTCTCCCTCCTCGTAATCCTATTCGCAGCCTTCTTTCTTCCCAGTAAACCATTCCAACTCCTTCCCCCACCGTTTCACTACTTCATAACCCAAGACCACTCTCAAACTTCCCGTCGCAAACTCCAACAGCCCCATGCCAATGCCGAGATCATCCACTGTCCTCCCAGTGACGACAAACTTCCATTGCCAAACCTTACGCCCACACTACTACGCAAAAACCTACGAGACCCCTGTCATCTCGCTCGGCACATCAGCCCTCTTCTAACGATCATCCTAGTGTCGAACTCGAGTCTACTACAGTAGTGAAAACCCATGAAAGCTATGAGGGATTTTGTAAGAGGACCAGGTTCGGGCGTAAAATAGAGAAGAGCGCGGGAGCGGAGGGAGAGAAGCACCAGCGATGTTGGCAAGAATAGCAAGTAGCTGTGATGAACCAAATTTACTCTGGCGTTGGAGTTCAGTATTTCCCATTTTGACTTTTCTTTGTTCGTTTTCTTTCCTCTGAAGAAGGAAATGCAGACACCAGTATTTAAAGGAAAACGATACCTTGGGTAGCACGGAATACAGTAGTTTGAGGCGCACGGTTCTTAAACTGCTTGGGGCGCACGCTGTTGTGAAAAGTTTGGAGAGCACGGTTCTCTCCTTGAGTATGAAGTCGTTGAAAGCAGCTTGGATACAGCTGTATATAGCTGTATATAGGGTAGGAGTATGGGTGCTACCCCAATATTACAATTATATAAATACTAACACCCATGTATTCTTGCAGGATGTTGCATGCGGATCATTGGCGCTTTGGTCTAATATATATTCCGACACATAAAAATATGGTCTAATATGATACCCACTATTATAGTTATTACATTAAATTTTATATGATTATGTTTGGGTAGATGTTCTGTTTGATAAGGCTTTATAAACAAAAGTATATTGCCAATACACCTTAATTGGCCAGGATTTTTCTGTGAAATTTTGATAGCATAGCGTTTTGACTTACATTATAATTTGATTGTTCAATACATAAAGACAGCATTAGGTAACCAAAGCCAATGACGTCTTTTCCCAATATCGTGGAATGGTTTGTTTAAAGTTAGTAAATAAGGGTATCCGCTACGTAAAATTTAATTTCTTTAAAACTGCTATAGACAGAAATAAAAATATCGTTGTGACGGGCAATGTACCATGATCCCAAAAATATAATAAAATCCATAGTTTAACTTATATTATGAAACCCCAAAATATTAATAAAGGGTGCAAAATACTCCAAATAAAAAGTTGCGTATTTAATTAATTAAAAATTACAGTAAAATTCGAAAAATTAAATTATAACTATGCCTCAAAAGAACCTTGTCCAAATTCAAGACTGATATGTAAATATATTTAAATAACCATTATGGTCTATATGCGATTCCATAGCGACTTTACGAAATTTTGATTCGGACGTAATTCACAATATATAAGACGAAATCTCGATTTTTCACTTCCATTAGAAAAATATAATCAAACAGAACCCAACGTTTCTTGTTTCAAAGAAATCCGACTTATTTTGGATTCTGAATATTCAGTTGAAGTTTAAATCGTAAATTACGAACTACCGCGACTATTTCGAGCTCGTTTTAAATTATATTATAAATTATACGTTTAAATATCGTTTTAGTAAATGAATTCCTATATATAATACGAATAAAATATTTAAAACAAATTTAAATATTCAGAATTCAACGGCTGAAAATCCGGGTCGTTACATGTATTGGTTGAAATTATAGATAACAATATATATATATCGTTAATTAAATATTGATTTTGTTTATCAGAATATTTCATGTTGAAATGAAATTGATGTTAATTATATTGTTTAACATGTGTGAATGTAGGAAAATAGGTTGGAGGGATCCAACTTGATTCCTCAATAATACCGTTTGTTTTCATATATTATGATATATGATGTGATATATAATCTGTGTTTGATTATGATGGCACCGGTCATGTAATTTAGTATTTTAAATAACATATGAGTTACTGGAATGTATAAGAGGAAATTTCCAAAGTGAATATTGAAAATGAAATATTTATATATAAAATAAATAGTATTATATAAAAGGATTTATATAAAACAAATAGAATTATATTAAAGGATTTGTATAAAACAAATAGAGTTATATGAAAGGATTTATATAAAATAAATAGAATTATATAAAAGGATTTATATAAAACAAATAGAATTATATAAAAGGATTTATACAAAATAAATAGAGTTATATAAAATAAATAGAATTGTATAAAAGGATTTATATGAAATAAATAAAATTATATAAAAGGATTTATATAGTATAAATATGATACTGAAAAGGTAAATATTTATATGAAATAAATAAAATATTGAAAAAGGAAATATTTATATGAAATAATTAGGATATTGAAAAGGAAATATTTGGAAAAACAAATAGAATTATAAAAGAAATTATTTGGAAAGCAAAAAATAATTATATAAAGAAATATTGTTCACATTCTATGTGGAAAATTAGATTAAAGTAAATATTTTGCAAATAAAATATTATAAAGGAATTTGGGGTTTGAATTAGGAACTTAAATGGAATTACTGAAATTAGAAATTGACTGGAAATTAGTTGAGTTGAATGGCTTTCTGGGTGTCGATCTGATGTTGGTTTCGGCCTTCGGGGTTAATACGTAGAGGGATGTTCTCTTCCTAGTTTACAGTTAGAGACTGATAGAGGTGGGAATATACTAATGCGTGAATCAGAAATGGAAACATTTTCCAAAGTTAATAACGTATATTTTCTAATTTTAGAAAATAAGGAATATATGAATATATGGAAACGATAAATGGGAAACTGGGAAATAAAATGATGATTGATCGGTAAGATTTCCATTTGGGGATATGACCATTGTTTGTACACATGTTTTCCTTTGGTAGTTAAATCACTGACTATCAAAGATTTTGACCATTTCCGTTGTCAATACGGAGAGACCGGGATCATATATATAATCTAAAAACCACTTCATATGGCATTGGCGTTGCGAATCAAATATAATGAAGATGGAGTTATGCAAGGGCTATCCTGTTTACAGAATAGTACCTTCAGTCTGTCCAGTCCCAGGACGACTTATATGGAAGAATGACTGACAGAGTATATTTAATAGATCGTATAAGTTGATATCTTCAAACGTATTTACGTTTGATGATGGAGAAATTCATTTCTCTTAGCTGTATACCCATGGTATTTTTATGGGAAACAATTTGTGATTTGGCATGTACGACGATGTGACATTAAAAGTGAATAAAGGTGTGATTTGTCAGAGATAAGCGTGGCCTATAGCCTCATAACTAGGAAATGGTATAAAATCGGGTAGGTCGCATGGCTAAGTGGTTAGCTGCCAAGTAGGGTGTATTGTCACTTGATCTAGAGTTTCATTTACTTCTTTAATTTATTTCGATGTTGTCCCTTTCAAGAAACGGTTGTTGATACCAATCGTTGGTGATAATACATTCGGTACACTCAAGCAAAATGAGTGACTAGTCATGATTAGCCTGGGTTGCAAGATGTTCTTATTGAACCCGGTTTATTCCTCTCTAGAGATACACTGTTGGAAGGTGGTCCCATACCTTTCGAGTTGGAATTTATTACCCAATAAGCACCCATGGTTTTTTTTGATTATATATTATGTATGTGGAACGTGAGATGAAAGCGTTCTGCTAGATGATTGTTATATTGTGGTTGATAGACATTATTACAATATCAAATGAGTTTGACATAAAGATTATCGTTCCTTTCAAAAAGGTTTTTGAAATGTTAAATCAAGTGTTTTGGATTCTCATAAGGGAAAAACCTGTTCCGTGGTATACGGAGTGGTCTTATGAGATATCGTTTATTTTCTCAAACTGTTTTAAATTGTTTTACTCACACTGGTCCCATGAATGACCCAGAGTTTATTTTGTTTTGTTTTACCCTAAACTCGAGGGTGCCCAAATTTGTACGGGCAGTCAAGTAGTCAGGTTTTACAGATATAATTAGATAGCTTGGATCAGGAGGCTTCAGGAATATATAGCTATTGTTTATTTCTACTATGTTGTAAGTGTTATACTCTGAAAATGTTACTGTATACATATACTGATTTTATTTTAAAGTTATGTATCTATTATATATTGTTCGTTCCGCTGTGAGATTCGTGTTTCCTCTGATGCTGTATGTTCTTCTTCTTCTTCTATTCTAAGTTTCTATCCTATCGATGCTCACCCTCTAATTTCTTTCATTAACTATTCGGTATTCCCAATGCTTGAATAGTCGACATTGAGTTTATGTCGGTTACTTAGGATCGCGAAAACCTGGGTCATTACAGATTCGATCAACAATGGCAGTCTGTACGCTTACATAGAGTAGTAATGACAGATATATGTGGAATGTAACATTGTTATGTAGAGATCGGTACGTCGCTCCGGCGTAGGCTGAGGGTCCGCGTTCATTTCTGTGGCATTATGGTGGAGACCTTGTGAGTAGGGTACCATGGGGTGTACCTTAATATTGGGGGTAGCTACATATATATTATATTAGGTTAATCAACTGGAGAGTAAATGGGTACAACGTGTGTGTAAGCCTTGAGTGCTGTTAACCCAGGTAACCTAGTAATAAGAAAGATATGGTTGAACGGTATATGTAGGATTATCCAAAGTGTATAATTTAAATCCAGCCACTAGAACTTGAGTGTTTTGGGAAAATGGTTTATGGTGTTTTCAAGTTTTAATCATAAAAGTTATAGTTTAAAAATATGTAAAGTACATATTGCGTTTTGAAGTAAAACGGGATATATTTTGTAAAGAGTGATTTCTTGTGAAAACTTTATCCAAAGTAAAATTCTCTTAGAAAAAAGTGTGTATTATAGAGCATGTATAGCTCGCTAGTTTTCTTGTTTTATTTCATACAATATTGCTTAATAAAGAAAGTTTTGAAGTCTCTATTCTTTTGTCAATCAATTTTCTTTCTGATAATTTGTTTTAAAGAGAGGAAGTTTTCTTGGGTGGACAAAATGAGTTGTAGAAATTAAGAATAGAGAAAATGTTTTCACCTTATAGTAAGAGACTGAACCAACCTTATAGGTAAGAACAAGTCATAAACCTGATTGAGAAAATAGTTGTCCGTATCTACTCCAGTTTTGTTATTTGAAAAAAAATGACGATTTACATTTTTTTTAAGATGGCAATTTTTTTTTTGGTTTGGCAAGAGAAAGTTTTCATGAGGAAAATAAGGTTTTGACTTTTTTGAATTTTTGGAAAAAGATTAAATAAAAAAGGCCAAACCATGTTTTAAAAGTATGGAGTAGGTAAGGATTAGAGCCTAGGAAAGACGGGAAAAGTTTTGAGGCTATGAAGTAAATAGCAAGAATTTTCTTGGAATAATGGTAAGTTCCCATAGAATGCTTAAACATTGAAAATCCTAGAGTGTTGCTTGAAATAATTGTTTCTACATAGCTAGGATAGTGGTGACTACTAGATAGTAAAAAAGGGCAAGTAAGTGTTTAGATCTTGTTGCTAATTTTCACGTTAGGGGTAAAACCCGTTACTACATTCCTGTTGGGATCGTTCCATTGTTTTTCTCTTGTTGGGTATTTACGGTAACACCGAAACCTGTCGTGGATCCCATAGTTTGGACTTTTCTGTCTGAGGGGGACATAGTCCCGAGATTCTTGGCCCTTAGTAGTAGTTGTGTAGGGTGTATGTTCTTTGTTTTAGTTGAAAGACTAGAAGGCTTATTTACATTTAAACTTAGATTAGATGATTAAATAAGCTAAGAAAAGAGATATGGTACAACTAAAAAGAAACAACAAATTAAGTAATGCAACAAACTTGACAAATTATAAGAAAAGATGAATGAGAGTAAAATTTCCAAGATGAGATGGAAGAGAAAATCTGCAATAGAGAAAATTTTCTTATGTGGGTTGTGTTTGTATAGGAAAATAGTGAATCTTAAAGGGACAATAACATCGAATCCAAGTACGGTTGGAAAAAGGTAGAAAAAGGAAAATGAAAGATGCGAAGTTTTCCGTTTTCTCCCTTTTTGTAACATAAGAAATCGAATTTAGAAAATTAGATTTGTCTGAAATTCGAAAAATAAAGTTGGTTGGTAGGATTTTGGATGCAACAATTGGACGAACTACGCTCTTACTTAGTAAGAGTGTGGGAAAATTTGGATGAAAATGTATTTTGATTTTCAAAATATTGCATTCATGTAAAACTGCTAGTATATTTAGGATGTGAGCATCATATTTTAAAAGGATTTTTGAACAAAATTGCATACACATAGGAGGTACCACTTAGGCATACATGCATTATTATGTTGTATTTCACTTTGTACAAGTGCACAATATTTGCAAAAATTGGATGCACATGTGATGGATGTATATTATGCGAGGGGTTAATTGATTTTACCTTTATCAAATTTCGGGGACCAAATTTCCTGAGGGTAGGAAAATGTAACACCCCGCATTTTTAACTAAGGATAATAAAATAAAAATAAGTTAATTAAAAATTCAGAATTGAGTAAAATGGACTACGCCATTGCGTCGTCTAGAAATTTTGGTCAAGATAGACACCTGGTTTGCGTAAAGCAGACATCTTATGAAGAAATTATTTAGCCTAGTAGTTTGTACAGGCACAAGAGAGTTATATATATACAAAAAAAATAAAAATATTAAAAAAATCAAAATTCAAAACTAGCGAACGGAAGCCCCTATAGCCAAATTGCCCCATTTTGGGGGTCGACCAGTGACCCGCTTGGTCGACCCAAGGTTGACCTGGGCTCTTTGGGGTCGACCCCGGGATCGACACCCTAGGGTGGGGGGTCGACCCCCATATAGATCTGGGCAGAATTCAGTTTTGTGAATGTGGATTCATTTCTTGACAAAATATATTGTTGAACACCTATAAATAGACCTAAAAATTCTGGATCCAGATCTGAAGGAAAGGAACGTATGTTTGTAAATGGATGTTCATACCTCTTATCGTATTAAGGTAATTATCTAGATCCAATCTATTCAAATTCCTTCCTCTTTCTTTCCTTTCTCTTTGATTAAAATATTCAATCCATGGTCGTAAGGTTTCGAATACGATTAAGGGAAAAACCATGGATGCTAAAACTGGACCAGATCCAGAATTGGGAAAGTATACTAGGTGAATGGATTTAAGCCGCAGCATTTTAGATAATGATATTTTATCGCTTACCATTCCCCATTTTGTATAACTGAATTTTCCAGAATAACTAAGAATTATTGTTATAACAAGTTGAGATGTTAATTTGAATAATTCATATGTTGGATCAGTTAATGTGTGGGAATGATTACATGTTGAAAACAAATTCGTTAGAAAATGGTAATGACTATTGTTGTTATAATCACATGATTCACTTGTGGTATATTATTGAGTAAATGACATGTTTAGCTTGTTGGATTTGAACAATTTCCCGATTAATTTCTTATATGTCAAAGTAGAATTAAACACATGTTTAAAAGGACATGCGACAAAATAGAGGCATAATTAATGACATGTAAATTGAATTACAGTAAACATATGAAAAGGACAATATGCCTAAAATTTACATGACATAGGAATAATTGTTAACGAACGAGCATACCTAGATTCACAGTAATTTGACACCGTAATGCTCTTAGACACAAGGTAAGATTGCACTTGTGATGGAAGTCTGCCCGGAACCGCCGGACATATCCAGCAATCACAAGTGGTAAATCTAATGTGAGAGGTCTAAGTGCATGATTAAAACATGTAATGGTACTAAGCCACGAGGTTAAGTCAACTTATGGTAGAAGTCCGCCCGGTCCCGCCCGACAAATCCAACATCCACAAGTGCAGGCTTAATGTGAGAGGTCTAGTGCATATATATTAATATATATATATATAACATGATATAAATAAATGGCAATGATGGTAACTAAATGTCTAACTCAGAAAATAAGAAAGGAAGGGATTTAATGGACTGAGTTAGTTTAATGCGAAGGAAAAGTGATGTATTTCCCTAAATGACCTATTTCTGAGAACGTGGTTGCAAGTAAGCCACATTGAATAAAGTGAGAAAGAGGAAAGAAATTACTTGCCACTACGAATTTAAATGGGAATACTTTATGAACATAAATCACTGATTCCTTCAATAAATCAAACTGATAAGGTACATGAAGTGTTTTCCTTAATAATTAAGGAACATATATTAAAGTGAATGAAGAATAATGGATTACAATAGTAAATGGTTCAAACGGAGAAGGATAATAACCTAACATAAATAGTGAAAATGCTGTATAATAGGTAGATTTGTCCTAGGGACAAATGAAGATTATAACTTAGGTTATAATAAACAGGTAAGGAAATGGGATAACTGGTGAAATGAGATAAGGGACACTAAATTGTGAATTAAGCAATCAGTAAATGGGGAAAGCCGGAAACCAGTTTAGAAAATGGGGAAAATATAGGAAATATAAGAAGTTGTACTTAATTATAAATTAAGTAATCTGTAAAGTTGGAAGTCAGGAACCCGCTGATAAGAATAACATGTTTGGAGTTGTCCTAGAGATAAGGGGAAATTATAACATAGGTTATAATAAAAGGGTAGAGAAACTTATTAATGGACCTTAGTTAAGAGAACTAAGTTAATAAGTAAACAATGATAAGTTGTAGTAATGGTGTAAAATGGAACTATGATTCAATGAGGAAAACTTATGAAATAAGTTATATTTAATCGTAAATAATGACTAACATGTTAAACTGAAAACATGTTAATTGGGACATACTTAATTACATATTAAGTAGAACATGTTATTGTAACGATAAAATCAAACAAGAATATAAAGGGATTGTGGACTACAGACCTTGGACCGTTATCTTGGGAATAACATGTTGTGGACTTATTAATAAACTTAAATGGGTTAAGTTATATAACTAAAATTAATAAGCAAGAGGAACTTGGTAACTTGATTAAGAATTCAATATGAATGAGAATAACCAAGTTAAATGGATACTTGATGTGGTAAGGCAAGCGCATAAAAGTGTGTTTAGACATAGGGCCCAACAACATATTAAAGTGAGGCGCTTGGACCAGTCCGCATGTTTGATGGTGAATAATCCAACATGGTAGATCATCATGGTGTTATAATGCACGAGGGGAGCGCACATTTATCTAATTGTTATGTTGATCCGAAGGACTGGAAGGGGAAGCACGCGGCTTCCTGAAATACGCAAGGTGCTCCTACTAGTCCTCTGTGTGATGACAAATGTTTAGGCTGTGCTCGCAGAGGTTGGGTTTGCGCGTAACTAGTAGGTGGGTGGACCTCGACTACAAAAGTAGCTACACAATCAGAATGCTATGATGCAGTGACACCAGAGTGATTCAGCGATCGCCTCAACGGGGAGATGAAGGGTCACGGCCAACAAGGATAGTAGATCGTCGCATACCCGTCATTGGCAACCAGTGGGATGCGAAAAAATAGAGCTAAAACCAATAGACCATTCACCTTTCACTATCGGGGTGTGATGGTAGAGGGAAGACGCCAAATGGATGTTTCGATTGTTTTTTTAGGGCAGTTGCTTAGCTCTTATAGTCTTTACTAGTTGAGGGAGGGGCCGAGGTGGGGCCATAGCCACCATGAAAATAGACCCTAGGAATATCTGTATATAAAGGCTCTAAAGGACGGGCCTGTACAGATATGGAAAAGCTCCCGACCAAGTTTCATGCTTCTTATATCGCCCTGCCACAGAACTCGATGCACATTAGAGGATGTGCAATTAAGGCATCGAGCTACAATTAATGATACATATGTAGGACAGTCTAGATACATGCATTTCGACTCTGGGTGGTGTATTGTAGACTTGAGGGCATTAATCCGGTATGAAATCTGATTCGATCGATGATGGTAGTCCGTACGCTTACATAGCGTAGTAATGACAGATATATGCAGAACGTAACGTTGTTATGTAGAGATCTGTACGTCGCTCCAGTATAGGATGAGGGACTGCGTTCATTTCTGTGGTATTATGGTGGAGACCGTGCGAGTCGGAACCATGGGGTGTACCTTAATATTGGGGGTAGCTACATATATATTATATTAGGTTAATCCACTGGGGAGTAAATGGGTACAACGTGTGTGTAAGCCTTGAGTGATGTTAACCCAAGTAACCTAGTAATAAGAAAGATATGATCGAACGATGTATGTAGGATTATCCAAAGTGTATAATATAAATCCAGTCACTAAAACTTGTGTTCTGACCCCCTCCTCATAACATACTTGCAGCTTAGATTTTTGGCAGAGACATGATGGCTTTGGATACTGGTTAGGCAGTATTATTATTAATACGGTAATGCTATACTTTGATTATATTATATTTTATCCATTCCGCTGTGAGATGTTTTCTCATCTCTGACATATTTTATGTCTCTGACTTTTCTACAGGAAACCAGATCACAACAACTCGAGTTCCGATAGATTGGAATTTTGAAAAAAAATCGGTTTGTCGGAATTCGGGTTGTTACATCTGGTATTAGAGCTTAGGTTTCAGATTGCTATATAAATAGTGAGTAAACGTATTTGTATTTTTATAAATATAAATATATTATATATATACGTAGATCCATAGAGGAACCCACTAAATAGAAAGAGTATAATATGGTAAGAAATGGGATGTTTGTCTTGTACACTAAAGGAATGATTATGGAAGTCTGAGACCCTTAGGTAATTTGGGTGGAGAGTGTACAATGTACCTTGTATGGTAGGAAAGTGAATCTGATATGATTAGTATTTTGGGTTAGTGGGCCTGAAAACCTTATAGATTGGAAAAGGTTAAAAAGAGAAAATGGATTAGGAATATATATATATATTTAAGAGAATTGACCTTGGGGAGTGTCTAGGAAAGCCTAGAAAAATTGGAAACCCGCTTTGAGTCTAACCCCATTGTTAACTTTTAAGAACTTGAAATTGTAAAAGTTTTGGGAAAATGGTTTGTGGTGTTTTCAAGTTTTAATCATAAAAAAAATACTTTTAAAATAAGTAAAGAAGTACATATTGGGTTTTGAAGTAAAATGGGGTATATTTTGTAAAGATTGACTTCTTATGAAAACTTTATCTAAAGTAAAATTCTCTCAGAAAAAGGTGAATATTATATAGCATGTATAGCTCGCTAGTTTTCTTGTTATATTTCATAAAAGAATGTTTATTAAAGAAAGTTTTGAAGTCTCTATTCTTTTGATAATCAGTTTTTTTGATAATTTGTTTTAACGAGAGGAAGTTTTCTTGGGTGGACAAAATGAGTTGTAGAAATTAAGAATACAGAAAATGTTTGCACCTTGTAGTAAGAGACTGAACCAACCTTATAGGTAAGAGCAAGTAGTAAACCCGATTGAGAAAATAGTTGTCCGTCTCTACTCCAGTTTTGTAATTTGAAAAAAAAATGATGATTTACATTTTTTAAGATGACATGTTTTTTTGGTTTGGCAAGAGAAAGTATTCATAAGGAAATAAAGGTATTGACATTTTTAAATTTTTGGAAAAAAGTTGAAATGTAAAAGGCCAAACCATGTTTTGAAAGTATGGAATAGGTAAGGATTAGAGCCTAGGAAAGATGGGAAAAATTTTAGGCTATGAAGTAAATAGCAAGAATTATCTTGGAATAATGGTAAGTTCCCGTAGAATGCTTAAACATTGAAAATCCTAGGGTGTTGTTGAAATAATTGTTGGTACACAGCTAGGACTAGTGGTGACTACTAGATAGTAAAATGGGCAAGTAAGTGTTTAGATCCTGTTGTTAATTTTCGTGTTAGGGGTAAAACCCGTTACTACATTCCTGTTGGGATCGTTCCATTGTTTTTCTCTTGTTGGTTAGTTAGGGTAACACGTAAACCTGTCGTGGATCCCATAGTTTGGACTTTTCTGTCTGAGGGGGACATAGTCCCGAGATTCTTGGCCCTTAGTAGTAGCTATGTAGGGTGTATGTTCTCTGTTTTAGTTGAAAGACTAGAAGGCTTATTTAAATTTAAACTTAGATTAGATGATTAAATAAGCTAAGAAAAGAGATATGATACAACTAAAAAGAAACAACAAATTAAGCAAAGCAACAAACTTGACAAATTATGAGAAAAGATGAATGAGAGTAAAAATTTCCAAGATAAGACGGAAGAGAAAATCTGTAACAGAGAAAATTTTCTTATGTGGGCTGTGTTTGGATAGGAAAATAGGGAATCTTTATGGGACAATAACATCCAATGCAAGTACGGTTGGAAAAAGGTTGAAAAAGAAAAATGAAAGATGCGAAGTTTTCTGTTTTCCTCCATTTTGTAACATAGGAAATCGAATTTAGAAAATTAGATTTTTCTGAAATTTTGAAAAATAAAGTTGGTTGGTTGGATTTTGGATGCAACAATTGGATGAACTACTCTCTTACTCGGTAAGACTGTGGGAAAATTTGGATGAAAATGTATTTTGATTTCCAAAATATTGCATTTATGTAGAACTGCCAGTATATTTAGGATGTGAGCATCATATTTTAAAAGGATTTCTAAAAAAAATTGGCAAACACATAGGAGGTGCCACTTAGGCAAACATGCATTATTATGTTGTATTTCACTTTGCACAAGTGCACAATGTTTGCAAAAATTGGATGCATATATGATGGATGTATATTATGCGAGGGGTTAATTGATTTTACCTTTATCAAATTTCGAGGACGAAATTTCCTAGGGGTGGAGAATGTAACACCCCGCATTTTTAACCCTAGATAATAAAATAAAATAAATTAATTAAATATTCAGAATTGTGTAAAATGGACTACGCCATTGCGTCCGTCTCGAAATTTTGGTCAAGATAGACACCTGGTTTGCGTAAAGCAGACATCGTATGAAGAAATTATTAAGCCTAGAAGTTTGTATAGGCGCAAGAGAGTTATATGTATACAAATAAACAAAAATATTAAAAAAAATCAAAATTAAAAACCAGCGAACGGAATGCCCTATATGCGAACCACCCCATTTTGGGAGTCGACCTAAGACCCACTGGGTCGACCTAAGGGTTGACCTGGGCTCTCTGGGGACCCAAGGGTGAGGGGTCGACCCCCATATAGATCTGGGCCGAATCCAGTTTTGTGAATGTGGATTCGTTTCTTGACCAAACGTTGTTGACACCTATAAATAAACCTATAGAGCCTAACCTAAGTTTCATATTTCTGAGACAACGCAGAAGCTCTACCATTCCTCTCCCTCAAATCTATTCATAAAATTAAGATTATTAGTTTAGGAAAAATTTTGGATCCAGATCTGAAGGAAAGGAACGTATGTTTATAAATGGGTGTTCATACCTCTTATCGTAGTAAGGTAATTATCTAAATCCAATCTATTCAAATTCCTTCCTCTTTCTTTCCTTTCTCTTTTAATGAAAATAATCAATCCATGGTCATTATGTTTTGAATCCGATTAAGGGAAAAACCATGGATGCTAAAACTGGATCAGATCCATAATTGGGAAAGTATACGAGGTGAGTGGGTTTAAGCGATAGCATTTTAGATAATATTATGTTATCGCTTACCATTCCCCATTTTGTATAATTGAATTTGCCAGAATAATTAAGAATTATTGTTATAACAAGTTGAGATGTTAATATGAATAATTCATATGTTAGATCAGTTAATGTGTGGGAATGACTAAAAACATATTTGTTGGAAAATGGGTAATGACTATTGTTGTTATAATCACATGATTCACTTGTGGTATATTATTGAATAAATGACATGTTTAACTTGTTGGATTGGAACAATTTCCCGATTAATTGTTTACCAGTCAAAATAGAATTAAACACATGTTAAAAAGGACATGCGACAAAATAGAGGCATAATTTGATGACATGTAAATTGGATTACAGTAAACATATTGAAAGGACAATATGCCTAAAATTTACATATATAGTAATAATTGTTGAAGAACGAACATGCCTAGATTCATAGTAATTTGACACTAATGCTCTTAGACACGAGTTTAGATTGCACTTGTGATAGAAGTCTTCCCGGAACCACCAGATATATCCAGCATTCACAAGTGATAAATCTAATGTGAGGGGTCTAAGTGCATAATTAAAACATGCAATGGTACTAAGACACGAGGTTAAGTCAACTTGTGGTAGAAGTCCGCCGAGACCCGCGCGACAATTCCATCTTCCACAAGTGTAGGTTTAATGTGAGAGGTCTAATGCATATATATTAATATTAATATATATATATATAACATGATATGAATAAATGGAAATGATGGTAACTAAAACTCTAACTCAAAAAATAAGAAAGGAAGGGATGTAATGGACTGAGTTAGTGTGATGCGAAGGAGAAGTGATGTATTTCCCTAAATGACCTATTTATGGGATCGTGGTTGAAAGTAAGCCACAGTGAATAAAGTGAGAATGAGGAAAGAAATTACTTTCCACCACAGATTTAGGTGGGAATACGTTATGAAAATAAATCACTGATTCCTTCTATAAATCAAACTGATAAGGTACATGAATTGTTTTCCTTAATAAATTAAGGAACATATATTACAGTGAACAAAGAATAATGGATTACAACAGTAAATGGTTCAAACGGGGAATGATAATAACCTATTATAAATAATGAAAATGTTGCATAATAGGTAGACTTGTCGTAGGGACAAGTGAAGATTATAACTTAGGTTATAATAAACTAGTAAGGAAATGGGATAACTGGTGAAATAAGATAAGGGACACTAAATTGTGAATTAAGCAATCAGTAAATGGGGAAAGCCGGAAACTAGTTAAAAAAATGAGGAAAATATAGGAAATATAAGAAGTGGGACTTAATTATAAATTAAGTAATCTACAAACTTGGAAGTCTGGAACCCGCCGATAAGAATAACATGTTTGGAGTTGTCCTAGGGACAAGGAGAAATTATAACAAAGGTTATAATATATGGGTAGAAAACTTATTGATGGACCTTAGTTAAGAGAACTAAGTTAATAAGTAAATAACGATAAATTGTAGTAACGGTTTAAAATGGAATTATGATTAAATGAGAAAGAATGAGGAAAACTTATGAAATAAGTTATATTTAATCATAAATAACTACTGACATGTTAAACAGAAAACATGTTAATTGGGATATACTTAATTACATATTAAGTAGAACTGTTATTGCAACGATAAAATCAAACAAGAATATAAACGGAATGTGGAGTACAGACCTTGGACCACTATCTTGGGAATAACATGTTGTGAGCTTATTAATAAACTTAAATGTGTTAAGTTATATAATAAAATTAATAAGCAAGAGGAACTTGGTAACTTGATTAAGAATTCAATATGAATGAGAATAACCAAGTTAAATGGAAACCTGATAAGGTAAAGCAACTGCGTAAAAGAATATTTAGACATAGGGTCTAACAACATATTAAAGTGAGGCGCTTGGACCAGTCCGCATGTTTGACGGTGATTAACCCAACAGGGTAGATCAACGTGGTGTTATAAGGCACGAGGGGAGCGCACACTTATCCGATTATTTTGTCTGCTCCAAAGGAATGGAAGGGGAAGCACGCGGCTTCCTGAGGTACGTAAGGTGCTCCTAGTAGTCCTCTGTGCGGTGGCAGATGTTTAGGCTGTGCTCGTAGAGGTTGGGTTTGCGCGTAACTAGTAGGTGGGTGGGCCTTGACTGTAAAAGTAGCTATGCAGTCAGAATGCTGTGACGCAGTGACACAAGGGTGATTCGGTGGTCGCCTTACGAGGAGGCGAAGGGTCACGACCAACAAGGATAGTAGAACATCAGATACCCGTCATCGATAGCTGGTGGGATGCGAAAAGACTAGAGCTAATACCAATAGACCATTCACCTTTCACTATCCGGGTATGGTGGTTGAGGGAAGATGCCAAATGGATATTTAGATTGTTTTTTAAAGGCTATTCGTTTATCTCTTGTAGTCTTTACTAGTTGAGGGAGAGGCCGAGGTGGGGCCACAGCCACCGTGAAAGTAGACCCTAGGAATGTCTGTATATAGACGATCTTAAAGACGGGCCTGTATAGATAAGGAAAAGCTCTTGACCGAGCTTCGTGTTTCTTATATCGCCCTGCCACGAAACTCGGTGCATATTAGAGGATGTACGGTTAAGGGATCAAGGTACAATTAACGATACATATGTGGGACAGTCTAGATACATGCATGTCGGCTCTGGGTGGTGTATCGTAGACTTGAGGGCATTACTCTGGTATGAAATCTGATTCGATCGACAATGGCAGTCCATACGCTTACATAACGTAGTAATGATAGATATATGTGGAACGTAACATTGTTATGTAGAGATCTTTACATCGCTCCGGCATAGGATGAGGGACTACTTTCATTTCTATGGCATTACGGTTGAGACCGTGCGAGTAGGGTACCATGGGGTGTAACTTAAAATTGAGGGTAGCTACATATATATTACATTAGGTTAATCCACTGGGGAGTAAATGGGTACAATGTGTGTGTAAGCCTTGAGTGCTCTTAACCCAAATAACCTAATAAATAAGAAAGATATGATTGAACGGTATATGTAGGATTACCCAAAGTGTATAATTTAAATTCAGTCATCAAAACTTGTGTTCTGACCCCCTCCTCATAACATACTCGCAGGTTAGATTTGTGGTAGAGACATGGTAGATTTTGTAACACCCCTAAGTCCCACATCGTGTAAGCCTGTGTGAAGTGGGTACTTATATAGTAGAGTCCATCTCTTACTAACGCCGAGGCCTAGTGATGGAAAACCCTACAACGGAGAGGTGGCAAAGTAGGGACAATATCGGTGTTAGTAGGGAGGTTGGCTCAACCTGTGTGGCAATGCCATGTGTTGGCGGATCTCAAAACTTAGCCGAGGCATTTTGAGGAACAAAACCCCACACCTATACAGTGGCTAAGTTGGGGGTAATATCTTGCACGAACGGAGGTGCGGGCTGTTACAGTGGTATCAGAGCCAATACCCAGCCGGAATTGTGGCTTCTGTGTGGACCACAGTGCCTGGGTGAGGTGTTTGTGAGCCAACGGGGACGTTGGGCTTTGTAGGAGGGGAGAATGTAACACTCCTAAGTCCCGCATCGTGGAAGACTGTGTGAAGTGGGTACTTATATAGTAGAGTCCATCTCTTACTAACGCCGAGGCCTAGTGATGGAAAACCCTACACCTGAGAGGTGGCAAAGTAGGGACAATATCAGTGTTAGTAGGGAGGTTGGATCAACCTGTGTGGCAACGCCATGTGCTGGCGGATCTCGAAACTTAGCCGAGGCCTTTTGAGGAACAAAGCCCCACACCTATACGGTGGCTAAGTTGGGGGCAATATCTTGCGTGAACGGAGGTGCGGACTGTTACAGCTTTGGATACTAATTAGGCAGTATTATTAATATGGTAAGGCTATACTTTGATTATATTATATTTTATACGTTCCTCTGTGAGATGTTTTCTGAGCTTTGACACATTTTATGTCTTTGTCTTTTCTGCAGGATACTAGAGCACAACAACTCGAGTTTTGATAGATTGGAATTTAAAATAAAAAAATCGGTCTGTCGAAATTATGGTTGTTACACTGGTCATCATCAATGATTGCAGGATCGAAAGTCGACCTTGTTTTTGGGTAACTATGATATCCCATGAAATACTGACTGGCTTATCATTCCTCGACTTCTTTGACGACGATTCAATGTTGGAATGCAGGCTTCTTTAAATCATTAGCGCTAGACCAGTTAAATGTTGCAAGAGCAGATGTATCCTGTGGAGTTGTAGATCCTAAGCAAAGAAGAGTTAAATTAGGTAAAAGAGAATAAGAAATCAAGAGGAAGGAAGTCAAATGTGTCCAATCAAAGGTATGACCTCATCCAAGTTACCTGGGAATATAGGAGAACCTATGTTGAAAATATTAGAAATCAACGGCAATCCTTTAGAGCCAGAAAATTGGATAGGAGGTTGCCCCAGTATATTCTGCCCAGGGGAATCAAGCCATACTGACAAAGCCGGTCGGCGGCTAAAAGAAATGACTGGCACATGTGTTCCACTGGTGCTTTGAAAATAGCCTCAACAACCTGGGCTTCCTCCGTCGATAAAGTTATATCTTTAAAAGGGGCCCTGTGATAAAGGAGAATACAGATAAACGAAAGCTGCAAATGTAAAGTAATTCCTTTCTGAAATACGAAACCTACCATGATCAGCAAATTTTCCTGATATACCGGAGGGGCATTTGAAGAGAAATAACTGGTCTTCCCATGGCTTAGTTTTGATAATGCTATCGCTAATCGGTCATCTTATGGGATTAGCCCTCCATATTGGCGAATTCGAACTTTTAGAAAATCAGATCATATAACGAATGAGTTTAGGGGTTAAAGAATCTTGATCTAATGCAAGTGCTATAGCTTCCAAGCATAAAGGAGTTGTGTATTTATTGGGTAAGAGTTGAATGGGAGCGACTCCAAGGTCACATAAAAGCCGGTGCAAGAAAGGGGGAAGGAAGAAAACCCCCATGCCAGGTATGGATGGCTGAATACGCAACATATCCTTCTGAGGGATTTTGGAGGAAATCTGAAGAAGAAGCCACCACGGCCTCGATACCTGATATACCCAAACTATCTAATATATCCTTTACTAAACTTTGGGAAGTAATTGAGAACAGACTCTTTCTTAGGTTACGGAACCTTAGAACTTTTGGTCTTCGCTTTAGCAGGACATTTACCAGACATGATTCTGCCAGGTGACATCATTCCATAACAATGCAATTTACATACATTCTTCTTGCATAAATGCATGCTTAACACTTATAAATAGATTAAATATCATTTTATCTTGCTAACATAAAGTTTGACAAAATACATACCGAATCCAGATATTGAGCATAAGAGGAATTTTACATATTTTACTTTCGTTGGTGGAAAGCCAAAACTTTTGGTAACGAGGAATACATATATCCTAATATCACTAATATTCCAATGGGGATTCCTTTAGACCTAGATAATTTAACATGATCGCCAAAAACTTAGCTAGACAAAAACAAATGATTGGGATAAATTAACCCTAATTATGTGGAATCATTTCACATTGATGGCATAGAATCCTAGCCACTAAATAATTCACTTTTCTCCTATGTACCTTGTTTTCGCATATCGCACTTCCTAAAAGAGTAATCTATGAAATAGGTGGCCTCTCATGTTGGACATTTATCACGGTGAAAGAAATTGTTACTACTTAGAACCATTTTACGTTTAACATATTCTTAATTGATTCCCTAATCATTTTTTTGTACATGATTAAGATTACAACTAACAGTAGGATTAAAGATACTCGCAAAGAATCGAGCTTCAGTCTTTAAAAAAGAAATTAAGTAGCTTTTAAGGAACAGTAATCTTGTTTGAGAATTTGTTTTACAGGAAAAGGCGGAAATAAGGGAGAAGAAGAATTTATATTAAAATCTCAAAGACCGATCAAACCATATGAGTAAGAACCAATGAAAGTTTCCAATCAGGGGAGATCAAAAGACGCAGGGAAAACGCTCAGGAAAAGACAAAAGTTTCAACTTGAAAAGTCAAAAATACCCCTTCCTCACCTGGGGGAGGAGGGAGGGAGGGGCAAATGTTACTACCAAAATGAGCTAATGGTGAAGGGGAATCAAATAAACACAAGTACAGAAGGATTCTCCGAAAGCAAAGACCAAATACAAGAGAGAACTCAAAGGCTACAGATTATCGGAAGGTTCTATCCGACAAGATTTATCCAGTAGGAAGCTCCGGCATGGGGGTTCTATAGCGAAAGGTCCTCTAGGCCAAAAGTAAAGGAAAAGGGAGGCAAGAGCTCCCCCAACCGAAACCCTAGAAAGATGGAAAGGCTGTCGGAATTTACCCACTTAGCACCGATACATCGCGGAATAAAGATATTAGGAGTACCAAGATGAAAACACAAAGGGATTCCCCAGAAGTAACTTCCGAAACATCCACTGCATAAATTCTGAAGAGCCACATTGGTATGAAACAAACAAATCATCGGGAACTGCCTTCCGGAAGAGCAGGTTATATCCAAGGGTTCCATCAGAAGGCTGTCCGAAACCTTATAGGGAATATAGACTATCCGTACTAATCTGCTCGATGAAAGCACCGACAGGGGCTCAAAACTGATGGTTGTCTACATATATCAAGAGGGCAAGTTCCTAAAAGTATTCATGGAAAAACCGGAAGCCTACACCTAGAAGCCTACACTTGGATGTCGCAACCGGAAGCACAAATGTATTCCGAAAGTCGCTTATGGCAACAAGCTCACACCAATCTCTAAGAAGTTTCAACTGACCTGGGCCCTCACTCTAGAAGCAATAATCAGCACCATGAAAGCAGTCGAGAGCTAAACACCCGAGACCAAGGGGAAAAGCGGCCGGTAGAGGCTTCTGCAAGCCCAGTGGCCCAATAGCAGAAGGTACCCAGAATTCTCTATAAATAAGACCCTAGGGGTCACATTGGAGGGAAGATTTTCTCATTCTCCTTCTTCTTGGGAGTAATCCCTAATCCTTAGATCTATTTGGGGATTTCTTCTATTCTATTCATGTATTCTAAATCAAAGATCAAAAATGAATGGATCAATACTTGAAGTATTTATTTATGAGTTGTCATGCTATTTCTTCATTACTGTTTCTACATCTTACTGTTTGTTTCCTACACGTACACGAACCTTAACGCAAACCCCTCTGCAAGCTAGGTGAGATGCCCCATCCTACAAGCTTAGACCCTTCCGTGGGCTGAGTGTAGAATTTTTCCTACAAACCATTAAGTCCTTTACTAAGGGTGGAACCTAGGAATCATTCATCCCAAGATAACTATTGGTTTGTCGAATTGCTTAAGCGTGATACTCACCCCACTAAGGGAAGAGTAACTCTTCTTTCAGATTTTAGACCTTGATATCTAGGATACGGTGAAATAACTCAAATTTGTGGAGACTAAACATCCTATTTCTCCCCTAGGTCCACTTTCGTAGACCTATTCCCGGTATTGATGAAAAATATTGTTAAAAACGTGGAAATGGTGTAGGAGATTTCTACGCCTTTTATAGGCATTGGTAAGACATGAGAGATGATTGAAACCTTTTCTACACCGTGAATTCTGCCTATCAATTTGCTACATCATTCCTACACCCCGCCTTATAGCATAGGAAAAGCATAGGAAATTAGAATGTTTTCTACAATGGTGTGGAAATGGCATATAAGATTTCCATGCCTTTTGTAGGAGTAGGTAAGACATAAAAGATGGTTGACGCCTTTCCGATGTCGTGAACTCTGCCTATCAATTTCCTATGCCCCGCCTTATGGCGTAGGAAAAACGTAGGAAATTTCGCGTATGAAATTAGAATGTATTCTTCAATGGCATGGAAATGGCTTAGAAGATTTCCATGCCTTATGTAGGCATAGGTAGAACGTAAGAGATGGTTGACGCCTTTCCTATGCCATGACTCTAACTACCAATTTCCTACACCATTCCTAAGCCTGTCTTATAGCGTTGGAAAGACGTAGGAAATTTGGCGTACGAAATTAGATATTTTCTACAATGGCGTGGAAATAGCATAGGATATTTCTGCTTCTTTTGTTGGCGTAGGTAAGACATGAGAGATGGTTGATGCCTTTCCTGCGCCATGAACTCTTTCTACCAATTTCCTACTCCATTCCTACACCTTGCCTTGTGGCACAGGAAAGACGTAGGAAATTTTGCGTATGAAATTAGAATGTTTTTTTACAATAACGTGGAAATGGCATAAGATATTTTTATGCCTTTTATAGGCGCAGGTAAGACATAAGAGATGGTTGACGCCTTCCTACGCCATAAAATCTGCCTACCAATTTCCTATGTCATTCCTATGCCCCGCCTTATGGCATAGGAAAGGCGTAGGAAATTTTGCATTGGAAATTAGAATGTTTTCTAGTAGTGAACATTATACGTGGATCATTTCAGCAAGTATATACAAATGTAGTAGCATAAATACATATCAGAGCATACAGGCAGGACTAGAGTACACTTTTACTTTATATTGTATTTTCCAAAAGTTGCACTGAGTAAAGAGATATGTATATTATCCTCAGTTTTGATATTAAACAGTAATATAGACACTTGATTGTGTCTTTCTATTTAGGGTTAATCTCACACGTCTCGCATTACAATGGGAGCAATTAAGTGCACGGTGTCCAATGTATTTAAAATTTTCATAGTAAGCATTCATCTTCTTCCCGGTGTTTATTTTCCATGATTGTTTACAAAACAAAAACAACAAATCGACCCATACTTCGTATTTCAGAACCTGTATATTTATAATTTTAGTTAACGAACTCAAATATAATTCAAGCCGTTAATGCTCCAAAGCATCAATGACATGTTAACATGAACATAAGCTCCATTAATTAAGGAATGATTAACTTTTATGCACAGGAGAAAGCATTGATATATATATACAAAATTAAACTCGCATTTAAAATTAATTGTTAGAATTTAATGAAGACAGCGAAAAAAATTCGAACTTTAATGTGCGCACATTTGAACATTTTATGTTAATTAATAATACATGCAATAATAAGGAAAACAACGTACATACAGACATAAACTTTGGGATCTAGTATGATATAATATCTTTTTTGCTTTTATTGCTTCAGCTTTATGCTTTTTTGCAACTAGTAGTTAGTTATTCCCATTCATAGCATCTTAATTTGATATGTGAATAGATATTTCATCTCACTTGGTCCAACTTTAATGTGTGTTATATGTACCCATTATTATTTCATATTACCCACTTAATTTTATTTTCCTCCCCTCCTAAAAACCATAGATTACCCACCTAATATATTTCATATCCAGTCGATAACATGGTTCATGACTTGAGGATATAATTTATGTTTTTTTGTGTCAATAACCATTCCTTTTACGCAACGTCGGTTTGTTTCATCTAGAATAAATCTCTTTATCACTTTTCAGGCAAGTGAGAAATATAGAGCCATTAGGCAGAAAAACCTGCTACATACAACTGGACGTAGAGGAATGGATAGGTATGTCGATGATTTGGTTAGTTGATTAAACATAGCAATATTTACCCAGCTAGTTAATTAACTATCAACTAATTTATTTACTGTTTATCTAAATGTAGAAAAAGCAAAGTCAAGATTCATCGTCCATACAAATGTGGATGTTTGGGTTAAATCTCATACTTGGGATGGCAATGAGGCGGGTTTAGGGTCCAAAACCGCTTGACCCGCCCCTGTTTTGACCCATTTGGACCCGCTCCATAGGGTCTTCGGGGAGGGTAGAAACGCAACCCGCTTTTAGATGTTCGGGTCTAGGGTCGGGTCTGGGGCATGACTGACCCGCCCTAAGCTGACCCACATGATTGAAACATCATTAAAACACTTTATAATTATAATGATTACATATTAGTCTTCGTAGGTGTACATGGTTATAACTTGAATATTATATTCTTTAATCAGAAAACTATAAATTTTTCATAGTAATAAATTGCATCAATGATAATCGTACAATAACAAACGCATAAATTTTGAAACAATATTTTACAACTAATTTTATTATATTCTCTTATAATTGTGAACACATTATAATATGTATATAATTTATGATTGAGTGATAAAAATATAAGTTTATAAACTTGTGTATGTTAGAACGCAATTTCACCGGGTCGTAGTGTGGGTCAGATCTACCCTGACCCGTACAGGTTTCTGATACGGGGCGAAACTCTAGACCCACACCGGGTCCATGGGACGGGACTGTTGCGGGGTTTAAAAAGTCCGGGTCAGGTCTGGGGCACGCGAAACCCCCCCAACCATCCCATTTCCATTCCTATCTCACACTAAAAAGAATGGTGAACCAGTGAACATGGATGTTGCTAATATTATTGTAAGTGTTTTGAATTTTTATCACTATTAAACATTGTGACATTTTTACCATTGTATATAACATATATGTATGTTAATTAATACGGGAGGAGATTAAAAAAATTGATAATTCCACATAATCTGACTCGATAAAGGATGTCCAAGAAGACGCAATTGCACAAATTTTGGGACAAGATAAACTAGGACGGTTAAGAGCACTAGGAAAGGGATATCAAAACCAAGTTAGCTTTCAAAATCAAGGGATACTTAGATAAGTCAATGTCAAAACATAATTTCAGAATTGGAGAATGTGGTACACTTTCTAATGAACAAATAGGTATGCTTTTTGTTTAGGATATAGAAGCTTGGGATTATAATTATTGCTCCAATATGTTCATTTTGGTTTAAAAATTCAGTTGCTTTAAACTAGTTCTTATTGTGTGATATAAAGATGAGTGAAGGGCATCTCGAAAAGTTTACAATCGAATCAAAAGTTTGAGCATTTTCATCAGAATACCTAAGTTATGATAACATGTGTTTCAATATTAGCTCAAATAAATCACGCTGAATGCGAAGTTTATTCCCACTCAATTAATACTACATCTTTGTTATCTATCCAATTCAAGTTCAAATTTAACCCAATTCAAGAGTATTCAAATCAGTGCGATTACTAACTCAATATGATTTTTATACCCAAAACTACATCTCTATAAGGGTAAGTTATGTTTCCCCCATTGTTATCTACTTCGGTGTGAAAATTTGACATTGGATGCACTTTCACATTGCTAATCCCAAAACAAACCAGCCACGCTACAGACGAATTTTGCAAATTTTGAAGCAGTTTAAAAATCCGAACTCGTTTAGCAACTAACCAAACCTATCAGCAAATAAGTTTAAAAAAAGGAAAAGAACTAAATCACCTAAAACAGGTAGTAATATATTAGCACCTGACATTGGTTGCACATTCTTAATTCCCAAAACAATTAAGTGCCCATTCTTTTTACAAAGGGTTAAAAAAATGGAGCTTAAACCAATGTGTGAATATGGATAACGAAGCATCTCATAAGAAAATGAGTAAATTAACAAAATAAAATTAACTAACTGACCCAAGTTCCAAAAGCATATCTACAGTCTGATCTTACTTCCGTTTTCATGCTTGGAATAAACAATTGACCACTGTTCTGAATTTTTAAGTCATTTTAAGATAATGTATGCATGCACATCGAAATAAATTACTAGAAAAGAATAATATGAAAATGGAATAGAGCGCACCAAACCAATTTCAATTCATTTCTAGGGGTGGGCGCGGTTCGGTCTGGTGCGGTTTGGAGCTCAAACCGCTTCCGCACCACATTAAACGATTGATCAAAAATACAAATCATTATATTAACCGTTCAAACGGTACGGTTTCGGTTCGGTTTTAGTGTAATACAATCCGGATTTGATTCAGTCTAGTTTGAACCCGTATTAAATATGAAATAAGAGAATTACTACAATTAACAATCAATTTACGATTATATGACATTGTGTGATCTGAAGGTTAAAACGTATAATGTTATCCAGAATTGAAAGATCGGTTTAACGCAACATGATTGTATTCAAATAATGCATGTTTGCAAAGCCATTTGCAAAGTTAAATCATTTTTCTAATAAATAAATGTATTCAAATGATTATACTCAAATGCTTACTAACAAACAAAGGATTTTTTTTTTTCGATTTGGCCTCCTTTTAAAAACTAATTACTTAATTAGCCTGGTTTTAAAACTTATTACGTTCGTAGCCTAGTTTTGGCCAAACCAACAAAAGCGTTTGTTTACAGCCAGCGCCATTTGAGATGACGAACGTAGCATCTTTTGAGATGCCGCATTTTTTTGAAAACTTCACAAGCATAGATGAACAAGCGTTATCTGAGAAAGCCCTTTGAGCATTATACGAAAAGGTGCTAAATGCGTTATTTGAAATAACGCTATTTGAAGGAACAAATTTAAGTATACAACATTGCAGTTTTCCGAATAGCGATGTTTGCGTCATTTGAAATGACGCTACATGTGCCTTTTTAAATGCCGCATTTACGTTCATAACAGAAACCACTCAGTCCTTTCTTTCTCACTTTGTAACTCTTCCAAAAATAATGAAAAAGAAACACAAGTTCTCCAGATTCCAAAATTAAATCCTTAAGTAATTGTAGCTTAGATTTACGTCAACGGTATCGTATTCTTCGTCATTTGACTCATTATCAGGTCTGATTTTTGAAACCTTAAAAGTTATTTTGGATCTTAATTTCAGTGTATATATTCACTTTTGTGGTTGTGATTTAGAATGGCTCCTAATTTCATTGCTATTATATTCTATTTTGATGGTGATTTGGTCATTGATGATCGGAAGTGCGGGAAATATGAAGGTGGATCTTCCAAATTGGTAAAAGTTTTCGAAGGTTGTAATTTGAAACAATTAAAAGCATCGATTTACAATTCAACGAAGACTAGTCCAGAGCTATTTGATATTGACTTAGTTTGTAATTGACCAACGGATTCTGGTTCTAAGGCAATTAAAATTTAAGATGGTGAGGATGTTGAGTTAATGTTTTCTGCCACTTGCAAAATTATAGAGCTATTTGTTGTGAAAACGACAAAGGTTGTGGTACTACCAGATATTGCATCAAGGCCGGTTGGAGCATTACCGTTGTTTCCAGCTCAAGCGATTTTATTTCCAAATAGTATTCGTCCTTTGAATGTACCATAATACGGACAACAACAAATGTTCTGTGCTTATCCCCCATATATGTATTATACACAAAATCCTGATTGTAGCTATCCATTTCCCACGCAAGAAAGTATTGCTTGCATGAGTCAAAGGTAAAGACAACTTGGAATTCTATCTAAACAACTTGTATTGTGATTTTGCTAATGTTTGTTATTCACCATCTTGTGTTGTATAGTTTTGTTCAGTACTATAATCCGATGCAAAATATTGCTGGACCATCTACACTAGCACCGGAACCGAAATCGTTGCAGCAAACACCTTCTGAGTTATATCATATGAGTCAGAAGTAAGATTACTTTGAAATGAATTGTGACATGAGTCATGCATCATTGTTTTTAAAGTATTCATATTTTCATTACAGAGCTTTCCGCAACAGTTCATGGAAGAGCAATCACTTTTCGGAGAGAATGCATGTGATGACGCTAGTCAAGTAGATAGAAATGTAGACGTACGAAGGAATAATGTGCCAGTATGTGACAACATGACAGTTGCTTCGGTACCAGATAACAATCATACATGGATTGATATCATGTGTGTAAATAATGATTCATTGAACTTTGACTATGGGGGGGGGGGGGGGAGGGGATGATGATGATGACAAAGACGGAAGTAATAAAGAACCTCAAATAGAGATTCCTCTTGATGAGGATCTGTGTACTATGCAAATTTTAGATAGATCTGTTGTTGTGAACTTGCAGTGCAGTGGAGAATTATTCTTGTCTTCATGCGTTCAAGATGGTTTTAAAGTTGGTCTTGTATTTGAAAGCAAATCTAAATTTCTACAACAACTTAGTGAGTAGTCAACTTTATTTGCCATTTCTTTTAAGCCCATTAGGTCGAAAAAATAAATGTATACTACCAGTTGCAGTGTCAACGAGAAATGCCAATGAAAAATTCGTGCCATTGATTCTAAAAAATCATAGACGGGAATGTAGATTGTGAAAAAATATAATGGGGATCACACATGCGTTAATCCAACAGTAAATTCAAGACATCAGCAAGCCACATAAACATTTTTGGTTTCGAAGATTATGCTTTTTGTGAAGTCTGATTTAAACATAACAGCTGGAATGGTTCAAGTGTTGATGGAAGAACAACTGTTTAATAAGATTGGCTACATGAAAGGGTAGAGATCACTAAGTAAGGCTATTGTGATGGTTTATGAGGATTGGGAAGAGTCAGATTCGTCATTACGACCATATTTTGAATAAATTAAGAGATCAAATCTCGGTAGTGTAAGCTATATCGTAACAAATGTTGTTGGTGTATTTGAACATGCATTTTGGGCGTTTGCCCTTCCTTAAGGATTTCTACATTGTCGCCCGTTGCTTCGTATCGATGGAACACATTTGTATGGCAAATACAAGGGTATGCTACTCGTAGCTACTATAGTTGATTCGAATGATCAACTTTATCCGATGGCATATGCCATTGTTAAGGCTGAATCAACTGACTCGTAGGGTTGGGTTTTTTCATTTATGAGGCAGTTTGTACATAGTGTAAACAATCGCCGTATAACTTTCATATCCGATAAAATAAAAGGAATCCCTATCGCATTGTAGGAAAGATGGTTAGTTCCGCATAAGCATAGATTTTGTGCTAGGCATCTAAAGCAAATTTTCAGGCTGTTGGCTTTAGATATCAATGTTTGACGAGTTTATTTTATTCCGTGGCTTGCGCATTGGAAGAGATTGAGTACCATAAACTTCGGGAAGAAATTAAAACGGCCAACGTTAGAGCTCATAATTGGATTGAGAAGAGTTTAGATGTAAAAGAGGAAAATTGGGCCTTGTTTAACGATGATGGTTGGCGATTTCATGTAATGATGACAAATGCTTCTGAAAGCTTCAACGATGTGCTAAGAGGTACACGATCACTTCCCATTAAGTCATTGGTTGTGCGTACCTTCTATAGATCAGTGGATTATTTCTGTAATAGAAGGGAAAATGTTGTTGGTTCGATATGCAAGTTAACTCCAAAATGGGAAGTAAAAATAGCTGAGAGAGCCGAAGAAGTGAGTCGTTGCAGAATAGTTCGCTTCGACCAAAATGAATGGATGGAAATACACTACTACGGTGATGAATTTACCGCAAAGGTTGATGGAAATACTTGTTCTTGTACATGTAACACACCATTGCTATAGCACCTTCCTTGTTCGTATGTAATGGCCGCATGTTTGGCAGTGGCCAACGGGCAAAAAAGAGCTCATCACGACTTTGCCTCTTATTGGTACACAATTCAAAGTTATCACGCGACTTATATGCCGGAGTTTCATCCAATTCGCGATAAACGCTATTGGCCACAACCATCAGGGAATATGGTTTTATCACCGCAAGCTCATAGAGCATCGGGAAAGCTAGATCTACTAGAATTAAAGGAACCATATACGAGGGGCAGTCTTCAAGAGCGAATAGGTGCAGCAAGTGTGGAGTGCATGGACATAAGAAGAGCTGTAACATCCGAGATTTTTGACCTTCAAATCAACAATGGTTCTCAATGTCAACTTAGATAAATAAAAAATACAGATATTTATTGAGATTTATATAAGAAAAAGAAGAGAAAAAAAACACAGAATCTCACAACAGAAGGACAAAATATAATAATTAAATGATAATTCATGGAGCAGTTAAAACATATATTTGATTTTATTTTATAATGATTTTCAGAGTTAACTATCATAAACATACCAATATTTGCAGCGAAAATAAATAATAATACTTTTGGAAATCTCCATCTTCATCTTCAAAACAGTGTCTTCGATAACTGAAACATAGGCTGACCCGAGCATAAATGAATAGACAAAAATACTCGGATCAGAACTAAAATATTGTCATATTAGTTAAATCAAATTCATGTGATAATATGAGTGCAATAACTTAAGATATGTTACGGGAAATTCCACCTCTTAAGGATCCATCAAACTAGATAATATATAATATAACACGCTATTATAACAGTGTTTATGGTTAAATATAAAATACTAAAATAGTGTAAGCGGGATTACCATTATTACCCTTACATCGTTTATACCGTTCTCATACAGTTTGCATATAACACACCAATATGTTGATGGATAAGGATGCACCGTAATACGACAACGTTTAATCAAAATCGTAGGTGGCTCAATCAAGATAAATATGACAAGGCATCGAGGAAATACCCGTCAGTAGTGATTCTACTGGATGGCGGAACTAGGCCGGTGGTAACATATAGCGGCGACTACCGCCCACCCCAGACAATACTCCCAAAAATCAAAGGCGACAATCAATCACAAAGTAATATATATGGTACCGAAGAAGCATGTCTGTTAAGAGGAGCTAGCTCGCATTAACCTGGGTATGGCTCCTGTTTTAGTCGTTTTATTATGACACGAAGGTCAAGGCTATCCATCATCGTTCTCTTTCTTCAAATCTAGTAATTGCCTCCAAATCTAACCTACTTCATTCCAGAACTCCACGGCGTACACTATTGTTAAAGTGGTTTTCGGTATTGGCAGAGAGTATGACAATATCCGATCCCGGTCTCTTTAACAACCAAATGTTTACATTTTTCATACCGGTCGTATTTACATTTCAAAGGGGTTCGTACTTCATATCAAAATATCAGATTTTCTTAAAAATCATTTCAATATTCAAGAGACAATATTATTTATCACAAAATCTACATTTAAACTAATTTAAAATCCTGAAACAATTCCAACTTTAAAATAATTTGAATATTAAAATAGTTAAAGATATTTTAAAAAAAGTTTAGATATATAATTTTAATAGTTTGAAAATAGTTAATTTGTTTTTAAAATAGAATTTTCAGATTTAGAAAAATTTACAGTTAAAATATAAAATAGTTTATAAAATAAATATTTAATTATTAAAAATGTTTTAGTTAAATTAATTAATAAATATAAAATAGTTATAAGGTAAATAGTTTAAAAAGTAGTAATTATTATTAAATAGTTTACAAAATGATTTAAAATACTATAGATGGAATTAGAATCATTTCTTCAAAATTTACCAAAATGGACATCATATTTCAGTTTCAGCTCAATTTGACTAAATTTCGATATCTTAATTCAAAAGGATTTGACTTCCCATTTATATTATAATTCAATTCAACAGTTCGATTTCAAATAATTTGATTTAATAATTTGATTCAAATAATTGGGTTTCAATTATAATTCTCACTTTGGTTTATTCATTTATAAAATCTCGAGTTCACAATTCAATTATTACTATAAATCAAGTTAATTTGAAGTAAATACCAAAGATGGATAAACAATTCAATTTCGATAAATTTAGTTCATATTCAATTCAGTTTTTAACTTCAGTTATCCATATTTACGAATTCTTTAAAATTTAAATTTATAAATTTCAAAGCTCAAAATTCAAATTTAAAGAAAAGCGACTAATAATATCATTTATATTGTCTTTAAAATAATATTCCAAAATTCAAAGTTAAAAACAATTTTTATTTAACCAACCAGTGTCCGTATATAATTTCCTATCCTTTGGCCAAGTAATACTTAAAATTTAATTATAGTATTTTGGGAAAGGATATATATCATTTCAATCCAAATCAAGGTCATAAGTATTTATCATTTCAACCTACGTTCTTAATTCATTTTAATGATTAATCCCAGGTTTATTTGATGACCGTAACATCTAGGGTAAAAGTTGGGATTAATCAGCAAAAATCAATAGGCGTATATAGACAATGTCGATAACAATATGAATTACATATCAATACATAAATATATAAATTGATGGCATCAATCAAAATCACTACATCTAAACAATTCAATGTAATAGTTTACTAGTCATTAGATTTGAGGTTTTTAAACAGAATTTAAATTCTAACAGTACAATTTATATCAATAATTAAATTAAATTATATAGTCTATGCAAATTTAAGGTAAATAATAAATTTAAACAGTCAAACAGCAATCAAAACAATCATACCATAACATGAATTCAATTTAACTAATAATAAAATATTTTAGTTAGGTGTGAGTGGGTTTAATCACTCACCTTTGCTTCTGAACGCGTTTGAAATCCAAAATAAGCCCCAAAATTTAATTGTCTCAGAATCTGTCCAAATCTGGGTCATCGCAAAGAGATCATCGATACGATTCTAACGCAACAAACCACGTGTCAATTGGAGCTCGTATGAAGAAGTTATACGTGTTTAAATATTTGAATTTCAAATTATATAAAATAAAATAAATAAACTTCTCACCACTTATTCCCTGCTACGTCACCACCATTCCCTACGCCCCTTTCTTCCCAAATGCGAATCCGCTCTGGGCAAAACACGAGAATGCATAACCGCTTCAAACAATAAACCACGCAACTTCCGAAAAGCCACCAGAATCCGATCAAACCCTACCACAAGGTCCGCCACCAAAGCCTTCACCTGCGCCTCAATACCGAGTCCACTCGGTGGCGTAACTTCCTCGATAATAGTGCGTAAGGGCGCTGCCTTCCTACACCGATTCTGGCGAATTGAAAAACTAAAATTGTAATAACCCAGAAATCTGAGCCAAATTAAAAAAATTTAAATTGGCAATTTTAACGAATTTTGAATATTTAAAATGAATTATTTTAAATAATAACAACGATAAATTTATTTTGAATAGAATTCAAATGTATTTATTTATTCGAATCGTCGTTAGAAAATAAATATTTATTTAAATTATAAATAGAATTGAAAATGGCGTGGTAGTTCGATAATTCGATTTCAAACTTCAATTGAATGTACCAAGTGCAAAACAATCCGAATTTTAGTGAAACCAAAAATAATGGAATCTAATTGAGAATATCTTTCCAACGAATCTGAAAAATCAAAATTTCATAGCGGGGATAAAAAGTTATGTCCTGTTGAAATTTCAGAATAGTCGCTATGGAATTCTGGCCATTGAAAATAACAATTCTGCAAACGACCTCAGATTTCGACGAAACCACTTTTGTTGGATCCGCGATGTCAAATTATTGCTAGGTTTCAAATTTCATAATTTTTCGAATCAATATGTGAGCGTGGCAAAGGAAAACGCGTTTGACCAGTTTCAGTTGATTTTAATTGACTGGAAATTGGCCATTTTTTCAACAGTCTCAGAATTCGATGAAACTAGTGTTGTTAGGACCGTATCATCAATACAAAGCTAGAAAATATTTTTCTGGAATTTTTTGAGTTAGTATGTGGCCCAAGTAAATTGAAATGCGCGTTCAAATTCAATATATAGAGTTATATTTTGATTTTGACGGAAACTGATCGAAATAGTCGAATCAGCCTACGATACATATCCCGCTGTGTTCGGAATGGGGGTAATTAGCCATGGACGTCAGTCGGTAGGCTTGATTTCGACTTCGAAATAAAAAGTTACTTTTTGAAGAAAATTAAAATAAAATAATATATATTTTATTATATAACCCCCCTTTCGGTTCTCTCTCCTCAATTCATTTTAGAAAGAAAAAAATATTAAAAAATCGCGCTGCCCCCTCCCCCCCCCCCCCCGAAATCGATTGCCGCCGTCGTTGGTGGGCCACCGCCACCTCGACGCTCGCCCTCCCCTTCTTCGATCCATCCCCCTCTGCCGCTTCTTCTCCTCCGCTATCTCTTCTTCCTCTCCTCCTCGATTTCCCCCAATCAAGCCCCACCGCGCAGCCCCCCCCCCCCCCCTCAGCCTACATCAAACGCCACGCCACCCACTCCGACCACACTCTCCTCGGCGTTGACTATGAGCAGTTCATCCCCCCCCCCCTCTTTATTTAAAAATTCTGTAAGTTTTTTTTTTCTTTTTCTTCTTTTTTCTTTTCTTTTTATTTTCTTTTATTATTTTTCTTATGATGAAAACTGAATTTTTCTTAAAATAAAAACTGATTTTGTTTATGTTAAAAACTGAAATTATATATATGTAATTGTTTATAAAAGATTAGATTTTTAGAAGAGAACAAGATTCAATTTTTACTAGTATAGAGATTCGATTTTTACTAGTATAAAGATTAGATTTTTATATATGGAAAGATTACAAAAAAAAGTTATTTTCATATTATAGGAATTATAAAAATATAATTTTTATAATATAGAAAGGATAAAACTATAATTTTTATATTATAGAAAGGATAAAAATATAATTTTTATAAAGTAGAAGTATTAAAAATATGATTTTTATATAAAAGAGAATATAAAAATGTGATTTTTATATATGTAGTGGCCACGGAGAGTGGAATGGACGAAAGGCGAGAACGGCGAAGATTTCTGCATAAGAAGAGTCGTGGCGTTTGGATTAGCTAGTCGGTGAGAACTTCTCACGTTTAATTTTATTTTCTAGTTAAAATATATACTAGGATGCAGACGGTGTTTAGTAGCACCCGACAACCGTCGTCCACAGACCATGGACGGCTTGTATGCTTGTTTGTTTGATTTTGATGTGTAGTTGATTGTGTGATGTGATGTGAAATGAAATAAAATATTTATATAGTTGAAAGAAAATATTTTATAGTGGAAAATATTTTATAGTTAAAAATAGAATTTTTAACGTGTATATGAAATGAGATAAAAATAAACAAATCGGACGATTTGTTTATATACACACATTTGACTGATATTAATTGGGACGATAAATTTTACACATCGCCCAACTGCACAAATAAAATCTATGTTTGATTGTTTGAAACCCCACACGGGTATTGGGATGATATTTGACGTACACTAATCCCGATTGTTTAGTTGTATGTCGATCGATTGATTGACACGCTGTTATAAGCATTGAATATTTATATTTGATGCTTATACAGTGTAGAATGCACTTTGGATGATGGTTGATTATTCATCGTTGTTATTGTATACATGTGTTGTAGAAAATCCATATAATTAACATTATATGGTAATTGATTGGGCCTCATTCCAGTTTTGAAAAAGAAATATTTGAATAGAAATATTTGAAAAGGAAATATTTGAAATAGAATATTTGAAAATAGAAATATATGAAGCCATGTTGATTAGATTTACGCCATTTTGACGTGAACGATATTTATATCGATTTTATTCATTTTGCAATGAATATCGAAAGTGATTTCAAAATCTGATATTTTGAAAGGAATTGAAATTCGAATTAAATTGAATTGAAATGAAATTCAAATTAAACTGAATAGAATTGAAATTCGAATTGGATTGAAATAGAATTGAAATCGTTTTGAGTTGAATTTAAAACATATTGAAATTGAACTGAAATCGATTTGAATTGAAATCAATTTGAAATGAATTTAAAACGAATTTGTAAGGGAAAATTCAATTTTGATTTGAATTTGAAAAAGAAGTTGAAATCGTTTTGAAAACGAATTTAAAATAATTTATATAATATGTTTTAAAAGGTAATCGACGAAGTATATATTATATATTATATATATAATATAATGGCCTGAATAGAACGCGCCGCGCTGCGGTAGTTCGCGAATTTCGACCATTGACTTCAAATGGATATTGCGGGAGATCCGACCGTCGGATTCTCCTAAAACCGGAACCATTGGGTTCGTATCAAAAAGAGCATTCTAAGGAATATTAGAAATTAGAAATCAAATGGTTGGATTTGGAATTATGTCCAAATCAAATTTGGAAAAGGTCGGTGTAAGTGCAGTTTGATGGCCATTGATGGAAATCGACTGTACGGGCCTTGATAAAATTATTAGAAATATCAATAATTTATGTAAAATCATAAGAAATGATTTGGGAAGAATCGGGATGAAAAACTCCATATTTGAAAAGATAAAAATAGGCTTTTATCGAAATGAACTAGTTTTGAACTAGAATCAAAATTCTATTTATTTTTAAAAAAATTGGATTTGAAAAGGGTTTTAAAAGAAACTAGAATTTCCAATAATTGAATTGGACTGGATTTGAATCGAAATTGTCTTTGGATTATTTCGATGTTGTATTTCGTGATTATACAGATATTGTTATGGAAATTTGAAAGATATATTTATATCGTTATTTCCAATACGAAATTTGTTGGTCGTAGAATTTGATATTGAATATAAGCCGATATATTTTCTATTCAGAGCCTTGTATTTAATATCAAATGTGATTTGGTTTTGTCGTGAATGGTGTCTTCATTAACCCTGTTCTTGAACCCAGTTGAGAAAAAAAGATTAAATCTTTTTATTTAGATTTAATGAAGTGTACCAATTAAATAATATTTAATTGGAATTGAATTGGTATTGATTTTTGGGTTTATCATGAACAGTGTTTTAAATAACACTTGTTCTTTAACCCGATAATTAATGGAACGTGATTTTGGGTTGTCGTGAATGGTATCTTCAATAATACTATTCTTTGACCCAAAGGAGTTAAGAAAATCAGAAACTAACTGGAGATTAGTTAAGTTGAATGGTTTCTGGGGTATTGATCTGATGTTGGTTTCGGCCTTCGGGGTTAATACTTAGGGAATTGCTCACTTGCTAATTTACGGTTAGGGACTGATTGAAATGTGATGTGATTTTGGGTTTATCGTGAATGGTGTTTTTAATGACACTGATTCTTTAACCCAGTCAAAGATTAAAACTAAGTGGAGTTTTAATGAATCTTTAATTAGATTGAAAAGATCGAGAATGGAGTATCACCGGTTTTACTCCAGGCGGTAGTTAAATCTTTAATTAGATTTGAACGTGAAATGGTAATTGAATTTACCGATAACACCGTGGTGTTAGATATGAAGTATGGCCAGTTTTACTTCATGGGATAAATAGGTTGGGGTTGGGAAATTAAAACAAACGATTACTTCGGTAATGTAACACCCCACCTCCGCTAGGGTCACTCTTTCGGGGGCACTAGCTTCTAGGGGGCGTTAGAACTGGGTAAGCATGCATAATGATATATCAAGGCAGAACAAGAACATAAATATATATATATATAAAACAGAGTAAGTGAGAATAAAACAGCGGAATATCTCAAACCATCTCAAAACAAGTCTAGTACATCATAAAGTCATCTGCCAAAATAAACATGTCTAGTACAACATAAACAGAAATACTGAAATACATAGTGCTATCCCCAAAATAAAAGATGATAAACCATAGCGAGCTCAATGTCCAGACATACATGAGCTATCCAGCGAACAAGCAAGCGATCCAAGCTAAGCACCACTGTTCCCTCCCTGAGAACCTAGGGGGGGGAAACGGAAGAAAAGAAGCGAAAGAAAACAGGTCAGTCAAAAAGACTGGTAAGCCCTACTACGATCAGTCTATAAACTAATAAAGCTAACATCATGATGGAAACTGAGATGAACATACTGGCAATAGATAAAGGTGTCATCACATAAAGAAGATTAAGCTTTGCACCACAGTGTACTAGCAAACTAACATAACAGGTATTGATCCCTCAGCCCAAACTTCGGCCCAATTGCATGAGGTGACCTTAATACAAGGTCCAGCCCAACGGTCTAGTCGATCGGCTCCCTATAAACATAACACGTCAAGTGTTGGTGTCCATACGTCCCACATATTGTTGTAGTCAGACTGTGCTGGGTCCACCTTCGGGTGTATCAAGCCCTCGGGTGTCAACCCCAGACACCTAAGCAATAATGCACAGTCTAAACCTACTGGTACCCGTGCCTCGAGTTCGTCCAACACCGGACTACGTGCACGTCCGTAGCCCGCCTGGACCCGCACCGCTGTACCACTCAGCCGTCGCTTTGGTCGCTTACATCAGTCCAGTAATCGTGCCCCGCCCTAGCCTAGCCTCTAGGGTTGTGAATGATACCTAACTGGGATTACTGCTGGAACAGACCACGTTGCTAGGGTTTTCTAAGAGGGTTAAGTGTGGTTTAACCCCTTACTAATCATGGATTAAATTAGTTAAGTGTAACCAACAGTTCACCACTTAACCCCATTTAATCCCTCGTATCCCCAAAGTTGGTTAAGTATTAGTGGGCCATGACTTAACCCTAATCATGAGGCATTGATTAATTTAATTGCACCCAACCTCTCACATTAGACCTTGTTGTGGTTACTAGTTAGGCCGGGCGGGTCCGGGTAGCTTTACACCACAACTTGGTCTAACCTCGGGTCCAAGGTACACATGACCAACTTCTCACATTGGGTCCTATTGTTTGTAGCAACTAGTTAAGCCGGTCGGTTCCGGGTAGGTTTACGCTACAAACTCAACCCAACCTCGAGTTGGCCACACTTATGTTTTCTAAGTGTCATGTCCACTTTATTTTCTAAAACATAATTACAAGTTTAACAAATACTTGGGTAGACCTAACTTAATAGGTAAATTCCCAAGGGGTAGACCTAACTTAATAGGTAAATTCCCAATCTCATATTTTCATGTATTTTAAGTTTACCCCAAACCCCCCCAACGTCATTCTATCGCTTACATATTCGTCATAACGCATAAAGGATAGAAAGAGGGAACTTGGCACAACATACATGAGGAATCCTACATATCATAATAAACATGCATAACATGTTGGACTTGCATAACTTAGCATAGTGAACTTGCATAAACATGCATAACTTGTTAAACTTGCAAACCATGGCATAGTGAACTTGCATAAACATGCATAACTCAATAAACTTGCAAATCATGGCTTAGTGAACTTGCATAAACATGCATAACTTGTTAAACTTGCAAATCATAGCATAGTGAACTTGCATAAACATGCATAACTTGTTAAACTTGCAAATCATAGCATAGTGAACTTGCATAAACATGCATAACTTATCAAACATGTGTAACATAGCATAGTGAACTCACATAAGCATGCATAACTCATTAAACATGCATAACATAGCATAGTGAACTTGCATAAGCATGCATAACTTATTAAACATGCATAACATAGCATAGTG
Source organism: Allium sativum (assembly GCA_030737875.1). Lineage (NCBI taxonomy): Eukaryota > Viridiplantae > Streptophyta > Magnoliopsida > Asparagales > Amaryllidaceae > Allium > Allium sativum. The sequence continues at coordinate 788,359,295 of CM060918.1, read as the reverse complement.
AACTCGCATAAGCATGCATAACTTATTAAACATGCATAAATCCCAACTTTCATCACATATTAACTTTAGAGTTTCTAAAATGAAGGTAAGAGGGCTTACAAATATTATGAAGACACAAATCTACTAATAAAGATTGAGAAGCCCTTTATGCAAGCATATAAAAACCCAAAACAAAGCTCCAATTAACAAAAATCCCAAAAACACTAGCTTAGCAATTAAAGCTTGCAACTTGATGATGTATGCAAGCTAATGATCACTCATACAACTTAGAAATGCTTGTATGAACATCAAAACTTCCATAGGAATGATTTTTGAAGAGGGTGGAGGCTAGGGTTTTTAGGTGGAGGCCATTTGAGAAATCAATTTGACATAGTTTGGTTGCTAGAATGAATAATGAGGTTTTAGGGTAGGATTAGGGGCTTATTTATAGAAGATTAGAGTGTTTTTAGCCCTAGGATTAACCCTAGGTTAGTTTAGGTCCGTCAGATTTCGGAATTCTCTAGAACCAAGCCACAAGACCAAGCCCAAATCAAAATGGTGCGCCAGGCAAAACTGCCCGGCCACCCCGTGTCGACAGAGCTGTCGACAGGGCAGTCGACACCCTTAGACCCCTGTCGACATGCCTGTCGACATGGGGGTCTTGGCGGGAGTTTTCCCGCCTGACGCCAGTTAGCCCTAATCCTTGTTTTTAATTTAAAATTTAAATCTGTTTTTAACATGGAAATTTCTGAAAACTTCAATGGGCCTTAACTGGGTCATACGGACTCCGATTTTCGAAAACTCGGACTCTATTTCGCATATTTTTCCGAGACGAACGCAATGGCATAGCCCATTTCCCTTGATTCAGATTTTTGAATTAAATTCTGCCTCGATTTATGTTATAACAGGTTATTGAAAATACGGGTTGTTACATTCTCCCCTCCTTAAAGGATTTCGTCCCCGAAATCTTCAAGTTAGGAAGAACGTATCCTACCATCCAATCATCCATCTACTCAAAGCATCATCCACGAGCAGTCATTGTCCTTAAAAGATTCTAAATGCTGTATGAACATATGCAAAAGTGTGTGTATATGTACTTATCTAATGCAAAGATCAATGCAAAATATGTTTGTGAAATGTATCCATATGTATGCAAATCCCTAACATAATGTATAATATTTACATGCGTGCTCAATCATACATCCATATGCAACATCCATGTGATTGCATACAAATTTCATCCAAGAATAAGCATAAACACTCATGCACATGCAATATGAGGAGTGTGTGAGCCGATCTAGTGCCTAATGTGTATCATGCATCCACGAGTAACCACTTGCAAACACTTGCAACCACTTGCAACCATCAAACATAACATGTCTCAAACACATGTTTCATCCAAAGGGTTTCTACCTAAGGTTCTCATGACAAGATTAGCACGATAACTAGATAAACATGGATAGCAAAGAGAAAGATATGCTAACAAAGGAAAGAGATTGAGAGTGTACCCTCAAAAAGGAATGGATAAAGCCCACGCATCTTCTCCTCGGTTTCCTAAGTTGCGTCTTCTTCGGCTTCACCCCATTGAACCTTCACCAACTTGACCTCTCGATTCCTTAGCTTCTTGGTCTCCGTCCCCAAGATACGAATCGGAGCTCTCCTCGAGGTTGCCTCTTTCTCTGCTTCCACGTCTTCAAGAATGCTAGGTTCAACCACCTCAGCGGACTCATGTAGGCACTTTCGGAGATGCGAGACATGAAAGACATTGTGCACTCCAGACAGCTTCTCGGGCAATTGCACTTTATAAGCCGTCTTCCCAATTCTCTCTATGATAGGGAAGGGTCCAACAAATCTCGGTGCTAACTTCCCAACAACTCCAAATCGGACCACATTCCGCAAAGGAGAAACCTTTACGAAAACCATATCCCCAACATCAAACTCCAATTCGGATCTTCGCTTATCAGCATAGGATTTCTGTCGGTCTTGGGCCGCTTTCATCCGTCTTCTAATCAACTCGACCTTCTCGGATGTATCTCTAATCATGTCAGGTCCAAGTATAAGCTTATCTGTAGTCTCCCACCAACATGTAGGCGACTTGCACGGCCTCCCATATAAAGCTTCAAATGGTGCCATCCCTATGCTTGCCTGATGACTGTTATTATATGCAAACTCAACAAGAGGAAGATGGTCTTCCCAAGTACCACCAAAATCCAGAATGCAAAGCCTCAACAAGTCCTCAAGTACCCTATTCACCCTTTCTGTCTGACCGTCCGTTTGTGGGTGATAAGCCGTACTCAGGTTCAACCTCGTGCCCATAGCTTCCTGCAAACTGTTCCAGAACTGACTAGTAAAGATGGGGTCTCGGTCACTGACTATGCTGGAAGGGACTCCATGTAGTCGTACTATCTCACGAAGATATACTGATGCTAGTCCAGATGCGGTTCTTTTGCTCTTCACCGGAATGAAATGAGCACTCTTCGTAAGCCTATCTACAATGACCCATATGCTTGTATTCCCTTTTCTTGACCTTGGCAATCCGTCAACAAAGTCCATAGAAATACTCTCCCACTTCCATAGCGGGACCTCTAGAGGATGCAATAGCCCACCGGGCTTCTTCGACTCGGCTTTTACTCTCTGACAAACAACACATCTAGAGACAAACTCTGCCACATCCTTCTTCATTCCAGGCCAGAAGAAAATGCGCTTCATATCCTTATACATCTTTTCTCCACCCGGATGTATAGTCAACTTGGAGCGATGTGCTTCATCAAGAACCTTCCTCACCAAGTCTTCCACCATCGGAACACAAAGCCGTCCGTCTCTCCTCAGCCAACCCTTATCATCAATAGAATATCGAGCGAGATGACTAGACGTCTCTCCTCGAATCAGCTTATCCATAATTTCAACTATCTGAGGGTCTTCTTTCTGCGAAGCCCCAACTTGATCCAGAAGGGTAGGCCTGAGCTCAAGAGATGCTAAAGAACCGGTCATCGACTCAACCGCCAAAGAGAAATCAAAGGTTGCCAAGAACTCTAAATTCTTCATCTCAACAAATAGAGGACTTAGCGTCAACCTTTTTCTACTCAACGCATCCGCTACAATATTCCCCTTGCCAGGGGTATAGGCTATATCAAAATCATAGGACGCCAAGAATTCCATCCATCTTTGCTGCCTCAAGTTCAGATCCTTCTGCGAAAAGAGATACTTCAAAGACTTATGATCAGTATACAGCTCAAATCTCTCTCCCAGAAGATAATGACGCCAAGCCTTGAGTGCATATACAATCGCTGCCAGCTCTAGATCATGGGTGGGATATTTCTTCTCATGCACCTTAAGTTGCCTACCACCCAAACATATAACTCTGCCTTCTTGCATCAGAACGGCGCCCAATCCCGTGCCACAAGCATCAGTGTACACGGTAAACATCTTACCACCATCGGGTAAAGCTAAAACTGGTGCTGAGGTAAGGGCCCTCTTGAGTCTCTGAAAAGCAAGCTCACAGTCCATATCCCAGGCAAAAACTAAGTGCTTCTTCGTCAACTTAGTAAGAGGAGCGGATATCTTCGCGAAGTCCTTGATGAACTTCCGGTAAAAACCCGCAAGACCTAGGAAACTTCTCACCTCGGTTGCATTCCTTGGAGTCTTCCAATCCTGAACTGCAACCACCTTAGCGGGATCCACCGCCAAGCCTTGCTTAGATACGATATGCCCAAGGAATCTAACTTCCCTTCTCCAAAAATGACACTTGGAGAACTTGGCCTTTAACTGATGCGCTCTAAGCGTATCCATCACCTCTACAAGATGCCTCGCGTGCTCTTCTTCATCCTTGGAGAAGATCAGAATATCATCCACAAAGACCATGACAAACTTGTTCAAGAACTCTCGAAACACCCTACTCATCAAGTCCACGAAATACGCGGGTGCATTCGTCAAACCGAACGGCATAACAAGCCATTCAAAGAATCCATCTGGAGTTCTGAATGCAGTCTTGTCTATACTATCTTCAGCCACTCTGAGCTGATGAAATCCAGTAGCAAGATCAAGCTGAGAGAAAACAGAAGCACCAACAAGCTGGTCAAAGAGTTCGTCGATCCTCGGTAACGGGTGTCTGTTCTTCTTAGTCAGCTTATTCAATTCTCTATAGTCCACACAGAGTCGAAGAGAACCATCTGCCTTAGTAGCAAACACCACAGGCGCTCCCCATTCGGATATACTTCGTCTGATGAAGTTCTTCTCAAGTAACTCCTTTACTTGCTTACTGAGCTCCCGTCTCTCACGCGGAGCCATGTGCCGAACGGGCAAAGAAACAGGCTTAGCATTATCCACCAGATAAATGCGAAAATCAATCTCTCGTTTAGGGGGCAACCCCTTAACTTCTTCAAAAACATCTGGATAATCTCGGACCACCCTTACAGACTGAAGGGTTTCCTCTGACGAGTCGAGAGATTCAAGATAGCACAACATGACGGGATCCTTCGGATTGCATGAAATCTCTAAGGTGTTGCCAAGGCGAGTCACAAGCCTCACAACCCTATGCTCACAATCAAGAATGGCTCCATATCTGGACAGCCAATCCATGCCCAATATCAATCCGTATCCCCTGAAACCAAGAACATATGCACTACACAAGAACTCTACACTGAGTATAGAGATCCTCAGATCCTCACATATCATAGATAGATGAGCAGAACCCCCAATGGGATTCGAAACACAAACGGGATCATCCACTAAGCTAGTACTAAGGTGCAAACTATTAACAAGATCAGATGAAATAAAGCTATGTGATGCACCAGAATCAAACAAGGTACGAACTGGAAGATCGGAAACATAAACAAGGTTCTCAACAGAAACACTACCTCGGTCGGGAACTGGAGCGGTATTGAGAGCATGAACTTGCCCCCCTGAAGGTCCAGCCTGTCCTTTCTTCTTCGGGCATTCCTTGCTGAAGTGTCCAGTCTCACCACAGGAAAAACATCCACCACTAAGCTTCCTTTTCTTCTTCCTACAATCCTTAGCAAAGTGTCCAGGCGCACCACAGTAATTGCACTTTCCCTTGCCTTTGTTGTTGTTTCCCTTCTTGTTCTTGCTCTGATTCCCCTGACTGCTTTGACCACCTTGATTGCCTTTACCTTGAGAATCAGTCTTCTTTGCTTGAGTATCACTCGTCTTGACCTCTTTCTTTCCATCTCCCTGAAGTAGAGCCATATTGACCAAACTCTCAAAAGTAGCCCCATGCGGAATATGTGACATCGCCAAACCCTGCAGCGGCTCATTCAACCCTCTAGCAAATCGAAGAGCCTTCTTCTCAGGAGTGTTCACCATATCCAAACCAAAACGGGCCAGCTGATTAAACTTGTTCACATACTCCTTGACAGACATATCACCTTGCTTTAATGCAATGAACTTCTCCATCTGTAAATTCGCCTCAGCAGAAGATAGAAACTTGGCCACAAATCTAGCCCTCAAATCGGCCCAAGTCTCAACGGGCCTCGTCCCATTGGTGACCTCCCACCAATAGGCCGCTTCATCCTTCAAAAGCCACACTGTCAATAAGATCTTCCTCTCGTCATCAATCCCAAAGATAGCAAATAGGTCCTCAGTGTCTTTCAGCCAATTCCTAGCTTCAACAAAAGATTCCGTGCCTAGGAAATTCTTGCCTCCCATCGCCTTGAAGTCTTTACAAACCTTCGTGAACTCAACCTGAGGATGCTGAGGGGGAGGAGGAGGAGCCTCAGCAACAGGAGGAGGAGGACATTAGCAACGGGAGGGGGAATATTAACATTAGGGGGAGGATTCTCAACTACAGGGGGAGGAGTGGGAGTAGGGTTTGCGGGGCCAGCTACCGCCCTAGCTTCAAGAAGTCTCCTATACCAGAGTGGTACATTTACTCCATCCGAGATGGCAAGATTTTCAGCCATACTGAAACGAAAGATAAGATAAGATTAGGTCAAGGAACGAAGGATAACGCTAATGGCTTTTTGGGGAATAGCCTTTTAAAATACTAGACTTTTCTTTGGAAAATACTTTATACTTGTTTTGAAAATAGTTTTTCAAAAGTCCTAAAAAAAACTTTTTGTTCTTTCTCGTAAACCACATGCTCTGATACCAAATTTGTAACACCCCACCTCCGCTAGGGTCACTCTTTCGGGGGCACTAGCTTCTTGGGGGCGTTAGAACTGGGTAAGCATGCATAATGATATATCAAGGCAGAACAAGAACATAAATATATATATATATATAACAGAGTAAGTGAGAATAAAACAGCGGAATATCTCAAACCATCTCAAAACAAGTCTAGTACATCATAAAGTCATCTGCCAAAATAAACATGTCTAGTACAACATAAACAGAAATACTGAAATACATAGTGCTATCCCCAAAATAAAAGATGATAAACCATAGCGAGCTCAATGTCCAGACATACATGAGCTATCCAGCGAACAAGCAAGCGATCCAAGCTAAGCACCACTGTTCCCTCCCTGAGAAACTAGGGGGGAAACGGAAGAAAAGAAGCGAAAGAAAACAGGTCAGTCAAAAAGACTGGTAAGCCCTACTACGATCAGTCTATAAACTAATAAAGCTAACATCATGATGGAAACTGAGATGAACATACTGGCAATAGATAAAGGTGTCATCACATAAAGAAGATTAAGCTTTGCACCACAGTGTACTAGCAAACTAACATAACAGGTATTGATCCCTCAGCCCAAACTTTGGCCCAATTGCATGAGGTGACCTTAATACAAGGTCCAGCCCAACGGTCTAGTCGATCGGCTCCCTATAAACCTAACACGTCAAGTGTTGGTGTCCATACGGCCCACATATTATTGTAGTCAGACTGTGCTGGGTCCACCTTCGGGTGTATCAAGCCCTCGGGTGTCAACCCCAGACACCTAAGCAATAATGCACAGTCTAAACCTACTGGTACCCGTGCCTCGAGTTCGTCCAACACCGGACTACGTGCACGTCCGTAGCCCGCCTGGACCCGCGCCGATGTACCACTCAGCCGTCGCTTTGGTCGCTTACATCAGTCCAGTAATCGTGCCCCGCCCTAGCCTAGCCTCTAAGGTTGTGAATGATACCTAACTGGGATTACTGCTGGAACAGACCACGTTGCTAGGGTTTTCTAAGAGGGTTAAGTGTGGTTTAACCCCTTACTAATCATGGATTAAATTAGTTAAGTGTAACCAACAGTTCACCACTTAACCCCATTTAATCCCTCGTATCCCCAAAGTTGGTTAAGTATTAGTGGGCCATGACTTAACCCGAATCATGAGGCATTGATTAATTTAATTGCACCCAACCTCTCACATTAGACCTTGTTGTGGTTACTAGTTAGGCCGGGCGGGTCCGGGTAGCTTTACACCACAACTTGGTCTAACCTCGGGTCCAAGGTACACATGACCAACTTCTCACATTGGGTCCTATTGTTTGTAGCAACTAGTTAAGCCGGTCGGTTCCGGGTAGGTTTACGCTACAAACTCAACCCAACCTCGAGTTGGCCACACTTATGTTTTCTAAGTGTCATGTCCACTTTATTTTCTAAAACATAATTACAAGTTTAACAAATACTTGGGTAGACCTAACTTAATAGGTAAATTCCCAAGGGGTAGACCTAACTTAATAGGTAAATTCCCAATCTCATATTTTCATGTATTTTAAGTTTACCCCAAACCCCCCCAACGTCATTCTATCGCTTACATATTCGTCATAACGCATAAAGGATAGAAAGAGGGAACTTGGCACAACATACATGAGGAATCCTACATATCATAATAAACATGCATAACATGTTGGACTTGCATAACTTAGCATAGTGAACTTGCATAAACATGCATAACTTGTTAAACTTGCAAACCATGGCATAGTGAACTTGCATAAACATGCATAACTCAATAAACTTGCAAATCATGGCTTAGTGAACTTGCATAAACATGCATAACTTGTTAAACTTGCAAATCATAGCATAGTGAACTTGCATAAACATGCATAACTTGTTAAACTTGCAAATCATAGCATAGTGAACTTGCATAAACATGCATAACTTATCAAACATGTGTAACATAGCATAGTGAACTCACATAAGCATGCATAACTCATTAAACATGCATAACATAGCATAGTGAACTTGCATAAGCATGCATAACTTATTAAACATGCATAACATAGCATAGTGAACTCGCATAAGCATGCATAACTTATTAAACATGCATAAATCCCAACTTTCATCACATATTAACTTTAGAGTTTCTAAAATGAAGGTAAGAGGGCTTACAAATATTATGAAGACACAAATCTACTAATAAAGATTGAGAAGCCCTTTATGCAAGCATATAAAAACCCAAAACAAAGCTCCAATTAACAAAAATCCCAAAAACTCTAGCTTAGCAATTAAAGCTTGCAACTTGATGATGTATGCAAGCTAATGATCATTCATACAACTTAGAAATGCTTGTATGAACATCAAAACTTCCATAGGAATGATTTTTGAAGAGGGTGGAGGCTAGGGGTTTTAGGTGGAGGCCATTTGAGAAATCAATTTGACATAGTTTGGTTGCTAGAATGAATAATGAGGTTTTAGGGTAGGATTAGTGGCTTATTTATAGAAGATTAGAGTGTTTTTAGCCCTAGGATTAACCCTAGGTTAGTTTAGGTCCGTCAGATTTCGGAATTCTCTAGAACCAAGCCACAAGACCAAGCCCAAATCAAAATGGTGCGCCAGGAAAAACTGCCCGGCCACCCCGTGTCGACAGGGCAGTCGACACCCTTAGACCCCTGTCGACATGCCTGTCGACATGGGGGTCTTGGCGGGAGTTTTCCCGCCTGACGCCAGTTAGCCCTAATCCTTGTTTTTAATTTAAAATTTAAATCTGTTTTTAACATGGAAATTTCTGAAAACTTCAATGGGCCTTAACTGGGTCATACGGACTCCGATTTTCGAAAACTCGGACTCTATTTCGCGTATTTTTCCGAGATGAACGCAATGGCATAGCCCGTTTCCCTTGATTCAGATATTTGAATTAAATTCTGCCTCGATTTATGTTATAACATGTTATTGAAAATACGGGTTGTTACAGGTAAGGTTCCTTAATCCCGATTGGTTTGAATTGATATTCAAAAGAAGATTAAAGAATAAATTTAAAGGAATTTATCTTTGATAAAATTAATGGGAACGTTTCCCTAAGAATGTGAAATTTAGAAACTAACTGCAGGTTAGCTAAGTAGAACGGTTTCCTGGGTATTGATCTGATGTTGGTTTCGGCCTTCGGGGTTAATATTTGGGGAATTATTCTCTTGTTAATTTACGGTTAGTGACGGATGAATTGGAATGAGGCGTATGTTGTGTTTGTGTAACACTTGTTTATTATATACGCGAGTTATTCGAAAAGACCGGGTTTATCCCATTCTGAATAACTGATATGACGATAAGTCGAAGATGAAGACGGTGGTTGAAGACCGGAGGTCTTCACGTCGTTTGGGTGATAACTGATGATCTTGATTGGGCTGTACACCCAAGAAGATGGAAACAGTTGGTGATCGTCCAGACGTACTTGGAGATCCATGGATATGCGGGGTACTAGGTGCCTCCGGTTTCGTTCAGGTCCAGAACGAACTTGTAAATGGACTGTGTGTCTGACATTGGATTTTAGTCTGTGTGATTGATTTCTATTAAATATATATCTGTTTGGCGGCGGAGAATTTATTCTCTTGCTTAACGCCCTTCTCTGAGATGTACGAGCTCAGGGGTTATATACTGATGGATATCAAATGCATAGAGTGAATTGCCTGTGTGGCATGCCTAAGTGGCAAATGATCAAGGCTTCTGTTGAAAAGCAAAGTCTTGTGGTTGATGATCAAAGCACGGCCTATATGGCGTAGCTTTGTGTAGCGTTGATTCGCGAGCCTCACACCCCGGTTGTGAACCAGAAACGGGAGAAGGACCTTAGGGAGGGCATGCGTTTCTTTCTAGCTAGAAGTGGCGTCAGTGGTTTTACACGCCTTGACGAGTTTGACTTATATGGTTGTTGCTGTTGCGAGGCGCCTTCGGACGATCCGGGTCTGATGGAGTCATTTGTTGGCTTATTTACGCCCCATAGGGCGGAGAGACGTATTGTTCAGGCATAATAATCCACTCCGTGTGGACCGACCCTAACGATCCAAGGGGTAGTTGCGGCTGTTCCGGATACATGGGCTAGATTGTCTCGAATTCGGTAGAGGACGATCCCTTGCCTTGGTTCACAGATCGAAATCCAACTTCTAAATACATGACATTTGCGGTTTTGATTGTAAAGCCTAGTATGGCGACATGATATATGGTACCCATGCCGTCTATGATTGATATTTATGATTTGAAGTTGTTTTATACACTATACACTTATAGTAATAATAAATGATTTGTTTTGAACGTATCAAGCATTCTTGGCTATTATAAGGTAAAACCCTATCCTCCGGCTTGCATTGCATTATGTGATGGGACATGGGTCTTATAATAGCTTCATTGTTCTTTATTTAGCATTGCGTTGTTGTTTTATGCACTGGTGTTCTTGGGAGGAAACCCGTTCCGTTCTATACGGCGTGGTCCCTTGAATTACCTAACTTTAAAATAAAGATTAATAACTGTTTTAGTTCTCACACCAGTCCCATGACTGACCTGGAGTTTATTGTTTTAACCTAAACTCTGGGTGCCCTTATTTTGACACGGGCAGCTAGTAGTTTTGGTTTTGCAGATTTATATTCATAGGATCCTGGTTTACAGCTGGAACGATATCCGGAAAGCTTTGTATCCGTATATCTCCTTCTAGTTGTGTTTTGTATTATTTTCGCTGCGATGTATTTATATGTAATTTACTGTAATCTCTAATAATTTGTGATGTATATTATTTATTCATACTCTGTATATTCTTGTAATCTGATGAGTTGTTGTAAAATACAATGAAATTGTAACAACCCGTATTTTTGAATAACATGTTATAACATAAATCAAGGCAGAATTAAACTGTAAAATCTGAATCAAGGGCATCGGGCTGTGCCATTGCGTTCGTCTCGGAAAAATACGCGAAATAGAGTCCGAGTTTTCGAAAATCGGAGTCCGTATGACCGAGATATGGCCTCGCGAAGTTTCACGAAAAATTCAAATTCAAAACAGATTCAAAATTCAGAAAATCAGGGTAGGCGGGAAAAATCCCGCCCAGACCAGGTCGACCTGGGGGTCGACCTGGGTGGGACCAGGTCGACTGGGGAGTCGACCCCAGGGTCGACCTGGGGGTCGACCTGCCTGATCGGACCCAGGCAACCTGGTGCACCTATTTTGGCTGTTTTGACCTGTTTTGTTGGCTAGTGACGGGATTTGATGGCTCGGATTGAATCTAGGGTTAATCCTATGGCTAATACTATCCTAATCTTCTATAAAAAGACCCCTAAGCCTAGCCTAAATCACCATTATTCAATCCTACAACTAAACTATGTCAAATTTGTTCCTCTCATGGCCTCCACCCTCATGCTAAAATTCCTAAGTTTATTTAAATGAGAAGTTTTGAGTTCATACAAGTGTTTTCAAACTTGTATGAGTGTTCTTAGTTTGCATTCAAGTCAAGTTGCAACATTTCTATTACAAAGCAAGGGTTTTTATTGATTTGGCTCAAGGGTTTTTCATTTGGAGCTTTCATATTTGGGTCTTTTTGGTGATTGCATAAGGGCTTTGTCTCAATCTTTATAATAAATATTCATTTGTGTCTTCATAGCATTGTAAGCCCTTTTCTACTTTCTTTTTGAACTATAAAGTTAGATGAATGATGCAAGTTTGGGGTTGATCATTATGATATGCAAGTTTGGTTTATCATTATGATATGCAAGTTTGGTTGATCATTATGATATGCAAGTTTGGTTGATCATTATATGCAAGTAAATCATTATGTATGACACATGTTGCTATGTTATGCAAGTTTGGGTTGATCACTATACACATGTTATCATGTTATGCAAGTTACACTTGAGTTTTAGGCTTAAAGCTTCAAGCTTTATATTAAAGGTTGCATTTTGGCAACATGGGAGTTATCATATCGCTTATGATAACTTGCATGTGAGGCTAAATGCGAACTTCTAGCAACTTCTACATGTCATCTATCACCATGTATCACTTATATGCTAAGTTTGGCTTTATGCATACTTTTGAAGCCTAATAATGCAATATGCAAGTATATGAACATATGTACATTTCGTATGCCACCATGTTAAACTTGTGGCTTCAACACCTTTTTGTCATGTTTATGCCAAGTTCCCTATTTTATCCTTTATGCGTTGTTGCGATTATGTAAACGATGGGATTACGTTGGGGTTGGGTAACATTATGACATAAACATGGTTTTTATAACATGACGTGATATGTTAGCTTGTAATTATGTTTTGGAAACATAATGGACATGACACTTAGAAAATATCAGTGTGGCCAACTCGAGGTTGGGTTGAGTTTGTAGCATAAATCTACCTGGACCCGCTCGGCTTAACTAGTGGCTACAAACAATAGGACCCAATGTGAGAAGTTGGTCATGTTGTGCTCGAACCCGAGGTTAGACCAAGTTGTGGTGTAAAGCTACCCGGGCCCGCCCGGCTTAACTAGTAACCACAACAAGGTCTAATGTGAGAGGTTAAGGCACATTAAGTTAATTAATGCCACCTGATTAGGGTTAAGTCATGGTCCACTTAATACTTAACCAATTTGGGCTTGATGGGTTAATCGGGGTTAAGTCATGAACCTTGGGTACACTTAACCAATTTAATCCACGTTTGGATCGGGTTAACCACATTTAACCCGTTAAGAAACCCTAGTTGCATGGTACTTTTCAGCAGTAACCCTCTTGATAGTATCATAAGACCCTAGGACTAGGCTAAGGTGGGGCATGATTACTGGGCTGACATGTAAGCGACCAAAACGACGGCTGAGTAGGTACGCCGGTGCAGGTCCAGGCGGACTATGGTCGTGCACATAGTCCGGAGTTGGAAAATCAGGCACGGGTACCAGTAGATCTAGACTGTGCATACTTGATTGGTGTCCGAGGTCGACACCCTAGGACTTGATACACCCTAGGGTGGACCTAGCGCAGTTTAACTACATTGCATGTTTGGGCCGTATGACACCGACACTTGACGAGTTAGGCTTATAGGGAGCCGATCAACTAGACCGTGTAGTTGGACCTTGATTTTGGTCACCTCATGATGTTGGGCCAAGTTTGGGCCAAGGGATCAATTCTTGTTTTGACTTGACATGTTAGAATGCTAGTACACCCGTGGTGCAAAACTTAACCTTGATTATGCGATGACACCTTTATCTATCCTGTTAGTTAATCATCATGCCAGTATGTTGTTATCCTTATGTTCATCTCAGCTTCTCATGCCAGTTAACTTTACTAGTTCATAGACTGATAGTAGTTAGGGCTTACCAGTCTTTTTGACTGACCTGTTTTCTTTCGCCTCTTTTCTTCCGTTCCCCCCTCCCCCCCAGGTCCTCAGGGTGGGAACATTGGAGCTTAGCTTGGATCTTTATAGCTTGCTTACCGGATTTGCTCATGTACGGTTTTGGACATTGAGCTAGCTATGGTTTATCACTTCACTTTGGGGATAGTACTTTATGTATTTCAGTTCATGCTTTTCTCTAGACTTTGTTTGTTGGAAAATAATGACCAAGTACTTTGTTGTAACTTAACTATGGTTTTGAAATGTTAGTTTTATCCGCTGCTTTACTACTCTGTTTTACTTATATGTTCTGTCTTGTGATATCTGCATGCATGTTTACCTTGTTTAACGCCCCTCCAAAGCTAGTGTGCTTGCAAGTGTTACCCTGGCGGAGGTGGGGTGTTACATTTGGTATCAGAGCATAAGGTTTACAAGATTTGAGCAAAAGTGTTTTTGAAACTTACCTTTTGAAAAACTATTTTCAAAATCAATTAAGTATTTTCCAAGAAAAAGTCTAGCTATTTTAAAAAGGCTATTCCCCAAAAGCTATAGCACTATCCTTTGTTTCTTCGTTCTGAATCTATCTTTTTCCTTTTTCAGTATGGCCGATCTTAACCTTCCCGAGGGAGTGACCATTCCCGGATGGTTCCAGAGGTACCTGGAAGCTAGGGCCAACGATGTGGGCCCAGCAAATACCCCTAATATAACTGAGGTTCCTCCTCCTCCTCCTCAGAATCCGCAAGCAGATTTCGCTAAGATTTGCAAAGACTTTAAGGCGATGGGTGGCAAGAACTTTATTGGGATGGAGACTTTTGTGGAGGCAAGAAATTGGTTGAAAGAAACTGAAGATCTCTTCGCCATCTTTGATGTGCAAGATCATAGAAGGGTATTATTGGCAGCATGGTTATTAAAAGAAGAAGCTGCTTATTGGTGGGAGGTCACCAATGCTACGAGGCCTATAGAGACTTGGGCCGACTTTAGGACAAGATTTGGGCTTAAGTTTCTATCGTCAGCTGAGGCGAATCTGCAATTGGAGAAGTTTATATCTTTGAAGCAAGGGGACATGACAGTGAGGGAGTATGTGAATGAGTTTAACAAGCTCGCCCGATTTGGTTTGGACATGATTAATACTACCCAGAAGAAGGCTTTGCACTTTGCACGAGGGTTGAACGAGCCATTACAAGGTTTAGCCCTATCTCATATACCTATGGGGACCACTTTCGAAGGTCTAGTAGACATGGCATTGCTTTAAGGAGACGATAAGAATGGCAAGAAGGAAGTCAAGCCTAATGAGACTCAAGCCAAGAAGACAGACTCCAAGTGGGGAGGAAATCAGAGCAATCAGAACAACAAGAACAGCAAGGGCAACAAGGCCAAGGCAAAGGACCCAAGAAAATGCAACTACTGTGGGATTGTTGGGCACATAGCTAAAGACTGTAGAAAGAAGAAGAGGAAGAAGGGCGAATGCTTTCATTGTGGAGAGACCGGACATTTTAGCAAGGATTGCCCCAAGAAGCAAGGGCAGAATCAGCGTGCAGGACCTTCTGGAGGGCAAGTGCATGCTCTCAACGCCGCTCTAGTTCAGGATCGAGGTAGTATTTCTGTAGAAAGTCTTGTTTATATTTCTGATTATCCTGTTCGCACCTTATTTGATTCTGGTGCATCGCATAGTTTTATTTCTTCTGACATTGTTGAAAGTTTGCACCTAAGTACTAGTCTAGTTGAGGATCCCGTTTGTGTTTCAAATCCGATTGGGGGTTCCGCCCATCTATCTATGATTTGTGTGGATTTGAAGATTTCTATCTTGACCGTGGAATTCACGTGTAATGCTTATGTTCTCGGGTTCACGGGATATGGGTTGATCTTGGGCATGTATTGGTTGTCCAGTTATGGAGCCATCCTCGATTGTGAACATAGAGTGGTGAGGCTCATGACTCGCCTCGGTAATACCATAGAAATTTCTTGTAACCCTAGAGGTCCCGTCATGCTATGTTATCTTGAATCTCTTGACTCGTCCATCGATGATCTGCAATCTGTAAGGGTGGTCCGAGACTATCCTGATGTCTTTGAAGAAGTTAAGGGGTTACCCCCTAAAAGAGAGATAGATTTCCGCATTTATCTAGTCGATAATGCCAAGCCAGTATCATTGCCCGTTAGGCACATGGCCCCACGAGAAAGAAGAGAGCTCAGTAAGCAAATCAAGGAGCTGCTTGAGAAGAATTTTATAAGGCGAAGCATTTCTGAATGGGGTGCTCCGGTGGTATTCGCTACTAAGGCGGATGGTTCGCTTCGTCTATGTGTTGATTATCGAGAGTTGAACAAGCTGACAAAGAAGAATAGACACCCGTTACCGAGGATTGATGATCTCTTTGACCAGCTTGTTGGTGCTTCTGTTTTCTCTCAGCTCGATCTAGCCACTGGATTCCATCAGCTTAGAGTGGCTGAGGATAGTATCGATAAAACTGCGTTTTAGGACTCCAGATGGATTCTTTGAATGGCTTGTCATGCCATTCGGATTGAATAATGCACCCGCCTACTTCGTAGATTTAATGAGTAGGGTGTTCAGGGAGTTCCTCAACAAGTTTGTTGTTGTCTTCGTGGATGATATTCTGATCTTCTCAAAGGATGGGGAAGAACATGCTAGGCATCTCAAGGAAGTGATGGATACGCTTAGAGCGCATCAGTTGAAAGCCAAGTTCTCCAAATGTCAATTTTGGAGAAGGGAAGTTCGGTTTCTTGGACATATAGTTTCTAAGCAAGGCATAGCGGTGGATCCCGCGAAAGTGGTTGTGGTTCAAGACTGGAAGACTCCTAGGAATGCAACCGAAGTAAGAAGCTTTCTCGGTCTGGCGGGCTACTATAGGAAGTTCATCAGGGGCTTCGCTAAGATTTCGGCCCCTCTTACTAAGTTGACGAAGAAGAACTTAGTCTTTGCATGGGACTTGGAGTGTGAGCTTGCTTTTCAAAAGCTCAAAAGAGCCCTTACCTCAGCTCCAGTTTTGGCATTACCCGATAGTGGTAAGATGTTTACCGTGTACACAGATGCATGTGGCACGGGGTTAGGTGCTGTTCTGATGCAAGAGGGAAGAGTGATATGTTATGGGGGTAGGCAACTTAAAGTTCATGAGAAGAACTATCCCACTCATGATTTGGAGTTAGCAGCGATCGTCTTTGCACTCAAATCCTGGTGCCACTATTTCTAGGCGAAAGGTTTGAGTTGTATACTGATCACAAGTCACTCAAATACCTCTTCTCGCAAAAAGATCTGAATCTAAGGCAGCAAAGGTGGATGGAATTCTTGGCGTCTTATGACTTCGAGATAGCTTATACCCCCGGCAAGGGTAATGTTGTGGCAGATGCACTAAGCAGAAGGAGGTTGACTTTGAGCCCCTTGTTCATTGAGATGAAGAACTTAGAATTCTTGGCAACCTTTGATTTCACGACGACTGTTGAGTCGATGACGGGTTCATTAGCATCCCTTGAGCTTAGACCCACATTTCTTGATTAAGTTGGGGCTTTGCAGAAGGAAGATCCACAGATAATCGAGGCCATGGACAGGTTGATCCGTGATGAGACGTCTAGTCACCTTGCCAGATATACTATTGATGATAAGGGTTGGCTAAGGCGTGATGGAAGGCTATGCGTTCCACAAGTAGGAGATTTAGTCCATAGAGTTCTTGAAGAAGCGCATCACTCGAAGATGACTATACATCCTGGAGGGGACAAGATGTATAGGGATATGAAGCGCATTTTCTTTTGGGATGGAATGAAGAGGGATGTGGCAGAGTATGTTTCAAAGTGCATGGTGTGCCAACAAGTGAAAGCCGAGTCAAAGAAACCAGGTGGGCTATTACATCCATTGGAGGTCCCGCAATGGAAGTGGGAGAGTATTTCTACGGATTTTGTGGATGGATTGCCTAGGTCAAGGAAAGGGAACACGAGCATATGGGTCATAGTTGACAGACTTACGAAGAGTGCTCACTTCATCCCAGTAAAGAGCAAGAGGACAGCATCATGGCTAGCAACTATTTATCTTCGAGAGATAGTGCGGTTGCATGGAGTTCCTTCTAGCATAGTTAGCGATCGTGACCCAATTTTCACTAGCCAGTTCTGGAACAGTTTGCAAGAAGCGATGGGTACGCGATTGAATCTGAGTACAGCCTATCACCCCCAGACGGATGGCCAAACCGAAAGGGTGAATAGAGTGCTAGAAGATCTTTTGAGGCTTTGTGTTCTCGACTTTGGTGGTACTTGGGAAGACCACCTTCCTCTTGTAGAGTTCTCTTATAATAATAGCTATCAAGCCAGCATAGGGATGGCACCATTTGAAGCTTTGTATGGGAGGCCGTGTAGGTCACCATCTTGTTGGTGGGAGACAATAGATAGGCTTATACTTGGGCCCAATGTGATACGGGACACATCCGAGAAAGTTGATTTAGTGAGAAGACGGATGAAAGCGGCCCAAGATAGACATAAATCCTATGATGACAAGCGAAGGGCAGAATTGGAATTCGAAGTGGGAGACATGGTTTTCGTGAAGGTTTCTCCTTTGCGAAATGTGGTACGTTTTGGAGCAATTGGGAAGCTGGCACCAAGGTTCGCAGGACCCTTCCCTATCATAGAGAGACTTGGAAAGATGGCCTATAAGGTGGAATTGCCCGAGAAGCTAGCCGGAGTGCATAATGTCTTTCATGTCTCGCATCTCCGAAAGTGCCTACATGAGTCCGCTGAGGTGGTTGAACCAAGCATTCTCGAAGACATTGAGGTAGAGAAAGAAGCAACCTTGAGAAAAGCTCCGATTCGTATCTTGGGAACAGAGATCAAGAAACTAAGGAATCAGGAAGTCAAATTGGTGAAAGTTCAGTGGAGTGAAGTCGATGAAGATGCAACTTGGGAAACCGAGGAGAAGATGCGTGGGCTTTATCCATTCCTTTTGGAGGGTACATTCTCAATTTTCTTTCCTAAGTAGCATATCTTTCTTTTTGCTATCCGTGTTTATCCTGTTTATCTTATTACCTCGTTAAGCTTGTCATGAGAACCTTAGGTAGAAACCCTTTGGATGAAACATGTATTTGAAACATGTTATGCTTGATGGTTGCAAGTGGTTGCAAGTGTTTGCACGTGGATACTCGTGGATGCATGATACACATTAGGCACAAAGATCGGCTCACACACTTTCATGTTGCATATGCATGAGTGCTTATACTTATTCAGGAATGAAACTTGTTATGCTATCACGTGGATGTTGCATATGGATGAATGTTATGTGCACTCATGTAGAGACTATGAGCTATGTTAGGAATTTGCATACATATGGACTCATTTCACTAACATGCTTTGCATTAAGGAGGTTTACCGTATCAGTAACCGCCTGATTTTCGCATTAGATAAGTACATATACACACACCTTTGCATATGATCATACAACATTTAGAATCCTTTAAGGACAATGACGGCACGTGGATGATGTTTTGAGTAGATGGATGATGGATGGTAGGATACGTTCTTCCTAACTTGGAGATTTCGGGGACGAAATCCTTTAAGGAGGGGAGAATGTAACAACCTGTATTTTTGAATAACATGTTATAACATAAATCAAGGCAGAATTAAATTGTAAAATCTGAATCAAGGGAAACGGGTTGTGCCATTGCGTTCGTCTCGGAAAAATACGCGAAATAGAGTCCGGGTTTTTGAAAATCGGAGTCCGTATGACCGAGATATGGCCTCGCGAAGTTTCACGAAAAATTCAAATTCAAAATAGATTCAAATTTCAGAAAATCAGGGTAGGCGGGAAAAATCCCGCCCAGACCAGGTCGACCTGAGGGTCGACCTGGGTGTCGACCTGGGTGGGACCAGGTCGACTGGGGAGTCGACCCCAGGGTCGACCTGGGGGTCGACCTGCCTGGTCGGACCCAGGCAACCTGGTGCACCTATTTTGGCTGTTTTGACCTGTTTTGTTGGCTAGTGACGGGATTTGATGGCTCGGATTGAATCTAAGGTTAACCCTATGGCTAATACTATCCTAATCTTCTATAAAAAGACCCCTAAGCCTAGCCTAAATGACCATTATTCAATCCTTCAACTAAACTATGTCAAATTTGTTCCTCTCATGGCCTCCACCCTCATGCTAAAATTCCTAAGTTTATTTATATGAGAAGTTTTGAGTTCATACAAGTGTTTTCAAACTTGTATGAGTGTTCTTAGTTTGCATTCAAGTCAATTTGCAACATTTCTATTACAAAGCAAGGGTTTTTATTGATTTGGCTCAAGGGTTTTTCATTTGGAGCTTTCATATTTGGGTCATTTTGGTGATTGCATAAGGGCTTCGTCTCAATCTTTATAATAAATATTCATTTGTGTCTTCATAGCATTGTAAGCCCTTTTCTACTTTCTTTTTGAACTATAAAGTTAGATGAATGATGCAAGTTTGGGGTTGATCATTATGATATGCAAGTTTGGTTGATCATTATGATATGCAAGTTTGGTTGATCATTATGATATGCAAGTTTGGTTGATCATTATGTTATGCAAGTTAATCATTATGTATGACACATGTTGCTATGTTATGCAAGTTTGGGTTGATCATTATACACATGTTATCATGTTATGCAAGTTAAACTTGAGTTTTAGGCTTGAAGCTTCAAGCTTTATATTAAAGGTCGCGTTTTGGCAACATGGGAGTTATCATATCCCTTATGATAACTTGCATGTGTGGCTAAATGCGAACTTCTAGCAACTTCTACATGTCATCTATCACCATGTATCACTTATATGCTAAGTTTGGCTTTATGCATACTTTTGAAGCCTAATAATGCAATATGCAAGTATATGAACATATGTACATTTCATATGCCACCATGTTAAACTTGTGGCTTCAACACCTTTTTGTCATGTTTATGCCAAGTTCCCTTTTTTATCCTTTATGCGTTGTTGCTATTATGTAAACGATGGGATTACGTTGGGGTTGGGTAACATTATGACATAAACATGGTTTTTATAACATGACATGATATGTTAGCTTGTAATTATGTTTTGGAAACATAATGGACATGACACTTAGAAAATATGAGTGTGGCCAACTCGAGGTTGGGTTGAGTTTGTAGCATAAATCTACCCGGACCCGCCCGGCTTAACTAGTGGCTACAAACAATAGGACCCAATGTGAGAAGTTGGTCATGTTGTGCTCGAACCCGAGGTTAGACCAAGTTGTGGTGTAAAGCTACCCGGACCCGCCCGGCTTAACTAGTAACCACAACAAGGTCTAATGTGAGAGGTTAAGGCACATTAAGTTAATTAATGCCACCTGATTAGGGTTAAGTCATGGTCCACTTAATACTTAACCAATTTGGGCTTGATGGGTTAATCGGGGTTAAGTCATGAACCTTGGGTACACTTAACCAATTTAATTCACGTTTGGATTGGGTTAACCACATTTAACCCGTTAAGAAACCCTAGTTGCGTGGTCCTTTTCAGCAGTAACCCTCTTGATAGTATCATAAGACCCTAGGATTAGGCTAGGGTGGGGCACGATTACTGGGCTGACATGTAAGTGACCAAAACGACGGCTGAGTAGGTACGCCGGTGTAGGTCCAGGCGGACTATGGTCGTGCACATAGTCCGGAGTTGGAAAATCAGGCACGGGTACCAGTAGATCTAGACCGTGCATACTTGATTGGTGTCCGAGGTCGACACCCTAGGACTTGATACACCCTAGGGTGGACCTAGCGCAGTTTAACTACATTGCATGTTTGGGCCGTATGACACCGACATTTGACGAGTTAGGCTTATAGGGAGCCGATCAACTAGACCGTGTAGTTGGACCTTGATTTAGGTCACCTCATGATGTTGGGCCAAGTTTGGGCCAAGGGATCAATTCTTGTTTTGACTTGACATGTTAGAATGCTAGTACACCCGTGGTGCAAAACTTAACCTTGATTATGCGATGACACCTTTATCTATCCTGTTAGTTAATCATCATGCCAGTATGTTGTTATCCTTATGTTCATCTCAGCTTCTCATGCCAGTTAACTTTACTAGTTCATAGACTGATAGTAGTTAGGGCTTACCAGTCTTTTTGACTGACCTGTTTTCTTTCGCCTCTTTTCTTCCGTTTCCCCCCCAAGGTCCTCAGGGTGGGAACATTGGAGCTTAGCTTGGATCTTTATAGCTTGCTTACCGGATTTGCTCATGTACGGTTTTGGACATTGAGCTAGCTATGGTTTATCACTTCACTTTGGGGATAGTACTTTATGTATTTCAGTTTTTCAGTTCATGCTTTTCTCTAGACTTTGTTTGTTGGAAAATAATGACCAAGTACTTTGTTGTAACTTAACTATGGTTTTGAAATGCTAGTTTTATCCGCTGCTTTACTACTCTGTTTTACTTATATGTTCTGTCTTGTGATATCTGCATGCATGTTTACCTTGTTTAACGCCCCTCCAAAGCTAGTGTGCTTGCAAGAGTTACCCTGGCGGAGGTGGGGTGTTACGGAAATGTCTTCCGTCTGCATTCTATTTTGTCGTGTTCTCAAAACAATCAGGGGTTTCGAATGGTCTGGGTCGGTTTAGCGACTGATTCGGATCGAGCGAAATTCCTTTTTGTCACAAAAACCCACGATCAACCGTATGGATTTAAAGAGGAGATCAAGGACTATACATTTCATTTTGGAATTATTGGATTTCGTTGAGTAGGTTGGAAGATCTTAAGCCCTAAAATTCGAACATTTCCGGCCATGAATTAAACGGAGGCGGCTGCCATTTATTTTAGGGTTCAGAGTATTTTTTTAATAATATTTTCATCATTAATCATGTATTTAAGCCAAAATTCGCACTGAGTCCAAATCAGGCCTGCTTACTGCCTAACAATAGGTTTTGATGCCTTCTGAATGCAATGGACTTGGTTTCATAGCCCAATTCCTAGGTACTTAGCAGTTTCTTTTTAAAACTCGATTATTAAATTAAATTGTAAAAAGCCCAATTCCCAGGTATTTAGCAGTTTCTTTTTAAAACTCGATTATTAAATTAAATTGTACATTTAAATTTATACACGTTTTAATTTCTTCTAATCAAACCATAATTCCGATGGCTATGACATTTTAGATCACATAATAATTTACTATTCCAGATTCAATAAAATTTATTTCATCAAATTCTTAGATTATTCGCAAAATGACAATTTTAACCAGTTCATTAATATATTAAATTATTCATTTTCATTTATTCGCCTTTAAATTAAATTCAAAGATTTATAAACTCTATTCAAATCAATACAAATAAATTAGTATAACTTATAAATCATCTATTGTTAATTGTTAATTCATTTTTTTCATTATTTACAATTCAAGTTATATTTCAATTATTAATCACACCAATCAATTTTATTAAATATATTAATATTAATTCCAACTTTCAACCCTTATCAAAATAACTAAATCATAATTTTATTTGCGATCAGTGCAAGTTATTATCGCAATAATAGGCTGAATTTCATTATTTCAAATAATTCAAATATGTTTTTGACATAGAATTTCACAATTTAAATCATTAAATATTATTTACAACCATATAATATCCAAAATCATATTAAATTTAATAATATAAGTTATCTCAAAATTTTAGGATATTACAATAGCCGTTGTACTACAGTGACTTAGACATTACTAAGTGTTATGTAGTACCTATCTATACTATTTTATTACGTTTTTGTTACTATTTATCTAGTTTTATTGTGTAAAAGATATATGTTGTACCTATCTATCAGGCTTTATTATGTAAAAGACTTTTTTGTGTTGGAGAACTAGATCTATTGTTACATTAGAAGCCATATGATACATGGAACGATACAACATTATAGGCTAAAATAAGCAAAGAACATACTACTCCATACGATACATTAGTTCGATACTACATTAGAACGATACATAGAAGAATACAACTTTCGCATACACTACTCATTAGGATATCTAGGAATGGTGGACTCAAGTGAGTCATATTTTTCCCGCATTCGGTAAATTTCCGTCTTCATCATGCATTCTTTTCTTGCATCTCTAGCGCATACTCATGTTATCTACGACACAATGGAGGATCTATCCACTCCGTATAACGACAAGGCGTAACCAAGTGCAGCACTTGTAACCAAAACTGGATATCACCCGTAACTGTAATATCGACGGCCAGCATTTGCCTTACTTTTTGCAACATGCACGTGATAATAGACATTACAATTGCAATATTGTCCTGGTATTGCCTCCCCCAATAGCTAAGGGTTTTCCTCTGTTTCTTCCGCCGTCTCTATCCACCGTTATGAAGTGATTTTGTAGCATTTCTTTAGGTATTAGTGCTTCCATGCGTGGTTCTTTGGCCGGTCGGTGTTGGATCAATTCAAACTCTTCCGTGTACTTAGCTAAAGTGTCATCTTAAAGTTCCGATTAATCAATCTATAGTATAGTTGCATGAATATTGGGTTAACTATGGAGTACATTTGCTAAAAGAGCAAAATCGCAAAATAGAAATTAAAACAAAACAAGTTGAGATTAGTAGGATTAACTTCAATTGCGAACAAATTCTCTAACAAACAAACAATCTTGGCCTCGTGTAACTAGATTGGTCGAAATTTAGGACTTTGGAATTGTGAGGTTATTTGGGTTTGGTTTAGTAAAGTAACAAATGAGAGAGTTGGTTGGTGAAGAACGCATGTCTTTTCAGGTTCTAACATGTTGTGTAGAAACCTGGAGCGCCTTCCGTAATGACGCTCGTTGTGTCATTTCAAAAGACACGAAATGCATCTTCTTAAATACCGCTTAACTTGTCTAAAAGTGCAATAATTTAGATAACACATTCTATGTTATTTGACATACCGCTTAACTTGTCAGAAAGTGCGGCATTTTAAATAATGCATTCTGTGTTATTTGACATGACGCTAGCAGCGGCATTTAGAAATCCGCTCTAGTTTTTATCTATTTCATACATTATGCATTGTCCAACATTACACACAAACTAAAAATTGATTTCTAGAACTGTATACACCAAAAAGCATTATATACTAAACCGTCTTAGCCAAACCAAAATGACGTACTAAAAAAGCAAATAAGCGTACATTGCAACTACTTATCCAAGTTAAACACAACCACCAAAACAATACACAAATTCAACATCCAATTTCATTAAGTTCAAGCACCTACATACCAACAGCTAAACTAGCCACTACCATAATTTCCTATGGAAGAATTACTTTAAAATCCGCAACTAGTGAGGAGTTCTCTTCTTCTTATGCTGTGTGGCTACATCTTCCAGTGATGGGGAAGAAGAACTTTCATTCGCAAAACCTTGGGGCTATTAAGGACCATGCTTAACTTACGTTGTTTGAGACGACTCTGAAGCCTTACCCTTTTCCTTTGCCTTTGTAGTCGCTTTCTTGTGCCTCCATGACGTATAAATCAATGTAGGCTGTGGAGATGGAATGTTGCCAACTTCTTATGCCTCCGAAGCTTCTATGGGTGCCAAAGCATGAGAATGTGGAGGAGGAGGAGGCAGTGCCGGTCTAGAGAGCTTGTTCTTCCCAAAATAGTTTGCAAAATATGATTGATGCTATAACATTTTCCCTTGCTTTGTTCGGGCACCTCATGAGCTAACTCATCAATCAATTCGATAGCCCGGTACACATAGTCCGCCTACAAATTATAAGTTAACTTACATAAAAATCGTATTTGACAAAAAAATTAAAACAACTACATTTATTAGTAAGGTTTTCGTACCACATTTCTCTCAAGAGGAGCTCTGGGCATGTACGGTTCCACTATAGCACCAAGAGGTTGCATGCTCCTAAGAATATACTATCGGGTAATACACATCGTTCGACAAGGTAAACTCCCGCTCCTGCGGCGTATGCTTATGCCGATGGTTCCATGTCTCAATGGACATCTCGTACTTCGCGGGTACTGCTAAGTTAATCCTGTAACGTGGGACTGGTTCAGGAAGGTGCTGTCTAAATGCAAACTAACGCATCACCCGGTCAGGAACATGGTATGCTACATCGTTCAAACATATAACTGGCACACGGGCTATCTATAGATGAATAGACATAGTACATAAGACTAGAAGTTGCCCAAGATCATGTGCATATGGTGTCCATGTAATAACATCTGGACTAAGCACGTCAAGCTCATTGCAGTAGAATAGTACATTATGCCTCGGAGTCGACGAAGTACTCTACTTTCCAACCCACCTGTAATTGTGACATAATAAGAGAAAGATGAAACAACTTAACACACATAAGGTAAATAAGTGACGGAATAAAAATACCTAGCCCCGTACGGCAAAGAAAAATCAGTATTTGGTTGCTTTATTTCAAGTCCACCAACAGGAAGATACGTCCAAGACCATTGCTACCAAGAAATTTCATGAAGAAACACGGCATATCGAAAAAAAATATAATACACAAATATCTGTATGAAAATAAATCACCTGTATCAAAGAGGGACAACCTCCAAGTTGAGTGTTCTCCATAGCAACCCTAGTAAGTTCTATGTATGTGTATGCTAATGTAGCACTGCCCCAAGAATATTGCCGACACTGATCAAAATCCTCAATAAAATGCAACTATCTTAGCCACACCCAAGTCTTCGAATGATCGCAAATCAAGCGTTGAGTAATGACATCGAGTATGATAGCTCTAGCATGCTATTCTATCTGCTCTTACGTGGCATCCTGTGGAATGTCTTGCTGAAACTGCATTTTGTACCAACTAGTCACAATATTCTTGTTTCCTATCCACTGGTCCATGGGAGGAGTAATACCTAAAAGCTGTTGGCACATCTCCATGTAGTCTCCTATTTGTGGATTCCTCAACTAAGCACCATCAATCGGCAAGCCTAGCAGGATCGCCACATCACCCAAAGTGATGGTTATCTCACCAATTCTAAGATGGAATGTCGATGTCTCTGGTCTCCATTTATCGACTAATGCAGTGATGAGATAACGATCGAGTTGAACGTATTCCAACCGGTATACTAGTAGGAATCCTTCATGATCAAGCAAAGCCAATACTCCTTGAAGTGTGGAGGTCACCACGCTAATGGAAACCGAGTGATTATAATCTTAACGGAACTTTTTCCCTGTATAAAAAATTGACATATAGCGTAAGAAATACAAACAAAACCTAAGAAATAAAATTAGGTCAACAAACGAACACCGTAAAAACATACCGACATCAAAGCATAATTGTTTGACCCATGCCTTTTTTGCAAGAATAGAACACTACCATCAATAGGTCCGGGTTCCATCTTAGTAATATCTACACAAATCATATTCCAAGCTACATAAATGCTACACAAAATAGCGACTAAAACCATATACAAGCTGAAAACTATAAGATTTCGACTACATAAATCACATGAAACCAAACACTAGATTATTCACAAATTTCTTCAATCATAGAGAAACCCTAGAATTCTAAACAGTCCAACAAGGATTGTGTTTTTTTACTTTTAGGAGCTTCTTTCGCTAATGAGCTTTCCATGGAATCAATTATTAATCAAAAAATACTAAATTTCGGTGTAGCGGGGTGGAATTAGGGTTAGGAGATGTTTGGGTTCTGTTTTGACTGAATAGAGGAAGTGATAAAGTGAAGAGATAGAGAGAAGGTGCTCTCGGTATACCCGATGGAGCGGCTTTAAAAATGATGCTACTAGCGTCATCCAGAATGCCGCGGAATGAAATTTAAAAAAAATGCGGCCTCTCAAATGACGTAGCATGTGTCATTCCAAATGGCGCTAGCTATAAATAACCGTTTTTGCTGATGTGTCCAAAATCAGGTTACGAACGTAATAAGTTTTAAAGCCGGACTAATTTAGTAATTAGTTTTTAAAAGAAGGCCAAATGAAAAAAACCATAAATAAATGTAAACTGCTAGGTCAAGTGACATAATTGTATTTAAATGATTGTTTTCTAATAAAGAAATGTAAACTGCAGTAGGAAAACAAAGTTAAATCATTTTAATACATTGATTAATTATTCAAATGATGTTTGTTTGCAAAGCCATCTTCTATTTTGAACTGAAAGGGTTATCTTTCCCTCAAAACATAATTACGACGGTTTTTAAAAAGGACAAAATATTTGTTTTTCGAGAACTATAGTGTTTTACTGAATACAACAATGTCTCAGCCAATTTTTTGTTACATAGGATATCTCTCAATTTAGATAATCAACAATTATCTCTTATTCAATTAACTCGCCTTGCATAGATTACTCTCAGTCTGATGCCGATTAAATTTATATTTTCTATGGCATAGGCAAACTAACCTTGTTGTGCGTTATTTCTTATATCAACCATATTTTAGTTGTATACTCCAGACTAAATAATCCGACTGCTTGCTTTGATCTTTATGTTCAGATAAATATGCAGGATATGTTCCATATGACCAAGATAATTTTTGTTTACCTATTTTAATATCCTAAATTATTGCCTAACTGCTGGTTTTTCAACAATTTTTCTTTAATAGGGTAAAGAAGGTTCGAAAGAAGGGAGCACACCTGAAATGGTATTAATCACTTATATTGATATAACATCATTTAGAGTTTAGTTTTAAATCCAATAATCAACATAATTTTCGATTTGAATAATTGAAGAACAACTACAACGTATGCTAGCTGTTGAATTGGGATGGAATCGACGAAATTATTGCTGAAGGGAGAGTGGTGTCCACCGATCCAAATGTAGTTGTCAATGATATTCGTATTGGACCGAATTCTATGAAAGTTGTTATAGATTGAATAAAGAAAGCAGACGCTTTTTTATGGAGGCCTACATATAGTATATCAGGATTAGGTGAAGCCAAGGGTAAGTTAGTGGCATGGCCTGCAAATGGCGTTGTTGCAATGCAAGGACACATGATAGAAGACGTTACGGTAAAATTTATAATTCATGGTAACTATTTCTAATTGTGTACATATTTTTTCCACTAAATATATTTATTGTTCTTTTTAGAGTAAAACTAGCAGTACAAATAATAAATGCTAACTTTATGATTGGAATAAGGGTGAAGTGTTAATTGCCGAAGGAAGACTTTGCTCAAGTGATTCAAAAATGATTATGAGCGGTATTCCGCTCGGTCTGTTGGCCATGGTGGTTCGGGTGGACTATGCAAAAATAGAAGAAGCTTACTTGTGGCGACCCACAATAGAAATGTCATGCATTAAAAGGCCGTGGGTAAGAAAGTAGCATGGCCAAAATCAAAAGTTGTAGTTGAAACAAAAGCAATGTACCTTCCCCTTTCAAGGCTAGAGCAAACAGTGCAACTTCTCCTTGTGTAGAAAAATCAGCTCCTAAGGTAACTAAGCAGCCCTATTTAAATTTCTGCATACGCCCATATGCAAATCGTATAATTATCTTTTTTGGGTTTGGTCCATTTGAGCTTTATGTGAGTGAGTCTAGGAGGGGTTTGAATGACATTATTAGAGAAGTTAGGCAGTGTATTTTTTAGATGCTATTGTCATTTTGTAGGCAATTTTACTATGAAAGTGGATCACATATTCATA
Source organism: Allium sativum (assembly GCA_030737875.1). Lineage (NCBI taxonomy): Eukaryota > Viridiplantae > Streptophyta > Magnoliopsida > Asparagales > Amaryllidaceae > Allium > Allium sativum. The sequence goes on along the minus strand of CM060918.1, from coordinate 788,330,334 downwards.
AGCAAGTAGTTAAAAGATCAAATCACCTGTCCCCAAATTCCTCTATCTCTCTATGCCCAACCAATCAGGATCCCTGTAGGGTTTAATTGCAAAAGGTGGAAATCAGGGGGTCCTGATTGGTTAGGCATAGAGGGATAGATGAATTTGGGGACTGTAGATTTGATTTGAGTAGTTAAATGCATTAGTTAAAGGACCGCTCTATATCCTAGGACTGCTAAATGGAATATTGTGTTATACTTCTAATTGTTTATTGTATGCCCTATTTCATTTATTTAGTGTTTGCTTTATCCTTTATAAGATAAACTGCATGCACTATGTTTTATTGTATTCAAAAGCTATAGATTTAAACTGATATAGTATTTTGTTAAGGCTCTGTAAGCATTCAATTAAGGATATATTCTATTTAGTGTTACGTTGAAGAAAACATTGGTTGATGCCTTTTTTAAGACTATTGCATTCAAGGGCCTGCATATTTTATTTTTCCTTTCTGTATGTTTGTAGTCACTTGAAGCAGAAAACTTTTTTACATCAAAATTATGATTTGAACTCAGCATTTTTTTAGTGGATAACCGTTTTTGTTAGTATGGAAGTTGAACAATAATTCGGTAGTTTTTTTTTTTTTTTTTTTTTGCTTATGACTGCAAAGACATGTGAAAGAAGAAGACTTATAACTAGCATGCGTTAAAAAATTATATTAAAGCTTGAAGTTAATTGAAAGCAATGACGGTTTAATTTTGAGTGGTTAATGAATTATAGGCACTGATTTTCCAAAAAAAAAAGTGATCCCAGATTGTTTGAGATGCCTAATTAAACTGGAATTTAGAGTCGGGTGCTTTTTATTTATCAATTTATTTATTTTACTCTGTTTGGCAGTTTTTTTTTTTTTTTTTTTTTTTTTTTTTTTTTGTTGAGTAACATGTGGAACCTAAGACTTCACTCGGTTTGTTTGATAAATTATGGTCTCGAAGGTTAAACTTAATAATATTTGGTAATGAAAAGAACATAGGACAATAATATGTACCATAATTAGATAAGAAGCTTGCCTATTTTTAGTGTTAATGCTGGGTTTATCATCTAACCGTGGTAGATGTGTCGAAAATATTTCATGTCCTCATGTGTCAAGTAAATCACATGCGTCCATATATCAAATAAAAGTGGACAAATTAAATAATAAATGAAATTTCAAACCTCCAACAAATTAGCCTATTTTTTACTGTCCGAAAAGTGCTTTTGAACTCAGTTATTTTTAACCATCTGCTTTTCTTTTTTCTGGTGTGTGGTCATTCTACGCTTAGTATGACTTCTAGAATTCATGGTTTCTGTAAGTTTATATCAAGTTTACTTATGTTAGCATTTAGCAAATGCAAACGGTAAAATGTAAAGTAATGAATTATTACAATGCATCATATGTTGGAAATGTTTTATTAACATTAGTGAATTATTAAAAATAATGGAATAAGTGTATGAATGGCTCCTATGGGTGAATAGTCCCACATCATGGGATTATATAGAAGAGGCAAGTATTTATACTTGTTTCTAAGAAATCATGTTGGGGCCTTGGGCTCCCAATACATGCATTGTTGTGAGGAGGGAGACCATGCATCATGACCGACCGACCGACTCGACCCGGCCCGGTCCGGTTCGGGCTTGGGCTTTGCGGTATAGACACTTATATTTTTTGGACCATAAAACTTAGCCTTTTTCGAACCTTTTTTTATTGAAAAGATTTCTGCAACGGTAAAAAAATTTATCCTTCATTAAAGCGACCCACTAATCTGCAACCCTAACCCTAATTCTCGTCCTATCACAATTTCTCTTTTTCTCTCAGCCGCCATTAAAAAAATTTCTCTCAGAAATTCTCGAGCAGTATTTTAATTCAGAAAGTGCAAATCTGCACTAATTTGTTGTGCAAGCAGATCAGTTATTGTATTGGAGGCTGTTTTATCTTAGAGGCGGCGGCGAAGAAACGAACTGGTTTGCACCTCCGAACAGATCGCCGAATCGTCTTCAAGAAAGCGACCTAGTCCGCGACTCAGCCATTGTTTCCCAACATCATATTTTTATTCATGTGTATAATAAAAATAAGAGAAAAAAAATTGAAGCTATGTGCTGCAGTCTTTGAAAAGATGGGTGTAAACTTTCGAAATAAATCAATTTTTGTAACATATTAAAAACACTTGCAAACCTACTCAAATTATTTTATTATGCATGAACTCATGTAGCCTATTTATCTCCCATGCATGCAAATAATATCGTATTCTTTTTTTCTGTTTTTCATTGCATATGAATTCTAAAGGTATTAGAGGAGAAGATACTTCCATTCTCCTTTTTTTCATGTCTGTTGCACGAGAAAAATATATATACATGGACCATTTAAGTTTTTCAATTCACATCTTCAACTTTGTTATATGCACATGCAAATGTCTATGATGGAACTCTGGGTGTGCATCCATGTTTGTGTGAGTTGCTATCTGTGTGTGAATCTATTCAGGATATATTTCATTATAGCTTACTTCTTAATTTAAGCAATTACTTGAGAATATCCAGAAATATAATTCACATCTATCAAAAGAAAAATTGTTTTTCATTTACTGTACTTTTGTAATTACAGATACTCCAACTACAATGATGTACTTAAGTACTCAGAAGAATGTAGTACCTATCTTGTAAAAATTGTTTTTTGGTTTACTTATCCAATAGAGCTCGAACTGGTTGTAAAGAGTAGATGCAAGGTGATTTATGTGGCTAAAACGGTACAGGTAGTGGCCGAAGGAACCATCTTTCTACTGATCCAACGCCAATGGTTCACTCGGTTCCATTAAGAAAAGATGCAGTAACAGTTTGGGTTGACTATATGAGAGTTAATGATGCATTTCAATAGAGACCTACTTTGGAGTGTACATACATGGAAGATGCTTTTGGGATTACCGTAGCTTGGCCAACGGCATATGTCATTGCGGAATCAAGTTATAGCAAGTACTATTTTCCAGGCTTAAAAATAATATTATATGAACTCTGCCTATTAAACTGCACAAACAAACACTACTCATCTATCAAACCCACCTCATACTGCACTAGTGAATAAGGAGAACTATAATTCATTTATTACAAATGCGTCCATACATAGTTCATGCTTGATGTTTTTAATTTATTTGTCCAACATACGACATAAAAGCCAAAGAAATTACCACAAAGGCCTGAATGAATCTGTACTAAAAGTTTACTTCCAATTTTATTGTCTACTATATATTTTGTATGCACTACTTGCTACTCACCTTCAATATACATCTTACTTGGAAGGTATTCATGTATTCTTGTCGGAATTACCAAAATAATGGAATTTGGAAGAAATAAGTCCAAGCAGCCGCCAACGTTTTAGAGTAGTTGATCATGGTTTCACGTTAGGTAATCCACAAAAATACGGTGGTAGTTGTAGGATCTAAATTAACCCTAGAGGGGGTGGTGAATAGGGTTTATCACAGATTTTTGCTGAGTAATTAAATAATAACAACACAGATAATAATCAGAATGAATGCGAAAAATAAATAACACACAGATATACCCAGCTTCAACAAAACTCTGCCTACTGCTGCATTCCCCAAGGTTTCTACTAGGAGTTAAAACAATCTCTATGCTTACAATCCCCTGTAAACTCGCGACACTCGCTCCCAACTGTTCTTAGCCCCACGCTCAAAACTCTGCACTGATTTCTATCCCCGAAATCAGATTTCCCCGAATTACAAAACCCGTAATTCGTCTCCTTATTTTTAGTGACAAACTAGAAAACTATAATCTGATTACAACTTGAAAGTAAAGACAAATAAAAAAAAAGTTAAAAAACCCTTTTAAAAGGTAAAACCCTAGTTTATAATTAATCAAATCCTTATACCCCTTTTATAATCTTTTGGTCGGTCTCTTTATTCTTGCTTCCACCAAGTCCTTGACCCGATTACTCCTCTCTGGAAATAAAAATGGTGGAGGCTATTTGCGATACAAACTTGGGTTTCACTTAGATTGGAAGATGTCGATCTCTTCTAATGTTCTTTGATTTTCCGGTGGCTATCTTTGTTTGGTTTATTCGAGCGATCTGGATCCTAGCAATTTCGTTTCTCTGGTATGATTTTAAACTCGAATTTGTGCATTAATTATGATCGAATTTGGATTATTTGATGCTAGAGATGATTATTGTTATTTATAGGATTTTGATCCATAAAAATCTCTGATTTCATCTTAGAATTTATCATGATATATACAAGGATTTTGAGGCTTTTTGAAATCATCGATTTCTTATTTGATGGATTTGAAATCTTCAACCCTTATGCAATACTTGCGTGTAACTTCATTGCTTTGAATTGGTCCTTAAAAAAATTCATATATATTTTTGGATCTCGATTTAATCTCTTGACTTTGAAACGATGTTATTCTTTGATAAATTGCTACCTTAGATTTGCTGCTTCATAAAAATATGAACAGAATTTTAAGAACAGATCTTTCTCTTGAACTAGCCTTTGTCTCGAATTGACAATGCACTTTGATAAGAATGGATACTACACTGATATTGCACTTGGACTTTTGGGTTTTCGTTAAAATTGTTTGTATTGCACCACGCTTGAACTTGCCTTGTATATACATTACTACAAAACAGGTCAGATGCTTCAGTTATTTACCCCCTGTTGCTTCGGTTCTGGAACCGAAGCAACTGCGGAAGACGCAACAAACCAAAATTTGTTGCTTCGGTTGTCCAACGGAAGCAAAAACTACTTTTTTTGCTTTGGTTATTTGCACAACAGAAGAAAAAAAAAGTGGAACATTAACAAAGAAATGGCCTACTTCTTGCTTCTGATGTTGTTACAACCGAAGCAAAACACCTTCCTTACCAAGAAAAGAATACCCCCTTTCAACTCACCATAATTCCCAAATGTACAGCATTATATATATATATATATATATATATATATATATATATATATATATATATATATATATATATATATATATATATATATATATACACACACACAATGGTCATTGGCAATAATCACTGAATAATAATATAAAATGGAAAATACAATACGTAAATGAATAGAATACTTTATCGATAACATTAATAATCTACACATTCAAGAGAAACATAATAGAAAACAATATAATTCATTGATAATGTTAATTCAATCTTAATACAACAAAATGGAACATCTAATAGAATAGAAGTTGTACAAAACAATATATCAACAATTTACAGGAAAGAACCAAATACAAAAATAAAATTCTAGCTTATTAACAAAATCATAGCTTCAAGAAGATGAAGACATTGCGGTATTTACATAATGCAGCTCCCACCGTAAGCATAATATGAGCTGCATCAATATTGTTCCATCACCTACACATTGTAGTTTACATGTAAGAATCGCAAACATAACTCCAATACATAAACTGAAATTATCATTCAAAACTGCATCATTTGTTACATTTGACGAAAATAATCAATTTTAAAGCCTTAACTAAGCAATATAATGTGTATGCATGTATACATAAGATTATTCAATGGGTCTTTGATTTTCATTCTCATACACTTCTGAAACTGAAACATGACCATTTTGTATTTTAATTTTTTTATTCATAACAACAATTAATACAAATAGATGGTGCCTGATTGGCATCACCGATGCCCTTATTGATTGTGATGTCAGCGTAACTTGTCCTTGCCATTCTAAGGCTCTCTACCTCCTCAATTGGACAAGTCAGAACACTGGTATCAGTTTTTACGTCATATAGCACTAACTGAGGAATACCCTGCATCAAAAGTCCTAGTTCGCATGGTTATCTACCATTGAAATTTTCCTGGTGTAATTGGCAATCACATTTATGCAAGAACGTTTTAAAATCAGAAGAGCTTAGGCGAGCTTATTTCAGCTGCCTTTAAGCATCAAGACTTAAAAATGCTACATGTCATTTCATGTTCCCAAAATGAAAAGCACATAAAAAAGAACATATACATGTACTGAGCTCCACCCCTTTGCAATATCTATATACACAAAACCTGAGAACTAAAATGGCAAAATACAAGTAATAGTCTATGAACAAAGAAAATGAAGTAAAATTGTAACAAAACTGTAATAAGTTAGGGTGTATGGATCATGGATGAGCATATCCACTTGCAGTAGCATATAATATACAGTTCAATGAAGCATGGTCCAGGCGAGACATAAAATCTTAGTGCATGTACCGAAGATTTCACTAGAGTTAACAATTATATATGTAGCAAGCATCTTTGTGTTGCCTAATAATGTAGAGCACAGGTAAGTATAGTACGGATTCAGTACATGCATATAGTCCCTCCCCTCACTTATGTTTTCGGCATTCATGGTCTATGTATAAGCTGGCCCTATTCCAGTTGGCATTGCACAGAGAACATATACATGTACTGAGCTCCACCACTTTTCAAGATAATACATTAAAAATAACAAAATGAAACGCATGTACCATGAAGCAAACACAACACTTGGTTCTCAAACCAAACACAACCTAAGTGTGTTTCCAACTTTTTCAGTTTCAACCATTTAAGTCCCAAATCATATCCTAATATTCTCAGCTACAAAAAAGAGCAGTAATTCTCAGAAACAAGTAATCAAATACTCACTGAATTCCACTGCAAGTTGTACAAACAAAAGTCCAAAAATTTGTACAAACATACGGACCCTGTATCATAAAAATCAAAACATTACCAACGGGCGAATTCAAAACTTGCAAATCAAACCCAAAATCAAAATATAAAATATGAGAAAATGAGATCTATACCAGGCTATCGCAATTGATACACCTTCGATTGGGTGGAAGCTTCATTAACCCTCTTACTATTTTCTCATTTCTCTCCTCCTGTTTCTTACTGATCATCATCTTGTGAAATTTTTATGGTTCTAGTTTCAAAAGACTAAATCCTTGAAATATAAGCTGTAAACCTTTGGATTTGGAGATTTTATTTGTAAGAAAGAGGAAGATGGCAACGAATTTTAACTGGGAGTAGAGTGCCCGACTAAAATGATTTCATTCACTTCCCATTCAGTTCCAAACCCAAACTGAAAAAGTAAAACGATTATCGGGAAAGGGAACCTCGATCCGCGGCAGAACAGATCGACCGGTGGCGGCAGCCGAAATTTTGGCGATAAATTGATAAACAAGAACATAAAATTGATAGCAAAAGAGGATTTCACGAGAGATAAACAGGAACATAAAATTTTACAGTAAATATTTGGCGGATCTTAGAGAAATTTTCAGTAAGTTTTTAGCAGTGGATTTCACGAGAGAAAAGACAAACAAGAACATAAAATTAACAAAAAGGAGGAGCAGTTCATTTTAGCAGCGTACCATTGTACGTTGATAAGCGGGAAATGAAAATCCAACGGAGGGAAAGCGAAAGTTTGAGCGGCAAAGAAACAAACCGCAATTTTGTCATTCTGCCGTTAATTATAAAAGATAAGTTAGAAAAATAAGTATAATTTTTAATTTATTAGCAGTTATATATTACTTATTACTTGTCTTCATTATTAATAGTTGGAACAAGAACACAGTGTTTTAGCCCGATCAAATTTTGAAAATATCCTTACATACAAATGAAATGTCAAGATTCTGAATTCTACCATGAAATAAAATTTCAAATATATATTTTGAAATATAAATAATGTTAAAAGTTCAAAACCCTATTCTAACTAAAATATTACTTTAAAAAAATTATTTTTTCAGCTTATTTTTATCTAAAATTTATAGAAATTTCAAATTTAATAATTCTTTACGAATCTTTTATACGTACGTGCCAAAAATTAATATTACTTCTTAATTATAAGTGAATATTAATTGTTAAATCTTAATTATTATGTATAAATATTACTTAACAATAGTAATTGTAAATTATTGACTAGTAATAACTATATTTAAATTAATATGTATGTATATATATATTATTATTAATTATTAATTATTAATTTTACATAATTTGAATACAACACTTTCATTCAATTTTATATTGAATGCTAATTATTAATTATTTAAAGTAATAATTAATCCATTAAATATTAAGAGTAGTTGATAAATATTAATTGCAATTTACTAACTAGTAAAATTAATTAAAACGCTATAAATACAAAAACAATTGTTGTGTGTTCATAATAATTACTAATTATTAATTATTTATTATAATAATTAATTATGATAAATTATATATAACTACATATGTAAGTTGTTTATGATTATTAGTACGTGCATTTGCTTCGACTAAAATAATTGCAGTTGCTTTAGTGATGCAAATATAACTATTTGCTTCGGTATATTTGCTTCAGTTCCTAATAAACTGATGCAAATAAAATTATTTGCTTCCGTTGCAAAAGCAACCGAAGCAATTAACATTATTGCTTCAGTGAATTTGCTTCGGTTGTTAACAAAACCGAAGCAAATGATATTATTTGCTTATGAGCATAACAGAAGCAATAACACTATTTGCTTCGGTACATTTGCTTCAGTTGGCTAAACAACAGAAGCAAATGATATTATTTGCTTCTGTTCTTAGCATAACAGAAGCAAATGATATTATGCAACAGGCTGGTTTTGTACTACTGATAACTTGCAGTCCACTGAAGTGCTCAATTCCACTACCTTACTTGAGTCTGCTTTGCCACCCATGGTGTTGCACTACCACCTCATATTTTTGAACTTGTTATTGTTGAACCATACTCATTGCTGGGTTTTGCTTCACACAGTTTGAATTATTGCTTGTGTATATATGCCATGAAGTTGCTGTGAATTTGTGACAATTCACTTTGCTTACTCGATAACTTTACTGCACTTAAGTTTTGAACTACATTACGAAGTCTTGTACTCCATGCAACCTTGATTTGTGTATGTGCATTTTGCCATGCTCATTGATTATTGCACTTGAAAATTTCTGTTCTGGTGTGATGCTTGAAATTTGTATTCAGGTATTTGACAATATGCTGCTTGGTTTTCCCATTTGCTTGCACCATTAAGTTTGTGCCAATTGTGTTGCTTCATTGCGAGCTAAAAATTTTTGAACCTTGTACTTGATACTGTTATTTTATTGGCATTGCTGTAGCTATGATTTGCATTTGGTATACATTGACTTTGTTGTCGGTTGGCCCTGCTTTACTTTCGACTTAGTGGGCTTGATAACCTGAACCATGAACTGTTTTCTTTATTGATTCATTCATGTATAGGCATTTGTATGTTGGTTGTTCTATTGAACATAAACGCTTTCCTGTTTTGGCACTATGACTTGTCTCACTGTCCTGTGTAATATTGGATAAGCTGCCTTGATCATTTGAGTCCATGCATTTGTTACTTGTATTGCACCATATATTTGAGCCTTGCCATATTCCTTTAGTTATGTACTTGCCATACTTGATGTAAATAAAAGAAAAATTGATGGCTGCACCTTGTCTCTTGCCATTTGGACTTGATCACAATGTTCATGCATCTTTGTATATGAAATCTGGAAAGGCCATGCTGCTTCACTGATCATGCCATTTACCTTGAAGTTGCTCGATCATTTTTAACGCTGAGTTGCACCATATATATGCATTTCTGCATTTTGTTGCGCTTTGTATTTAGCTCGGCCATTGATGTTAATTTGTATTCGTTGATGTTTTTGAGTTGCCTCGACCATATTGATTATTATTGCACTGAGTCGAGATGGTCCACATGGCTACTTCTCAGTTGCACACTGGACTGGCAAGGCAGTGCACATGTGTATATATATACATGTGTCTATATGCAGCCATCTAGACACTTTTTATTGTCCCTGCATTGATATATATATGTGTATACTTGTATCATGTGTATGCAGTATATATATATATATATATATGTCAGCCCATATCATATCGAGTCATGAAAAATGATGAGAAACACAGCAAAATTCTGAGGAAAATAAAATTTATATTTGCATGTATTTCAGAATTATTTTTATTGCAGTGTATTGTGCGTGTGTGTGTTTCATGTGACAGGTATGCAGATGGTGACTGATAGCTGAACTAGATATGGAGCACGCGAAGATTCAGGGTGTCTGTGACGACCGCCCATAACCCCCGCACTTTACAAGAGAAATAATGTGCTGAAAGAAGCGCAAGGCTGTCATGAACGATCGTCAGTGTAACACCCCACGCCCGCTATGGTCACTCACTAAGGGAATGCCATAGCATCGGTGGAGTATTTTAGTGAATATAGAACAGAAAAATTACAACAAGACAGATATAAATAGTACTTGAAATTTAAAACATCATCTCATAACAGCGGAAATAAACATGTCTGGTTACATCATAAAACCACAATAAAAGTCAAGTACAATATCCATCAAAATAAAGAAGTACATAATCCCACTCTCTCATACAATAGCCAGGACAAAAGAAAAGATAACTGGGTAACTGGAGCTTTACATCTATCCAAGCTCCTAAAGACTGGAACAGCAATCCGATCAAGCTCCACTACTGCTAGGATCCACCGTAGGACCTGAGGGTTGGGAAAAAGATAAAAACAACGGGGTCAGACATAAGTCTGAGCGAGTCCTATAACTTTAACAATACAATCATTAAAGTAACCAGAGAAGACATAAACTTGACATACGGTAATGTCTGGGGATGAATGGCTACACTAAGCAGCTTGGTAGACTTAGGATAAACTAAGATAACCGTAAAGACGCATCTACCCACCCAAGGATAATTACTAACTGCACCACACCAGTCATTCCTACTCAAAGGTTGATCCCTCCCAAGGACTTAGAAAATTTCCCCACTAGTTTCTTGTACTCCTAGCCACTACATAGGTGCCGTCTGCCCCTATCTCCACTAGGTGTACTTAGTAATTTTACCCAGTAGTTTCGTGTACCCCTACATAGGTGCCGTCTGCCCCTATCTTTACTAGGTGTACCCACTACTCCCCAGCGATCAGCTCCCTACCGTAGATACCCGTGCTGGTCCCACAGTGGGGTGTATCACTCCCCTAAAGTGGCCACCAGATAATATCGACGGTGCACGGCTTTATATCTACACAATGCAACAACGGCTTATCTACCAGCCCGGGCCCACACACGCATATGAAACCCGTTGGACTTGCGTTGCCACTGCTAACCCGTTTTGGCCTCTTATAATCAAGCCCAATATGCGTGTCCCGTCACTCGACATGGGTCGAGCCCACAAAGATACGTTTGGGATATTGGTTGAAATAGGCCCCCACAAGCTACCCACCTAAGCTTGTCACTTATCTAGTGAATCCCACTTAACCCTTTAATCATGTTTAATTACATGTTTCACTTGGTTAAGTATTCTAATCGTATTTTCTATTGCCACCCAAGGCAACCCACTAGATTCCACATGCCACCCAAGGCAACCACTAAATTTCCACATGCCACCCAAGGCATCCACTTAACCCCTCATGTCCCACTACATGCTAATATGGTTAAGTGTTTCTTAATTAATTAAGACCGTGATCTCCCATAAAGACCTCCCACATTAGACTGGCTGTTATGACCGCCTGGTTAAGCCGGTAGAGTCCGGGCAGTCTTACGTCATAACAGAGTCTAACCTCGTGTCTTTACTTTAATCACGTATTTAATTTATGGCTAAGACCTCTCACATTGGGCTGACATTTGTAGCAACTGGTTAAGCCGGTCGGGTCCGGGCAGTTTTACACTACAAATGAGTCCAACCTCGTGTCTTAGTCGATTAATTACACCTAATTAATCACCCCCATATTAATTATCCCTAATTAATATCAAGTTTTTCATAACATGGGTAGACCTAACTCAATAGGTAAATTCCCATGGGGTAGACCTAACTCAATAGGTAAATTCCCACTTATGTTAATTTATTTTTTTATGGTATGCTTAATCATACCCAATCATACTTTTATTAACATATTTACCAACCCCATCGTTCCCCACGTAAATCGTTCTCATTTCATGACATAATAAAGGGGAAGATCCAACACAAATATCATGGGTTTAGCATATAACTTTGTCATGGGTTAAGAGGATGTCAACTTGCATATATGAGCATATATTAACCCAACTACATTTAACCCAAACTTGCATATTATCATACACATATCTTGCATAACATGTTGAACTTGCATATAAGCATTCTCATAACTTGCATAACATGTTAAACATGCATTTAAGCATACACATAACTTGCATAAGCATTCACATACTTGCATAAGCATTCACATACTTGCATAAGCATTCACATACTTGCATAAGCATGCATAACTTGCATATCATGTTAAACTTGCATTTAAGCATATACATATCTTGCATAAGCATTCATATACTTGCATAAGCATGCATAACTTGCAAATCATGTTAAACTTGCATTTAAGCATATACATAACTTGCATATAAACTTGCATAACCACCTACACATAACTTACATAACATCATACACATAACTTGCATGTGAACTTGCATAACTCACTTGTTAAACATGCATAAACCCACTTGTTAAACATGCATAAACCAACTTGTTAAGCATGCATAAACCAACTTATCAAACATGCATAAACCCACTTATTAATTATGCATAAACATAGGAAAACATAGAGTAGCATATCATTATAAATTATTCAAACTCACTAATCCGCATTAAGACCATAAGTCTCATTACACCCAATCTACTTACTTTAACAATTGATGTTAAAGTGATAGAAACTCACCAAAACCAAGATTAGCAAACTTATGAAGTGGAATTAGTTGCTAAATATGAAGATGGTGATGATTAGAGATTGATTAGAGAGTGATTAGCTTGCAACTTCCTTCATAAACTAGTGGAGGCTCCTTCTAAGATTTAATTTGGCGGCATGAGGCCATCATTTCTATTTTTAGTATGGATTAGGGTAGGTTTAGGGTGTATTTATAGATTAGGAGAGTGTTTTAGGCCCTTAGATTAACCCTAAATTAGATTAGGTCCGTTAGATTTAGGAAATCTCTAGAACCCAGCCCTCCAAGCCAGCCTAAAACCCAACCTGGTGCACCCAGGTTTCTGGACGCCGCGCCCCTGTCGATAGGCAAGTCGACAGGCAAGTCGACCCCCCTGTCGACAGGCCTGTCGACAGCCCTGTCGACATGGTTAGGGCGGGAAGCTTCCCGCCTACCCCTGCTGGCTCCATTTTGAAATCTGATTTTAAATCTTTAAATCTGTTTTTAGCTTTAATTTTTCTGCAAACTTCATTGGGCCTTAACTGGGCCATACGGACTCCGATTTTTGAAAACTCGGACTCTATTTCGCGTATTTTTCCGAGACGAACGCAATGACGCAGCCCGTTACCCCCAATTCCCACATCTGAGATTATTTATCCTGTAATTAGTGAATTTTAGTATTAACTAAAATTCGGGATGTTACATTCTCCCCTCCTTAAAGGATTTCGTCCCCGAAATCTCTAAGCTAAGGAGAATGCATATCCTACCATGCAAACAACCATCTACTCAATCCATCAACCACGGGCATCCATTGTCCTTAAAACAATTTCTAATGATGTATGAGCATATGCAAAAAGTGTGTGTATATGTTCCATATCTAATGTATGAACATATGCAAACCATGATAGTGCCATGCATCCATTATGTATGCGAGAGAACCCTATCGACACATACAATATCTACATGAGTGCACAATCATTCACCAAAATGCATCATCCATATGATAACACAATCATTATACATCCATAAATATAGCTTCCTACACACAATTTTATGCAATATGCAATATGAAGTGATTGAGCCGATCTAGTGCCTAGAGTGTGTGTACATGCATCCACGAGCAACTACTAGCACCCACTTGCATCCATCAACCATAACATGTCTCAAACACATGTTTCAACCATAGGCTTACCCTATCTAAAGGTCAATCAGTACTAACGAGAGGATATACTAAAGATAAGATAAGTACTAGACAACGATAGAGGAGAAAGTAAAGACATACCCTCAAAAAGAAATGGGTACAATGAACGCATCTTCGCTTCCGTCTCCCAAGTAGCATTGCTTTCGTCATCTCCCCATTGCACTTTAACTAGCTGAACCTCTCGATTCCTCAATTTCCTAGTCTCTGACCCAAGGATGCGAGTAGGAGCCCGTCGAATAGTCGCATCACGCTCTACTTCCACTTCTTTAAGCAAGCTCGGCTCTACCACCTCTGCCGTCTCATGTAAGCACTTCCTCAAATGGGACACATGGAATACATCATGTACACCACTAAGTCTGTCGGGCAACTCCACTCTATATGCCATCCGTCCGATCCTTTCCTTAATAGGAAACGGCCCAACAAACCTCGGTGCTAACTTCCCAACGGATCCAAAGCGAACAACATTTCTTAACGGAGATACTTTGACAAAAACCATGTCCCCAACTTCAAACTCAAGATCCGTCCTTCTCTTGTCCGCATAAGATTTTTGCCTATCCTGCGCTGCTTTCATCCTTCTTCGAATCAAGTCAATCTTCTCAGAAGTCTCCCTAATCATATCAGGCCTAAGCAAGATCTTATCCGTAGATTCCCACCAACATGCAGGTGATCGACAAGGCCTTCCATAGAGAGCTTCGAAAGGAGCCATACCAATACTGGACTGAAAGCTGTTATTATATGCGAACTCCACCAATGGAAGATGCTCTTCCCATGTACCTCCAAAATCTAAGATACAAAGCCTCAAAAGGTCTTCTAGAACACGATTCACCCTCTCAGTCTGGCCGTCTGTCTGAGGATGATATGCGGTGCTCAGACACAATTGAGTCCCCACTGCTTCTTGCAAACTCCTCCAGAACTCGCTAGTGAAGATAGGATCTCGATCACTCACTATGCTAGAGGGTACCCCATGCAATCGAACTATCTCTCGAAGATATACTGAAGCTAGCCATGGAGCGGTCCTCTTGCTTTTCATAGGTATGAAATGGGCGCTCTTAGTAAGTCTGTCTACCACCACCCAAATTCCCGTATTACCCTTTCTTGATCTGGGTAACCCGTCAATAAAATCCATCGAGACGCTATCCCACTTCCATTGCGGAACTTCCAATGGGTGAAGCAACCCACCTGGTTTCTTTTGCTCCGCCTTCACTTGTTGGCACACCAAGCATCGAGCGACATACTCGGCCACATCTTTTTTCATACCGGCCCAGAAGAAAACCCTCTTCATGTCTCGGTACATCTTGTCCCCACCGGGATGAATAGTCATCCTAGAACGGTGTGCATCATCAAGAATAACCTTCCTCAAACCCTCGTCTTGCGGTACACAAAGTCTACCGTCTCTACGCAAGCACCCCCTATCGTCTAGGGTATACCTACCCAAATGGCTGGACGACTCCCCTCTTATGAGCTTCTCCACCAACTCAACCAACTGTGGGTCGTCTCTCTGTGCTTCTCCAATCCGCCCCAAAAGAGTAGGTCTAACCTCCAAGGAAGCTAGCAAACCGGGTACATAATCAACGGAAGGTCTGAAATCAAACATCGAGATAAATTCCAAGCTTCGTTGTTCCACGAACAATGGACTCAAGGACAACCTCTTTCTGCTCAAGGCGTCCGCCACCACGTTATCCTTGCCAGGGGTATACGCTATCTCGAAATCATAGGATGTTAAGAATTCCATCCACCTTTGATGTCTCAGGTTCAAATCCTTCTGAGAAAACAAGTACTTCAATGATTTGTGGTCAGTGAACAATTCGAATCTCTCACCAAGAAGATAATGGCGCCAAATCTTAAGCGCAAAAACAATAGCGGCCAACTCTAGATCGTGGGTAGGGTAATTCTTCTCATGTGCCCTCAACTGCCTTCCACCATAGGCTATCACCCTTCCCTCTTGCATTAAGACTGCGCCTAGTCCTGTCCCACAAGCATCAGTATAAACAACAAATGGCTTGCTCCCATCTGGCAACACTAAAACTGGAGCAGTGGTTAAAGCTCTCTTTAACCGTCGGAACGCATCATCACAATCTACGTCCCATGTGAAAACAAGATTCTTCTTTGTTAAGCGGGTTAATGGGGCTGATATCTTCGCGAAGTCTTTAATAAACTTCCTATAATAACCCGCCAACCCCAAGAAACTTCTTACTTCGGTAGCATTCTTCGGAACGTTCCAATCCTGAATTGATACTACCTTCGCGGGATCCACAGCTATCCCTTCCTTGGAGACCACGTGCCCCAAGAACCGCACTTCCTTCCTCCAGAAGTGACATTTAGAGAATTTAGCCTTAAGGCTATGTGCTCGAAGAGTCTTCAATACCTCCCCAAGATGTAGGGCATGCTCTTCTTCACTCTTAGAAAATACTAAGATATCATCCACAAAGACCACCACGAATTTATTAAGGAACTCCCTGAACACCCTACTCATCAAATCAACAAAGTATGCAGGGGCGTTCGTCAACCCAAATGGCATCACCAGCCACTCATAGAAACCATCCGGAGTTCTAAAGGCAGTCTTGTCTATGCTATCCTCAGCCACCCTCAACTGATGAAACCCCGTGGCTAAGTCCAGCTGAGAAAATACTGAAGCGCCAACCAACTGATCGAAAAGATCATCAATCCTCGGCAATGGGTGTCTATTCTTCTTTGTGAGCTTGTTGAGTTCTCTATAGTCTACACAAAGTCTGAGGGACCCATCCGCCTTCGTAGCAAATACTACTGGAGCACCCCACTCCGATATACTTCGTCTTATGAACCCCTTCTCAAGCAACTCCCCTACTTGCTTATGGAGTTCCCTCCTCTCACGAGGAGCCATGTGGCGCACTGGTAAAGATACAGGTTTAGCATTATCCACCAGATATATTCGGAAGTCAATCTCCTGCTTCGGAGGTAAGCCCTTCACCTCCTCAAACACATCTGGATATTCCCGGACCACTCTAACGGATTGCATACTCTCGACCGAAGCGTCAAGCGATTCAAGATAACTTAGCATAACAGAGTCCCTGGGATTACAAGAAATCTCGAGAGTGTTACCCAAGCGGGTCATGAGCCTAACAACTCTCCTTTCGCAATCAAGAACGGCACCATTACTGGATAACCAGTCCATGCCCAAAATCAACCCATAGCCCGTGAAGCCCAACACAAAAGCATCACATCTAAACTCAATGCTAAGTATAGAAATCTTCAAACCCAAACATATCATGGACAAATAAGTGGAGCCCCCAATTGGGTTTGAAACAACCAAGGGATCATCTACCAGACTGGTGTCTAAGTGTAGTGACTCAACTAATGATGATGAGATAAATGAATGCGATGCGCCTGAATCAAACAATGTACGGACAGGATGATCAAATAGTAAAACCAGACTTTCAACGGAAATAGTTCTACCTCTCTCCTGAATCGGTGGAACCGCGAGAGCCTGTACTTGCCCCCTAGCCTGACTCGGTGCCATAAGAGCTTGCACCTGTCCTCCTGAGGTAGATCCCGTCATTTGCCCTTTCTTAGGACAATCCTTCACTAAATGCCCTGCTTCGCCACAGTGGAAGCAGCCAGTCTTCTTCTTCTTGCGACAATCCTTGCTTAGGTGGCCAGGTGTCCCACAATTGAAACACTTCTTCTTCTTGCCCTTGCCACCGTTGCCTTTCCCACCTTTATTTTGCTGTTGTTGCTGAGGTTTCTTTTGATCTCCCTTCTTCTCGGGTGCCCTATTAGCATTGGGACCCTTCTCTTCTTCATGCATGAGTGCCATGTCAACTAGCTTCTCAAAGGTGGCCCCCATAGGGATATGAGTCATAGCCAACCCATGCATCGGTTCATTCAAGCCTTTCACGAACCGCAAAGCCTTCTTCTCCGGTGTATTCACCATGTCTAGGCCAAACCTTGCCAATTGATTAAACTTGTTGACATATTCCTTCACCGAGAGATTTCCTTGCTTTAGAGTCAAGAATCTTTCCATATACAAGTTTTCCTCCGCCCTTGAGAGAAACTTTGCCACAAATCTTTGCCTAAAATCCGCCCAAGAGTCAACGGGGCGTTCTCCATTAGTGACCTCCCACCAGAATGAGGCCTCTCCCTTCATTAACCAAGCAGCCAACTTGACTTTCTTTCCTTCTTCCATCTCAAAGATATCTATCAATTCTTCCACCTCTTTAAGCCAATCTCTAGCCTCCACAAAAGTTTCCGACCCTTGAAAAGGTTTCCCTCCCAAAGCTTTAAATTCCTTGCAAGTCTTAGCAAAAGTATCCGTGCGAGGAGGAGGGGGAGGAGGAAGATCGGGTGCTACGGTTGGTGGAGGAATATTTGCTGGACCCGCAGTGGTGGCCCTAGCCTCCATCAATCTCCTATACCATACTGGTACAGTCACACCCTCCGGAAAGTTAAGATCCTCAGCCATGCTGAAACGAAAAAGGAAAGATTCAAAACGGAGAATTCGAAGGATATAGATATGGCTATTGGGGATTATGCCTTTCTTTCAAAAACCTTTTCTCTTTAAAGACATGTTTTTGAAAATATCTCTTCCAAAAATGTTTTTATAAAAATAGTTTTCTAAAAAATTTTATCTGTTCCGGTAACCTGGCTCTGATACCACGTGTAACACCCCACACCCGCTATGGTCACTCACTAAGGGAATGCCATAGCATCGATGGAGTATTTTAGTGAATATAGAACAAAAAAATTACAACAAGACAGATATAAATAGTACTTGAAATTTAAAACATCATCTCATAACAGCGGAAATAAACATGTCTGGTTACATCATAAAACCACAATAAAAGTCAAGTACAATATCCATCAAAATAAAGAAGTACATAATCCCACTCTCTCATACAATAGCCAGGACAAAAGAAAAGATAACTGGGTAACTGGAGCTTTACATCTATCCAAGCTCCTAAAGACTGGAACAGCAATCCGATCAAGCTCCACTACTGCTAGGATCCACCGTAGGACCTAAGGGTTGGGAAAAAGATAAAAACAACGGGGTCAGACATAAGTCTGAGCGAGTCCTATAACTTTAACAATACAATCATTAAAGTAACCAGAGAAGACATAAACTTGACATACGGTAATTTCTGGGGATGAATGGCTACACTAAGCAGCTTGGTAGACTTAGGATAAACTAAGATAACCGTAAAGACGCATCTACCCACCCAAGGATAATTACTAACTGCACCACACCAGTCATTCCTACTCAAAGGTTGATCCCTCCCAAGGACTTAGAAAATTTCCCCAGTAGTTTCTTGTACTCCTAGCCACTACATAGGTGCCGTCTGCCCCTATCTCCACTAGGTGTACTTAGTAATTTTACCCAGTAGTTTCGTGTACCCCTACATAGGTGCCGTCTGCCCCTATCTTTACTAGGTGTACCCACTACTCCCCAGCGATCGGCTCCCTACCGTAGATACCCGTGCTGGTCCCACAGTGGGGTGTATCACTCCCCTAAAGTGGCCACCAGATAATATCGACGGTGCACGGCTTTATATCTACACGATGCAACAACGGCTTATCTACCAGCCCGGGCCCACACACGCATATGAAACCCGTTGGACTTGCGTTGCCACCGCTAACCCGTTTTGGCCTCTTATAATCAAGCCCAATATGCGTGTCCCGTCACTCGACATGGGTCCAGCCCACAAAGATACGTTTGGGATATTGGTTGAAATGGGCCCCCACAAGCTACCCACCTAAGCTTGTCACTTATCTAGTGAATCCCACTTAACCCTTTAATCATGTTTAATTACATGTTTCACTTGGTTAAGTATTCTAATCGTATTTTCTATTGCCACCTAAGGCAACCCACTAGATTCCACATGCCACCCAAGGCAACCACTAAATTTCCACATGCCACCCAAGGCATCCACTTAACCCCTCATGTCCCACTACATGCTAATATGGTTAAGTGTTTCTTAATTAATTAAGACCGTGATCTCCCATAAAGACCTCCCACATTAGACTGGCTGTTATGACCGCCTGGTTAAGCCGGTAGAGTCCGGGCAGTCTTACGTCATAACAGAGTCTAACCTCGTGTCTTTACTTTAATCACGTATTTAATTTATGGCTAAGACCTCTCACATTGGGCTGACATTTGTAGCAACTGGTTAAGCCGGTCGGGTCCGGGCAGTTTTACACTACAAATGAGTCCAACCTCGTGTCTTAGTCGATTAATTACACCTAATTAATCACCCCCATATTAATTATCCCTAATTAATATCAAGTTTTTCATAACATGGGTAGACCTAACTCAATAGGTAAATTCCCATGGGGTAGACCTAACTCAATAGGTAAATTCCCACTTATGTTAATTTATTTTTTTATGGTATGCTTAATCATACCCAATCATACTTTTATTAACATATTTACCAACCCCATCGTTCCCCACATAAATCGTTCTCATTTCATGACATAATAAAGGGGAAGATCCAACACAAATATCATGGGTTTAGCATATAACTTTGTCATGGGTTAAGAGGATGTCAACTTGCATATATGAGCATATATTAACCCAACTACATTTAACCCAAACTTGCATATTATCATACACATATCTTGCATAACATGTTGAACTTGCATATAAGCATTCTCATAACTTGCATAACATGTTAAACATGCATTTAAGCATACACATAACTTGCATAAGCATTCACATACTTGCATAAGCATTCACATACTTGCATAAGCATTCACATACTTGCATAAGCATGCATAACTTGCATATCATGTTAAACTTGCATTTAAGCATATACATATCTTGCATAAGCATTCATATACTTGCATAAGCATGCATAACTTGCAAATCATGTTAAACTTGCATTTAAGCATATACATAACTTGCATATAAACTTGCATAACCACCTACACATAACTTACATAACATCATACACATAACTTGCATGTGAACTTGCATAACTCACTTGTTAAACATGCATAAACCCACTTGTTAAACATGCATAAACCAACTTGTTAAGCATGCATAAACCAACTTATCAAACATGCATAAACCCACTTATTAATTATGCATAAACATAGGAAAACATAGAGTAGCATATCATTATAAATGATTCAAACTCACTAATCCGTATTTAAGACCATAAGTCTCATTACACCCAATCTACTTACTTTAACAATTGATGTTAAAGTGATAGAAACTCACCAAAACCAAGATTAGCAAACTTATGAAGTGGAATTAGTTGCTAAATATGAAGATGGTGATGATTAGAGATTGATTAGAGAGTGATTAGCTTGCAACTTCCTTCATAAACTAGTGGAGGCTCCTTCTAAGATTTAATTTGGCGGCATGAGGCCATCATTTCTATTTTTAGTATGGATTAGGGTAGGTTTAGGGTGTATTTATAGATTAGGAGAGTGTTTTAGGCCCTTAGATTAACCCTAAATTAGATTAGGTCCGTTAGATTTAGGAAATCTCTAGAACCCAGCCCTCCAAGCCAGCCTAAAACCCAACCTGGTGCACCCAGGTTTCTGGATGCCGCGCCCCTGTCGACAGGCAAGTCGACAGGCAAGTCGACCCCCCTGTCGACAGGCCTGTCGACAG
Source organism: Allium sativum (assembly GCA_030737875.1). Lineage (NCBI taxonomy): Eukaryota > Viridiplantae > Streptophyta > Magnoliopsida > Asparagales > Amaryllidaceae > Allium > Allium sativum. The sequence goes on along the minus strand of CM060918.1, from coordinate 788,308,845 downwards.
CCCTGTCGACATGGTTAGGGCGGGAAGCTTCCCGCCTACCCCTACTGGCTCCATTTTGAAATCTGATTTTAAATCTTTAAATCTGTTTTTAGCTTTAATTTTTCTGCAAACTTCATTGGGCCTTAACTGGGCCATACGGACTCCGATTCTTGAAAACTCGGACTCTATTTCGCGTATTTTTCCGAGACGAACGCAATGACGCAGCCTGTTACCCCCAATTCCGACATCTGAGATTATTTATCTTGTAATTAGTGAATTTTGGTATTAACTAAAATTCGGGGTGTTACAGTCAGAGTAGGTAAACACAAGTGGAACCTATCGTAAAACCCACAGCGCAAGAATAAAATATAATAGAACGTATACAACAGGTAGTAATAGTGAAGCAAAAACAATGAACTTCCATACAACTACAAAGTAAGATCCATAAACTTGGAAATAGTGTTTATACAAAGTTGCCTCACTACATCACTCAGAAAAAGCAAACAGTGGAAATCCAATTATTAGCTAGTAGTAAACGTGAGCCTCCTGCTCTCCATCGATCAGCATCCTCACTAAAGCATTACATGTCACCTGTTACTTAGTCTGCCCATCCACAATCGGATGAACAGCCCAAGGTAATAAGAGGATACATAAAACCTTGAGTCAGACAATAGTCTTAGTGAGCGATAAAACAGCTAACAAACTTCAACAATAAAGTGTACGAGAGGGGATAGATAATAATACTAATCTACCCACGACACCAGATAAGAACTCAACCTTATCTTCCCCACATCGGACAGTGATAGCCTTTACAATCCATTCAACCAAAGGAATGACAATTCATACATGGAAACCAGAGCAACCATTCAATCATGGAAAACACACATAACATCCAGATCATATAAGTCTCACACAGAACAACCAATCATCCATGACTAACTCTGGCTATCACTGCCAATCCTGCTTTGAATCATCGTTAATCGTATGACGGCCAACCTTGCCATATGTCAGGGGCTAATGGTAACCCCAGTTCTAGCATAAACTCCATATGTCCAACCTTGACAATGTCCAACCTTGACAACTAGACCTTTCAACGATACCCAAGGTACTCGACCAGCAACCTTCGGGTCTATTGGGTGCCCCCATCGTACCCCTGCTTTGAGCCTGCTAGAACTTACGACAACGATGACTTCTCAAACTTCGCATCTCTAGTCACCCAACCTTGACGACATTTCATAGCTCAAGCAACCTTCTCGAGCAACCATTATCCACCAATTCACGACCGTTGAATTGTCTGCTTATTCGTTGCTTTTCACCGATCAACGAACATATCACATCACTTCGAACATCCCCTTCCGGGTTCTCGTCGAAGCCACCGCCATCGTTGAACCAACTAACATCTTTATAAGGTTCAACGCAATCCATAGCATTATTTCAGCACTTCCTAACTTCCTAATTGAACTCACTTCCTAACAGCCCGACCCGAGCCACTTTGGTCCGACCCGACCCCCTTTTGTCCGACCCGACCCGACCCACCTTGGTCCGACCCGACCCACCTTGGTCCGATCCAGAATGGTCCAATCCACTTTAGCCCTATCCAAAATGGTCTGATTCACTTTAACCCAATCCAGAATGGTCCGACCCGACCCACTTTAGTCCGACCCGGGCCACCTTATTCTGACCCGAGCCAACTTTGACTTGTCCTCCATGACAGAATTTGATCCTGACCCGAGCCACTTTGGTCCGACCCAAGCCACTTTCTGCACATCTTCAATTCTACTCCGATTTCGATCAAAACTTCGCCAAACGACTAATCCAACGAAACCTACTCAACCAAATTCATCAAACACAACCATAAACATATCATAACATTACTAACCATATGAATATGACGATTACCATAAAAATGATGTAAATCTCACCAAAAACCATTAAAATTAACCTATGATCAAAATGAGAGTTCTAACTAACATAGACATGTAAAATGACATGAAATTATCTAGTAAAACTTGCTAGATAAGATCATAGGATGATTCATATGAAATAAACATGTAATTGTGTAAATATATGGTAAAACATCCCAATTTGATGAGAATCATGCACAAACACTCATATACTTCATTGCATTCATGTGAGAGATGTAAATCACTCGCCCATTTGGCGAAACAAAGCAAAATCGAAGAAATAGAATTCCAGATAGCGAAGAGATAGCTCCTAGCCCTTCGATTTGATGAATCCTCACTTGAATTGATGTAGATCTAGCCTCCAATGGTGTAGATCTTTGATTTCCCTCCTTAGATTTGGATTTTTAATGGCGGAAAGGTATTAGAGGAAGAAGGAGATCAATGCCTTCAAAATGAGAGAATGGAAAAATAAACTTTTTCCCTCCATTCTCACCCCCTATTTATAGGATTCCACCATCCCACTAATGGGCCTCCCCAATTCAGCCCATTAGGCTCTCCAAACATGAACAGCCAACTGAAAAACCTTAAAACAGCGATTTCTCCCAAACCGCTGAGCCAAATCCTTAATGTAACCACTCTACGGAAAGGTAACCATGTATTCCTTTCCAATAGCACTGGTCTCACCCTCTCATTCGATCCGAGTCAAAAGTTATGACCTGTACAAGGCTGATAGGGACAAAATGGTCGGAAACAAAATCGGTAAAAATTATGGACATGTCTCACATCCCCATCAGCAACAAATTAAAAGATGAGAATGATCCAACCCTCAGAGAATGAAATATATTTTTTAATGATCTTTCGATACGTAAAATGCGGGCTATTGCATTCTCCCCCCTTATGAATTCGTCCCCAAAATTCCAAACACACAAGTAATCACAACGATTCCGCCTGCCTATCATCCATAAGAATCCAATTCTATCATTCAAACTAGCAACTATCAAGCCATGCATCCATAGCCTTATCCTAGCACGCGGAATTCTATCAAACAACAGCAAGATACAACGATATAATGAAGATACGATATCAAAGGGTCCTATCGATAAACAGTTCTGGATGAGTTGCTCTCATGCTCTCTTCCATCTCCCATGTATAATCATCTCCATCCTCACTCCATTGTACCTTGACTAGCTTAACCGTCTTCCTCCTAAGTTGTTTCGTGTCATTCCTCACAACACGAAATGGCTTACGAGGTCTCCTAACTGCGGTCTCTACTTCTAGATCTTCATACTTCTCGGGAGATACCACCACACTCGAATCATGCACGAACTTCCGTAGAAACGACAAATGGAACACATTACCCTCACTCGACATCTTCTCGGGTAACTCTAATCTATATGCGAGCTTTCCAATTCGCTCGACTATCGGAAATGGTCCAACGAACCTAGTAGACAACTTTCCTTTACTTCCAAATCTCACCATATGCTTCAACAGTGAAGCCTTCACAAAAACCATATCGCCCACGTCGAATTCCAAGTCCTTACGACGCTTGTCGGCGTAACTCTTCTGACGGTCCTGGGCTGCCTTCACTCATTGCCGAACTATCTCGATACAATCCGAGGTTTCTCTAATCATCTCAGGCCCAAGTACCAACTTATCTCCAGTTTCTAACCAACATGCTGGAGAATTGCACGGCCTTCCATGCAATGCTTCGTATGGTGCCAGCCCAATGTTAGACTGGCAGCTATTATTTTACGCAAACTCAACTAGATGTAGATTGTCTTCCCATGATCCTCCGAAGTCTAACACACAAGCCCTCAGGAGATCTTCTAAAACTCGGTTGACTCTCTCGGTCTGACCATCATTTTGGGGATGATATGTTGTACTTAGGCACAACTTGGTTCCCAAAGCTTCCTGCAAACTTTACCAAAACCCACTCGTGAATAATGGATCTCAGTCACTTACTATAATCTTTGGAACACCATGGAATCGAATTATCCATTTCACATAAATTTCAGCCAATTTCGATGTCATCCTAGTTGACTTGACATGAACGAATCTCGCACTTTTGGTCAAACGATCCATAGTGACCCAAATCCCTTCGTTTTTTGCCCTGGTTCTAGGTAGTCCATCGATACATACTCTCATTTCCACGTAGGAAATTCCAATGGCTGAAGCAAACCACTCGGCTTCTTCTGTTCAGCTTTCACCAAATGATAGTTCATACACTTGGAAATGAACTTTCCAATATCTCGCTTCATCCCTCCCCAGTAGTAGACTCTCTTCATGTCCTGATACATATTATTTCCACCAAGATGAATTGTCAGCTTCGAGTGATGATACTTTCTCAGAACCTCATCCCTCAATCTGTCGATATCAGGAACAACTAATCGCCCTTGCTTTCAAAGCTAACCTTCTCGATCGACCTCGAACTCTTTATCTTCTGGTTCCAGTTTCTGAATGAATGCGACAAGCTTCGCATCTTTCTTTTGGCTTTCGCCAATCCTTTCGATAAGGGTTGGTCTTATCGATAAGCTTGCCAACATTTCAGGTTCCAACTCACACCTTGGCCTGAAATCGAACCTTGCCAAATACTCGAGGCTCTTCCATTTCGAAAACATTGCTCCCAAACTTGCATGTCTTCGACTTAACGCATATGCAACTGCGTTACCCTTGCTCGGAGTATAGGCTATGCCAAAATCATATGACGCCAGAAACTCTAACCATCTTTGCTGCCGAAGATTCAAATCCTTTTAGGAGAAATTATACTTCAACGACTTGTGATCCATAAGCAACTCGAATTGGACTCCCAATAGGTAATGTCTCCACATCTTCAGAGAAAATACAATTGCCGTCAACTCCAAATTATGAGTTGGGTAATTCTTCTCATGTGGCTTTAGCTGTTGACTCGCGTAGGCCACAACCTTATCCTTCTGCATTAGTACTGCTCCAAGTCCAGTGCCACGTGCATCGGTATATACCGCCATCTCTTCATTCCCGATTGGAATGGTCAACACAAAAGAACTCGTCAATCTCTCCTTCAGGATTCCGAACGCATGCTCACACTTTGCATCCCATGTGAACACTTGGTTCTTCTTCGTCAATCATGTCAATGGTGCAGCTACCTTGGAGAAATCCTTGATAAACCGTCAGTAATAACCGGCCAACCCAAGGAAACTTCAAACATCTGTCGCATTCTTAGGTCTATCCCAGTCCTAGATTGCCGCTACTTTAGCAGGGTCAATTGCTATTCCATTTCCAAAAACTACATGGCCTAAGAACCTCACTTCATCCTTCCAGAATTGACACTTTGAGAACTTAGCCTTAAGCTGATGCTTCCGCAAGATCTCTAACACAACTCTCAAGTGTGTCTTGTGTTCTTCCTCATTTCTAGAGTAAACTAGAATATCACCCACGAACATAAGCACGAACTTGTTCAACTGATCTCTGAACACTCTATTCATAAGATCCACAAAATACGCTAGCGTGTTAGTCAACCTGAATGGCATCACCAACCATTCGAAGAAACCAGATGGTGTCCTAAAAGCAGTCTTTTGCACACTATCCTTAGCCATCCTCAACTGGTGAAATCCCATTGCCAAATCCATCTGAGAAAACACTTTGGCTTCGTGAAGCTGATCGAACAAGTCATCTATCCTTGGTAACAGATACTTGTTCTTCTTTGTCACTTTGTTCAGTGAACGATAGTCCACACACAATCTTAACGAGCTATCCGCATTGGTTGCAAATACGACCGGTGCACCCCATTCAGATGCACTCCTCTGAATGAATCCTTTTCCCAAAAGGTCTCTAACTTGCACCTCTAACTGTCACTATTCCTTAGGCGCCATCCGCCTAAGTGGCATAACGATTGGTCTAGCACCCTCGACCAAATCGATCCTAAACTCGATCTCACGATGCGGTGGCAACCCTTTGACCTCGTCAAAGACAACTACATACTCATTAGCGATCAGCACTGATGACAGGTCTTCTCTTGTGGAATCCTAAGCGAATATAGATAACTTACGAAGACCCCATCTTCGCGCTTAGATCTAATCAACACCTTTTGCCCTTCCACATCCCCGACCCCCACCTCTAGCTTCTCCCAATTCACCCATGCTGCATACCTCTTGAGCCAATCCATGCCCAAGATGATCCCAAACCCAAGAAGTTAAGAACAAAGCAATCACATATAAAAGAGCAACCATGACTCGACAACACTAGACCACGACATATCATGTTAAGATTTGACGAACCCCCAATCGGATTGGTCAATACAAAGGGTCTATCACAAATCTCAGGTTCCAAACCCAAGAGACACACAAGCTCATTACAAATGAAGGAATGCGATGCTCCAGTATCGAAAAGCACACGAACTGAAACACCGTTAACTGAAAGAGTACCTTGCACCACGACACCCTTTCCCTTCTCCTCTGCAGTAGGACCTTTCGAAGATGTTGGCACGACTTCCAAATCATATGCCCTCACAACTTACTTGCCCTTAGCTGATTATAGACAATCTTTCTTCTCAAGCCTAGGCTTCCCACATTTGAAGCACTTCTTCTCAGCTTTGGGATTCTTGCACTCATATGCAAAATGACCTTTCTGCTGCCAGTTAAAGCAAACCACCTCACTCTTGGGCTTCTTTTGGCACTCTTGGGATTCTTTTGGCCATCTTTTCCCTTCTGTTGTTGTTGCTTCCTCTTCTTATTATTACCACCTTATTGTGGCTTCTGAACCTCTTTGGTGGCAGCGACAACATTTGCTTCTTTAGGAAACAAGCTCTCATGACGAATAGCTTTTTCCACAATCTTCTCAAATGAGTCATCAAAATGGTCCACTAACGGCTTCCCAATATAAGCATCCAAACCCAAGAAAAACTTCTCGTTCTTCTGATATGGTGTATCAATGTATGAACGAGCATATCTAGACAAAGCCTCAAAATCAGAAATGTAGTCAAGAACTGATCTGCTATTCTAATTCAACTCTACGAACTTCTTGAAAAGAACAGACTTTTGAGCAGTGGAGATAAACTTTGCTTCAAACTTAGCTTTGAATAGCTCCCATGAAATTTCTTCCTTTGGAGTCTCAAGTGTAACAGAATTTCACCATTCCAGTACCCTGCCTTGCAGTTGCCTTGATGCAAGCTTTCTTCTTATTGCATCCTCAATACCCAAGTCTCCAAAGATTCGGACACATGAATCCATCCACCTCTGAACCTCTTCAGCTGGTTCATTTCCCTTGAATGGTTTTCCCCCTAGAGATGTAAAGTCCTTGCACAGCATTGCAAAATCTACTACTCTAGGAACTCGCACACCAACATCTACCGTTGCCGCCACTGGAGCGGGTACTCTTCGCAGGACTGCTTCTGCCATGGCTTCAAACATGGCCAGGTAATTAGGTTCAACACCATTTCCCCCTCCAGTATTGGCTCCCCTAGTAGCGTGTCTTGTTTCTCGTCTACTCATTCTAAATCTGCAATTTAGAACAATTAGCCATCTTCAAGAAAAACTACTAAAGGAAAACAACTGCTACTACTATATATGCTACTATGTATAGTAAGCATCCAACTGAAATCTACAAGTACGTCTCTCATTGATTACGTCCTTGAACTTTGGCCAAAAATCGTTGACCAGAGCTCTGATACCAAATGTGACGACCGCCCATAACCCCCGGATTTTACAAGAGAAATAATGTGCTGAAAGAAGTGCAAGGCTGTCACGAACGATCATCAGAGTAGGTAAACACAAGCGGAACCAATCGTAAAACTCACATCGCAAGGATAAAATATAATAGTACATATACAACAGGTAGTAACAGTAAAGCAAAAACAATGAACTTCCATACAACTAGAAAGTAAGATCCAAAAACATGGAAATAGTGTTTATACAAAGTTGCCTCACTACATCACTAAGAAAAAGCAAGCAGCGGAAATCCAATTATTAGCTAGTAGTAAAACTGGTACGTGAGCCTCCTGCTCGCCATCGATCAGCATAGTCATCCTCCCTAAAGCATTACCTGTCACCTATTACTTAGTCTGCCCATCCACAATCGGATGAACAATCCAAGGTAAAAAGAGGATACATAAAACCTTGAGTTAGACAACAGTCTTAGTGAGCGATAAAATAGCTAACAAACTTCAACAATAAAGTGTACAAGAGGGGATAGATAAACATACTAATCTACCCACGACACCAGATAAGAACTCAACCTTATCATCCCCACATCGGATAGTGATAGCCTTTACAATCCATTCAACCAAAGGAATAACAATTCATACATGGAAACCAGAGCAACCATTCAATCATGGAAAACACACATAATATCCAGATCATATAAGTCTCACACAGAACAACCAGTCATCCATGACTGACTCTGGCTATCACCGCCAATCCTGCTTTGAACCATCGTTAATCATATGACGGCCAAACTTGCCATATGTCAAGGGCTAATGGTAACCCCAGTGCTAGCATAAACTCCATATGTCCAACCTTGACAGTGTCTAATCTTGACAACTATGTCTTTCAATGATCCCCAAGGTACTCGACCAGCAACCTTCGGGTCTATTGGGTGCCCCCATCGTACCCCTGCTTTGAGCCTGCTAGAACTTACGACAACGATGACTTCTCGGCCTTCGCATTTCTAATCATCCAACATTGACGACATTTCATAGCTCAAGCAACCTTCTCAAGCAACCATTATCCACCAACTCATGACCTTTGAGTAGTCTACCTATTCGTTGCTTTTCACTGATCAACGAACATATCACATCACTTCGAGCATCCCCTTCTGGGTTCTCGTTGAAGCCACCACCGTCGTTGAACCAACTAACATCTGTATAAGGTTCAACGCATCCGTAGCATTATTTCAGCACTACCTAACTTCCCAATTGAACTCACTTTGAAGTCACATCATCACCGGAAGTGTCCAACCAGAAATAGCTAACCAGAAATGGCAAAAATGGCTAACCAGAAATGGCTGTCTAGAACAGCCTGACCCGAGCCACTTTGGTCCGACCCAACCCCCCTTAGGCCCGACTCGACCCCCTTTTGTCCGACCCGACCCACCTTGGTCCGACTCGACCCACCTTGGTCCAATCCACTTTAGCCCGATCCAAAATGGTCTGATTCACTTTAACCCAATCTAGAATGGTCCGACCCGACCCCCTTTAGTCCGACCCGAGCCACCTTATTCCGACCAAAGCCAACTTTGACTTGTCCTCCACGACAGAATTTGATCCCGACCCGAGCCACTTTGGTCCGACCCGAGCCACTTTCTTTACATCTTCAATTCTACTCCGATTTCGATCAAAACTTCGCCAACGAATCCGACGAAACCAAATCAACCAAACTCATCAAACACAACCATAAACATATCATAACATTACTAACCACATGAATTTTGACGATTACCATAAAAATGATGTAAATCACACCAAAAACCATTAAAATGAACCTATGGTCAAAATGAGAGTTCTAACTAACATAAACATGTAAAATGACATGAAATTATCGAGTAAAACTTGCTTGATAAGATCATAGGGTGATTCCTATGAAAATAAACATGTAATGGTGTAAATCTATGGTAAAACATCCCAATTTAATGAGAAACATGCACAAACACTCATATACTTCATTGCATTCATGTGAGAGATGTAAATCACTCACCAATTTGCCGAAACAAAGCTAAATCGAAGAAATAAAATTCTGGACAGCGAAGAGATTACTCCTAGCCCTTCGATTTGATGAATCCTCACTTATAATGATGTAGATCTAGCCTCCAATGGTGTAGAACTATGATTTCCCTCCTTAGATTTGGATTTTTAATAGTGGAAAGGTGTTAGAGGAAGAAGGAGATCAATGCCTTCAAAATGAGAGAATGGGAAAACAAACTTTTTCCCTCCACTCTCACCCCCTATTTATAGGATTCCACCATCTTACTAATGGGCCTCCCCAATTCAGCCCATTAGGCTCTCCAAACCTGAACAGCCAACTGAAAAACCTTAAAACAACGATTTCTTCCAAAACCTGAGCCAAATCCTTAATGTGACCACTCTAAGGAAAGGTAGCCATCAATTCCTTTCCAATGGCACAAGTCTCACCCTCTGATTCGATCCGAGTCAAAAGTTATGCCCTATAGAAGGCTGACAGGGGTAAAATTATCATAAACAAAAACGGTAAAAATTATGGACATGTCTCACAACCCCATAAGCAACATATTAAAAGACGAGAGTGATCCAACCTCAGAGAATGAAATAAAAATATTTTATGATCTTTCGATACGTAAAATGCGGGTTGTTACAGTGTCAGTGTCAGTGAATGTATAATATTATTTGTATATAACCAAGTGATCGAGTGATATGTACTAAGTGATGTAGTGAGGAACAACTGTATGAGAAGATTGTACGAATATTTGTAATAAACAAATCTGACTAAAATAAAATATTATTTTATTGTGTTCAAGTCAATTTGACTGTCATATTCAAATTAATTCAGTTAGTATAATTCCATGTAAAATATTGTAACTATGAATATACAATAGTGGAGTTTTGGACTATTTCAGATTTTGAAATATAAAATAGTATAGTTACAAACACATTTAAATAATATTATATGTTTTTTATCATCAAACAAGAATCATACAACACATTGTTGTACCCAGCAATCTCCCCCTTTTGGTGATGACAAACATATATAAGATTTTGAATGTGTTAAATGTTTTTAAATGTGAAATGTATTACTCCCCCTATTTGTTTGCTACCCCTACAACTGAACTCCCCCTATATATGTGGAAAATATAAATAACGAAATTTAATTGATAATTCTGCCTCCAGATATTTAATTTCCAATTTAAAAATATTCTTTAATTTAATATTCATCAATCAAAATCTTGACCGTTCTCCCCTTTTTGTTATCATCAAAAGAATAATAGAGATCGAAATAGTGATGAATTTAGATCATAAATATAAATTCAAATTCAGAGAGAGAATATATATCGCAAATCCTATTTAATCAAACAAAAATCATAATAATCTTTAAATCAGAAGCAAATTTCACTTTCAGAATGAATGGATTTACTATGGATTTTATAGAATGAGGAGAGTTCAATAAAATTGAATATTTGAATATCAATTTTAAAGATTTTAAATAAGCTTAAACTGTGTTAAGCACTTGCTAACCATGCATAGCCCAAAGGTCTTTTAAATGGGTTAGTAGTAACTTAACTTTATCCTCTCTAATGAGTTCCATCCATGCACAGCCAAAGGTATTTTAAGTTAGAATGGAAGTACAAAGAGATTAAGGTAATTCACCCACGCATAACCGCGAGGACTTTTAAATGGGAGTGAGTACCAAGGATAAATAATATATATATTATTTTTCTTTATTTTTATTTCCAAGAATAATTTGAACTCTCCAAATTAAATAAAACCATGATGAATGACAGAAATATGGTAGACATAGAAGATGGTCGTGAAATAAGCTCTAATTAAAAGATATTATAAAATCTGTCTAATCATCATGAGATTTTAAAATAACATCTCCTCTAGTTATGAATTATATCATAGTCACAACTCATCACAACTTCATAAATCTATTAATAATTTTGATGAGTCCCAAAACAGTTCGAATCGATCAATAATTTCAATTTTTGAATAAATAATCAAAAATAATTTTAAAATTGAAATATCAATTTCATGTGGGGTTTTGAAAATATTATTGCAAGTTGAAAATTAGTTTCAAAAATCGATCAGTAGAATGTGAGATTATCTAATATTTCTAATGCTGATTGCTCCTAGACAATTTTAAAAAATTTGTGTATTTAATTCAAATTGCCTATGAAATTTAAAGAAATTCAGTCACTGATTTTCCAACACATCGTCCAATCACCAAGACACTTAAACAAATCAAGTCAATTTCCTTATCAGAGCAGCACAAGATCATTTTCAAAGCAAGAATCACAAGAGACATTTTCAGAGAAATTTTAAACAAGCACAAGAAACAATCAACGATCAAATCTGAAGGTAATTATTTGAAATCACTTGAAAAAAAAAATCAAACTTTATAATCTAAGAAATTCAGCAATTAACCAAGAATGATTTCAAAATCAATATAATCAAGCAAAGTAAAAAAAAATGGAATTTTCACAACTAGTCAATCATGGCTTTCAAATAATCCGCTGTATTGAGTTTAGTTTTTCAATATTTTCCAAAGTGAATAAGAAGAAACTCAAAACAACAAAAATGTGTGAAATTTCATTAGCATTCGAGAAGATCATAAATTATAAAAAATTCCGATTTATAGTGTTTAAGATATGCTCAAAAATATCATGAAAGTGTCAATACAAATTAGCATAAAAGAAAAAAAATCATGAGTTTAGAGATCATACCTGACTTACCTTTATCGATGTGAACCAATAAATTTCCAACTTTGAAATCTATGGCTGAGGAACTCCCAATAATTCGATAATATGAATCAATTTGAATTTTATCTCTATTAAGCACAGTTGTTCCTTAGCCTCCCTTGGTACCTAAACGTTTATAGGATCGAGTGGTCTAACAAATGTTGTTTTACCACTCTTATCTTTGTTTTCACGTTTTGGTACCCAAAATCGTTTATATAACAATCCAGTATTATCTATTAAAGTACCCTTTGGAACCCAAATTGGTTTAGACTTATTCAAATTCATTTTGTTATTTTTTGGAATCCAAACATGTTTAAATGAATTGTTTTTAAACGAGTTATTATTTCGTTTATGATTTAAAAACCCTTTGAAATTATTAGATTTCAAAATTTCAATTCGATCGTTTTCAAATCAATTTAAAGGATTTTTAAAATCATTAGGATTTTGATTTTCAACTTGATCAAATCCAAAACCAAGTCCCTTTTATTTTGAACAAAAAATTTGTTTTTTAACAACATATTCAATGATTTCTCTCCTTTAGAAAATTTAGTCAAAGTTGACTCCAATAGTTGAATTTTAAGTTTAAGATCGCTATTTTCTTTCATTAAATTTGAACAACGATTAATAGTTGCGATTTTCCTCTTTTCAGCATCAGTTTGTTTCAAAATCAAATTTTCGTTTTCAAATGCTTTGATTTTAGCATTGGACTTAGAAATTCAATTTCAAATTGTTTTCGCTTTTCAAAATCAAGTTTTTTATATTCTCTAAGCCTTTCAATCTCCTTCTCAAAATCACGATTTTCGTTCTTCAAATTCACATTTTCACTTTTAAGTAACTCAAAATCAGTTTTGAATTTCAAAGGAGCATCACTCAAAAATTGATATTTTTCGCATTATGAAAACAGTGAATTCTTAACTTTTTCAAGTTTTCTTTATAAACTGTTATTTTCTTGAACTAGTTTTTGCCTATCAGGTTTCAATTTCTTAACTTTTAGTTCAACAGAATCAACGGTTTTTGTGAGATCATGACACATTAAAATTAAATCTTTATAATTATAATTTGATTCCTCGATTGAATCCTCTTCACTACTTTTCGGATCAGATCGTGCCATAAGACACAAATTAGCTTCCTCTTTATCACTTTCAGAAACTTATTCCCCTTCATCGTCATCCCATATAGCAACAAAAGCCTTCTTATTTCTTATGGACTTCTTCTTCTTTTCATTTTTAAGCTGTGGGCAATTTGTTTTGATATGTCTGGATTTCTTGCAATTGTAGCAAAACACTTCATCGTCTAAACTTTCTGAACTTTCGAACTTGTTAGTTTTTAAATTCTTCTTTTGTGGCTTGTAATTTCCTTTGGCTCACTTTCTCAAAACCATAGCTAGCTCTTCAACGAGATCTTCATCACCACTTTCAATAGTATTATTTAGAGCGATCGTCTTTTTCTTTGATTCAGACTTCTTTCGTTCTTCTCTTGCTTTTAACTCCATCTCGTAAGTAATCAGATTTCTGATCAACTCTTCCATGATTATTTTATTTAGATCTTTTGATTCTTGAATCGCCGTCACCTTAGTTTCAAAATTCATTGGTAGCACTCTCAATATTTTTCGGATCAATTCCACTTTGGTACAAGTTCTGCCAAGTGCTTTTGAATTGTAGACTAATGATGAGAAGCGTCCATACATCTCTTTTATATCTTCATCTCTTTGCATAGAGAAATTTTCATACTCATTGCTGAGTAGAGCGAGACGAGATTCCTTTACTTTAGATGTTCCTTTGTGTGTGACCTCAACGTATGCCATATTTCCTGTGCAGTCACAAAATGAGAGATTTGATTAAATTTAGTTTTATCAAGAGAACAGATTAAACCATTCATCGCTTTGGCATTAGTTGAAAATAATTTTTTATCATTAGCATCACACCTGTCTTTTGATTTTGGAACTTCGGTACCATTAGCAATAACAGTGGGAGTCTTATAACCCATTTCGATAATATCCCACACATCATAATCGACTGAACTTAAATAATTTTTCATCCTAGCTTTCCAATAGTCATAATCAGTTCCATTAAACATTGGTGGCCTAGCTATAGACTGACCCTTAGAAAAACCGTTATTGTACAGATTCATGAATCTAGAGTTAAAATAAAATAAAAAGTACATGCTCTGCTACCACTTGTAGGATCTAAATTAACCCTAGAGGGGGTCAATAGGGTTTATCGTAGATTTTTGCTGAGTAATTAAGTAATGACAACACAGATAATAATCAGAATAAATGAGGAAAATAAATAACATACAGATACCCAGCTTCGGCAAAACCCTACTTACCGCTGCATTCCCCAAGGTTTCTACTAGGAGTTAAAACAATCTTTAAGCTTATAATCCCCTGTAAAATCGCGACACTCACTCCCAACTGTTCTTAACCCTACGCTCAAACCCTACACTGGTTTCTATCCCCGAAACTAGATTTCCATGAATTACAAATTGCATAATTCGTCTCCCTAGTTTTAGAGACAAACTAGAAAGCTCTAATCTGATTACAACTTGAAATTAAAGACAAATAAAAAACAATTCAAAAACCCTTTTAAAATGCAAAACCCTAGTTTATAATTAATCAATTCCTTATATTCCTTTTATAATCTTTTGGCCGGTCTCTTTATTCTTGCTTCCACCAAGTCTTTGTCCCAATTGCTCCTCTCTGGAAATAAAAATGGTGAAGGTTATTTGCGATACAAACTAGGGTTTCACTTAGACTGGAAGATGCTGATCTCTTTTGATGTTCTTCGATTTTCCGGTGGCTATCTTTGTTTGGTTTATTCGAGAGATTTGGATCCAAGCAATTTCGTTTCTCTAGTATGATTTTAAATTCGAATTTGTGCTTTAATTATGCTCGAACTTGGGTTATTTGATGCCAGTGATGTTTGGTGTTATTTATAGGATTCCAATCCATAAAAATATTTGATTTCATCTTAGAATTTATCATGAAATATACGAGGATTTTGGGGCTTTTTGAAATCATCGATTTCTTATTTGACGGATTTGAAAACTTCAACCCTTATGTAATACTTGCATGTGACTTCGTTGCTTTGAATTGGTCCTTAAAAAAATTCGTATATATTTTTGGATCTCGATTTAATATCTCTTGACTTTGAAACGTTGTTATTCTATGATAAACTGCTGCCTTAGATTTGCGATTCATAAATAAATGAACAAAATTTAAAGAATAGATCTTTTTCCTGAACTCGCCTTTGTCTCAAATGGACACTGCACTTTGATAAGAATGGATACTACACTGATATTACACTTGGATATTTGGGTTTTCCTTAAAACTGTTTGTATTACACCGCGCTTGAACTTGTCTTGTATATACACTTGTAGTCCACTGAAGTGCCCAATTTTACTGCCTTACTTGAGTCTGCTTTGCCACCCATGATGTTGCACTGCCACTTCATAGTTTGAACTTGTTATTGCTAAACCATACTTGTAGCTGAGTTTTGCTTCACACAGTTTGAATTCTTGCTTGTGTATATATGCCATGAAGTTGTATATATGCCATGAAGTTGCTGTGAAGTTATGACAGTTCACTTTGCTTGCTCGATAACTTTACTGCACTTAAGTTTTGAACTACATTATGAAGTCTTATACTCCATGCAGCCTTGTTTTGTGTATGTGCATTTTGCCATGCTCATTGATTGCACTTGAACATTTCTATTCTGGTGTGATGTTTGAAATTTGTATTCATATATTTGACAATATGCTGCTTGGTTTTCCCATTTTCTTGTACCATTGAGTTTGTACCAGTCGTTTTTCTCTGTTGTAAGCTAAAACTTTTTGAACCTTGTACTTGACACTGTTATTTTATCGGCATTGCTATAGCTATGATTTACATTTGGTATACATTGACTTTGCTGTCGATTGGCCCTGCTTTACTTTCGACTTAGTGGGCTTGATCACCTGAACCATGAACTATTTTTTGCCTTGATCCATTCACGTATAGGCATTTGTATGTTGGTTGTTCTATTGAACATGAAAACTTCCCTGTTTTGGCACTATGACTTGTCTCACTATCCTGTGTAATATTGGATAAGCTGCCTTGACCATTTTAGTCCATGCATTTGTTACTTGTATTGCACCATATATTTGAGCCTTGCCATATTCCTTTAGTTCTGTACTTTCCATACTTGATGTACATAAAAGAAAAAATGATGGCTGCACCTTATCTCTTGCCATTTGGACTTGATCACCATATTCATGCATCTTTGTGTATGAAATCTGGAAAGACCATGTTGCTTCACTGATCATGCTGTTTAACTTGAAGTTGCTCGATCATTTTTAACGCTGAGTTGCACCATGTATATGCATTTCTGCTTTTTGTTGCGCTTTGTATTTAGCTCGGCCATTGATGTTAATTTGAATTCATTGATGTCTTTGGGTTGCCTCGACCTTACTGACTATTATTGCACTGAGTCGAGGTGGTCCACGTGGCTACTCCTCAGTTGCACACTGGACTGGCAAGGCAGTACACACGTGTATATATATACATGTGTGTATATGCAGCCATCCAGACAAGTTTTCCTGTCCCTGCATTGAGATATATATGTGAATACATGTATCGTGTGTATGCAGTATATATATGTCAGCCCATATTATGTCAAGTCATGAAAAATGATGAGAAACACACCAAATTTCTTAGGCAAATAAAGTTTGAAAATAAAATTTATATTTGCATGTATTTTAGATTTATTTTTATTGCAATGTACCGTGCATGTGTGTGTTTCATTTGACAGGTATGCAGACGATGACTGATAGCTGAACTGGATCTGGAGCACGTGAAGATGCAGTGTGTCAGTGTCAGTGTTAATGAATGTATAACTGTGTCTGTATATAACTGAGTGATCGAGTGATAAGTACTGAGTGATGAGTGATGTAGTGAGGAACAACTGTATGACAAGATTGTACTAATATTTGTAATAAACAAATTTGACTGAAATAAAATATTATTTTATTTTGTTCAAATCAATTTGTCTATCATATTAAAATTAATTCAGTTATACAATTCCATGTAAAATATTATAACTGTGAATATACAATAGTGGAGTTTTGTACTATTTCAGATTTTGAAATATAAATTTGTACAATTACAAACATATTTAAATAATATTATATGTTTGTTATCATAAAACAAAAATCATACAACACATTGTTGTACCCAACAGTTGTTATTCCAAAAAATAATAATAATGCGAAATAAAATATCAACATATTAATTTATATCATATAAGAAAGTATGCTTTTTTATTCTTCTTCTTATGTATGAGATTAGTCCTTTTCTTGCACAATATTTAAACTGTAATGGGCAACACCACGGTCAAGCTGATGTGACCATGAAATAGTTACTTAAAAACCATTCGCGATTTAATGCAGAAATTATACATCTATAAAATAATATTCATTATACCAGTAGGCACGAGCTCAATTATATAAACTTTAATGCTAGTGATTACAATTAGTTATACATTGACTAATGCAAAATGCAAGACAAAATCTATTTTGAGAAACAAAGAAACATACACACAAACCACTATCAAAAATTGACAGAATATACGTCGTATGGAAAGTAGAACAAAACTTGGATAGTTTAGTGCATTTTTTTTCTTTTCATGGTGCTGATTATAGGCTAACCACATAGATATAGATTATTCTGACAAAATTTAGTAAACCAAGTTGAAAACATAGACATAAATTATTAATTACGTATAGAAAATGAAAGGATGCGATGGATAGGTGAAGTTTTGTGGAAATTTGAATGTGTTGTGGGCATGCTACTTTGTTTTTGTTGATGATTCAATTTACTTGGTTTCAAACCAAAATCAGTCTTGTATGGCACCGACTATATATGAAGTACTATTATGCCCACCTAATAAATATGTATGCATGTGTGTGAACACTTAAGAAAAGTGTGAGAAGCCCATAAGGAGGAAACATCAGAGATGCTACGAGCAACCTCCGAGCTGCTACGAGCAGCTTTCCAACCGAGCAACTTTGAACCTACTGCGAGCAGAGGCGAGCAACTTTCCAGCTGAGTTGCTGCGAGCAGCTTCCGAGCTGCTGCGAAGAAGGATCTGATGCACCTGCTTAGTGCTGGCACATCAGTCCTAAAAAAAGGAAAAGGAAAAGAATAAATGAAGTGCCTAATCCATCAATTCATGTTATTTTGTTATTGTAACTTGCAGGATATGACTTGTATAGCTGAGATCTAGGAATTCAAATTGTACCATGATTTAGAAAGACAGCGTCAAGTTTTAGTAATACTGTTTAAGTGCTTGACTTAATATTAATGTTCGAGTTCTGTTAATATTTTAATATTGTCTATAGGTAATTATCTTTTCTAGAGTGAAGACCATCAACAACAATGGACATGACTTTAATTATTGTATGTACTAAATATTGTATGTACTATGGTATTTGTTAGTACTCGTTGTATAAATTTATTTGTAAATGCTTGTAGTATGTGACTTTGCCGATTTTGTCAAAACTATTATTTAAATGGTTATGAAAAATACTTATATGACTAATGTATTCTTAGTTATTTGAATATGAAGATTATATAATTGATTGTTGTTTCAAATCAAAGTTTTAAATGATTGTTACCTATTTTAATATGATTATTATATAATTAGTTGCTAGAGATAATACAAGCGAATAACAATATATGGTAGCATTTGAGTTATGCTACAAACAATAAATACCTTTTTAGCTGCGTTTTATAATTGCTACAGAAACAAATGTAACAAACCGACTGAATTTTTAGTGGCATAAAATAAATGCTACAAAAAGCAAGATGCGACTCACATATAGACCTTCGGTAACGTTTGAAAAACGCAACATTGTGAACCAAATGAATATTTAGTGGCAGAATATAAACGCAAAAAAAAATAGTTGCATAAAATAAACGCTACAGAAAAACTGAACTGACCCACATATAAACCTTCAGTAGCGGTTAGGAAACGCAACTACGATACCATATGGCAGCGTTTATCAAAAGGCAACCAAAAATTCAGATTTTTGTTTGTTGGACCTGTAGTAGCATTTATTAAAACGCTACTAGATATTTTGGTAGCGTTTTTCAAATGCTACCAAAGGTATTTTCTGGTGTAGTGAATTAGCCGCATCCATGGCTTCCTTCAATAGCCTTCTTCTCTCTGCTAAGCGATTGGGCTCGTTTCCTCTCAGATATGTCTTCATCAACTCCTTTTTATCCACAGTCTCAACCTTCAACATACGCTTCTCGTTAACGAGCTCGCCCTAGGAATCAACAAGTGTTTTGGGATAGTCCGGCATCCAAGATATATTACGAGTTCGATGGATTCGTGCAAAGAAAGACACAAGAAGCTATCCGAAACCATCCAATTCCTTTGTAGCCTCATCAAGTTGCCTCTCCATTACTGCCTTCTCAACATCAAATTGTGCCTTAGAGTTGGAAGCAGATTTGAGAGAGGTGTTAGCATTGTCCTCATCTATTTTTGCCATTTTCTCAACTCTAGCTAATTTTGCTTTCAATTTAGCAACTTCCTTCTCAAGCTCGGTCTTCGCTTGCTCAAGAAGTGTGCAAGACAACTTCAATTCTACATTCTCAGATGTGACGCTCTCGCATTGCTTCTTGAGGGTTGTACGTTCTTTGCTATGGTAATCGAGCTCAGTATGAAAGTGCTGGTGCAACTTGTTATGCAATTTTTTAATAGTTTTCATCCTTGCATTGTGCAAGAGTAAGGTTAGCCTGAGCTTCTTAGCATTCCTTCTTGGTAGCCTTCCTAGCATATATGTCATGCTCGGACAGTTGCTTCTAATTATCCTAGTCCAGCTGGAGGTCCTTGATAATTTTAGATAGCTTACGGGAAAACTTGTAGGTTTCTTGGTATTTTTGATCTATGAAATCTACCTGACCCTTAACGCTATCAGACCAATCGGCAGGGACCATTTAAAGGTTGGGCGCGAAATGTATATTCCCAAAGTGATATTCAGGAAATTGCTCCTTCAAGATTTTTTACCCTTTTAAGAGTGGATAGGTCAAAATGTTCAAGTCCTGATGCGGTAATATCAATGTATTTGCATTTGGAAGGAATGATAAGTGTACTACCCTTGTCCTTGTCTTTATCTTTGTCGTTCGATTTGTTCTTGGGTTCGAAATGCCTTTTTGGAGGTTTATCTTGAGGATAAGACTCCTCTGAAGGAATTGGAGCATTGGAAACTTGTTTCCCCCCTTCTCGATGGCTTTGATAAAATCTATGATTGTTGGAGTCTGAGCGGAGGGCGGGAGCATGAGGATTCGTGATGTTGTGGTTGATAATGCCGTCTATCATTTCTCCTGCGGTAATCTCTATGATTATGTTCGGCATCAGAGTATGATCTGGAGATGCACTGGTAAAGTTTTCTAGTATTATAGCGTCAGTGAGACATCGTCCCTGTAAGTTAAACACGAACCAGTATTAAAACTAGGAAGTAGTATAAAACACAGGTACTGTGCGTGAAGTGTTAGTGTGGTGTGTATCCTAAGTGAACCCGCTAACAGACCAGAGCCTGGAGTTTGGCTAGTAGGAGTTATTATGATACCCCATGTCCGTTAATGTCACACATTAAGAGAATGCATTAAGTTTTGTGAAGCGTTATAGGTAAACTGAAATAGAAACATTACAAGACAGATGTAAAATAGCAGCGGAATTAAAAACTTTATTTATCACAAAGCATCGTGGTTCAAAACATCATATGTCTGAAATACATAAACCCAGTGCATCTTTAAAGTCTCTGTCTTGCAACTAAAACATCAAAGTGCAAAATAAAAGAAGCAAAAATCCCCAAATAAAAGCATAGCCATAGTAGCAAAGATAGAAGCTTTTGCAATACATTTAAACAGCTCCAGCAAAATGATAGGGGAATCATGTTCAAGCTTGAGTATTCCCACGCTGAGAGCCGGGGGGAACGGAAGAAAGAAGAGGGAAACAAAACGGGTCAGACATAAAGTTTGGCGAGTCCAGTTACTTTTAGCATATAAATAAGTAAAAGCATCATGACAGGCATATACACTGGAGAGTGAGATAACCATGTCATAAGGTAGGTATAACAGGATAAACAGGATAACAAAACTGGATATTTGTGCTTCTTAAGTACTTTTCTCTACACCAGCACTAGTATAACAGATATGTAACAGGATTACATACTCCCTAATTGATTAACGGAAACATGATGGTCACAACAAAAATATAATGGTAGTTTTAGGTGTACTCTAGTAATGAGTTTTAACACAAACAGAAATAGCCGGTACCTAAATAGAAATAACAGGTGTTAACCCAAACAGAAATACAGGTACCCCACAGAAACAAACAAGGCTAGATGTACCCAAATTACTACCCTTCCCCAATCGATCGACTCCCTATTCCGTAAATACCCTGCGTCGGCCCCACCATATGGTGTATTACTTCCTAAAGTGGCAACATACAGAAGGACACAAACCTATTTACCGGTGCTACAACGACTTATTTTCCCAAAAGCAGGCCGTACTCATGAACGCCCATGAATTCGTTGGAACGGGCCGGTACACACCTCCTCCCAGATGAACCTCTTACAATCAGTTCAGTAAGCGTGCCCTGACCCCTACCTAGTGCAGTGTCCCACTTCGAATGGGTTACTGACTAATATGGGTCCCACACAATAGATGACACAAGTCAAGCTCCATAGATCTTGTGTCCCCAATTAACTAGGAATTTGACAGGTTATGCCTAACAGACTTAATAGATTCGCATAACCCCCTACAGATTTACGAGTTAAAATTTACAAGTTAACGAGTCCCTATAACCCCAACAGATGTAACATGTTAAGTCTTTTAGATTAACAGGTTCGTGTAAACCCCACGGATTCAACAGGTTTACTTAACCCTACAGACTTAACAGGTTTACTTAACCCCACAAATTTAACAAGTTTACTTAACCCCACAGAAACTTAACAGGTTTACTTAACCCCATAGATTTCATATTCACTTAACCCCATCAATTTAAAATTACTTAACCCTTTATTCCGTTTGTTGGGTTCATATATTACCCCTTTTTACATTCAAACCGGTTAAGTATTTCAATTTAACATGTTGTCATTATCTTTTCATTTATACATGTTAACACACCAGACCTCTCGCATTAAGTCAATCACTTATGGTTGCTGGATATGCCGAGCAGCTCTGGGTAGACTCAAACCACAAGTTTAGACTTAACCTTATGTCGTGGTGCCGTTTCGCATTTGACTTCTCACATTAGATTAGCCACTTGTGGTTGCTGGATATGCAGGGTGGCTTCGGGCAGACTTATACCACTAGCGCAATCTAACCTTTGTCTAAGCGTTGTTACCATTCCAAATTTTTAGGCATATTCATATTAGCAATTATCCTATTTCAATTATAGGTTTTCCCTTGCCCCTTTCCAATTCACATATCATTATGCCCAATATGCCCTTTTACCTAAGTCATAAATCAATGTTCCAATTTATGCCCCAATTCAGTATTCACATACGTTCCAATTTATGCCCTGATTCAATATTCACATATGTTCCAATTTATGCCCCATTTCGATATTCATATATGTTTCAATTTATGCCCCAATTCAATAATCACATATGTTACAATTTATACCCCAATTTGATATTCACATATTTCAATACAAGTTATGCCCAAATTCATGTTTTTCCCAACGATTCTGAATTTCTCACGTTCGCATATTTTAGTGTTAGGCCAAGGCTCGAAGGTAGCTTGGCTATATAAAAATAAAAAGGTAAAAAAGGGAGAGAAGAGAGTCAAAAGCAGGCATAATAACGAATCAATAATTAACTGACAGAAACATGCATAAAAACTAAATAAGCATATTATGATAAGATTTGGCATGGTGGCGATATAAAAATATAAGAACAGATTTGGTGAATATGTCATAATAGAACTGATTTAGGCGATGATTCAAGATCCAATTTATATATATATATACATATCAAGATTGCCAATTAAATATTTAGATCTAAAAATAACATAAACTCACTGTGAATAGATCTAAAGAAATGGATCCAAATAACTGAGAAGGCAGGTTGATTTTGTTGTAGCAATCTTGGAATATGTATAATCTTCTTTGAATTGATTTTGGAGAAGACTAGGCTATTTAATTGAAGTTGCAGCAGAGCCTCGCTGTCGAAATTATTTTTCAGATGAAGAAAACTAGGTTTAGGGTCCTTTATATAGCCACTGCACCCCGAATCTGGACACTATGTTCATCCAGAAACGTTCAGCCAATTCGACCCAGGGGTTGACCTATAGGTCGAACCCATACTCCCTGAGTCGACCCCGAGGTCGACCCATTAGGGTCTCGGGTCGACCCCAAATGGTCGGATTTCCCCCAATAACGCGCGCCTTAATTCAAATTTTCTGATTTTGAATCTGTTTGAATTATATATATATTCTTATATGCATACAAACTTTGATGCTTAATAACATCTTCATACGATGTCCGTTTTACGCAAACCAAATGTCTATCTTGACCAGAATTTTGAGACGGACGCAATGGGGCTGTCCGTTTACCTTAATTCTAACTATTAAATTAAATATTCTTTAATTTTTCCTCTTTAGTGTTGTTAAAATTATAGGGTGTTACATTCTCCCCTACTCAAAGGATTTCGTCCCCGAAATCTCCAAGTTGAGAAGAATGTATATCCTACCATCCACATCCATCTACTCATCCACCAATCACAGGCATCCACTGTTCTTAAAATATTTCTAATGATTATATGAACATATGCAAAATGTGTGTGTATATGTTCTCATACTAATGCGAAGATCAGGCGGTCTACTGATTCAGTCGTCCACCTTAATGCAATGTATGTTAGTGCTATGAATCCAATATGTATGCAACAATCCTATTATAACATGTACATTCTATATTTGTGCACAATCATCCGTCCAAATGCAACGTCCGTATGATGATACATTTAATTTCATCCATAAAGAAAAAGAAAAATGCACACACATCCATGTGTAGTATGAGAGTGATTGAGCCGATATAGTGCCTAATGTGTGTGTATATGCATCCACGAGCAACCACTAGCAAACACTTGCATCCATCAAACATAACATGTCTCAAACACATGTTTACATCCATGGGATTCCTAACTAAAGGTCAGAGATTCGATCGATAGGGTACACAAAAATAGCAGAAGAAAGTGCAAATAAAAGCTTTGGAAAAGAAGTTAAGAACATTCCCTTGAAAAGAAAGGGGTACGAAGCGTAAATATCGTCTTCAGTCTCCCAACTCGCTTCCTTTTGGTCATATTCCCCTTAAACTTTCATCGACTTGACCCCTCGGTTTCGTAGCTTCTTAACCTCTTATCCAAGAATATGGGTACGAACTCGTCTAACTATCGTCTCCCATTCCACCTCTACTTCCTCAAGCATACTCGGCATAACTATTTCTACTGCATTTTCGCAAATGAACACCCGCTAATCTCTCTAGTAGTTTTACCCTATAAGCCATTTGACTTATGCCTTCCATTATGGTAGTTTTACCCTATAAGCGATCTTGATATACTTGGTCTTGTGGTTTCTTTGGATTTAGAACTGAAAACGAGAAAGAAAAGCCAGTTAATTTGTAAGTGAAGTTGGAACGAGAAAACCAAAGTTTGAAATTCACTTGATTGAAGCCACCTCCTAGCACATCTGACCTGATGTCGAATATAGAACTAATTGGGCCTTATGTCGTCCCAATTTCTGAATCCATCACTGGTGATTTTTCTTTTGGGCATGAATTCAAAATACAGAAAGGAAGGAGTCTTGCGCTAGTGATGCTTGAAGTGATAAAAGGATATTATATCCTCGAAGATAGGCTCCACACTTAAAACATGTATGATATGTTTAATGCATGCAGATATGAGAATGTTGTTGGGTGGAGTTGCATAAGAGCTATTCTTACGTCATAGAAAATCAATGAAGAAAGGAGGAAATGAAGGAGTGGCTTCGAGTGAGCACATTAGCTGGCTTATTAACATGTACCCCACTGGAAGGTTGTGAGATCTGTCTAAGATATTCTCGGCAACTCTGACCTTGCCCAATATATCCCATGCCTTAAGTACAATCGTCTAAGTATAGGCTCATCGGTTGTAGAAACCTAGGAGGCATGTGGTTCTTTTAGAATGATTGTGTCGCTGAAAGTATCAGGAGCTCAATTTTCTCCTACTCCTACTTCCTCATCCGTAGAGATCCCTTCATCAAAGGATCCCACATCCTCATGGAGATCCACTTCAAATTCAGGCAGTACTGTCCGAGTTAGAATCGGGTGGAAGAATGTTGGGATTAGTCGATGATTCTGGGGCTTTTCCTTTTGAGACTTTGCATATCATGAGGGATATCTCCTACAAATGCTTGTTTTACTATCCAAGAAACATCAAATATTAGAGTAAATTACCCTGTGCCCTCCTCTGTGTGTGTGCCAGTGTGTGCATTGCTAATAAGATAAGTTATGTAAAGGAAAGAAGTAGTGAGCGTGTGCAATTATTTGATACACACAGCAGTATCGAAGAAGTTTATGTTATTAAGTCCAGGATTTCCTAAGTAAATATGCTATGCCATTTAAGTCCAAAATTTGAAAGTCTCTATCCTACCTATCCATTAGATGTGGTAATATGTAGGCTTTGGTTAAACTACATCTGCACATTGGGTTATAATTATTAATGTATCTTCGCTCACTGACTTGAGTGCATGAGTGTGCATGTAAGGAAGCTATGATAGGATCATATGATCATATCGATGTCCTCAGGTCAAATAACCTCGAGTTGAATTGACCCGGGTCGAGAATTTTCGACTCGAGGCCCCGCTTTGCCTCTGGACTCTTTCTCCTTCTCATCATATTTTGGACTCCAACATGATGAAGACAAATATCGGTTCAAGTAACCAATTGGACCCAATATAGCCTAAGCTATCCTAAACTTGTCTCTCGACTCCATCTTCTTCTCTAAACCGTTTCAGTGAGCTTCCCGCTGTCTATGTCCATAAATTCTCACATCATCGCCTTCAACTGGCCAAATCACCCCCAAGGCAGATATATCTCAATGCCGATGGCAATTCTGATGCCAAGCATGTCGGCATCAAATCCTCACACGTGAATTTGAAAACAAATCGAAGTGAAAATATTGAATTGATAACTAAATTCGCACTTAATCTCGAATTAAAGCATAAGTCGAAAGGATTAGTCGCCTACCTGCAAACAATTTTTAGAATTCAAAGGAGTTAATCGGATTTAGGTTTGAGGGTTTGAAGTTGGTCGACAGCAAATGAATAATGTAAAGAGGAAAAGAAAATCGAATTGGCCTACGTATGAAATAAAAGAGGCTATTCGTATTCTCTGAAAAGACGAAGTGACCTAGTCTTCCCAAAATAAGCAGGGAAATTTAGAGCCCTCTGGATCGAAAGAAAAACCGGGTCGAGTACCTTTGACCCAGAGCTGCTTCACGTTTTTTAACCCAAAGAATTATAAGCAATAAGTACTAATAAATCTAGAGGAAAAAGAGAAAAGCATTATTGGCAAATAATATGTGTTCGTGGTGATGTGTCGTCGTCATGAACATTCGTTATATTTCAATAATCAAGTAGAGTCTTTTAGAACAACCTGTGTGTATAATCATATACGAGAACCAGTAAGATAATCCAACTCAAACGGATATACATAGCCCTTATGACTCAATAAAAGTCGAAGTATTTGCCTATAAATATGTCCTTACTTTGGTCAAAGATTTTGAATTGCCAATAACAATAAAAGTGATTGTGGATGTGATCTCCTACTTATGCATAATACGCAGGGATCAAGAGATACGACTTCACAAAGGAGTCGGACAATTGAATGTTTCTTATTCAAGAATAGACAGATTGACGATTCAAAGCACGTCTCATCTTCGATAAGACATACTTGGGGGGGAGGGGCAAAATGTTAGTCCGCCTTGTGATAAGGTTATCCAATGTTTGAATGATTTTGATCACATGCATTAGATACCAAAGGATGCGTCCTCCCAATAGCGAGGTATAGGATCGAGTCATAGACAAGTCAAGTTATATAGCTCTCGACTCTCAAGCCAAATAAAATAGAAGAATGGCGGACCGAACAGGAAGGCAATCCCAAGGTCGAAAGCTTTAGTTTGACTCCCTCAGGATGGTGGAATTCGACCCGACCGACCTTGCTATCGAACCTACGAAGTCCAACCGCTAGTTATCACCACTACTTCAGTTATCCCCTATTCGAGCAGATTTGATGACACATGGCCATGACCCGCAACCCGCTTGTGCACACACCAAGCTACCACTAACTTGCTACAAGACCGGAGATGCTGCCACCTTGCACAAAGTTTCTTGCCAGAGAAACTCGACCCGACCTGTAAGTAGCCAATTCAGAGATAGAAGAGTGACTTTTTCCACTTGAATATCTGAACCCTCCATATATCTCTTCCATTGTTATTCAACCCACAAGTAGTCTTGCCTCATTCAAGCGAATTTCAATACTTTAGTGAGGAAATCATATGTACTTTGAGTGTTTGAGGGACTATAAGCATTGTATATGTAATTCTTAGCAGAATATAAAAATTATAAAGTGGGCATAGGCTTGTTAACACCAAACCACTATAAATCTTGTGTGTTTTCTCGATTTTCCTCATTTTTAGTTTATATTTCTTCATTAATCTCTATGGAATTTGGTCTATTGGGTGTTAGTGCCATTTTTTGGTCTAATAGTTACTAAACTTTTTAAATTCTAGTTATTTACATTCTAATCCAAACTAATGAGTAAAACAATTTTTATATGTTACGTCTTATTGAGATTTAAAATATTATAAAAGGTTATTTACAATAATAATTGCATGTTTTGCCCAAAAATAAAATAAAATGAAATACTAACATATTCAAAATCACAAGGAATAAGTAATAATTTCATTTGGAGTAGATGATATAAAATACGTACAAAATATGTTAATTTACAATCTCTTCTTACATGTTTAGTTAAAATTCCTTGTAAATTTCAAACATTGTCTTTTTAAAAAAAGAACAAAAAGGTTAATTTACAAAAATAAAGCAAAGCTCTAAGCAATCCAGAACACAGATAGATTTACAAAACAAAATAGTAATTTACCCAACTCTCACAATTACACCCAATCCTACAAATCTGGAATAAACAACTACAGAAATCTCAATAATATTAGGGACTGATTTTCAGATTTAAGGTATGAACAATAACCACAAAATACAAGAAAGAATTAAAGGCAATATAATAATATTTTAATCGAAAAGCCAACTAATAAATATCATATTTAGGCATATGAATAAAAATTACACCAGCAACATAGACCTACTATTAGAAACAATGAATATATTTTCCACTCACCTGAAAGCTATTCTAAAATCCAAATCAGAACAATAGCTTTTAGGTTTATGTTCCCAAATCCCTATAGATCCATAATATGCATAAAAATGAGATAGGTATACATATTAAAATTTATAGATTTTAAAAAAATGAAAATAGGGAAGTAAAATAAGGAATAAAGTTTAACTAATACGCTGAACTAACTTTTCATATATCTAGATTCTTCCTCTTCAATTCTTATTTGTTTGATTTAATGACTGTTTTATTTAAGAAGGTTTGAAGAGATTGGAAAATGGAAATGGCAGAGCTTTGCTGCTGCCTCCAATAAATATAAGCAAATAGTAAGGGTCTAGGTTTTATTTATAGGCGCTCAAATGATCCATAATCATTAAAATTAGTTTAAATAAAATACGCTATTCGTTGGAAATATATAATGTCTAAAACCATAGCCGCCACATGCTTAGATCGACCAGGAGGTCGACCTCCTGGATCGACCTAGGGATGGCGGGGGAAGGGGAAGAATAATGGGAAGTTAATGCTACATTCGTTTTTTATTATTTTTCGTCCACGTTCGTATTTCGTCTATTTATTTTTCATATAGACTCCATTCGCGAAGTTCCAAACATGAAAGTTGGCAAGAATTCCGTCATGAATGAAAAGGAACAAGTTTCATGGTCAAATTCTATTGTTTACTCAAATTTTAATTTCGGAACCAAACTAAATAACTAATTTAACTAACGTCAAATTTCGGGGTGTTACATTATTCTTCCTCCTTAAAAAAAGTTCACCAATTTTAACCATTGACTAAGTCATGGTTGTGGCATCTAATTATCCTGTACTACACACCTAATTTGTGTACATCCAATTTTGCAACCAAAGTACATTTGTGCACATTGCATGTAATGAGTTACAACCATAAAAATATGTATGCATAATGATTCTAAAGTGGATCCTCCTAAATGTATGCACTTTACTATCAAAACATTTCTGAAAACATGATGCAAAAATCCTAAACTATTCTGACAATTCTACATGCGTGCTGCTTTCTAAAAATATTTTTTCATCCAAAACCCTCGCATGACTATGAACTGAAGTGTGAAGTAACCAATTTTGCATCCAAATCATAACATCTAACATGAGAACGCATCTAGAATCGCTTCCTACTAATTTTTCCTATGCCAGAAAATAGAATTTAAGCAGGGAATTTAACATTCCTACTGCTTAAAAATCTTCCAATCCATGTTCAACTATGAAATTTTACCTTGCTTTACCCGAAATGCTTCAAAATTTTCCATATGTAAACTGCAATGGAGGCTTAAAACAAGCTATAAAATGTAAATGGATTAAATAATAACTCATGCGTATTGTCTTTAACGTATAAAAATAACGTTTCCAAAGCTAATACGGTTTTCCCATTGTTACCGTTAACATTTTTAATGCTTTGGTGCTTTTAATGTAGCGCTAAAACTACAAATTAACTACCCCATATCTTCACAACACTTCACATGTGACCTAAAAACCATATTTTCTGTAAAAATAAATTTTTGCTTCTTAAAAACATGTCTATTTTGTAAAAATTTGTTTGAAATGCACAAAAAGACATTCTTTTACAAACGAAACTAACTTAAAAATCCACTTTCTTTTCATTTTAATAACATTAGCAAAAAGTTAAAAATAAGTTTATGGAAATTTAAATGATTTATGTCGCACTTCAGCATAGACGGAAGTTGGTTACGCCAAAAATGCACAAACCTAAACCACACAAATTCAAAACAATGGAAATTTATAGAAAATTCCCAAACCCAAAATAAAATAAATTTTATCCTTTAAGAAACAAGCGAAAAATAACAGTACCCATGACAATATAATGCATAAACTGTCCTTTGCTAAAATTTACTACCATCGAAATCTATTTTTTATTTCTAAAATAACCGCTGGTTAGATAAGGAATATTATATGTTATTTCCAGTTCAAATCATAAATAAGTGCGAATGACACAACCAATATTTTCAAAATATAGAAATCCCGTAGCATCATTGTGCGATTTAACAAGGATAATTGATACTAACAGTTGCAACAACAACTACCACAAAGCCTAGAAATGAATGATGGAAAGGAAAAAGTGAAAAGAAGACAACACCGAAACTCTAGAATATTGCCAAGCAACGAGACGTTTTGACTCCGTGGCTTGAGTTCTAGTTATTTCCACGACCTCTAAAAAGTTGTATCATGGTAGCTAAATGTCAAATCTCATATTGCAAACACTGCTGGTGTTGTTGGAGATTTTCACATTACTATCTCTCCCAAGGGAGAATTAGTGACGACAACAAAAACCAACAACAAAAATTTTTCCATAGTGATTCACCTAATATTATGTAAATACAAAAGTGGATATGTGAAAATATAGAAAGTATCTCTACTAAACAACACACAAGAACAATAAGCTGTATCAAAGGTGATATAGTACCAAATAATGGTCATGCCACTGATCAAAGTAAAGATTGATTTCCATATCATAGGGAAAATCTTGTCGTAACTTTCCATTTTCATAATAATGCACTACATGAGTCACAAATTTACACGGGTTGCTTGGACATAACTAATCCTATTCAAAGACGAATACCAAGGTAAAAGTGATCTACTACCACTACAGGAGACACAGTAATTGCCAACGGCCGGAGGCTGTTGGAAGCCGTTGGTATACACATCAACGGTTTCCAAAGACATCCAATGCCACCAACATAAATTCTCCAGTGGCTTCCAACTTTATAACTGGGACACGTGAATTTCATATTGGACCAGTAAGCCATTGTAAACCGTTGATGACTGATGAAATAAGTCGTTAAAAACTGTTGATGGTCGTTGAAATATATGGAACCGTAAGCCATTGGCAACTGTTGGACACCATTGAAAATCCTGATATTTTTCTATAGATTTTAGATTACACAATTCCAACCATCCCAAAACCTTATATTCAATAAAACAGCTCCATTTCGAGCATATACATCAAAACTACAGTCACATATATAACAAACATAATATTACACCAAAATCAAACACAAAACATCCAAAACACATAACATAAACCAATATTTACAAAATACATAAACCCGACATCGAAATAAACAGTCATCCAGCAACACGTCCAAACCATCATCACAAATACAACATCAACTCATGCAAACCATCATAATGTATCAACCATAATCCTCAACCACTCCGAAAGCGTATATGTACATATATAACATCAGAACATACTAACCTCAACTCAGTCTCCCCCGAAACCATCAGAACATGAAGGAAATATACCGTATTAGGTAATGAACTCCGTTGGACGTTGGTTAAGCTGCTCCATTTACTCATTCTGGCGTGGATCACGCTCATTAAGCTCTGTGATCTACACCTAAAATCTCTTATATATTAATTCAACATATATACACACATAATTCTATAGTGATACAAATAACATAAACTCGCAATATATGGATTAATAACAAGAATTGGGCCTTAATTAATTCAACCTATACACAGATTAATAATATGATTAATTCAACCCATATATGCACATATTAGGAACATTATACATACAAAAATATAATATAGCAAACTAATTAACCTTATATTAGCAAATCTAGGGTATTAAAAAATAATTAGGGTTTATACCTTGAATATTGGAGAAGAATTGAAGCCTAAAGAAGAGGAGAGAAAGAGGCTTTCAAACGTTGGAGAGGGTAGGGGTGGCAAAGGAGGTGGTGGTGGAAAATTTCAGAATTGGGGAGGAGGATTTGAAGAATT
Source organism: Allium sativum (assembly GCA_030737875.1). Classification (NCBI taxonomy): domain Eukaryota; kingdom Viridiplantae; phylum Streptophyta; class Magnoliopsida; order Asparagales; family Amaryllidaceae; genus Allium; species Allium sativum. The sequence goes on along the minus strand of CM060918.1, from coordinate 788,276,354 downwards.
TTGGGGCAAAAAACTAAATGGGGAAGAAGGAAGCAGGTTGTTCAATTTCTGCTTGACTAATCAATGGCTAGCAATGGTTGCCAACTATTTCTAATGGCTTCCAATGTTTTTTTATAACGAAAAGAAAAATCAAAAAGTAAGCTTCCGTTGGAAGCCGTTTCCAAAAGCCATGGGCAGCCTTTGCCTCATTCCGTTGCTATATACTATATGTCTTATAGTGTGCAAAATCTCAATGTCCGTCAAACAAAAGATCATTCAAGTCCACGTACAACACAGATGCCTTAACAATCTCATCGAGATTTTCCTTTGAAAGATCATTCAAAGAAACTCAATCTTTATCTCCAAAACAATAATTTCTTTTATCAAAATCTATTTAGATAAGACAGCTTAAACGTGGATGCAGTAGTGGCAACAATCCCATTCACAAACTTTGAAGATCGATGCAAATCCGACTGCTACGACTAATTATTTTTTGCCTTAAAGTGGTGGAATCTTATGCTCATTCCAATCCAAATAATTGGTCTCTCTAGGGATGAGACCTAAATGGCTCGAGGAAGATCGAATAGTGCAAGTATGTGTTATGGGCCGAGAAACAATCGGAGAGAAGAAATTAGGTTTAGATCTTGAGTATAGTGGGGCAAAATCTAATGTGCCAACTTGTGCAGAAAAATAGGAGACGAGGCGAAAACAAAGAAAGAGAAGAAGGATAAAGATATGGTTTGGTCAGATAAGGAAAAAGAGATGAAAGAAACCAGTTGAAGGAGGAGAATTTGGATGCAACTTTTACGGTCGTGTCCTAGGTTCAAGTTGTCCCAAAACTCGTCCATTAGTTAACTACTTTAGGTATGCGCTAGACCTTCAACTGCTAAATGAGATTTGGACATAGGTTGAACCTTAACCCATTAAAATATTGATCATACCGCGTCATCTCTTAAGATTTGACGCGATTAAAAAGAGACTTATCCTCATCACGATGGTATCAAAGACGACTATAAAATTCTGAACTTTCTCCCAAGATTCAAAGTAGTCTCAACTAAAGGTTGTGGCCACAAAATCTCAAGAATACCCAAAAATATTTCAGCTGATATTCCATATTAAATTTAATACATAATTGTCCCTTTAAGACAAGTTTGAAAAAAATAAAAATTTCTATCGACTATAAGTCCAAGAACTCACAGGAATATTTTTAGAAAAAAATATCCGGATTGCCATAATAAATATTGAATGGATATACTTCATTAATGTGCCTCCGGACTAATGCAACATATTAATATTAATTTATCATTTGACTTAAAAACCAAGAAAAGGTCTTTGACTTTATCTCCCAAACAAAAACCAAAATTCGCGACTACCTCAGTTGTAGCTAGCTTTTCATCCTGTCATAACGCTCAAGTACATAGGATTCACCATATGTCGTCCTCATGCTCTTCAAGATAGTAATCAAGCGCACGGTGGAGTAAACCAGGGTTGGCAAGAAACCTGAACTCCAAAAAGTTTCTAACTCATAGTCGCTTAAATCCATTCTTAGAAATTGGATTGTTGCTCCTTCACTGACAAAATTATTTAGATTTAAGCACAAAGATCCAAAGGCAATAGAAAGGAATCTAGAGTATGTTCTCGCGTTAAATCCTTATTTATTAACTCCTTTAATTGTCTAAATCTAAGCTTCGATAACAAAGTGGTAACAACCCATACTTTTCAGAGCCTGAATTTTGATAAAAATCGAAATTCAAGCCCATCCAAGCATGAATTGTGCAAATCTGGTACATGTAGATAATAAATATGAGCATAATCAGCGTTAAGTAAAATAGTCTCACAGCAAAACAAGATAGGATACCAAGTATCGATTAAGCCAACTATCTTAATAATGAGTCGCCACATCAACACTGAGCATAAGAGAGTAAGAATGGAAAACCAAACTTGAAACACTTCCAAAGACCTATCTTTCATAAGAAAAAGTTGATTATCGTTATAAGGAGGGGGTCATAACAATAAGTAGTGGTGAGTAGAAAATGTATGTATCTAACCGGGTTAGTAATTCTAACCTAACTTTTCAAAGATTTCGAACATTGATTAACTAGCACACCCAAGGTTTACTTTAAGTGTTGAGGCATTAAGTGGTTGTAGGACCCGCCTCCCGTTCACAAGAAGAAACCATCAAGGTAGTAATCCACAAGCATATCCTGCTTCGAAATTAAAGGTATTAAGTAGTTAGATCCACCCATAAAAGGGTATTAAGTGATCGCGTAGCTCGCCTCCCCATAAATAAGAAGCATTAAATGGCTGTTGGGTACGAGTTTGGTAATCTTCGCATATGTTTGCTTCCTCTAGGTAGTAAAGGACTAGGGTGAGAGTCCGCCTTGGGATTAGGTATTAAATGACAGATAAGGAGGTACCACGAGTCTGCCTATCCTGCGGGAATTGGCTAGTTACTATCTCTGCCTTATGTGGGGTTTAGGTATATGAGTGAATGATGAAAGCCTTAAATTAGTAGGACATAATAGCTAGTATCCTATAATTTATATCATTGTGGGGTAAACCACTAAGTAAGGTATTATGTGATCGATAGGTCCTCCTTGGCTCTTAAGTGATCGAAAGGATCCACCCTTATCTTATATTGATAGTAAGGTATTAAGTGGCTATTTTGATTTAATTTACCTCCTTATGGAATAGTGAGTAGTGGAAATCATGCTACTTGGTTTTCGGTAATTAATTAAATGGTGGTTTAATGGCTTTATGCTTATGTGTAAAAGTTATATCTCAGTAATGCGATATCATTATATTTGGAGATACTACCTTGGGTATGGTGGTTATTTATTGTGTGTACATCTTTACAAGGGTAGGTTAGAATTACTAGACTTATTAGACATATGTTTTGGTTGAGACCAAATGGGATATATTTGTGTATTTTAGATAGTGTTATACATTTACTACTCACCAAGACTTGTTAATCTGACCCCCTCCTCATAGTAACTCTTAGGTATATTCTCGAGGAAGACAAGTCTTAGCAGGATAAATTAAGGCATGGATTAGAAATAATAAATGGCATTTAATAGGGTAATTAATGCCTTAGGAAATTATGACCGCTACTGTCATAAGCGGTAGATTATCTAAATAGAAATACTAAATGGAATTAAGGGGGATTAACAGGGATTGATAGGCATAGTAAATGCTAAGTCCAATAAGGAAATAAATAATTAAATGACTAGGAGTTGGGAGTATTTTGAATTTGAGTATTCAGCCAACCCTGATTTACCCCACGGTGCATTTGACGATTTTATTTTGAAGGGCATGAAGACGACATACGGTGAATCCCATGGATTTGAGCTTGGTGCCTGGACGAAAAGCTAGCTACAACTGAGATAGTTAGGATTTCTTATTTTTGGTTTCATTTGGGAGTTCCAATCGATGACCTTTTCTTGGTCTTAAACTAGAAAGTCACGATAATGTGTCGTTATACTTTTGATAGAACTATTTATTTGAATCCTTGGTCTTATTGTAACACCCCGAATTTTAGTTAATACTAAAATTCACTAATTATAGGATAAATAATCTCAGATGTGGGAATTGGGGGTAACGGGCTGCGTCATTGCGTTCGTCTCGGAAAAATACGCGAAATAGAGTCCGAGTTTTCGAAAATCGGAGTCCATATGGCCCAGTTAAGGCCCAATGAAGTTTGCAGAAAATTCAAAGTTAAAAACAGATTCAGAAATTTAAATTCAGATTTTAAATTAGAACCAGCGGGGCCAGGCGGGAAAATTCCCGCCTTGACCATGTCGACAGGGCTGTCGACAGGCCTGTCGACAGGGGGAGTCGACTTGCCTGTCGACTTGCCTGTCGACACAGGGTGTCGGCCCTGATGGTCTGGGTGCACCAGATCTGGTTTTTGGCTAAGTCTTGGGCTGGGTTCTAGAGATTTCCTAAATCTAACGGACCTAATCTAATCTAGGGTTAATCTAAGGGCCTAAAACACAACCTAATCCTATAAATAAGACCCTAACCCTACCCTAATTCATTCATAATTAGATCTTGTAACTAAACTATGGCAAAATGAAACTTGATCATGGCCTCCACAAATCAATGAAGAGAGTTGCAAGCTAATCAACCTCCAAATCAACATCTTCTTCAACTAATTCCACTTCATAAGTTTGCTAATCTAGGTTTTGGTGAGTTTCTATCACTTTGATGATCAATTGTCAAATTAAGTAGATGAGATATGATGAGATCTATGGTTTTGCATGAGGATTAATGGGTTTTCAAGTCATATGATATGATGTGAATATGCTAATCTATGTTTAATATTAATCCTATGTTTATGCATGTTGAATATGTGAGTTTATGCATATGTAAGTTTATGCATGTTGAATATGTGAGTTTATGCATGTTAAATATGTGAGTTTATGCATGTTGAAAATGTGAGTTTATGCAAGTTGGATTTGTGGGTTTATGCAAGTTAAGTGGTGGGTTTATGCATAATAAGTAGTTGATTTTATGCATGCTAAGTAGGTGGTTTTATGCATGCTAAGTGTTTGGTATTATGCATAAATCATGACATGCAAGTTTACCCTTTTAAATGTGATGCATACATATGCAAGATGGCACCTTTATATGCTATGAATATATATGTGTATGCATGTTTACCCTCCTTTAAGATGCAAGTCATATATGCAAGTTCAACATGTTATACAAGTTATGTGTAAGCTTATATGCAAGTTCAACATGTTATACAAGTTATGTGTATGCTTATATGCAAGCTCAACATGTTATGCAAGTTTATGTGTATGATGTTATGTAAGTTATGTGCATGTTGTTATGCAAGTTCATATGCAAGTTATGTGTATGATATTATGCAAGTTATGTGCATGATGTTATGTAAGTTATGTGTATGTTGATATGCAAGTTATGTTTAGAATATTATGCAAGTTATGTGTATGATGTTATGCAAGTTAACATGTAACATGTTGTGCGAGTTCACACCTTTAAGACACATGCAAGTTCACCTTCGTATAACCTATGAACACTTATGCAAGTTGCCTTTATACATGACATATGTATGTTCATGCAAGTTGGGTTATTTAGTAATGCTAGTTGGGTTAATATCATGATGTAAGTGAACACCTTTTAACCCATGTTAATGCTAATGTATGCTAAGTGAAACCCATGTTAATTGTGAAAGAAACTTCTCTTGGAAATATGTCGTGTTAGCATAAGTACGTGGGGAAAACGATGGGGTTAACAGACATGTTAATGAAATGGTGTGAAATGGTTATGATTAAGCATACCATAAAATGAATAAGCATAAGTGGGAATTTACCTATTGAGTTAGGTCTACCCCATGGGAATTTACCTATTGAGTTAGGTCTACCCATGTTATGAAAAACTTGATATTAATTAGGGATAATTAATATGGGGGTGATTAATTAGGTGTAATTAATCAACTAAGACACGAGGTTGGACCCTTTTGTAGCGGAAGTCTGCCCGGAACCGACCGGCCATCCAGCGGCTACAAATGATTGGCCCAATGTGAGAGGTCTTAGTCATAAATTAAATACATGATTAAAGTAAAGACACGAGGTTAGACCCTTTTGATGACAGAAGTCTGCCCGGAACCAACCGGCATATCCAGCAGTCATAAAAGACGGTCTAATGTGAGAGGTCTTTATGAGGTCATGATCTTAATTAATGAATTAAGAAACACTTAACCATATTAGCATGTAGTGGGACATGAGGGGTTAAGTTGGTGCCTTGGGGTGGCATGATGAGACTAGTTGGTTGCCTTGGGTGGCAATAGAAAAATACGATTAGAATACTTAACCAAAGTAGAACATGTAATTAAACATGATTAAAGGGTTAAGTAAGTGCCATGGGTGGCATGTGAAAATACGATTAGAATACTTAACCAAGGTGGAACATGTAATTAAACATGATTAAAGGGTTAAGTAAGTGCCATGGGTGGCATGTGAAAATCTAGTGGGTACCTTGTATGACAATTAGAATATGATTAAAGGACTTAACCAAAGTTTATAACATGTAAGGGGACATGGTTAAAGGGTTAAGTGGGATTCACTAGAAATAGCAAGCTTAGGTGGTAGCTTGTGAGGGCCCATTTCAACCAATATCCCAAACGTATCTTTGTGGGCTCGATTCTAGTCGAGTGACGGGACACACATATTGGGCTTGACTATAAGAGGCCAAACCGGGTTAGCAGTGGCAACGCGGGACCAACGGGTTTCATATGCGTGTGTGGACCCGGGCTGGTTGGTAAGTCGTTGTTGCATCGTGTAGATATAAAGCCGTGCACTGTTGATATTATCTGGTAGACACTTTAGGGGAATGATACACCCCAATCGTGGGACCAGCACAGGTATCTACGTAGGGGAGCCGATCGCTTGGGGAGTAGTGGGTACACCTATGTAGTCAGATAGGGGTACACGAAACTACTAAATTATTAAGTACATTTAGGGGGATCAACCTTTAACTAGGAATGACTGGTGTGGTGCAGTGTAGTAATTATCCTTGGGTGGGTGGATGCGTCTTTACGGTTATCTTAGTTTATCCTAAGTCTGCCAAGATGCTTAGTGTAGCCATTCATCCCCAGACGTTACCGTATATCAAGCTTATGTCTTCTCTGGTTACTTTAATGATTGTATTGTTAAAGTTATAGGACTCACTCAGACTTATGTCTGACCCCGTTGTTTTTATCTTTTTTCCCAACCCTCAGGTTATCAGAGTGGGCCCAGTACGAGTGGGCTTTGATCAGGCTGCCTTATTCTCTTTTGGAGCTTGGACCATAGGTGTAGAGCTCAGCTTACCCTTTCTTTTATGGCTATCAGTTCATGTATTGGGATTATGTACTTTTATTTATCAGGATGGATATTTTGTACTTGACTCTTATTTGGTTTTGTGATGTAACCAAACATGTTTTACCTTCCGCTGCAATGAAAATGATGTTTTGAAATTTTCAAGTATTACTTATATCTGTCTAGTTATAATTTTTCTGTTCTATATTCACTTAAAATACTCCACCGATGTTATGGCATTCCCTTAGTGAGTGACCATAGCGGGTGTGGGGTGTTACACGTGGTATCAGAGCAAAGGTTACCAGAACAGATAAAAGTTTTAGTAAACTATTTTTCTAAAAAACATTTTTGGAAGAAATATTTTCAAAAACATGTCTTTAAAGAGAAAAGTTTTTGAAAGAAAAGCATAATCCCAGATAGCCATATCTTTATCTTTCGAATTCTCCGTTTTGAATCTTTCCTTTTTCGTCTCAGCATGGCTGAAGATCTTTATCTTCCGGATGATGTAGCGGTACCAGTATGGTATAGGAGGTTGTTAGAGGCTAGGGCCGCCGCTGCAGGTCCAGCAAATGTTCCTCCTCCACCCTTTGCACTCGTTCCTCCTCGCGCGGATACTTTTGCTATGACTTGTAGGAAGTTTAAGGCTATGGGAGGAAAACCTTTTGTGGGAGCTAGGGATTGGCTGAATGAGACGGAAGAATTGATGGAAATCTTGGAAGTAGAAGGGGGAAAGAAAGTCAGGTTAGCCGCTTGGTTAATGGAAGGAGAGGCCTCGTTCTGGTGGGAGGTCACTAATGGAGAACGCCCTATTGACTCTTGGGTGGATTTCAGGCAAAGGTTTGAGGCAAAGTTTCTCTCAAAAGCGGAAGAAAATATGCACGTGGAAAGGTTCTTGAACTTAAAGCAAGGGAACTTGTCAGTGAAAGAATATGTTAACAAGTTTAACCAGTTAGCGAAGTTCAATATAGACTTGGTAAACACACCAGAAGAGAAAGCTCTGAGGTTCGTTAAAGGCTTAAACGAACCGATGCACGGATTGGCTATGTCTCACATACCTATGGGGGCCACTTTCGAGAAACTAGTGGACATGGCACTTATGCATGAGGAAGAGAAGGGTCCCAATGCTAATAAAGCACCCGAGAAGAATGAAGATCAGAAGAAACCTCAACAACAAAATAAGGGTGGGAAAGGTAACGGTGGCAAGGGAAAGAAGAAGTGCTTCAACCGTAGGACATTAGGCCACCTAAGCAAGGATTGTCGCAAGAAGAGGAAGGCTGGCTGATTCCACTGTGACGAAGCATGACATCTAGTGAAGGACTGCCCTAAGAAAGGGGAAAGGACGGGATCTACCTCAGGAGGACAGGTGCAAGTTCTTTTAGCACCAACTCAGGCAAGGGGGCAAGCTCAGGCTCTCGCAGTTCGACCGATTCAGGAAAGAGGTAGAACTATTTCTGTGGAAAGTTTAGTTTTTCCTGTTTGATTATCCTGTCCGTACTTTATTTGATTTTGACGCATCGAGTTCGTTTATTTCATTATTGTTAGTTGAGTCACTGCACTGAGACACCAGTTAGTAGATGATCCCTTAGTTGTTTCAAACCCAATTGGGGCTCCATGATGTGTTTGGGTTTGAAAGTTTCTATACTTAGCGTTGAGTTTAGATGTGATGTTTTTTTTTGGGCTTCACGGGCTATGGGTTATTTTTGGGCATGGACTGGTTATCCAGTAATGGTGCCGTTCTTATTGTGGAGGGAGAGTTGTTAGGCTTATGACCCGCTTGGGTAACACTCTCGAAATCTCTTGTAATCCCATGGAATTTGTTATTCTAAGTTATCTAGAGTCGCTTGACACGTCGGTCGAGAGTTTGCAATCTATAGAGTGGTCCGGGAATACTCGGATGTGTTTTGAGGAGGTGAAGGGCTTACCTCCGGAGCGGGAGATTGACTTCCAAATATATCTGGTAGACAATGCCAAACCAGTGTCTTGGCCAGTGTGCCACGTGGCTCCTCGTGAGAGGAGGGAACTCCATAAGCAAGTAGGCAATTTGCTTGAGAAGGGGTTTAGAAGACGAAGTATATTGGAGTGGGGTGCTCCGGTAGTTTTTGCCACGAAGGCGGATGGGTCCCTCAGACTTTGTGTAGGCTAAAGAGAGCTAAATAAACTCACAAAGAAGAATAGACACCCATTGTCGAGGATTGATGATCTCTTTGATCAGTTAGTGGGCACCTCAGTATTTTCGCAGTTGGACTTAGCCACGAGGTTTCATCAGTTGGGAGTGACTGAGGATAGTATAGAGAAGACTACCTTTAGGACTCCGGATGGTTTTTGTGAGTGGCTGGAGATGCCATTTGGTTTGACGAACGCCCCCGCATATGGTGAGAAGGGTGTTCAGGGAGTACCTAAATAAGTTCGGGATGGTCTTTGTAAATGACATCTTGGTCTTTTCTAGGAGCGAAATAAGTTTTCGTATATGCTCAATAGGATGAGCAAAGCCAGTTATGGGATAAACGGTGGTTTTGGAGCGAGACTGGCGAGGACATCCAGAGTTGGACAAGGGCTTAATTATTTAGCCGTTTTTACTAGTATCATCTCACGTAGGTCGTCTGAATTCGAAGGAGGTATCCCTTGGGTATTTGTCTGATATTGGTTTAGGCCTCTGGGGCATGCATTTGGGGGATGTCAAGTTCGACTAAGGTGGTCTGCGTGGGAGATGGATAGTTGTGACGATTTTTCATAGGAGAATATCCTGATTTTCTCTAGAAGTGGAGAAGAGAAGTGCGATTCTTAGGGCATGTGGTCTCTAAGGAAGGGATAGCTGTGGGTCCCGCAAAGATAGTATATATCCAGGATTGGAAAGTTCCTAGGAATGCTACCAAAGTAAGAAGTTTCTTGGGGTTGGCAGGATATTATAGGAAGTTCATCAAAGACTTCGCGAAGATATCAGCCCCATTAACCCGCTTGACGAAGAAGAATCTGGTTTTCTCAGGGGTCGAGATGTACCAAGACATGAAGCGAGTTTTCTTTTTGGCCGGTATGAAGAAAGACATGGCCGAGTATGTCGCTAGATGCTTGGTGAAAGCGGAGCAAAAGAAACCAAGTTAGTTGCTTCACCCATTGGAAGTTCCGCTAAGGAAGTGGGATAGTGTCTCGAAGGATTACCAAAATCAAGGAAGGGTAATACGGGAATTTGGGTGGTAGTAGACAGGCTTACTAAGAGCGCCCATTGTATACCCGTGAAGAGTAAGAGAACTGCTCCATGGCTAGCTTCAGTTTACATTCGAGAGATTATTAGATTACATGATGTACCTTCCAGTATAGTGAGCGATCGAGATCCTATTTTCACTAAAGAGTTTTGGAAAAGTTTGCAAGAGGCGGTAGAGACTCAGTTGTATTTGAGTACCGCATATCATCCTCAGATAGACGGCCAGACCGAGAGGGTGAATCGTATTTTAGAAGACCTTTTGAGGCTATGTATCATGGATTTAGGAGGTACATGGGAAGAGCAACTTCCATTGGTGGGGTTGCCCGACAGACTTAGTAGTGTACATGATGTATTCCATGCGAGGAAGGGCCTACATAAGATCGTGGAGGCGATAGAGCCAAGCTTGCTTAAAGAAGTAAGGTAGAGCGTGATGTGATTATTCGACGAGCTCCTACCCGCATCCTTGGGTCAGAGATTAGGGAGTTGAGAAACAGAGAGGTTCAACTAGTCAAAGTACAATGGGGAGATGAAGAGAGCGACGCTACCTGGGAGACGGAAGCGAAGATGCGTTCGAGGTACCCTTTTCTTTCGGAGGGTATGTCCTTTTGCTTCTCCTTCATCGCATATCCTGTGCTTATCTTATCCTTAGTATGCCCTCTCGTTAGTACCTTTGACCTTTAGATAGGGTAAACCTATGGTTGAAACATGTGTTTGAGACATGTTATGTTTGATGGATGCAAGTGGATGCAAGTGTTTGCTAGCGGTTGCTCGTGGATGCATATACACACACTCTAGGCACTAGATCGGCTCCATCACTTCATGTTGCATATTGCATAAAATTGTATGTAGGAAGCTATATTTATGGATGTATAATGATTGCGTTATCATATGGATGATGCATTTTGGTGAATGATTGTGCACTCATGTAGATATTGTACGTGTCGATAGGGTTCTCTCGCATACATAATGGATGCATGGCACTATCATGGTTTGCATATGTTCATACATTAGATAGGGAACATATACACACACTCTTTGCATATGCTCATACATCATTAGAAATTGTTTTAAGGACAATGGATGCCCGTGTTTGATGGATTGAGTAGATGGTTGTTTGGATGGTAGGATATGCATTCTCCTTAGCTTAGAGATTTCGGGGACGAAATCCTTTAAGGAGGGGAGAATGTAACACCCCGAATTTTAGTTAATACTAAAATTCACTAATTATAGGATAAATAATCTCAGATGTGGGAATTGGGGGTAACGGGCTGCGTCATTGCGTTCGTCTCGGAAAAATACGCGAAATAGAGTCCGAGTTTTCGAAAATCGGAGTCCGTATGGCCCAGTTAAGGCCCAATGAAGTTTGCAGAAAATTCAAAGTTAAAAACAGATTCAGAAATTTAAATTCAGATTTTAAATTAGAACCAGCGGGGCCAGGCGGGAAAATTCCCGCCTTGACCATGTCGACAGGGCTGTCGACAGGCCTGTCGACAGGGGGAGTCGACTTGCCTGTCGACTTGCCTGTCGACACAGGGTGTCGGCCCTGATGGTCTGGGTGCACCAGATCTGGTTTTTGGCTAAGTCTTGGGTTGGGTTCTAGAGATTTCCTAAATCTAACGGACCTAATCTAATCTAGGGTTAATCTAAGGGCCTAAAACACAACCTAATCCTATAAATAAGACCCTAACCCTACCCTAATTCATTCATAATTAGATCTTGTAACTAAACTATGGCAAAATGAAACTTGATCATGGCCTCCACAAATCAATGAAGAGAGTTGCAAGCTAATCAACCTCCAAATCAACATCTTCTTCAACTAATTCCACTTCATAAGTTTGCTAATCTAGGTTTTGGTGAGTTTCTATCACTTTGATGATCAATTGTCAAATTAAGTAGATGAGATATGATGAGATCTATGGTTTTGCATGAGGATTAATGGGTTTTCAAGTCATATGATATGATGTGAATATGCTAATCTATGTTTAATATTAATCCTATGTTTATGCATGTTGAATATGTGAGTTTATGCATATGTAAGTTTATGCATGTTGAATATGTGAGTTTATGCATGTTAAATATGTGAGTTTATGCATGTTGAAAATGTGAGTTTATGCAAGTTGGATTTGTGGGTTTATGCAAGTTAAGTGGTGGGTTTATGCATAATAAGTAGTTGATTTTATGCATGCTAAGTAGGTGGTTTTATGCATGCTAAGTGTTTGGTATTATGCATAAATCATGACATGCAAGTTTACCCTTTTAAATGTGATGCATACATATGCAAGATGGCACCTTTATATGCTATGAATATATATGTGTATGCATGTTTACCCTCCTTTAAGATGCAAGTCATATATGCAAGTTCAACATGTTATACAAGTTATGTGTAAGCTTATATGCAAGTTCAACATGTTATACAAGTTATGTGTATGCTTATATGCAAGCTCAACATGTTATGCAAGTTTATGTGTATGATGTTATGTAAGTTATGTGCATGTTGTTATGCAAGTTCATATGCAAGTTATGTGTATGATATTATGCAAGTTATGTGCATGATGTTATGTAAGTTATGTGTATGTTGATATGCAAGTTATGTTTAGAATATTATGCAAGTTATGTGTATGATGTTATGCAAGTTAACATGTAACATGTTGTGCGAGTTCACACCTTTAAGACACATGCAAGTTCACCTTCGTATAACCTATGAACACTTATGCAAGTTGCCTTTATACATGACATATGTATGTTCATGCAAGTTGGGTTATTTAGTAATGCTAGTTGGGTTAATATCATGATGTAAGTGAACACCTTTTAACCCATGTTAATGCTAATGTATGTTAAGTGAAACCCATGTTAATTGTGAAAGAAACTTCTCTTGGAAATATGTCGTGTTAGCATAAGTACGTGGGGAAAACGATGGGGTTAACAGACATGTTAATGAAATGGTGTGAAATGGTTATGATTAAGCATACCATAAAATGAATAAGCATAAGTGGGAATTTACCTATTGAGTTAGGTCTACCCCATGGGAATTTACCTATTGAGTTAGGTCTACCCATGTTATGAAAAACTTGATATTAATTAGGGATAATTAATATGGGGGTGATTAATTAGGTGTAATTAATCAACTAAGACACGAGGTTGGACCCTTTTGTAGCGGAAGTCTGCCCGGAACCGACCGGCCATCCAGCGGCTACAAATGATTGGCCCAATGTGAGAGGTCTTAGTCATAAATCAAATACATGATTAAAGTAAAGACACGAGGTTAGACCCTTTTGATGACAGAAGTCTGCCCGGAACCAACCGGCATATCCAGCAGTCATAAAAGACGGTCTAATGTGAGAGGTCTTTATGAGGTCATGATCTTAATTAATGAATTAAGAAACACTTAACCATATTAGCATGTAGTGGGACATGAGGGGTTAAGTGGGTGCCTTGGGGTGGCATGATGAGACTAGTTGGTTGCCTTGGGTGGAAATAGAAAAATACGATTAGAATACTTAACCAAAGTAGAACATGTAATTAAACATGATTAAAGGGTTAAGTAAGTGCCATGGGTGGCATGTGAAAATACGATTAGAATACTTAACCAAGGTGGAACATGTAATTAAACATGATTAAAGGGTTAAGTAAGTGCCATGGGTGGCATGTGAAAATCTAGTGGGTACCTTGTATGATAATTAGAATATGATTAAAGGACTTAACCAAAGTTTATAACATGTAAGGGGACATGGTTAAAGGGTTAAATGGGATTCACTAGAAATAGCAAGCTTAGGTGGTAGCTTGTGAGGGCCCATTTCAACCAATATCCCAAACGTATCTTCGTGGGCTCGATTCTAGTCGAGTGACGGGACACGCATATTGGGCTTGACTATAAGAGGCCAAACCGGGTTAGCGGTGGCAACGCGGGACCAACGGGTTTCATATGCGTGTGTGGACCCGGGCTGGTTGGTAAGTCGTTGTTGCATCGTGTAGATATAAAGCCGTGCACTGTTGATATTATCTGGTAGCCACTTTAGGGGAATGATACACCCCAATCGTGGGACCAGCACGGGTATCTACGTAGGGGAGCCGATCGCTTGGGGAGTAGTGGGTACACCTATGTAGTCAGATAGGGGTACACGAAACTACTAAATTATTAAGTACATTTAGGGGGGATCAACCTTTAACTAGGAATGACTGGTGTGGTGCAGTGTAGTAATTATCCTTGGGTGGGTGGATGCATCTTTACGGTTATCTTAGTTTATCCTAAGTCTGCCAAGCTGCTTAGTGTAGCCATTCATCCCCAGACGTTACCGTATATCAAGCTTATGTCTTCTCTGGTTACTTTAATGATTGTATTGTTAAAGTTATAGGACTCACTCAGACTTATGTCTGACCCCGTTGTTTTTATCTTTTTTCCCAACCCTCAGGTTATCAGAGTGGGCCCAGTACGAGTGGGCTTTGATCAGGCTGCCTTATTCTCTTTTGGAGCTTGGACCATAGGTGTAGAGCTCAGCTTACCCTTTCTTTTATGGCTATCAGTTCATGTATTGGGATTATGTACTTTTATTTATCAGGATGGATATTTTGTACTTGACTCTTATTTGGTTTTGTGATGTAACCAAACATGTTTTACCTTCCGCTGCAATGAAAATGATGTTTTGAAATTTTCAAGTATTACTTATATCTGTCTAGTTATAATTTTTCTGTTCTATATTCACTTAAAATACTCCGCCGATGTTATGGCATTCCCTTAGTGAGTGACCATAGCGGGTGTGGGGTGTTACACTTATGTTCTGAGAGATTTCATTTTTGAAAATTGTTTTGAAATAAAAAGGGGCTCAGAACAGTGTGGGTATTTCGATAAGCTATAAGGTAGTTTGCCTAGTCAGTATTACTTATCCAATTTTGTTTTTGCAATGAGTTAGTTTTAATTTACTCTGATTATGCTTATGCTCATTAATTTGTAGGTTCCAGATTTATACTCTTAATGCTTGGATGAGTTTGAGTTTCATTGTTTTTTTTAATTTCGGCTTAAAAAAGTGTGGAAGTGTTATAATTGGTATCAGATTAACATGATCACATAGAAGTGTGTGTTTTATATAGGTTTGAGTTCGCATAACTTTGTTTGTTAGGGGATTATTTGATAAGATCAGCTAGATATTAACATGATGGTCCGCGTGGAGGTCTTAAATGGTGTTGAGCTCCTCCTAAACCTGGTATTAAGTGCCTAATTACTATCTCTTGCCTCATGCAGGGATTGGGTATATGCGTGGCTGACGGAAGCTTTAAATTAGTAGGAAGTAGTAGCAGTATCCTCTAATTTATATTAGTGTAGGGTAAACCACCGAGTAAGGTATTAAGCGATAACTAGGTCCGCCTTGGGTCTTAAGTGATCAAAAGGATTAGCCCTTATCTTATATTGATAGTGAGGGCTTAAGTGGCTATACGGAAATAATTTACCTCCTTATGGAATAGTGACTAGTTGAAACCTCACCTCTTAGTCTTGGTAATAGGTTGAATGGTGGTTTAAAGGCTTCATACTTTTTTCCTAAACGTTCTGTCTCGGTATTTTGATATTGTTATCTTTAGAAATACTACCTTGGGTAATCTTGTTAGTCGTCGTGCATAAATCTTTACAAGGTTAGGTTAGAATTACTGGCACTATTAGATATATGTTTTGGTTGAGACAAAATTGGGTACATTTGTGTACTATAGGCAGTGTTATGCATTTTCTACTCATCAGGACTAGTTATACTGACCCCCCCTCCTCACAACAACTCTTAGTTTTATCTCGAGGAAGGAATGTCTTTGCAGGTGTTCAGTTCAGGTTTTGGTTCCCGTTCTCTCATGGTCGATATCGATGTGGCGATTTATTTTAAGGAAGTTGCTTAGTCAGTATTAGTTATCCTATCTAGTTTCCATTTTGAGTTTATTTTTATCTTAATCTGATTACGCTCATGCTCATTTATTTGCAGGTATTAGATTTATAGGGATTGGGAATTCAAATCCATCAATGCGTGTACTAAATGCCCTGTATTTTTATAAGAATTGTGTTTCAAATGCTCAGAAAGTGTGGGGTTAAGAAAATTTGCAAGTACTAGATTTTTTAAATCCCTTTTTTAAATAAATTATAGATATGTACGAATTGGGAATTGTAAGCCTAAATGCTGTGACAAATTCAGATTTGGGTAGCTTTCAGGTGAGTAGGATATATGTGACACCCTACATTTGTCAAATTTCGACAGAAATCAAAATTCAAACACATCCAAGCATGGTTCATGTAGTATGGTACCTGCAATAAATGAGCATGAGCATAATCAGAGTACTATAAAAGAAAACTCGCATCGGAAACAATATAGGATAACAAGTATTAACTCAAGTAACTACCCTTTTTCAAAGTATGTCACTTTTCCAATACCGAGCATGAAAGAGAACAAGAACCAAAAGTCAAACTTAAGCACCTGTGAGAATCCAACCTTCTCTAGGAAACTTGGGAGGCTGTAATGAGGACGGGGTCAGAACAACAAGTTCTGGTGACTAAGAATGTGCAACACAGGTTATAATAAACGAATGTATCTCGTTTGGTTCAACCCAAGAGGTATGCTTATTAAGGTCAGCAATTCTGGCCTAACCTTGTAAATTTACACACCACTTTACTACCCTTCCCAAAGTAGTATTTCTTAAGTATATTAACGAGATAGGAAGTTTGCACATATTTTTGTGAAGCCTTTATAATAGAGCATAATTGGTTATTTAATCGAGATTGGACCCTAATTATGGGCCTTCTATCTATGTCCACATTCACTATTCTTCACTATTTATTGCCTGACTACCAATGATAGATGAAGTTGGTTCTCCCTGATATTTTAAGATCCCAGGCGGACCGATTGATCATTTATTAACCTTCGATAATGTATTCAACTTTAACATAAACTAGAGCGCATTAGCTACATGCACTACTATTTAAGGCTTCCATCATTCACGCATATACCCTTGCCCCACATAAGGTGATAGAAGGTATTTTATCATTTGTTATACCTTGTACCTGATCTTATTAGATAACCTCCTTAGTTGCTTATAATTTCCCGTAGGATAGGTAATCATATCTGACATTTTAAGTTTCCAGGTTCGGGCAGGCAATATGACACATGCCGTTTACCCCTAAACTGAATGACCTATACCCAGGTGAACTCCTCGACCCAAGCCACTTAAGACCCAAGGTAGTGGACTATACACGAAGATTATCAGTTTGTTTCCCCATTAGTCTTCTACACCTTTCCCTATTTGGATACAGTGGGTTATGTTCTTAAGTCATTCCCATTTAGTCTGTAATGACCCGGATTTTTAGCCGCTGAATTTTGAATATCTAATTTTGTTTTAATTTTTTTTGAAGTAGATATAGTAATAATAAGGAATTTATTTAATAAAACAATATTTAAACGTATAATTTACAATATAATTTAAAACGAGCTCGAAATAGTCGCGTGGTAGTTCGTAATTTACGATATAAACTTCAATTGAATATACATGATCCGATATAAGTTGAATTTCTTCGAAACAAGAAACGTTCGGATCTATTTGATTATTTTTTCTAACGGAAGAGAAAAAATCGAGTTTTAATATTGTAGATTCTGTTTTATATCCAAATCAAATATTTAAATAGTTGATGTAGAATTGTTTATGGACCATAACGGTTTAGTTAATTTAACTAGAGATTTGTTACGAATTTGAACAAGATTTTTTTGAGGCGTAGTTATAATTTAATTTTTAGAATTTTACTGTAATTTTTAATTAATTAAATACGCAACTTTTTACTTGGAGTATTTTGCACCCTATATCAATATTTTGGGGTTTCATGGTATAAGTTAATCTACCGATATTATTATATTTTTGGGATCGTGCTACCTCGCTGGCCATGACCGTATTCTTACTTCTGTCTGTAGTAGCTCGAACATAAATGAAATCTTTGTCCTACGTGTTCACTTAAATGAGTAAAAACTTTTTTCATCACTAAGTTATTGTTAGCAATAGATGAGAAAATCATTTCGTCTTCTATTGATGCACTCATGTATCCAATTAATAATACTCGTAGGGAAACCCACAACATATAGAAAGTCAGGAATGAAACTTGTATTAATCTATTATATGCTTTTTTCAGATTTTGATGTGTTAAAGAGTGTGAGATTGATGAGCATGCCAGAATTTTAAACTTGGTTGACAGTAGGATAAGCTATACAAAGCATACAAACATATATATGGTCTGACACTTTCTGAAATCCTCACGTTAGCGTATCCCACCATATTTTCTATAAATCCTACCATAGCCTTTCATATCCTATAATTTTCAAATTGCCGTTCTTGCCAATATATTCCAATTCCGTGTAGCTCATGGTATCCGATGCTGTGTGCCCAAACTATTACACTGTACACACTGTGTTATCCAAGCTTTCCCATTTCCGTGTACCTCAAGCTATTGACACCGTGGCTACCAAGCTTCTTCTTCCTTAAATACCTTCACCATGTGTCTTCATTCCAATTCGGAAAAACAAAACTGAACTATTGTTTCCAGTAAAACAATCACCACTTCGAAATTCAATAAAAAAATCCTCATCTCCATGCCGATCACCTTCTTATTCAAACTTGGTCTTCCATCTTATAAATCGCAAGTTCAAAAATCTAAAATAAATATGATATCGAATGAAAATTCTTGGTTTTGATTCATCTCCCTTGTGTACTTGAGAGCTTTGAGCTCAAACCATTCAGCTGTGATTTCGTGAGGTTTCAGTTCGCTCCATTTTGTTTGACGCAGGGTTGAGATCGCTATGGATGAGGCTTTCCGGCGGAACTGGGTGTAATGGCCGGGAAATCCGTGCCAATTTGAGCTGACTAATATTCTACACATTCAACTCAAAGTGCATGAAAATTTAGGTCATTAATAGAAAGAAGTTAGAGGATGAGATAGAAAGATAGAACTAATAGAATAGAAGAAGAAGAAGATTACAACTGAACAGTATCAGAGTAAACACGAATCTCACAGCGGAACAATAAAATGTATTATATAACGTAACTTTGAAATAAAAATCTAAATTTGTATATACATACCATTATCAGAGTACAATACATCATATCACAGCGGAAATAATCTCTAACTAATTAATGGTGAAGCCTTCTATTTCCTGCTCCTCTAAGTGAATCTGTAAAAGGCTGAAACACTTGACTGCCCGTACAAATTTGGGCACCCAAGAGTTTAGGGAAAACACAAACAAAATAAACTCTGGGTCAGTCATGGGACTGGTGTGAGTAAATTCCAACCATACTGTTTAACTTTGAAAATCATTTTGAAACAAATGGATAATAGTAAGACCAGCCCACACATAAACATGGACGGTTTTTTACCTTACAATAACCCAACATATTCTTGATATCAAAACCAGTGATATTATGATAATGTATAAACAAATAAATATCCAAGTAGAGGAACGCTTGCATCTCACGCTCCACATATATATAGTATAAAATCATAAACCACAGGCGCTTATTGGAGAATGGATTCCAACAGACACGGTATGGGAGCACCTTCCGAATAGTGTAATCTAGAGGGGATACACTCAGGGTTCAACAAGAATGTCTTGCAACCCGACCACACATGACCGACCACTAACTTAGCTTGAGTATATCGAATATATTTCCACCAGGGTTGTAGTCCATCCAACCGTCATCCGAAGATACAGAATCAAAAAGAAGTATAAATATGAATTTTCTCTAGATCGATGACAATACACCCTGCTTGGGGATGACCCAACAAGCCATGCTACCTAGCCCAACTTTTGTTACTTCCTGGTTGTGAGGCTAGAGGCTATGTCTATCTTCAGAACGTATGATCACCATTCACTTTGAATGCCACATCGTCAAATCCGTAATCACATATTGATTACACAAATGCACACTGGGTGTAGAATAAAGAGAAGTTAACTTCTCCCCACCAACTTGGTATATTCGTAAAATCAACGATGTGACCGTTGGAAAAACTCTGCAGACACTCGTCCACACAAGTTGTCCTGGGACTGGACAAACAAAAAGCATCATTTCTGGAACTGTACGACCCTTGTATTTAACTCCATCTTCAATTATCTTCAGCATAATATAATTCACAGCGCTTATGCCTATACGGAGTGGTTTTCAGATAATAAATCCAACAGGTCTCTCCGTATTGACAACGATGGTCAAAACACTTCGATAGTCGGTTATTTAACTATCGGAGTAAAAACAATCATTCACTCAAATGTATAACTCGACATCACACAAACATGGGTACTTTTAACTTTCGTTTTTATTATTCGAATTCCCATATCTTACTAAATATTTCTCAAATCCCGTTTTACCCTTTTCACATTCTTGGAAAACATTCCCAGTTATTATAACCTCTTATTCTCCCGTCTTTCAGATGTATACGTTATTAATGTTTGAAACATTTCCATTCATTTTACGTTCTTTATAGTCTACACTTGGATAATATACACTATCTACATTGGAAAAATACTCCAATTTCATTATAAATATTTTAATCTGCCAGGCGTTCGCTTTAAAACATTATACACTTTAAATGTGAATATCATTTCTATTATAAATCTGAACTCCTTTATCAAATAACTCTTTATTCAAGTACTAATTACCCTTATCTTGATTACTGAATCTCTTTCATAACTTTATATTCCAAATCCACTTTATAAACTCTGTTCTCTAAGTCAACTTCTTATTAAATCAATATCAAGATTATAACCAAATACTGATTACCTGTCCTATTATAATTTATTGGTTTGAGCTAAATATTAACGATCCTATCAGATTATAACTCCTAAAATAACTTACTTTAATACATTTGACTTTGTCGAATTCTAGTTCCAAATCCTAGTGGTTTAATTCTAATTACATTTGGAACATCGAAATGCTGCCATCATTTCCTGATACGATTCTCCAATTTCTATTTCTAAACTTATTCTTATATTTTCTTTGGGCATACACCGTTACCTATTTCTTTTAGAATAAGTGGATTTTCAAATCAAACTGTTTCATTCCCTAGGAAGTGCTGCTATATATAAAAATCACGCTAAAGTTTGGTTAACAGCGTTAATTTATCGCTATAGTAAAAACTTGCAATACGCTGTAATATTCTCTTTATAACTAATTTCAACATTCCAGTCACACTTACCTTGTCAACAACGTTATTTTATCGTCATAGTTCAAACTTGTCATACGCTGTAATATTCTCCGTTATAACTAATCTTGATATAACTGTCACGCTAAAGCCTAATCAACAGCGTTTATTTTATAGCTATAGTTCTAAGACTTGCAATACGCTGCCATATTCCTTTTATACAGATTTTGACATCTCTTTTCGTTACAAATTGATATCGTTCCTCGATAATAGTGAAGCCATTCAAGTTGGGGTATTTTATTTACCTCTCAGACCTTGATCGACGACGTTCTTACCTTAGAATAGATATAAGTCTGTATTCTATTTCCTTATTACTTATAATATTCATCAAATCGTATCTCCTTGTTTTATTTTGGAATATGGTAACACCATATTCATACTTTGAAATCTTCGTTGTTTATGATTATTTATTTTAAACATTTACTCTTCGCTTTAACTTCATTTCACAGTTCTATTTATTATTTTCTTTACAAGGACCCATTTAATCTAATAATCATTTCTCAATAAAACAGTTGATTTAAATCAACTTTATTCCATCAGTAAATTCGTTAACTGATTTTAATTACTTCATACCATTAGATTAATATATTTAATCTAATAATATTTCTAAATTGTTTGTCTTACAATAATTATCCCAAATATTTAATCGTAGTATAATTTCTACTTTATAAACTCATTTAAATGTCAACAATCGTTTTTATTTACTTTATAAAAACGAACTCTAAAATACTGGTTTATAATAGAACTTCTACTATAATTTAAAACTTCGCTTTAATTATAAAATATATAATTTTTATAATTATCTTCGTTGATTTACCTGACGGTCAATCAACTTCAAAATGATGGGTTTATGGTCATCTATTGTCACTTTCTAAATTGATATCGTTTATTTATTAAATCAAACGAATGTCGAATTCCTATTCAACATCAACATTCACATGGGGTTTTACTGTCATTTGGGTTCAAACAATGCATAACAAGCAGTACATATAATTATCGAGGAATCCGGTCGGATTCCTCCAACCGGTTTCCACATCCATAGATGTTAGTCAACACAATTAATACTGATTTCATACTAGGGAATATTATAATCGACGGAATCAGTATCCAACATATGCAACGATATATATTTCAACCTATTTAATTGTGATCTACCTAAACGACCATCACACAGTATTCAACAAACATTAAAATATAACTAAAATATTTTAAATAGGTCAGAGTGAGTGAATTTACTCACCTTTGCGCGTTAACTGTTAAATAACGATTTGCGTCAATTTGATTCGCCCATTCCTTTTAACAGATCATTTCTTCGAACCTTGCAATCCCATCACCTGTATTTCGAAGCTGGCGTCTCCCATTCCTCATGGAGATTCTTTTCCTGAAAACCCAAACAAAATATCTCAACATACTCCTCTATGTCATCTCTCCTTAACTGTCTACCCATATGCTTCAACTCGAGCTCGCACCAACTCTTCATTCCCGTTCGTACAATAAACAAACCCCGCGCCATTGTGTATCATCGAAATCCTCACCATAAGTGCCTCCGAGTTGCCCAACTCTTGCTACTTCTCCTCTGGTATATTCATGAACCCTTGTTCCTTCCATATTATCCAAGAAACCCAACTTCGCACCCTCATCTCGCTAACATACACCCCATGAAAGCTGGTCAACCCATTCGTATCCTTCAGATGAGAACTCTCACTGTCTTTCCTCCGTCCTTCAAACAGTAGAATACTGAAAATTTTATTCTCTTTTGCGCCATGAACCGACACCTCAGTACTGGTTCAAGACTGCCTACGAAGTGATGTCCATTTACTATCCGTCGCCCGATTCGACACGCCCGTACAGTTACCGAGCAACTTTGCTTACACATTAGCTACACTTCCTCATTTTCGCCATTATTTTTTTCTGCTACTTCTGACCTTCTCCTTTCCTGCATAACACGCCATGACTGAATACCCCACTCCCTGTAGCTCTATGTAAAAGCCATTCCAGCACTTCTGTTCAAGATATAGTTCCTCACGCATGCTGTACACAATAGTGGCATCATTCCTGCTGCTCACGCACCCCAGGGTCCTCGCGTCCAAACAGTTGTTGTTCTTGTCTTTAGAAGTAGCGAATTCTTTTGGATAGGATTTGCTCCAAATTTCCATTAGCGGTTTCACCATTTTAAACAGCTCGTCGTTCCACGTTGTACCCGAGACCGCGAAACTCTTTTGCAATGAAATACATCCGTTCCATTATGCTTCCTCCCATAACCATAAGCTTCCAGCTCCTACTACATCATGCTTTCTTATTAACGTACACGCAAGCCTCCAGGAGGATCACCCATTGCCATTCGTTTCTACCCCAATGATTCTCCTCTCTACAGCCGTACTTACTCTCTTCTGTCTATGAAACTGGGAAGGGCGAAAAGAATGAGGGGAAAAGAAATGAACGAGGAAATGGCGTAAGTGGATCAAATAACATATAGATGAGTGTTTCCGTGGTTTGCACGCATAAAGGTGTGCTTAGGCAATAGGTAGATATGTGTTTTTCTTTGTGATGAAGCATTAGGTCTGCTGTTGCATATCACTTCCTCTCCATGCTGTTGAAAGTGACGTGAAACATACCATGATGGAAATGGAAGCTACAGGCTATACGATCTATATGTATTTTTTTAGTTATAGGGTTGTATTCCCTTAACCATGAAGAAATAGGAAGGAGTTATAGGTCTGTCGATAGCATGTTGTATTATAACTTAGTAGCTAGGGTATTCCTTGGACGTTAAGCAAACATTTCAAAAGTAGTTGTACAGGAAATTGGACGTGCTGTCTCTCCTCCTAGTATAGGATAGGGACTGCATGATAGAACAATTCATGCTATGGTATCCTAAGGCTAGGCATTTATTTATGTTTTCTTCTTAGCTAAGGAAGTCTATTTTTATATTTTCGTTTATTTACTCATATATGTATATTTAATATTCTAGTGGTACCGGTTACAAAGAACTTTATTCATTTCTCGACTGTTATAGACAGAAATGAGAACACCATCGTGACGAACGAGGTGTCCCGACCCCAGAAGTAAAATAATACCGGTAGATTAAATCATATTTTGAAATCCCGAAATACCGATACAGGGTGCAAAATACTCCAAATAAAAAGTTGCATATTTAATTAATTAAAAATTAAATTATCACTACGCCCCCAAAAGAACCTTGTCCAAATTCGTATCCGATACCTAGTTATTTCAAATAAACTGTTACGGTCGATATATGAATCTATAGCGACTTTCTGAATATTTGATTTGGACATATCTTGCAATCTATATGACGAAATCTTGGTTTTTCACTTCTATTAGAAAAATACAGTTCAACAGATTCCAACGTTTCTTGTTTCGCAGAAATCCAATTTAAAACGAGTCCTGTACACTCAGTTGAAGTTTAGAACGTTAAATTACGAACTGCAGCGTCGTTATGAGCTCGATTATAATTAATATATATTTTTATATGTTCAACTTCGTTTTAATTAATATATAAATTCACTTATATTCTGAATTCAATATTTAAACTGATTTAAATATTCAAATACGAACCGACAAAAATGCGGGACGTTACAGTCCTTCCCCTTAAAATAATTTCATCCTCGAAATTGCTAAGATAGGGAAAATGCTACAATCTCTGTTATAAACAAGTTAAAAATCCTTTTGGTTTACTTCATAATTTCAGTTTCAACTGAACTGATTAATCATAATTTAAAATATTAATTCCTTCTTATTTTGAATATTTTCAAAATTCTGAAAATTTTCTAACACCTCAAATTTTCGGAGAATTTTGCCAGCATCTCCTCTGCATGGCTCATTCGGTACTACAACAACTTGCCACTCTGGGCCTTCTCTAATCTAAAAAAAAATCAAACAGCCAAATGGCTTGCCCAAACCGACTCATGAAAATCTCATACTCGTATATAAATGTACCTTCTCTACTGGGCATTCAACTCTATCTCTGCCATCTGCTATCAAACCAGCATATATCCAAACATTTACAACTGATCTCCAATCAATTTATTTTCCAATCCAATCATTCGCATTTACTCAGCCAAATTTCTATTTCAACTCCAATTCCATTTACTGATTTATTTCTCAAATCAGTTATCTTCATCCCCAAATTCAAAATTCGATTCTTATTCTTCAAGAATCAATTCATTTTTATAACTCGAATTTCCAATATTTCTCTTTTACAATCTCCATTCTGGATCGTTCCCAAATTCAGTCCAACTTTGTTTATCTTAGTTTATGTTCCACTTTTACCCTTTTAACTCCATACGTTAAATTTTTATTTCAGAATTCAAATTCCTGGGATTTATTTCAAATCGGTTTGAAATCATATATAATTCAAAACATTTGAATTTTCTGACAACTTTTTTCTCAAACAATACAAAATAAAATTTTTGGTAGTAATCCATCACTTACCAGCTCGAAAATGAACACCAATAATGTCGCTATCATCATCGGAATTTATTTTCCAACCATCGAAGTGAGTTCAATACTATATTGCTTTAAAAACTCATTTATAATCACTCTATTTTTGAAATTACTTCAAAATATCTTTCATAGTACTTGGAAAACAATTTCAAATCTCCCAGGATTTTAAAATTCCTATATATTTAATCCAAATATTATTTCAATTCTTTTCCAAGTTTCCAAAGTTCTATTTCAATTCTGGTTCTAAATTCAAATTCAGTTCATCTGGTTTTGCATATTATACTGATATAATATTTCGATCGGTTATTTATATAACCAACTCAATTATAAACCTTACTTGATCATAATAACGATCAATACTATAATAATCGCAAGATATATACTCCTTTTTATATCAAAATATAATTTGGGTAAAATTATTTCATTTACCCTCTTTTCAAAACATGCTGTGTCGAATTACTCTGTTCAAGCGTTTAGAAACACCTATCGACACAGTTTGCATTACTGTTTCGACCAGAATTCATAAATCACTCGATTGACCAGTCAACATAGTATAAAACAATTTTTATATTAATTTACAAATACGCGCTCATATATATATACACAAACTCAATCTAGAGTACTACTAACTCCATTTTTATTGAGTTACGCCACAGAGCCAAGGTAATAGCTTAACCTTCAGCTCTGATACCAACTGTAATGGCCAGGAAATCCGTGCCAATTTGAGCTGACGAATATTCTACACATTCAACTCAAAGTGCATGAAAATTCAGGTCATTAATAGAAAGAAGTTAGAGGATGAGATATAAAGATAGAACTAATAGAATAGAAGAAGAAGAAGATTACAACTGAACAGTATCAGAGTAAACACGAATCTCACAGCTGAACAATAAAATGTATTATATAACATAACTTTGAAATAAAAATCTGAATTTGTATATACATACCATTATCAGAGTACAATACATCATATCACAGCGGGAATAATCTCTAACTAATTAATGGTGAAGCCTTCTGTTTCCAGCTCCTCCAAGTGAATCTGTAAAAGGCTGAAACACTTGACTGCCCGTACAAATTTGGGCACCCAAGAGTTTAGGGAAAACACAAAAAAAATAAACTCTGGGTCAGTCATGGGACTGGTGTGAGTAAATTCCAACCATACTATTTAACTTTGAAAATCATTTTAAAACAAAAGGATAATAGTAAGACCAGCCCACACATAAACATGGACGGTTTTTTTACCTTACTATAACCCAACATATTCTTGATATCTAAACCAGTGATATTATGATAATGTCTAAACAAATAAATATCCAAGTAGCGGAACGCTTGCATCTCACGCTCCACATATATATAGTATAAAATCATAAACCGCAGGCGCTTATTGGAGAATGGATTCCAACAGACATGGTATGGGAGCACCTTCCGAATAGTGTACTCTAGAGGGGATACACTCAGGGTTCAATAAGAACGTCTTGCAACCCGGCCACACATGACCAACCACTCATTTAGCTTTAGTGTATCGAATATATTGCCACCACGGTTGTAGGCCATCCAACCATCATCCGAAGATACAGAATCGAAAAGAAGTATAAATATGAATTTTCTCTAGATCGGTGACAATAAACCCTGCTTGGGGATGACCCAACTAGCCATGCTGCCTAGCCCAACTTTTGTTACTTCCTGGTTGTGAGGCTAGAGGCTATGTCTATCTTCAGAACGTCTGATCACCATTCACTTTGAATGCCACATCGTCAGATCCGTAATCACATATTGATTACACAAATGCACACTGGGTGTAGAATAAAGAGAAATTAACTTCTCCCCACCAACTTGGTATATTCGTAAAATCAACGGTGTGACCGTTGGAAATACTCGGTCAGACACTCGTCCATACAAGTTGTCCTGGGACTGGACAAACAGAAAGCATCATTTCTGGAATTGGACGACCCTTGTATTTAACTCCGTCTTCAATTATCTTCAGCGTAATATAATTCGCAGCGCTTATGCCTATACGGAGTGGTTTTCGGATAATAAATCCAAACAGTCTCTCCGTATTGACAACGATGGTCAAAACACTTCGATAGTCGGTTATTTAACTATCGGAGTAAAAACAAACATTCACTCAAATGTATAACTCGACATCACACAAACATGGGTACTTTTAACTTTCGTTTTTATTATTCGAATTCCCATATCTTACTAAATATTTCTCAAATCCCGTTTTACCCTTTTCACATTCTTGGAAAACATTCCCAGTTATTATCAACTCTTATTCTCCCGTCTTTCAGATGTATACGTTATTAATGTTTGAAACATTTTCATTCTTTTTACGTTCTTTATTTTCTACACTTGGATTATATACACTATCTACATTGGAAAAATATTCCAATTTCATTATAAACATTTTAATCTGCCAGGCGTTCACTTTAAAACATTATTCACTTTAAATGTGAATATCATTTCTATTATAAATCTGAACTCCTTTATCGAATAACTCTTTATTCAAGTACTAATTACCCTTATCTTGATTACCGAACCTCTTTCATAACTTTATATTCCAAATCCACTTTATAAACTCTGTTCTCTAAGTCAACTTCTTTTTAAATCAATATCAAGTTTATAACCAAATACTAATTACCTGTCCTATTATAATTTATTGGTTTGAGCTAAATATTAACGATCCTATCAGATTATAACTCCTAAAATAATTTACTTTAATACATTTAACTTTTTCGAATTCTAGTTCCAAATCCTAGTGGTTTAATTCTAATTACATTTCGAACATCGAAATGCTGCCATCGTTTCCTGATACGATTCTCCAATTTCTATTTCTAAACTTATTCTTATATTTTCTTTGGGCATACACCGTTACCTATTTCTTTTAGAATAAGTGGATTTTCAAATCAAACTGTTTCATTCCCTAGGAAGTGCTACTATATATAAAAATCACGCTTAAGTTTGGTTAACAACGTTAATTTATCGCTATAGTAAAAACTTGCAATACGCTGTAATATTCTCTTTATAACTAATTTCAACATTACAGTCACACTTACCATGTCAACAGCGTTATTTTATCGTTATAGTTCAAACTTGTCATACGCTGTAATATTCTCCGTTATAACTAATCTTGATATAACAGTCACGCTTAAGCCTAATCAACAACGTTTATTTTATCGCTATAGTTCTAAGACTTGCAATACGCTACCATATTCCTTTTATACAAATTTTGACATCTCTTTTCATTACAAACTGATATCGTTCCTCGATAATAGTGAAGCCGTTCAAGTTAGGGTATTTTATTTACCTCTCAGACCTTGATCGATGACGTTCTTACCTTAGAACATATATAAGTCTGTATTCTAATTCCTTATTACTTATAATCTTCATCAAATCGTATCTCCTTGTTTTATTTTGGAATATGGTTTTGTAACACTATATTCGTACTTTGAAATCTTCGTTGTTTATGATTATTTATTTTAGACATTTACTCTTCGCTTTAACTTCATTTCACAGTTCTATTTATAATTTTCTTTATAAGGACCCATTTAATCTAATAATCATTTCTCAATAAAACAGTTGATTTAAATCAACTTTATTCCATCAGTAAATTCGTTAACTGATTTTAATTACTTCGTACCATTAGATTAATATATTTAATCTAATAAAATTTCTAAATTGTTTGTCTTACAATAATTATCCCAAATATTTAATCGTAGGATAATTTCTACTTTATAAACTCACTTAAATGTCAACAACCATTTTTATTTACTTTATAAAAACGAACTCTAAATACTGGTTTATAATAGAACTTCTATTATAATTTAAAACTTCGCTTTAATTATAAAATATATAATTTTTATAATTATCTTCGTTGATTTACCTGACGGTCAATCAACTTCAAAACGATGGGTTTATGGTTGTCTATTGTCACTTTCTAAATTGATATCGTTTATTTATTAAATCAAACGAATGTCGAATTCCTATTCAACATCAGCATTCACATGGGGTTTTACTGTCATTTGGGTTCAAACAGTGCATAACAAGCAGTACATATAATTATTGAGGAATCCGGTCGGATTCCTCCAACCGGTTTTCGCATCCATAGATGTTAGTCAATACAATTAATATTGATTTCATACTAGGGAATATTATAATCGACGGAATCAGTATCCAACATATGCAATGATATATATTTCAACCAATTTAATTGTGATCTAACATAAACGACCATCACACAGTATTCAACCGAAATTAAAATATAATTAAAATATTTTAAATAGATCAGAGTGAGTGAATTTACTCACCTTTGTGCATTAACCTTTAAATAACGATTTGCGTCAATTAGATTCGCCCGTTCCTTTTAACAGATCATTTCTTCGAACCTTGCAATCCCATCACCTGTATTTCAAAGCTGGCGTCTCCCATTCCTCATGGCGACTCTTTTCCTGAAAACCCAAACAAAATCTCTCAACATACTCCTATATGTCATCTCTCCTTAACTGTCTACCCATACGCTTCAACTCGAGCTCGCACCAACTCTTCATTCCCATTCGTACAGTAGACAAACCCCGCGCCACTGTGTATCATCGAAATCCTCACTATAAGTGCCTTCGAGTTGCCCAACTCTTGTTACTTCTCCTCTGGTATATTCATGAACCCTTGTTCCTTCCATATTATCCAAGAAACCCAACTTCGCAGCCTCATCTCACTCACATACACCCCATGAAAGCTGGTCAACCCATTCGTTTCCTTCAGATGAGAACTCTCACTGTCTTTCCTCCGTCCTTCGAACAGTGGAATACTGAAACTTTTATTCTCTTTTGCGCCATGAACCGACACCTCAGTACTGGTTCAAGACTGCTTATGAAGTGATGTCCGTTTACTATCCGTCGCCCGCTTCGACACGCCCGTACAGTTACCGAGCAACTTTGCTTACACAGTAGCTACACTTCCTCATTTTCGCCATTAATTTTCTTCTGCCACTTCTGACCTTCTCCTTTCCTGCATAACACGCCATGACTGAATACCCCACTCCCTCTAGCTATATGTAAAAGCCATTCCAGCAGTACTGTTCAAGACCAAGTTCCCCACGCATGTAGTACACAATAGTGGCATCATTCCTGCTGCTCACGCACCCTAGGGTCCTCGCGTCCAAACAGTAGCTGTTCTTGTCTTCAGAAGGAGCGAATTCTTTTGGATAGGATTTGCTCCAAATTTCCATTAGCGGTTTCACCATTTTAAACAGATCGTCGTTCCACGTTGTACCCGAGACCGCGAAACTCTTTTGCAATGAAATACATCCGTTCCATTATGCTTCCTCCCATAACCGTAGGCTTCCAGCTCCTACTACATCACACTTTCTTATTAAAATACATGCAAGCCTCTAGGAGGATCACCCATTGCCATTCGTTTCTACCCCAATGATTCTCCTCTCCGCTGCCGTACTTACTCTCTTCTGTCTATGAAACTGGGAAGGGCGAAAAGAATGAGGGGGGAAGAAATGAACGAGGAAATGGCGTGAGTGGATCAAACAATATATAGATGAGTGTTTCTGTGGTTTGCACGCATAAAGGTGTGCTTAGGCAATTGGTAGATATGTGTTTTTGTTTGTGATGAAGCATTAGGTTTGATGTTGCATATCTCTTCCTCTCCATGCTGTTGAAAGTGATGTGAAACATACCATGATGGAAATGGAAGCTACAGGCTATATGATCTATATGTATTTTTTTAGTTATAGGGTTGTATTCCCTTAACCATGAAGAAATAGGAAGGAGTTATAGGTCTGTCGATAGCATGTTGTATTATAACTTAGTAGCTAGGGTATTCCTTGGACGTTAAGCAAATATTTCAAAAGTAGTTGTACAAGAAATTGGACGTGCTGTCTCTCCTCCTAGTATAGGACAGGGACTGCATGATAGAACAATTCATTCTATGGTATTCTAAGGCTAGGCATTTATTTATGTTTTCTTCTTAGCTAAGGAAGTCTATTTTTATATTTTCGTTTATTTACTCATATATGTATATTTAATATTCTAGTGGTACCGGTTACAAAGAACTTTATTCATTTCTCGACTGTTATAGACAGAAATGAGAACACCATCGTGACGAATGAGGTGTCCCGACCCCAGAAGTGTAATAATACCTGTAGATTAAATCATATTTTGAAATCCCGAAATACCGATACAGGGTGCAAAATACTCCAAATAAAAAGTTGCATATTTAGTTAATTGAAAATTACAGTAAATTCTAAAAATTGAATTATCACTACGCCCCAAAAGAACCTTGTCCAAATTCGTATCCAATACCTAGTTATTTCAAATAAACTATTACAGTCGATATATGATTCTATAACGACATTCTGAATATTTGATTTGGTATCTTGCAATCTATATGACGAAATCTTGGTTTTTCACTTCTGTTAGAAAAATACAGTTCAACAGATTCCAACGTTTCTTGTTTCGCAGAAATCCGATTTAAAATGAGTCCTGTACACTCAGTTGAAGGTCAGAACGTTAAATTATGAACTGCAGCGTCGTTATGAGCTCGATTATAATTAATATATATTTTTATATGTTCAACTTCATTTTAATTAATATATAAATTCACTTATATTCTTAGTTCAATATTTAAACTGATTTAAATATTCAAATACGAACCGACAAAAATGCGGGAGTTACACTGGGTTAGGGGATGGCAAGCGTGGCGTTCTAGGTGGTCACGGCAAGCCAGAAAGCTAATTCGATTGGAGGTCCTGGGGTGGAGCAGTAAGGTTGGTAGTCGCGGTATAGGAGGTGCAGTTCTGTAATCCGATGGAAGCAGTTGAAGATTAATTCACGAAATGGGATTGTATATGAGGCAAAGAGGCAAAGTGGTTGGTATTGGTGAATTTTTTGGGGGTTAGCAACAACAGGATTCGTTGTTTTCATCTGTACAACATATGGAAGGATGTATTCGATCTATTCATGTTGTGATAGGATAGAAGATGATTTAAGGGGGTAAAATTTGATGGGATCCAATTGACAAATGATGAAGGAATGAGAGTGTGGTTTGGTGAAGAAAACATGACCATGGAGAGGAGTTCACGGGTGTTAAAGCTGAGAAGAAGAAGGTGCCATTATTTTTTTTAGAATTAATCAGCGCATAATTAAATACTTACTGTGTTATCACAAATAATGCATGGTCATATATGATAGTCCAGTTAAGAGTAAAAGTAGAGACTGAAATGGGAAAAAGTGAGTTCTACCTCGGATAACTCTAAACACTGGGTTAATACTACTTCTAATTAAAGGCATCCTTGTTTTGTAAGTGTTATGGGGATGAATTCCCGTATAAAATTTTAGGCTTGATATAATTGCTTTGACAGAACATAAGCAATTCGGTTCTGATATGAATGAAGTTGGCTTGGTTATGTTGAAGAAGTTTAGAAGCCAGTTGATGTCAATGTTTCAAATAATAATAAAAGAAAAAGGGAAAGATAGAGGCAACATTCAAATGATATAGAAAGCATTGTACATGAAGGAGGAAGAAGCCTTAGAAGAGTGACGTAGATTTAAGTAGTAAAAGGAAGTCACGACGTCTTATTTTCATTAATCATGGTAATTAAAAGTTTAATGATGTGTTAATTAATTATGAATTAATTTAATTCATAGTAATGTTATAATAACTACAATTAATTCATTTGTGATTAGAATTGGATAAATAAAGTATGTTGGAATCATAGCGAGGGGATCTACGTTGTAGAGCTAATGTGACTGAAAACAGAGCAACTGGAACTTCATGATAAAATCAAACACTTGTTTGATTGTAAGCGAAATAAAAAGGAGCATTGTCAACTGCAAAACAAGGTGAGTAAAGTCACTAACTCTGACTTGTTTATATTTTTATATAAACAAGTTTAAAATTTATTTACAGAAATTTTATACTGTGTGATGGTTGGTTGGTTGAATAGTTGATAAAATTGGCTGAAGTGGTTGATATGATTGCATCGTTAATCGATTATCAGTTCTGACATTTTATACTGATGTGAGATTAATATTTTTGATTAACATCTGTGGATGCAGGGAAACAGGTTGGAGGAATCCAACTAGATTCCTCATCATTTATTTTATTGTGTTTGCATTAGTTGTGACCTATGCTTTGATATATTAACTGCAATTGATCATATTGTGTTTAAATATCACTGGCCCTAGAATTTGGTATTTAAATACCATAAAATATTTTCGATTATAGAAAAAGATATTTGAGTTTTAAAAAGGATTTTTTTTTTCAAAAATAGAAATGAAATTTCGAAAAGAGTTGAAACTAAAACATGTAAATAGAGAAACAAGAAGTTATTCATAAACGAGAATATAAATTAAGTGAATTATTTATCAATGGATAAATTGAAATAGAAATTCAAATTAGAATTTATATGGAAAAATGGAAAATGGTTTTTGAAACCAATATTTGAAATTAATTTGAATTCAACGAAGGGTGTTGAATATTATTAAATCTTTGATTAACTATAATTAAAGTAATTATCGAGTTGGTTATCGGTAATAAAGTTAATTGTTATTTAATAAGCTTTTAAAAGCGATAATTATACTATTTTTAGTTAATAGCAAAGTCAACAATTTTTAATATAGTTAATAATAAGGTTAATTGTTATTTTAATTAATAATAATTAAAACAATGATTTTAATTGCAGATTCAATTAAGAAATGATTTGGTGGCACTATAGTTTGATCAAGGAGTTGATAAGAGTTTCATAAAGGGATTTGTAATCATAGTTTTAAATGAGATTTGTAAATGGGATTTTTTGGTATATGTAGAGACTTAAATAAGGCTTCTCCTTAATTTTTAAATTAAGTAAAGAAATTCAATGGAATGAAACTTTTAAGGAAGATGGTCAATAGGGTAATAGACTAAAATGTGTTAATGATTTTAGAATGAAATCTAAGCTAAGTGGTGAAAAGATGGTAAACAGATTAGTATAAGTGATTAATCCAAACAAGGTTTAAATGAAGATTTTAAAACCAAAGTGTTGACTTTAATTGGATTAAGAAAAACACTTTAATTGAAATAAAAAAATTAAAATGCAAAGGAAAACACATATAATAGTTTTATGTTAAACATTGATAAATGGATTTTTGAAACAAAATCTAAGGAAAGAGGTTTTGTTCTAAAGAAGCTGGAAACCGGATTTTTATCCGTATATAGCCTTTTTCTTATGAGTTTCGACAAACAGAATAGTATATGTCGGCATTGTTTGAATCCAAACATTTTGACTATCTTTTAAAAATGAACAATGGAAGCGTGTGCGTCGCACACAGTACTTTGTTCAAAACAGCGATTATAACGTTACTGTTATATTAGATATTTTTTAAATCTAAACAGCGATTTTAACATTGCTATTATAACAAATGTTCTATAAAGCTAAACAGCGATTGTAACGCTATCGTTGAAATAAATGTTTTATAAATTAAATAGTCGGAAATAGTGATTATAACGCTTCCGTTATAATCAATATTTTTCCGTAAATGAAGTGGATTCTTAGATTGAACCTGAGAGTCACGATATTCTATTTGAAGTTGTGAGCTTTGGCTATTTCAAAGTTGAGAATGTTGTTCAATTAAGGTCTAAGAGGTAATTATACCCCAACTTGATTGACTTCATGATTGATGGAGAAATGGTTAAGGTTCGATAGTGAAGATTGGTTAGCAATACGATTAGTTAATAAATGATTAATGGTTTTAGTTAGAATAACGATTTATAACGTCATGTTAATTTAAAGGAATTTTGAAATGTCTCCCCGAATAAAATGAGAGATATTTTATATGCATTGAAAATGAAATGAATTGGTCAATCAGGTACTAAGAAATGGAATGTAGAAATATTTTTGGATATTAATAAAGTATATTTTCTGAATATAGAAAATAAGGAATCGTGAATATATAGAATTGTTTTCTAACTGGAATAAGAGATATTTTCTCGAATAAAGAAATTAGGATATTTAAAATGTTTTACAAGAATCGAGAGAGAAAATCAAGCTTTGAAAAGATAGGAAAGATGGAAATTTGGAATTGATAACAAAATAAGGAATTTATATAAATAGGGGCTAGTATTGCTTGATGGTTGATCGGTAGAATTTCTATTTGGAAATAGGGTTGTTGGTTGAATGGATGTTCCTAATCACCGACTATCAAAGTTTTTATTTACTTTATACCTCCATTGTCAATACGGAGAGACCGGGATCAGATTTAATATTTGAAAACCACTCTATATTGGCATAAGCATTACGAATCAACTTATGTTGAAGAGATTATGAAGACAGAGTAAAGTGCAAGGGCTATTCTGTTAATCCTAGGTAGAAATTGCCTAAGATGGATTAATAGAATGGTGCCTTCGGTTTGTCCAGACCCAGGACAACTTGTAAGGATGAGTGTCTGACCGAGTATTTCCAAAGGGATTACGTACATTGCAAAGAAGGTAAACTTCTTTAGCCTAACAATCTGAGTATTTTTGTGGGAATCAATTATTGATTTCTGATGATCTAACAATGTGGCATTCAAAGTGAATGGTGACCTGATGTTCTGGAAGATAATTTAAACCTCAAGCCTCACAACAGGAAATTGACAAAAAGCGGGCAGGCAGCATAGCTATGTGGGTCACTACTATTAGGATGTATGATCACCTATCAAGAGAAATTCCATTTACTTCTTTAATCTATTGATGTTGTCCCTTTTGGGAAACGGTTGCTGATCCCAACCGTTGGTGATATACATTCGATACACTCAAGCGAAATGAGTGGTCGGTCATGTGTGGGTCGGGTTGCAAGACTTTCTTGTTGAACCCAGTGTATTCTCCTCTAGAGATACACTATCGGACGGTAGTTCCATACCTTGTCATGTTGGAAATCCAATCTCCAATAAGCGCCCTGCGGTTTTTGATTTAATATTATATATGGAGCGTGAGATGCAAGCGTTCCGCTAGATTCTATTTATTTGATGTAGACACTATTATAATATCACTGGATTTGGTATTAGAAATATTTTTGGTTATCGTAAGGTAAAAACCATCCGTGTTTACGTGTGGATAGGTCTTACGATTATCATTTCTTTTGAAAAGGATTTTGAAAGTTAAACCAATGGTTGGAGTTTACTCACACCAGTCCCTTGACTAACCCAGAGTTATTTTGTTTTCCCTAAACTCTTGGGTGCCCAAATTTGTACGGGAAGTCAAGTAATCGGGATTTTTTTTAGATTCACTTGGAAGGGCAGGAGGCTTCAACAGTTAGCTATAGACTATCATATGTTTCCGGTGTGTACTATGTTGTATCTGGAAACAAGTGTTTATAACTGGTCCAGAGATAACTGTTGTGCTCTGATGATGGTATGTATATAAAGTTATTGATTTGTATTTCGAAGTTTATGTTATCTAATATATTTTATTCGTTCCGCTGTGAGTATGTGATCTTCGCTTTCTTCTATTCTAATATTTCTTTCTTTCTATTTCTCATCCTCTAACTTCTCTCTAATAATGATTTGTATTTATGTGCAATTTGGGTTGGACGAGTGGTGTAATTAGTCGACCCGAAGAGTACGGAAATTCGGGCCATTACATTTGGTATCAGAGCTGAAGGTTGAGTGATAACCTTGGCTCTGTGGCGTGACTCAATAGAGATGAGGTTAGTAATACCCTAGATTGAGCTTGAGTGTATATATATCAGCACGTATTTGTAGATTGGATGTAAAATTGTTTTTATATTGTATTGATTGATTTATCGAATGGTTTACGAATTCTGGTCGATACAGGATGTACAATTGTATCGATAGCTGTTTCTTAACTCTCGAACAAAGCAATTTGATACAATATTGTTTTAAAATTGGTAAATAAAGTAATTTGCCCAAAAACTATTTTTGATATAAAAGGAGTAATTTTTGAAATATTATAGTATATGGATGTGTTGATTGTTATTACAATCAAATGAAATTATGAAATATTGAAATGGTTATATAATTTGTATACGGATAATGTATACAAATGAGATAAACCAAGATTAAATTCAAACCAGAATTGGAATTTAAATTCCGGGTGTTTATAAAATATTTTCTGAAATATTATAAAGTAATATAACATTACTTTAAAGTATTTTTGAATAATAAGGGTTTAAATGGATTTTTAAAGGGATTAAGCAGTGAAATCACTTCAGTGGCGAGAAAAAAATTCTGATAATGGGTCGCAACATTATTAGTATTCATTTTCAAGTTTTTGAGTGATAGATTGCTACCATAGTAATTTGGGAATGAAAAATTTATTTGAAAAGGACAAGATGTTTTAGAAATTCAAATTTTTTCGAACTAAGTTGATTATAAATATATGTATATATGTATGATTTCAAACTAATTTGAAATAAAATCCAGGAATTTGAATTCTGAAATTAAAATTTAACTTGTATAAATTGAATAGATTGAAATGGTAAAGATGTATCAAATGAATGAAAATTTAACTTACGTTAAATAAATTTGGATTGAATTAGAAATAATCCCGAATGAAATTAGATAAATAGAAATGTTGAGATTTGTAATTTTAAAGCGAGTTTGATTTATGTATAAACAAGTTGAATATATATTAGATATTGTTATTTGGAACTATATTGTGAAGGAAATTGAAGCTCAAACTGAGTAAATGGACTGATTCCTGAATAGAAATCAGATTTGAATTGATAAAATGGAGGTGAACTAATCAAAAGTTGATTAGAGAGTTAAAAATTGGAAGTTGGATTGATTTGAAACCAACTGGGAACAGATACATATATGCCGAGCATATATTGGATGGAAGAAAATGCGAGAGACAGAATTTATGCCCGACAGAAAGGTACTTGTTTAAAATATTATTTGGGTTTGATGGTTTTTGAGCCTATGTGGCAAGCCACTTGGCTTTTTGATTTTCTTTTGGATTGGAGAAGGCCTAGAAAGGCGATTTGTTGTTGTACCGATTGATCCGTGCAAAGGAGATGCTGGTGAAATTTTTCGAAAATTTGAAGAGATAGAAAATTTTCATGATTTTTTTTGATAATTTAAAATCGAGATGTTAATTATAATTGAAATAAGAAAACCAGAATTGGTTAATAAAATTTCAAGTGGGATATTGAAATTGATAAATGGATTTAAAATCAATT
Source organism: Allium sativum (assembly GCA_030737875.1). NCBI lineage: Eukaryota > Viridiplantae > Streptophyta > Magnoliopsida > Asparagales > Amaryllidaceae > Allium > Allium sativum. The sequence goes on along the minus strand of CM060918.1, from coordinate 788,237,532 downwards.
GGAATGGGTGGGATATGCAGAAGAGCATATGGATTGAAGACAAAGAAGTGATGATGGGTTGTCCAAAATGGTGGACAAATCATTTGGAAATAATTATTAATGGTCGAGTATTGGTATGAGAATTCGAAGGTAGGATGAGAACTGGGTTACGAAGATATGGAATATATGATTTCAACTAAGTAGGTTATGAGGAGTTAGAATTATAGCATTTTTACTACTTAGCAATTTCGAGGACGAAATTATTTTAAGGGGGAAGGAATGTAATGACCCGGATTTTTAACCGTTGAATTTTGAATATCTTATTTTGTTTTAAATATTTTTTTTGAAGCAGATATTGTAATTTATAAGGAATTTACTTAATAAAATGATATTTAAACATATAATTTATAATATAATTTAAAACGAGCTCGAAATTGTCGTGGTAGTTCGTAATTTACGATCTAAACTTCAATTGAATATACAGGATCCGATATAAGTTGAATTTCTTTGAAACAAGAAACTTTCGGATCTATTTGATTATTTTTTCTAATGGAAGAGAAAAAATCGAGTTTTCATATTGTAGATTTTGTTTTATATCCAAATCAAATATTTAAATAGTTGCTGTAGAATTGTTTATGGACCATAACGGTTTAGTTAATATAACTAGAGTTTTGTTACGAATTTGGACAAGATTCTTTTGCGGCGTAGTTATAATTTAATTTTCAGAATTTTACTGTAATTTTTAATTAACAAAATAAGCAACTTTTTACTTGGAGTATTTAGCACCCTATATCTATATTTTGGGGTTTCATAATATAAGTTAAACTACCGATATTATTATATTTTTGGGATCGTGGTACCTCGCTGGACACGACTGTATTCTTACTTATGTCTGTAGCAACTCGAACGTAAATGAAATCTTTATCCTATATGTTCACTTAAATGAGTAAAAAACATTTTTCATCACTAAGGTATTGTTAGCAATAGATGAGAAAATCATTTTGTCATCTATCGATGCACTCATGTATCCAATTAATAATACTCGTGGGGAAACCCACAATATATAGAAAGTCAGGAACGAAACTTGTATTAATCTATTATATGCTTTTTTTTAGATTTTGATGCGTTAAAGAGTGTGAGATTGATGAGCATGACAGACTTTTAAACTTGGTTGACGGTAGGATAAGCTATACAAAGCATACAAACATATATATGGTTTGACACTTTTTGAAATCTTCACGTAAGCATATCCCACCTTATTTTTTATAAAGCCTACCGTAGCCTTTCATATCCTATCATTTTCAAATTTCCGTGCTTGCCAATCTATTCCAATTCCGTGCAGCTCATGGTATCTGATGCCGTATGCCCAAACTATTACACTGTACACACCGTGTTATCCAAGCTTTCCCATTTCCGTGTACCTCAAGCTAATGACATCGTGGCCACCAAACTTCTTCTTCCTTAAATACCTTCACTGTGTTTTTTCATTTCGATTCGGAGAAACAAAATTGAACTATTGTTTCTAGTAAAGCAATCACCACTTCGAAATTCAATAAAAAATCCTCATCTCCACGTCAGTCTCCTTCTTATTCAAACTTGGTCTCCCATCTTATAAATCTCAAGTTCAAAAATCTAAAATAAATCCGATATCGAATGAAAATTCGTGGTTTTGATTCATCGCCCTTGTGTGCTTGAGAGCTTCGAGCTCGAACCATTCAGCTGCGATTTCTTGAGGTTTCACTTCGCTCCTTTTTGACTGACGCGGGGTCGAGATCGCTATAAGTGAGGCTTTCAGGCGGAACTGGGTTAAGGGTTGCAAGCATGGCGTTCGGGGGGTCACGGCAAGCCAGAAAGCTAATTCGATGGGAGGTCCTGTGGTGGAGCAGTAAGGTTGGTAATCGCGGTATAGGAGGTGCGGTTCTGTAATCCGATGGAAGAAGTTGAAGATTAATTCACGAAATGGGATTGTATATGAGGCAAAGAGGCAAATTGGTTGGTATTGGTGAATTTTTGGGGGGTTTAGCAACAACAGGATTCACTGTTTTCATTTGTACAGCATATGGAAGGATGTATTCGAGCTATTCATGTTGTGACAGGGTAAAAGAGGATTTAAGAGAGGGAAATTTGATGGGATCCAATTGACAAATAATGAAGGAATGAGGGTGTGGTTTGGTGAAGAAAACGTGACCATAGAGAGGAGTTCACGGGTGTTAAAGCTGAGAAGAAGAAGGTGCCATTATTTTTTTTAGAAGTAATCAGCGCATAATTAAATGCTTAGTGTGTTCTCACAAATAATGCATGGTAATATATGATAGTCCAGTTAAGAGTAAAAGTAGAGACTGAAATGGGAAAAAGTGAGTTCTACCTTGGATAACCCTAAACACTGGGTTAATACTACTTCTAATTTAAGGCATCCTTATTTTGGAAGTGTTATGGGGATGAATTCCTTTATAACATTTTAGGCTTGCTATAATTGCTTTGACAGAACATAAGCAATTTGATTCTGATATGAATGAAGTTGGCTTGGTTATGTTAAAGAAGTTTAGAAGCCAGTTGATGTCAATGTTTCAAATAATAATAAAAGATAAAGGGAAGGACAGAGGCGACATTCAAATGATATAGAAAACACTGTACAAGAAGGAGGAAGAAGTCTTAGAAGAGTGACGTAGATTTATAATGTAAAAGGAAGTCACGACGTCTTATTTTCATTAATCATGGTAATTAAAAGTTTAATGATATGTTAATTAATTATAAATTAATTTAATTCATAGTAATGTTATAATAACTACAATTAATTCGTTTGTGATTAGAATTGGATAAATAAACAATGCTGGAATCATAGCGAGGGGATCTACGTTGTAGAGCTTATGTGACTGAAAACAGAGCAACTGGAACTTTGTGATAAAATCAAATGCTTGTTTGATTGTAAGCGAAATAAAAAGCAGCATTGTCAACTGTAGAACAAGGTGAGTAAACTCACTAAATCTGACTTGTTTATATTTTTATATAAACAAGTTTAAAATTTATTTACAGAAATTTTATACCGTGTGATGATTGATTGGTTGAACAGTTGATAAAATTGGTTGAAGTGGTTGATATGATTTCTTCGTTAATCGATTATCAGTTCTGACATTTTATATTGATGTGAAATTAATATTGTTGATTAACATCTGTGGATGCAGGGAAACAAGTTGGAGGAATCCAACTAGACTCCTCAACATTTATATTATTGCGTTTGCATTAGTTGTGACCTATGCTTTGATATATTAACTGTGATTGATCATGTTGTGTTTAAAATCACTGGCCCTAGAATTTGTTATTTAAATACCATAAAATATTTTTGAATATAGAAAAAGAAATTTGAGTTTTAAAAAGGTTTTTTTTCCAAAAATAGAAATGAAATTTTGAATAGAGTTGAAACTAAAACATGTAAATGGAGAAACAAGAAGTTATTTATAAACAAGAACATAAATTAAGTGAATTATTTATCATTGGATAAATTGAAATAGAAATTCAAATCTGAATTTATATGGAAAAATAGAAAATTGTTTTTGAAACCAATATTTGAAATTAATTTGAATTTAACGAAGGGTGTTAAATATTATTTAATCTTTGATTAACTATAATTAAAGTAATTATCGAATTGGTTAGCGTTAATAAAGTTAATTGTTGTTTAATAAGCTTTCAAAAGCGATAATTATACTATTTTTAGTTAATAGCAAAGTCAACTATTTTTAATATAGTTAATAATAAGGTCAATTGTTATTTTAATTAATAATAATTAAAATAATGATTTTAATTGCAGATTCAATTAAGAATTGATTTGGTGGCACTATAGTTTGATAAAGGAGTTGATAAGAGTTTCATAAAGGGATTTGTAATCCAAGTTTTAAATGAGATTTGTAAATGGGATTTTTTGGTAAATGTAGAGACTTAAATAAGGCTTTTCCTTAATTTTTAAATTAATTAAAGAAATTCAATGGAATGAAACTTTTAAGGAAGATGGTCAACAGGGTAATAGACTAAAATGTGTTAATGGTTTTAGAATGAAATCTAAGCTAAGTGGTGAAAAGATGGTAAACGAATTAGTATAACTGATTAATCCAAACAAGGTTTAAATGAAGTTTTAAAACCAAAGTGATGACTTTAATTGGATTAAGCAAAGCACTTTAATTGAAATAAAAAAAATTAAATGCAAAGGAAAACACATATAATAGTTTTATGTTAAACATTGATAAATGGATTTTTGAAACAAAATCTAAGGAAAGAGGTTTTGTTGTAAAGAAGGTGAAAAGCAGATTTTTATCCGTATATAACCTTTATCTTATGGGTTTCGGCAAATAGAATGGTACATATCTGCATTGTTTAAATCCAAACATTTTGACTATCTTTTAAAAATGAACAATGGAAGCGTGTGCGTCGCACACGGTTCTTTGTTCAAAACAGCGATTATAGTGCTACTATTATAATAGATGTTTTTTTAAATCTAAACAGCAATTTTAACACTGCTATTATAACACATGTTCTATAAAGCTAAACAGCGATTGTAACGCTATCGTTGAAACAAATGTTTTATAAATTAAATAGTTGGAAATAGCGATTATAATGCTACCGTTATAATCAATATTTTTCCGTAAAGGAAGTGGATTCCTAGATTGAATCTGAGAGTCGCGTAAGCGATATTCTATTTGAAGTTGTGAGCTTTGGATATTTCAAAGTTGAGAATGTTGTTCAATTAAGGTCTGAGAGGTAATTATACCCCAACTTGATTGACTTCATGATTGATGGAGAAATGGTTAAGGTTCGATAGTGAAGATTGATTAGCAATACGATTCGTTAATAAATGATTAATGGTTTGAGTTAGAATAACGATGTTTTATGACATCATGTTAATTTAAAGGATTTTTGAAATGTTTCCACAAATAAAATGGGAGATATTTTCAACGCGTAGAAAATGAAATTAATTGGTCAATAAGTAATTAAGAAATGGAACATAGAAATATTTTTGGATATTAATAAAGTATATTTTTTGAATATAGAAAATAAGGAATCATGAATATGTAGAATTGTTTTCTAACTGGAATAAGAGATATTTTCTCGAATAAAGAAATTAGGATATTGAAAATATTTTACAAGAATCGAGAGAGAAAATCGAGCTTTGAAAAGATTGGAAAGATGGAAATTTGGAATTGATAACAAAATAAGGAATTTATATAAATAGGGGCCAGTATTGCTTGATGGTTGATCAGTAAATTTCCATTTGGAAATAAGGTTGTTGGTTGAATGGATGTTCCTTTGATAGTTAAATCACCGACTATCAATGTTTTGATTTACTTTATACCTCCGTTGTCAATACGGAGAGACAAGGATCATATTTAATATTTGAAAACCACTCCGTATTGGCAAAAGCGTTACGAATCAACTTGTGTTGAAGAGATTATGAAGACGGAGTAAAGTGCAAGGGCTGTTCTGTTAATCCTAGGTAGAAATTGCCTAAGATGAATTAATAGAATGGTGCCTTCGGTTTGTCCAGAACCAGGACAACTTGTAAGGATCAGTGTCTGACATAGTATTTCCAAAGGGATTACGTACGTTGATTCCTTCAAACGTACAAAGTTGGTGGCAAAGAAGGGAAACTTCTTTAGCCAAACAATCTGAGTATTTTTGTGGGAATCAATTAGTGATTTCCGATGGATCTGACAATGTGGCATTCAAAGTGCATGGTGACCAGATGTTTTGGAAGATAATTTAAACCTCAAGCCTCACAAGAGGAAATTGACAAAAATCGAGCAAGCAGCATGGCTAGTGGGTAGCTCCCATTAGGATGTATGATCACGTACGTATCTAGAGAAATTCCATTTACTTCTTTAGTATATCGATGTTGTCCCTTTCGGGAAACGGTTGCTGATCCCAACCGTTGGTGATATACATTCGATACACTCAAGCGAAATGAGTGGTCGATCATGTGCGGGCCTGGTTGCAAGAAGTTCTTGTTGAACCTAGTGTATTCCCCTCTAGAGATACACTATCAGAAGGTAGTTCCATACCATGTCATGTTGGAAATCCAATCTCCAATAAGCGCCCTGTGGTTTTTGATTTAATATTATATATGGAGCGTGAGATGCAAGCGTTCCGCTATATTCTATTTATTTGATGTAGACACTATAATAATATCACTGGATTTGACATCAAAAATATTTTTGGTTATCATAAGGTAAAAACCATCCGGGTTTATGTGTGGATCGGTCTTACGATTATCATTTATTTTGAAAAGGATTTTGAAAGTTAAACCAATGGTTGGAGTTTACTCACACCAGTCCCATGACTGAACCAGAGTTATTTTGTTCTGTTTTCCGTAAACTGTTAGGTGCCCAAATTTGTACGGGCAGTCAAGTAGTCGGGATTTATTTCAGATTCACTTGGAAGGGTTGGAAGCAGGAGGCTTCACTAGTTAGGTATAGACTATCATATGTTTCCGCTGTGTACTATGTTGTATCTGGAAACAGGTGGTTATAACTGTTCCAGAGTTAACTGTTGTGCTCTGATGATGGTATGTATATAAAGTTATTTATTTATATTTCGAAGTTTATGTTATATAATATATTTTATTCGTTCCGCTATGAGTATGTGATCTTTGCTTTCTTCTATTCTAATATTTCTTTCTTTCTATTTCTCATTCTCTAACTTCTCTCTAATAATGATTCATATTTCTATGCAATTTGGGTTGGACGGTGATGTTGTTAGTCGACCTGGAGAGTACGGAAATTCGGGCCATTACATAGTCCCTCTATATGGAAATGCTATATGTACACGATTCATTTTCGTCATGAGTTCATATGGTTAATAATATTTTACGTTATTAACCTACTAAGTCCGTTTCTATTTTTAATTATAAGTTTTATATTCATTAACATAAAAAGGAAGGTTATATCCTCTTTTCCCTAGGATATTTATTTGACTTCTTCACTAATTTGGACTTAGTATTTAAACGACAATCAATATCCATTAATCCCCTTTTTGACACCCAATTTCTTCTCATTACTTTTTTCATTGCCCCTTTATGACCATAACGGTCATATTTTCCTAAGGCAACCATTTATCTTTATTTTCATTGATTTTAATTAATGTCATTTATGAGTCTAACGACCACAATTTTTCTAAGACATCAATTACAATGGAATATCCCAATTGTATCATCCTGAATATATTTAATTCTTGTACACCAATAGGCATTTCTAATTATATTTATTTATTTGTTGCCTGTTATATATATATGCACCGGGTCTCTCACATTAAGTTGACTACTTGTGGATGTTGGATTTGTCGGTCGGTTTCGGGCATGCTTCTGCCACAAGTTGAACTTGACCTCATGCTTTACTACATTTATATTAACGCATTAGACCCCTCACGTTAAGCTGACTATCTGTGGTTGCTGGATTTATCATTTGGTTCTGGGCAGGCTTATACCATAAGTAAGCTTAACCTTGTGTCTAAATGCAATTATAATTCAAACTTCCTAATTGGAGCATACAACATTTATCCTACTTAAATTTTAGGAATTATAACCATTATCCTACTATATTCATATTCCCCATTCAGCAATTGGTTACAATTTTAATAATTTATTTATGGCCTTATTTATAGTAATCAATTACATTAATTGCTACAACGGCCACCATAAATATATTCGTTGAGTATGGAATATAATTTACATGTATGATTCCATAAATGAATACCATTCAAACATTCAGTACTACATGTATATTTTACCGTTTTACGTTGATTTGGATGGATAATATGTATATATTTAATGTTTTCGTACGGTCAACGTAATTGTTATTTTTATTTTTATTATTATTCTTAAGTGATTTAGTTTAATTGACAACCAAACATTCCTTTTTACATCCAATATTTTCAGAAGGTTCCAAATCTTACGAAAAGATCATTAGCGGTAATTATTGTAACTTATGCCAAATTTGTGGAATAGACACAATTCAAATTCACAAGAAATATACATATATATATATATATATATATATATATATATATATATATATTTAAAATAGTCGATGCAAACTATTCACAAATATTTATTTTTATATTTATACGTATGTTTGCACCACTTTTCTTTTTTAGATCTTTTTGTCATATCTCTTGTAAATTCAAAATGAAATCTTTATGTTCAAAAAGAAGAAAATGGCACATTTATAATAAGTAAGCCAAAACCCAGCAATATTGAATACAGATAGGTATAATTACAATCACATAATTTAACAATCATATCTTTCCAAATTCACATAATTTACCAATTTCATCTTTTTACCCAAATTCACATATTTCATATTTCAGCATTGAACTAAAGATCTGTAATGCAACTATAACTAATTCATGTTTAATGGTACTGATTTCCTGATCCACAGTGCTATATAACATGTACAACATATTTCATGATATAGCTATAGGAATATGTCGGAAAAATATCTAAGTAACCTACAATTCATTTTGCCACAATGTACAATTCTCAAGTTTTACACTTTTATTTATAACCAAATCTAATGGGTGTCAATCTAATTACAATAATTAATTTATCAGATCTGATAGGCATAGGCAAAAAAGTTGAATCTACTACAAATGAGATAAATACATTATTATAAATGTATATGTTAATTTCCCACTCTCCTTGTAGCCTCCAAATTCTAAGTTTTGAACCCTTTTAGGCTTGTAATCCCCAATATCTTATAAATCTACAGTTTATCTAGGAAAAGAGAAAATTCTAGATGTGCAGAAATAAAAGAAAAAAGGAAGAGAGCGAAGAATCTATCGTTGAGCCTAAAATTGCATTCTTTTCCATTGAATATATCCATCCTCTCAATTGCATATGAATTTGATTTGATATGTATGAATATATTTTTATTTAAGAAATTATGTTAGAAGAGAGAGGAAAATGGCACAACTCCACTGCTATTATAGATTTGAATGGAAAAAGAATGAGGCCTTACCCCTTTATTTATAGAAGTGGAAATGGCCTTGCACCGTTAGATTCATTTTAATTGCATCTTTCCATTTGTTTTATAAAATATAACAAGAACATCCCACAAAACCTAGCTGTCAACAGGCCCGAAGCAGTCAACTGCTCCATAAGAGGGTGTCGACCGCCCTACAGCTAGTTTGCCCAATGAGGGCTGGTTATAAAAGAATGATATTTATTAATTATACTGATTATTTATTTTTGTCCGTTTTTTCGTATTTCATCCGTAACTTTTTCATGTGGACTCCGTTCACGAAACACCAAACATGAAAGTTGACCAAAATTCCAAGACAATCAAAACGGTTAAAGTTTCATGCTCAAATTCCATCATTTCCAGAAATTCCTATTTTTCAACTTCTAATTAACTATTTATTGTCAAAATTCCAGTTTGTTACAATATATATATATATATATATAATCTATGATAACTTATATAGTTCAATTGTTTTGAATCAAAATTATATGTCCAAAAGTTTATCATATTTGTATTTTTGTCAAATCTGAAATAATAAATTTAAATTTGGATATGGATTTATAGGCCTTTTTGCTTAATAAGAATATACATCCTATAATTTTTCTTAGATTTATTTGTTCTTATTGTAAACACCTTAGATCTAGAAACTAGTCACAAAACCTTGATTAGAAGTATAATATTTTATTCCAGATTCACATGATTTGGGTGTTGATTTGTAGTTTGTGCATTTTTGGTTAAAATAATAATCCTATTTTGTTTGATATTGTTTGGGGTTTTACATAACTATTGTAATTTTTTCCCTTTTGCACTTTTTGCCTTAGAATGCATTATTTTAAATCTACAAGGAACATAAATAAATCACATAAGAAGAGATGTACAAATTCATGGATTTTTTACGTAGTTTGCAACATCTATTCTAAATAAAATATTGACTTACTTCCTTAGGATTTGAAATGTGTCAATTTTCCTCTTTTAAATAGTTTGGGCAACAATAATTATAGAAAATAACCTTTTATAAGATTTTGAATCTTAAAACAAGATTAAACATAAAAAGGTTTGTTTTGGTCGTTCGTTAAGACCAGGACATAAAAAGTAAATAAACATAAAATATAAATTGGTAACTACATTAACTCCGAGTTTAAATTATAAATATAAATATAGATTAATCTTATCCATCTGAATCTTTGTAAATAACGCTATTACATTAAATAAATGTTTGTTATTTTGTGTTTGAATTTAAAGTGTTTCCATTTCATGGGAAAAATGTGTGGTAATAACTCCCATTATAAATGGAGAATGGATATATGTGACCGTTGTGGCAATAAACATGGAATATGTTTCTATAATAAAGATGTCATAAATAGAATAATAACTATTATAACCATGTATGTTTTTGTAGGAAATAATTGAATAGGGAATTAATTGCCTAATTGGGCGCAAATTTAATTTATGATTAGGAATAGGGATTGTAACTCCAACTAGGAAAATAATAAGTAATAACTCATGTATATACATGGATGCAAGTAAGAATTAAATTAATATAGTAACGTTTGGGAGTTATAAAATTAGAGCACAATGAGACTAATATAAATTGCAATCAATAGCTTATTGAATGCCTTAGAAAAGATGACTGATAGGGTCATAAATGGCAGATTATCTTAATAGTAATAATAAATGGAATTAAAGAGGATTTATGGGAATTGGTCATTATAGTAAACACCAAGTCCAATAAGAAAATAACTAATTAAACATCCTAGGATAGGGAGTTATAAGTTTTCCCTAGTTTATTCTCGTTAATATAGAATAAATATAATTAGAAATAAGGATTGGACTTAGTGTTAATGGTGCATGGTAGTTGCCTTATTCGACAGAAATCTGCACTATCCAACAGTCAGATATATGTACAACTGATGTGAGATATCATTAACAATAGGAATCCCTGATGATAGTTACTTGTGTAGCGAGAGTTATTTCCTAGAATAAGGTTTACTTCAAGTGTAGTGGTATTAAGTGGTTCTTGTTCAAGAGAAGAAACCATCAGGGGAATAATTCGTAAGCGTAGCCTGCTTCGAGATTAGAGGTATTAAGTAGTCAGATTCACCCTTATAAGGGTATTAAGTGATCGTGTAGCTTGCCACCCGATAAACAAGAAGTATTAAATGGCTATGGGTACAAGTTTGGTAATCTCCGCGATGGTCCGCTTCCTCTATGTAGTGAGTGACTGGGTTTGGAGCCCGCATTGAGATAAGGTATTAAATGACCACTACGGAGGTATCATAAGTCTGCCTATCTTGTAGGAAGTATTAGGTAATTAGGGAATTATCCAATAAAGTCAGCTAGATAGTAACATAGGGTTCCGCCAGGGAAGGTCATAAATGACGAGATGTCTTCTACCTATCTGCTAGGTAATAAGTGACTACTTAGTATCTCCCCTGGGTATATGTGTGAATGCTGAAAGCCTTAAATTAGTAGGACTTAGTAGCTAGTGTCCTCTAATTTATATTAGTGTTGGCTAAACCACCGAGTAAGGCATTAAGTGATCGATAGGTCCACATTGGCTCTTAAGTGATCAAAAGGATCCACCCTTATCTTATATTGATAGTGAGGTGTTAAGTGGATATACAGAAATAATTAAACTCCTTATAGTATGTTGTGGTCTTGAAGAGACCACCTCCTAGTTTTCAGTAGTTGGTTAAATGGTGATTTAAAGGCTTCATACTTATGCGTAAACGTTCTATCTCAGTATTACGATATTGTTATCTCTTGGGAGTACTACCTCGGGTATGTTAGTTAGACATTGTGCATAAATCTATACAAGGTTAGGTTAGAATTAGTAGCCTTGATAGGCATATGTTTTGCTGGAGACCAAACGGGAAACATTTATGTATTGTATACAGTGTTATACATTTTCTACTCACCAGGACTTGTTGTTCTGACACCTCCTCATAATAACTCTTTTTTTTTCAGGGAAGACATATCTTAGAAGGTGCTCAGTTTGGTTTTCGGTTTTCGTTCTCTCACGCTCAATATCGATATGGTGATAGCCTATAAGGTAGTTGCCTTAGTCGGTATTAGTTATCCTATTTTATTTCCGCTGTGAGTTTGTTTTATTTTACTTCGATGCTCATTTATTTGTAGGTATCAAATTTATACTCTCCATGCTTGGATAAAGAAATTGTAGAACTACTTACTCTGACTAACTATAACATAAAATACTAGGGGAATTTGGCTTAGAAATCACACCAAAACCGCACTAAAAATCCACCAAAACCTGGAGCAACATTCCGATATCTCAAAAAAATGACCTAGGCATTTGGATAGGCTGGTGACTACCCAAGTAGTGTCTGTGTCTACACAATTCATGATTATGCCTAGGTTACCACAATCATGTGTCCACATATACATGGTACCCGTGTCGATACTAGTCGTGATTATACCCAGGTTACTAAAAAAGCCTCTCATCTATGACAGACCATATACCAAAAGTCTACACAAGTGGCGATTATACCCAAGTACCCATGTCGAGGATTATACCAAGGTCAACTACCTTATTCGACAGAAGTCTGCACTTTTCAGCAGTTGGATATATGTACAAATGATGTGAGATATAATTAACCACATGAATTTATAACGATAGTTACTTATGTAGCAAGTGTTATTTCCTAAATAAGGTTTACTTCAAGTGTAGCGGTATTAACTGGTCGTAGAGCCGCCTCCCGTTCAAAAGAAGAAGCCACAAGGGAGTAATTCATAAGCCTATCCTGCTTTGGGATAAGAGATATTTAGTAGTTAGATCCACCCTTAAAAGGGTATTAAGTGATTGCATAGCTCGCCTCCTGATAAACAAGAAGTATAAAATGGCTATTGGGTATGACTTTGTTAATCTCCACGATGGACCGCTACATCTAGGTAGCGAATGACTTGGGATGGAGTCCGCCTTGGGATAAGGCATTAAATGACCGCTACAGAGATATCATAGGTCTTCCTATCCTGTGGAAAATATTAGGTGATTATCCAATAAGGTCAGCTAGTTATAACACAGAAATCCGGAGGGAAAGGCCATAAATGACGAGATGTCGTCTACCTATCCTATAGGTAATAAGTGACTGCTTCCTATCTCTCGTGGGTATATGTAATGACCTACATTTTTAGAGATATATAATTAATTTATTTAATTATATAATTGGTGATTTAGAGAAGTTAATGATCGTTTAATTAAATAATATTGAATATTTAATTAATATTTATAATGAATAATAAATTATAAATATCGAAATAGTCAGAAATAGTAGAATTCACAATAGAGTGTGAATTGAATAGTATATGAGATGTGGTTGAGTTTCGATTCGAAATATAATAACGAATATATTGAATCGACGACAGTTGAACGTATAGTTTATAATATATTTATAAACGAGCTCGAAATGGCGCTGCAGTTCGCTATTTGGCGATTTGAACTTCAACTGAATATACAGGGTTCGTTTTAAATCGGATTTCTGTGAAACAAGAAACGTGTGGAGCTGGTGGAGTATATCTTTCTATTGGAAGAGAAAATTTGGGATTTCGTCGGATAGATTTTGATTTACGTCCAAATCAAATATTAAAATAGTCGTTGTAGAATCGTTTATCGACCGTAATGGTTTATTCGATATAACTAGACATCGGGTTTGAATTTAGACAAGGTCCTTTTGGGAAATAGCGATAATTTAATTTTTAGAATTTTACTGTAATTTTTAATTAATTAAATAAGCAAATTTTCATTTGGAGTATTTGGCACCCTGTATCGACATTTCGGGGTTTCACAATATGAGTCCATCTACCGGTATTATTACATTTTTGGGACCAGAGCACGTCACTCATTTAAATGGTATCTTTGTTTCTGTCCATAGCAGTCCCTACGTGAACAGGATATTTCATAGTATGGTACACTATGTTTTTAACTTGAAACAAACTAAACTGAATGGTTAACTGGTCAAACGAACTCGAAATTCAACGAAACAAGTTTCATACGAAACCTTAGGAAGAGGTCTAGTGAAACGTCAAGGCCTCATATTTTTAGGATTTTTTTCTGTAATTTTAAAGAATTAATGCTCGGTGTTTTTCATCGATATTTTCTAAAGGATTTTCACAAATGGTGTCGGAATTCGACGAAACCTGTCCCGTTGGGTCCGGAATATTTTTTTATGCTAGGATTGACTTAGTTTGTCAAAAACAGAATTCGTATGGATTGGTTTCAAGACAAAACTTCACGAGTAAGTTAATTTCTTAAATAAATAAGAAAATGGCCCAAAATATCTCATCTCTGTCACTACAAATACCCCCTTCCATTTCCTTACGACCTAATAAAGATTCATTCTTCTGTAAATAATGCGCCGCCACCATCGGTTCTTTCTCCAGTGAAAAAAGATCTTCAATAATTCAAAGAAAATGGAAATAAATTCCATAAATCGTGAGACAAGGGTTTTCGAGCTCCTAGTGTGTTCAGTTTCACATCGGTATCCCTCAGCATAGGTTCGAAACCATTTCTGTCGCAAGTCCTACTGAGGTTTCATGGACAGTGTCAACCAACGCAGACTGATGTTGGGTTCGAACTCGTGGTGATTGGCGTAGAGTGGAATAGTAAGTTGAAAAGGTGAAGAGGTGCGTGGAGTTTGCATCTGTGCGTGAAGACCTGGAGTTGCGACTTTGAAGGATGGTGCGGAATACTGTACCGAACAGTCGACGACGCAACCTGCTTTGGGGTTGGCGAGTTAGAGGTTGAGGTGTTGAGGCGGAAGCGCGTGGGGAGAGAAGCATTTCAGTGGAGTTATTGTGGAGCTCGGTGGTTCTATGAGGGAAAACGAGGTGAAGGATTTAACGTTAATGGTGAAGTAAATACCTGGAGCTCGTTTTAAAAGAGGAAGAAGGCACTTGCGATTTTGGGCTGGAGAAGGAAGTTGGGCCGAAGTTTTAAATTAAAGGTTAAGGCCCGACAAATTTTGAAAGTTGATTTGCTTAAGTTAAAATCTAAATAATGTACTAACTTGTATTTATAATATCTTGGCCACTTGAAGTCAGAATTTCGAATGGTTGGATCCGTTGGGATCGTACGGACAAGAGCTCCACAATGGAACTGACTGGAAGTGGATTGGGACTCGTATGAATTTATGGCAAAATAAATTGTTTGATTCAAATCAAATAACAGTTTATCGTTCTTTAATGATGAACTGCAAATGTGAGTAAATCTCACCAACTCTAAACAGTTTATAATTTCATGTTGTATCTTTAGAACTGTTAGAAATTGTCTGATTTACTGTGTGTTGATTGTTTGATTGAACTGTTAGTCAGATGAAAGTGATGTTATCTATATTGTCTAACATCTGTGATGCAGGGAAACAGGTTGGAGGAATCCAAATGGATTCCTCAACAGTTATTTTATTGTTTTTCATATATTTTAATATATGATGTGAATTATAATCTGTTGTTGATTGTGTGTGTATGGACAAGATTAGACATCGTGATTTGATATGATTGAATACCATGACATACCGGAATGTAGATAAAGGAGATTTTTCAAAGTGATATTGAAAAAAGAATATTTATAAAATGGAATATTTATAAATAAGAGATATTTATAAATTCGAATATTTATAAATAAGAAATATTTATAAATTGGAATATTTATAAATAGGAGATACATAGAAAAAGAAAATAATTTCAAAACATTTTCTTTTGAGTGGAAAGGCCTGTGTGGCGAGTTTGGGGATTTTCCCGATGCTCTCGTTACAAAGGAGGTTATGGCGAATTTTTCAGAGAATTTAAGGAGTTAGAATATTTCAAGAATAAATTTGAAAAGGAAATATTTGTAAACCATTTACAAATAGAATTGGAAAGGGAACATTATAAAAAGGAAATCATTTTTAAAGTGTAGAATCGTTATTTAAAAGTAAATCTTTTCAAATGAATAAAACGTTGTTAAAAAGGAAATCTTTATAAAGTGAATAAAGTAATCGAATATGGTATTCGAAGTTAGTTAATCAAATATGGTATTCGAAGTTAGTTAATCAAATATGGTATTCGAAGTTAGTTAATCGAATATAGACATTTGAAAGGAGAAATCGAATATGGTGTTCGAAGTTAGTTAATCGAATATGGTTTTCAAAAGTTAGTTAATCGAATATGTTATTCGAAAGGGGTTAGTCAAGTCGAGTTAGTCAAATAGAGTTAACCAGTTAGAGTTAATCAGTTAGAGTTAACCAGTTGGAGTTAATTAGTTAGAGTTAATCGACTAGAGTTAAAACGAACTAGAGTTAATCAAATATAGTTATTTGAGACAGAGTTAGTCAAACATAGTATTCAGGGTAAGTTGCCATCTTGTACGACTGCTAGCGTAATTCGCAGGGCTGTAAATAGCCTACGGCGGTCGGATGTTTCCTGAGGGAGTCAGGCGTAACCCTTGTGATCGCTGCGATCTAGAGTCAAGCGAATGGAGTTTAATCGAATATTAGTTATTCGATAGGAGTTAATCGAGTTGATCGAGTTGAGAAATAAGTTAAGTTAAATAAGTTGAGTTGATCGGGTGGTTCGACCAAGTTAGTCGAGCCTAGTTAATCGAATCGAATTGGTCGAACCAAGTAAGTCGAGTTAAGTTAGTCAAGTTAGTCGAGCCTAGTTAATCGAATCGAATTGGTCGAACCAAGTAAGTTAAGATAGTCGAGTTAGTCGAGTTAAGTTCGTCGAGTTAAATTAATCGATGTTAGTTTCATCGAAAGGAGTTATCGATGTTAGTTTCATCGAAAGGAGTTACCGATGTTAGTTTCATCGAAGGGAGTTATCGATCATAGTTTAATCGAAGTGAGATTTTCAAATATGAGATATTTGAAAAGGAAGAGTTGTCGAATATTAGTTATTCGAAGAGAGATTATCGAATATCGTTTATTCGAGAAGGAGTTAATCGAATATAGGTTATTCGAAGAAGAGTTAAGCAAATAGAGATTTCTCGAAGAGAGTAAATCGGTGAATTCGATTGTATCGAATTCGGGAAAGTACTTATACTTTCTAGTGTTTAAATAGAGATTTCTCGAAGAGAGTAAATCGGCGAATTCGATTATATCGAATTCGGGAAAGTACTTATACTTTCCAGTGTTTAAATAGAGATTTATTTATTTAAATAAGTGTTAGGTTAATTATTCACTAATAAGAATAGAAGTTATGATTAAAGTTAGATAATTCGAAAGGAGGGATTATAACATTATCGTTATAACCAATGTTTTAAATATAGAAGTAGATTAGTAAAATTGGATCCGAGAAAGGCGTAAAGAAGTTGTTAAAGATTAAAAGATAAACTTTGACCATTTTGAAGTTATAACGTTGTTCAGTTAAGGTCTGAGAGGTTTGATCGTAAAATTATAACGTTGTTCAGATAAAATTATACCCCAACTTGAGTGACTTCCTTCTTAACTAAGAAATGGTAAGGTTTGATCGTAAAGGAGTTTTGGAAATGTTTTCCAAACGAGAATCAGAAATGTTTTCTGATAAAAGAAAATAAGAATTTAGAATATAGGGAAACAGGAGATAAGTAAATAAAGGAATTAAAGAGATTAATGTTAAATGATGTTTGTTCGATATAATTTCCATCTGGAAATAATATCGTTGTTTGCACACTTGTTTTTCTTCGATAGTTAACTCACAGACTATCGAAGTTTTTGACCATTTTAACGTTGTTAATATGGAGAGACCGGTTGGATTATTATCCGAAGAACCACTCTGTATTGGCATAAGCGTTGCGAATCATATATGCCAAAGATAATTGAAGACGGAGTAAAATGCAAGGGCTGTTGTGTAAGTCTTAGATAACAGTGACTAAGACGGATATACGGAATAGTGCCTTCGGTTTGTCCAGTCCCAGGACAACTTGTATGGACGAAGGTCTGACAGAGTATATCCAATGGATCGCGTAAGTTGATCTGTTCAAACGTATTCACGTTTGGTGGCGGAGGAATTCGTTTCTCTTAGTTGTATACCCGTGTTATTTTTGGATTAGTCAACTTGTGATTTGGCGGGTATGACGATGTGACATTCTAAGTGAATGAGGATGACTTGTATGAATTAATGTCTGACAGAGTATTTCCTGAAAGGTCACGTACCTTAATTGCTTCAACCGTACCAAGAGTGGAAGCGGAGAAGGAAACTTCTTTTAGCTGACACGTAATGTACTGTTGTAGACGTCAATTAGTGATTTTCGATGGATTTGACAATGTAGCATTCGAAGTGAATCTGATGTGATGATAAAGCGTAGCTTCTAGCCTCATCAACAGGTAAATGACAGAAATCGGGCAGGCAGCATGGCTAAGTCGGTCGCACCGAAGTAGGGTGTATAATCACCTATCTAGAGAATATTCATTTGTTTCTTAAATCTATCAATGCTGTCCCATATATATACGGGAACGGTTGCTGATCCCAACCGTTGGTGATGTACATTCGATACACTCAAGCGAAATGAGTGGTCGGTCATGTGTGGCTGAGTTACAAGATGTTCTTGTTGAACTCCAGTGTATCGTTCCTAGAGTACACTGATCGGAAGGTGGTTCCATACCTTGTCATAGTTGGAAATCCATTATCCAATACGTGCTTGCGATTTTGATTGTATACTATATATGTAGAACGTGAGATGAAAGCGTTTCTGCTAGTTGATATCTATTTGTACATAGACATTATTATAATATCAAAAGGTTTTTGATATAAAGATATTTTGGATTCTCATAAGGGAAAAACCCGTTCCGTTCTACGGCGTGGTCTTATGAGATATCGTTTACTTGTTCATATACCTGTTTAAACTGTTTTACTCATACCAGTCGCATGACTGACCCGGAGTTTATTTGTTTTGTTTTCCCTAAACTCTTGGGTGCCTAATTTTGTACGGGCAGTCAAGTAGTCAGGAATTAACAGATATACTGGAAGAGCGTGGAGTAGGAGGCTTCAAGATCATATAGCTATAGTTATTTCCGCTGTGTTGTAAGTGCTATACTCTTATAAGTGTTATTGTATACATAACTGTCATATTTCAAAGTTATGTTATCTGTTATATGTTATTCGTTCCGCTGTGAGGTTCGTGTTACTCTGATGTTGTGTTCTTCTTCTTCTTCTATTCTAAGTTTCTATCTTATCTATTCTCACCTTCTAATTTCTTTCATTAATTACCGGGATTTTTCGATGTTTTGGTTATCGACATCGAGCTTACGTCGATAACCAAAGCCGCCGAAAATTCGGGTCATTACAGTTGGTATCAGAGCTTAAGTTAAGAATTACTTGGCTCTGTGGCGTGACTCGGTAGAGATAGGGTTAGTAATACCCTAGATTGAGTTTGAGTGTATATATACCAGTGCGTATTTGTATTTGATATAAAAATTATTTTATATTGTGGAGATTTATGGGTTGAGTTGTTTATGAGTTCTGGTCGATCAGTTTGATCCACTATATCAGTAGGAGTTACTAAACACTTGAATACGATGGGTCGTCACGATATGTTTTGAAAAGAGGGTAAATTAAATTAAGTTTACCCAAGGTATATCTTGATATAGGGAAGATATATATATATATATCAAAATTATAATGTATTGGATATATTGGTTGTTATTATAATCGAGTAAGATTATAAATTAAATGGTTATGTAAATAACCAAGTAAAATTCGTATAAGTGTTACGAAATGAATTAAATCTGAATCCAAATCAGAATTTAAATTAAAACTCTGGAAATGTGAAGAGTGTTTGTAAATGAATTTGGATTGAATATATGAGAATTTTAAAATCCTAGGATGTTTTAAAATGGTTTCAGGTATAGTGAAAGTTATTTTGAATTGATTTCAAAATGAAGGGTTTAAGATTGAGTTTAAAAATGTTATAGTATTGAACTCACTTCGATAGCTGGAAATAGATTCCGATGATGATCCGGACATCATCGGTGTTCATTTTCAAGTTCGTAAGTGACGGATTACTACCAAAGATTTTGTTTTTGAAATGTGTTGAGAAACAAGTTGTTCGGGAATTCAAATGATTTGAATTGTGATTATGGTTTCCAATTTGATTTGAAATAAAGCCCAGGGATTTAAATTTCAAAATTTAAATTTAACTTATGAAGTTAAATAGTTGAAATGGTAAAAGTGAATAAACTGGAATTTAACTTATACTAAGTTAAATAAAGATGGACTGGATATGGTTAGAGATAATCTGGTAATGGAAATGGTATTACTTGGTAAAAAGTTTTGAATCAAGGATGAGACTTGAGTTTAAATGAGATTTGGTTTGAGTATAAAACCAATAACTGTGGTAAGGATAAAGTGATCAGGATTTGATTGGGGATAACATTGGTATATGCTGAATCGATAGCATATAGAAGTGATAGAGTTGATATAACCGACAAAAAGGTACAAGTTTATATTTGATATAAGCATGATATTTATGAGCCGAATTGGCAAGCCGCTTGGCTGTTTTATTTTCTTTTGGGTTGGAGAAGGCCTAGAGAGGCGAGTTGGAGTTTGACCAATTGACCAGTACAAAGGAGGTGCTGGCAAAAAATTTCGAAGATTAAGGCGTTAGAAAATTTTCAGGATTTTTGAAAATTTACGTTGATAAGGATTATTAATATTTTAATTAAAATTAAATTGGTTCAGTTGAAACTGAAGATTAGAAGTGAACAAATATGTTTTAAACAGTCGAAAGGGTCGTCCTCTAACTTAGCAATTTCGAGGACGAAATTATTTTAAGTGGGGAAGAATGTAATAACCCGCATTTTTAGAGATATATAATTAATTTATTTAATTATATAATTGGTGATTTAGAGAAGTTAATGATCGTTTAATTAAATAATATTGAATATTTAATTAATATTTATAATGAATAATAAATTATAAATATCGAAATAGTCAAAAATAGTAAAATTCACAATAGAGTGTGAATTGAATAGTATACGAGATGTGGTTGAGTTTCGATTCGAAATATAATAACGAATATATTGAATCGAGACAGTTGAACGTATAGTTTATTATATATTTATAAACGAGCTCGAAATGGCGCTGTAGTTCGCTGTTTGGAGATTTGAACTTCAACTGAATATACATGGTTCGTTTTAAATCGGATTTCTGTGAAACAAGAAACGTGTGGAGCTGGTGGAGTATATCTTTCTAGTGGAAGAGAAAAATTGGGATTTCGTCGGATAGATTTTGATTTACGTCCAAATCAAATATTAAAATAGTCGTTGTAGAATCGTTTATCGACCGTAACGGTTTATTCGATATAACTAGACATCGGGTTTGAATTTAGACAAGGTCCTTTTGGGAAATAGCGGTAATTTAATTTTTAGAATTTTACTGTAATTTTTAATTAATTAAATAAGCAAAATTTCATTTGGAGTATTTGGCACCATGTATGGCATTTTAGGGTTTCACAATATGAGTCCATCTACCGGTATTATTACATTTTTGGGACCAGAGCACGTCACTCATTTAAATGGTATCTTTGTTTCTGTCCATAGCAGTCCCTATGTGAACAGGATATTTCATAGTACGGTACACTATGTTTTTAACTTGAAACAAACTAAACAGAATGGTTAACTGGTCAAACGAACTCGAAATTCAACGA
The DNA here is from genome assembly GCA_030737875.1 of Allium sativum. Classification (NCBI taxonomy): domain Eukaryota; kingdom Viridiplantae; phylum Streptophyta; class Magnoliopsida; order Asparagales; family Amaryllidaceae; genus Allium; species Allium sativum. Next base: position 788,215,935 of record CM060918.1, on the reverse strand, counting down.
AACAAGTTTCATACGAAACCTTAGGAAGAGGTCTAGTGAAATGTCAAGGCCTCATATTTTTAGGATTTTTTCTATAATTTTAAAGAATTAATGCTCGGTGTTTTTCATCGATATTTTCTAAAGGATTTTCACAAACGGTGTCGGAATTCCACGAAACCTGTCCCGTTGGGCCCGGAATATTTTTCTATGCTAGGATTGACTTAGTTTGTCAAAAACAGAATTCGTATGGATTGGTTTCAAGACAAAACTTCATGAGTAAGTTAATTTCTTAAATCAATAAGAAAATGGCCCAAAATATCTCATCTCTATCACTACAAATACCCCCTTCCATTTCCTTACGACCTAATAAAGATTCAATCTTCTATAAACAATGCGCCGCCACCATCGGTTCTTTCTCCAGTGAATATCGATCTTCAATAATTCAAAGAAAATGGAAATAAAATCCATAAATCATGAGACAAGGGTTTTCGAGCTCCTAGGGTGTTCAGCTTCACATCGGTATCCCTCAGCATGGGTTCGAAACCATTTCTATCGCAAGTCCTACTGAGGTTTCGTAGACAGTGTCAACCAACGCAGACTGATGTTGGGTTCGAACTCGTGGTGATTGGCGTAGAGTGGAATAGTAAGTTGAAAAGGTGAAGAGGTGCGTGGAGTTTGCATCTGTGCGTGAAGACCTGGAGTTGCGACTTTGAAGGATGGTGCGGAATACTGTACCGAACAGTCGACGACGCAACCTGCTTTGGGGTTGGCGAGTTAGAGGTTGAGGTGTTGAGGCGGAAGCGCGTGGGGAGAGAAGCATTTCAGTGGAGTTATTGTGGAGCTCGGTGGTTCTATGAGGGAAAACTAGGTGAAGGATTTAACGTTAATGGTGAAGTAAATACCTGGAGCTCGTTTTAAAAGAGGAAGAAGGCACTTGCGATTTTGGGCTGGAGAAGGAAGTTGGGCCGAAGTTTTAAATTAAAGGTTAAGGCCCGACAAATTTTGAAAGTTGATTTGCTTAAGTTAAAATCTAAATAATGTACTAACTTGTATTTATAATATCTTGGCCATATAAAGTCATAATTTCGAATGGTTGGATCCGTTGGGATCGTACGGACAAGAGCTCCACAATGGAACTGACTGGAAGTGGATTGGGACTCATATGAATTTATGGCGAAATAAATTGTTTGATTCAAATCAAATAACAGTTTATCGTTCTTTAACGATGAACTGCAAATGTGAGTAAATCTCACCAACTCTAAACAGTTTATAATTTCATGTTGTATCTTTAGAACTGTTAGAAATTGTCTGATTTACTGTGTGTTGATTGTTTGATTGAACTGCTAGTCAGTTAGTTAAATTTCTATATTGATTCTGTTTAACAGAATATATCATATGGAACTGAAAGTGTTGTTATGTATATTGTCCAACATTTGTGATGCAGGGAAACAGGTTGGAGGAATCCGACTGGATTCCTCAACAGTTATTTTATTGTTTTTCATATATTTTAATATATGATGTGAATTATAACCTGTTGTTGATTGTGTGTGTATGGACGAGATTAGACATCGTGATTTGATATGATTGAATACCATGACATACCGGAATGTAGATAAAGGAGATTTTTCAAAGTGATATTGAAAATAGAATATTTATAAAATGGAATATTTATAAATAAGAGATATTTATAAATTCGAATATTTATAAATAAGAAATATTTATAAATTGGAATATTTATAAATAGGAGATACATAGAAAAAGAAAATAATTTCAAAACATTTTCTTTTGAGTGGAAAGGCCTGTGTGGTGAGTTTGGCGATTTTCCCGATGCTCCCGTTACAAAGGAGGTTATGGCGAATTTTTCAGAGAATTTAAGGAGTTAGAATATTTCAAGAATAAATTTGAAAAGGAAATATTTGTAAACCATTTACAAATAGAATTGGAAAGGGAACATTATAAAAAGGAAATCATTTTTAAAGTGTAGAACCTTTATTTAAAAGTAAATCTTTTCAAATGAATAAAACGTTGTTAAAAAGGAAATCTTTATAAAGTGAATAAAGTAATCGAATATGGTATTCGAAGTTAGTTAATCGAATATGGTATCCGAAGTTAGTTAATCGAATATGGTATTCGAAGTTAGTTAATCGAATATAGACATTCGAAAGGGGAAATCGAATATGGTATTCGAAGTTAGTTAATCGAATATGGTATTCGAAAGTTAGTTAATCGAATATGTTATTCGAAAGGGGTTAGTCAAGTCGAGTTAGTCAAATAGAGTTAACCAGTTAGAGTTAATCAGTTAGAGTTAACCAGTTGGAGTTAATTAGTTAGAGTTAATCGATTAGAGTTAAAACGAACTAGAGTTAATCAAATATAGTTATTTGAGACAGAGTTAGTCAAACATAGTATTCAGGGTAAGTTGCCATCTTGTACGACTGCTAGCGTAATTCACAGGGCTGTAAATAGCCTACGACGGTCAGATGTTTCCTGAGGGAGTCAGGCGCTGCGATCTAGAGTCAAGCGAATGGAGTTTAATCAAATATTAGTTATTCGATAGGAGTTAATCGAGTTGATCGAGTTGAGAAATAAGTTAAGTTAAATAAGTTGAGTTGATCGGGTGGTTCGACTAAGTTAGTCGAGCCTAGTTAATCGAATCGAATTGGTCGAACCAAGTAAGTCGAGTTAAGTTAGTCAAGTTAGTCGAGCCTAGTTAATCGAATCGAATTGGTCGAACCAAGTAAGTTAAGATAGTCGAGTTAGTCGAGTTAAGTTCGTCGAGTTAAATTAATCGATGTTAGTTTCATCGAAAGGAGTTATCGATGTTAGTTTCATCGAAAGGAGTTATCGATGTTAGTTTCATCGAAGGGAGTTATCGATTATAGTTTAATCGAAGTGAGATTTTCAAATATGAGATATTTGAAAAGGAAGAGTTATCGAATATTAGTTATTCGAAGAGAGATTATCGAATATCGTTTATTCGCGAAGGAGTAAATCGAATATAGGTTATTCGAAGAAGAGTTAATCAAATAGAGATTTCTCGAAGAGAGTAAATCGGCGAATTCGATTATATCGAATTCGGGAAAGTACTTATACTTTCCAGTGTTTAAATAGAGATTTCTCGAAGAGAGTAAATCGGCGAATTCGATTATATCGAATTCGGGAAAGTACTTATACTTTCCAGTGTTTAAATAGAGATTTATTTATTTAAATAAGTGTTAGGTTAATTATTCACTAATAAGAATAGAAGTTATGATTAAAGTTAGATAATTCGAAAGGAGGGATTATAACGTTATCGTTATAACCAATGTTTTAAATATAGAAGTAGATTAGTAAAATTGGATCCGAGAAAGGCGTAAAGAAGTTGTTAAAGATTAAAAGATAAACTTTGACCATTTTGAAGTTATAACGTTGTCCAGTTAAGGTCTGAGAGGTAATTATACCCCAACTTGAGTGACTTCCTTCTTAACTAAGAAATGGTAAGGTTTGATCGTAAAGGAGTTTTGGAAATGTTTTCCAAACGAGAATCAGAAATGTTTTCTGATAAAAGAAAATATGAATTTAGAATATAGGGAAACAGGAGATAAGTAAATAAAGGAATTAAAGAGATTAATGTTAAATGATGTTTGTTCGATATAATTTCCATCTGGAAATAATATCGTTGTTTGCACACTTATTTTTCTTCGATAGTTAACTCACAGACTATCGAAGTTTTTGACCATTTTAACGTTGTTAATATGAAGAGACCGGTTGGATTATTATCCGAAGAACCACTCTGTATTGGCATAAGCGTTGCGAATCATATATGCCAAAGATAATTGAAGACGGAGTAAAATGCAAGGGCTGTTGTGTAAGTCTTAGATAACAGTGACTAAGATGGATATACGGAATAGTGCCTTCGGTTTGTCCAGTCCCAGGACAACCTGTATGGACGAAGGTCTGACAGAGTATATACTATGGATCGCGTAAGTTGATCTGTTCAAACGTATTCACGTTTGGTGGCGGAGGAATTCGTTTCTCTTAGATGTATACCCGTGTTATTTTTGGATAAGTCAATTTGTGATTTGGCGGGTATGACGATGTGACATTCTAAGTGAATGAGGATGACTTGTATGAATGAATGTCTGACAGAGTATTTCCAGAAAGGTCACGTACCTTTATTGCTTCAACCGTACCAAGAGTGGAAGCGGAGAAGGAAAATTCTTTTAGCTGACATGTAATGTACTGTTGTAGACGTCAATTAGTGATTTTCGAATGGATTTGACAATGTAGCATTCGAAGTGAATCTGATGTGATGATAAAGCGTAGCTTCTAGCCTCATCAACCGGTAAATGACAGAAATCGTGCAGGCAGCATGGCTAAGTCGGTCGCACCGAAGTAGGATGTATAATCACCTATCTAGAGAATATTCATTTGTTTCTTAAATCTATCAATGCTGTCCCATATATATACGGGAACGGTTGCTGATCCCAACCGTTGCTGATGAACATTCGATACACTCAAGCGAAATGAGTGGTCGGTCATGTGTGACTGAGTTACAAGATGTTCTTGTTTAACTCCAGTGTATCATTCCTAGAGTACACTGATCGGAAGGTGGTTCCATACCTTGTCATAGTTGGAAATCCATTATCCAATACGTGCTTGCGATTTTGATTGTATACTATATATGTAGAACGTGAGATGAAAGCGTTTCTGCTAGTTGATATCTATTTGTACATAGACATTATTATAATATCAAAAGGTTTTTGATATAAAGATATTTTGGATTCTCATAAGGGAAAAACCCGTTCCGTTCTGCGGCGTGGTCTTATGAGATATCGTTTACTTGTTTATATACCTGTTTAAACTGTTTTACTCATACCAGTCGCATGACTGACCCAGAGTTTATTTGTTTTGTTTTCCCTAAACTCTTGGGTGCCTAATTTTGTACGGGCAGTCAAGTTGTCAAAAATTTACAGATATACTGGAAGAGCGTGGAGCAGGAGGCTTCAAGATCATATAGCTATAGTTATTTCCGATGTGTTGTAAGTGCTGTACTCTGATAAGTGTTATTGTATACATAACTGTTATATTTCAAAGTTATGTTATCTATTATATGTTATTCGTTCCGCTGTGAGGTTCGTGTTACTCTGATGTTGTGTTCTTCTTCTTCTTCTATTCTAAGTATCTATCTTATCTATTCTCACCTTCTAATTTCTTTCATTAATTACCGGGATTTTTCGATGTTTTGGTTATCGACATCGAGCTTACGTCGATAACCAAAGCCGCCGAAAATCCGGGTCGTTACAGTATATGCGTGAATGACGAAAGCCTTAAATTAGTAAGACTTAGTAGCCAGTGTCCTCTAATTTATACTAGTGTAGGGTAAACAACCAAGTAAGGCATTACATGATCGATAGGTCCGTCTTAGGACTTAAGTGATTGAAAGGATCCACCCTTACCTTAAATTGACAATGAGGTCTTAAGAGGCTATATAGAAATAATTAACCTCCTTATAGTATGTTGCAGTTTGGAGAGCCCGCTTCCTAGTTTTCATTAGTTTGTTAGATGGTGAATTAAAGGCTACATGCTTATGCGTAGAAGTTCTATATCAGTATAACGATATCATTATCTATGGGAGTACTACCTTGGGTACTATAGTTAGTCGTTATGCGTAAATCTATACAATGTTAGGTTAGAATTACTAGATGTGTTAGACATATGTTTTGGTGGGGACCAAATGGGATACATTTGTGTACTGTAGACAATTTTATACATTTTCTACTCACTAGGACTTGTTGTTCTAACTCCCTCCTCGTAACAACTCTCAGGATTTTACCAGAGAAGACATGTCTTAGAAGGTGTTTAGTTTGTTTTTGGTTCTTGTTCTGTCATGCTCGATATCGGTATGGAGATTGGTTGTATGGTAGTTGTTTTAGTTGGTATTAGTTATCCTATTTTGTTTCCACCGTGAGTTAGTTTTATTTTACTTTGATTATGCTCATGCTCATGCTCATTTTTTTGCAAGTACATATTTATACTCTCCATGCTTGTATAAACAAATTGTAGAACTACTTACTTTGATCAACAGAATGCTAGGGGAATTTGGCACAGAAATCACAAAAAAAAACCGACTAAAAATCCAATAGAACCTAGAGCAACACTCTAATATTACAAATAAATGACTGAGGCATTTGGATGGGCTGTGTCAACACAGGCAGTTTCTGTGTCGACACAATTCGCGATTATGCCCAAGTTACTAGGAACTTGTAATGACCCAAAATTCCAGTCCAATTTGAGCTGACCAAAAACACAAGTCCAACCCCAAATTAAACTAAAAATCAGGAAATTAATAGAAAGAAAACAGAGGGTGAGGAAAGATAAGATAGAAACTTAGAATAGAAGAAGAAGAACAACACAACATCAGAGTAACACGAATCTCACCGCGGAACGAACAACATATAATAGATAATATATCCTTGAAATAAAATCATTATATGTATACAATAACATTATCAGAGTACAACACTTACAAAACAGCGGAAATAACTATAGCTATATGATTCTGAAGCCTCTGCTCCAGCTCTTCAAGTATCTGTAAATCCCGACTACTTGACTGCCCATACAAAATTGGGCATCCAAGAGTTTAGGGAAAACAAAACAAAATAAACTCCGAGTCAGTCATGGGAATGGTATGAGTAAAACAGTTAAAACAGTTCGAACAAGTAATCGATATCTCATAAGACCACGCCGTATAACGGAACGGGTTTTTCCCTTACGAGAATCCAAATTATCTTTATATCAAAAACCTTTTGATATTATAATAATGTCTATCAACCATAATATAATAATCGTCTAGCAGAAACGCTTTAATCTCATGTTCTACATATATGGTATACAATCAAAAACCGCAAGCACGTATTGTGTAATGGATTTCCAACTATGACAAAATATGGAACCACCTTTCGCTAGTGTACCTCTAGAAAGGAATACATTGGGTTCAACAAGAACATCTTGCAACCCGGCCACACATGACTGACCACTCATTTCGCTTGAGTGTATCGAATGTATATCACCAACGGTTGGGATCAGCAACCGTTTCCCAAATGGGATAGTATCGAAAATAGATTTTTAGAAGTAAATGAAACTCTAGATCAGGTGATTATACACCCTACTTCGGAGCGACCGACTTAGCTATGCTGCCTGCCCGATTTCTGTCATTTACCGGAGGTGAGGGCTAGAAGCTACGCTTTATCATCACACCAGATTCACTTTGAATTCCACATCATAAAATACATCAAAAATCACTAATTGACGTCTACAACAGTACATTATGTGTTAGCTAAAGAAGTTTCCTTCTTCGCTTCCACTCTTGGTACGGTTGAAGAAATCAATGTACGTGACCTTTCTGGAAATACTCTGTCAGACATTCATCCATACAAGTCATCCAGGAACAGGATGAACCGAAGGCACTATTCAGTACATCCATCTTAGGCACTGTTATCTAAGACTTATACAATAGCCCTTGCACTTTACTCCGTCTTCAATTATCTTTGGCATAAATGATTCGCAATGCTTATGCCAATATAGAGTGGTTCTTTGGATAATAATCCAACCGGTCTCTCCATATTAACAACGTTAAATGGTCAAAACTTCGATAGTCTATGATTTAACTATGGTAGAAAAACGCGTGTGCAAACAATGATATTATTTCCAGATGGAAATTCTATCAATCAATCATCGATCATATATATATATATATATATTCATATTTCCTTATTTTTCTATGTTTAGAAAATATACGTTAATACTAGAAAACATTTCCATTTCTAATCCATATTTCAAATTTTAATATTTGATTATGTTTCTGATTCTATTTGGAAAACATTTCCAAATCTTCTTTACTTGGATTTAAACAGATGTTTAAATCAACATCGCGACGACAACTCATCACTATACTTATTTACTAAATCACTTAACCACTTTCACTCTCGAACCTTAACCATTTTTAAATTAAAAACGAAGTCAATCAAGTTGGGGTATAACTACCTCTCAGACCTTAACTGAACAATATTTCAAATCTCGAATTAGGGTAAGTTCATCTTTTAACTCTTTAACACTTCCTTACGTAACATTCGTTCGAATAAATCTCTATTCGATAACTCCTCCCTTCGAATAACTATATTTGATAATCTCTCTTACGAATAACCAGATTCGATTAACCTTTCTTCGAATAAACTAAATTCAATTAACTCAATCAATTAACTCTTTCTACTTAACTCCTTACTTAACTCCTTTCGATTAAACTATAATCTATAACTCCTTTCGATTAAACTGTAATCAATAACTCCTTCCTTCGAATAACTATTTCGATAACTTCTTTCGATTAAACTATAATCGATAACTCCTTTCGATTAACTATAATCGATAACTCCCTTTTATTTAACTCTATTCGAATAACTAATTCGATTTACTCATTTTAACTCTATTCGAATAAACTAAATTCGATAACTCCTTATTCGACTAACTCTAATCGATTTATTCTAATTCGATTAACTCTATTTAATTACTCTATTGGTTAACTCTACTTTAACTGGTTAACTCTAACTGATAACTCTAACTGATCACTTTAACTAATCAACCCTAATTGATTAACTCTAACTGGTTAACTCTAACTCATACTTTATTCGATTAACTCTAATCGATCAACTAATATTCGAATAACTCATTTCGATTAACTCTTTTGGATTAACTCCTTAAATTTATTCCTTTTCTATTTGTTTACTTAACAAATAACTATTCCCTTTTCAATTCTATTTAATTTACATATAAATATTTCTTTTATCTTTTCTATTTGTAAATGGTTTACAAATATATCCCTTTCATCTCTATTTTAACATATTTATTCCCCATAAATATTCCTTTTCCAATTCTATTTTTAACATATTTATATCCTATAAATATTTCCTTTTCAATTCTATTTATTTAACAAATAAATATTTCCTTTATTATTCTATTCTATTTATTCTAACAAATAAATATTTCCTTTATTATAACTTATCCTTCGATTTTATAATTATTTTCTTTTATAAAAATCCTTTTCCTTTTCTATATAAAATCCATCGATTTTATATAAATAATTCATTTTCAAAATACACTTTGAAAATCCCCTTTCCCACATCCAGTATTTCTTATGGTATTTAACATACCATATAACAACGACAAATATCATCCAAACACACATACTCAACAACAGATTATATACCACATCATATATCAAAATATCAGAATCATAGTAAAATAAATGTTGAGGAATCCAGTTGGATTCCTCCAACCTGTTTCCCTGCATCACATATGTTAAAGAATATAGATAACATCACTTTCAGTTCCATATGATATATTCAGTTAAACAGAATCAATATAGAAATTCAACTAACTGACTAGCAGTTCAATCAAATAGTCAACACACAGTCAATCAGCCAATATTTAACAGTTCTAAAAATACAACATGAAATTATAAACTGTTCAGAGTTAGTGAGATTTACTCACATTGGACGATCATCGTTAATAACGATAACCATCGCTTGATTCGTACAGACAATTTATTTTGCTATAAATTGTAACGAGCTCGAATTCACTCCCAATTATTTCCATGGTGTAGGCGACGTCCATACGATCCCAACAGATCTTGTTTCGTTGAATTCTGTTAGTGTATGAATTAGTTATTCAATTTACAATAAAATATGTTATTTAACTTGAATAAACAAATTTAATATATACTATTTGGCCCACTTGAAAAAGTACTCCACCGAGCCCAACTCAATCCTACCCGCTCCAGCGTACTCTTCTTCCCCGATCCCCTTTCAACGCTGCTGCTCCATTTCGGATGTCTTCTACACCGTATCCTTCTCCTCCTCTCCATCATAAATCATATAAACCCAATGAAAAATCTCCTCTTCACGTTCCCATACACCCCATACCCACAAGATTCAACTCGCGTCGGCCATTTGAAATTTGCGTCGATGGCTCCTGTCGTTCAACACACAAATTGGAGCGACATTTTTTTCTGACCAACTCCCACAAAATCATCACAATCAACTCGCCTTACCCTTCTGATCATCACGCACCCTTCGAAAATGCTCCTCGTCACCTTAATCATTACTGCGGTTCAGCCCTAGCTCGCGTCGACGAAACTCATGAACCCAAATTTACATCGAGCCCGCTGACATGTATATGAGCTTGAAGCTCTCGCTTCAATGGTTTCAATTTCATGTGGTTTAGGATTTTATGATTTTCCCATGATTTTATTTTGTTTTTTCTATGGACGGAAACTGTTTGGGTTTCTCTGAAAAACGAATGAACGTGCATGCTTCGTATATATATATATATATATATACACACACACATACGGTAACATACCTCTAAGTTAAGAAAAAGGCGGTGTTGTCTTCATTGCCAAGGATTTTTTTTTGAAATCATGGGAGCTCCACGTCGTAGGTTTTGCAGACACAGAGACTTGGTGGTTGGAAAGAAAGAATATTGTGGCCTTCTTTTTACCCTTTTATTTTGTAAAGTTATATATCCCGATGTATCCAATTATTTTCACATACGAACCGCTACTGACAGAACTATAAATACCGTCCTAACGAGCTGAGACGACCCCAAACCCCGTACTGACGGTGGCAAGGGTAATCCTTGGAATATAACACATAAACAGATAACAGAAGAACAGAAATAAATAAATACATCAGATAATGCACATTAGAATATACTGGATAAATGCAATCATCAGAGTTACACAGTATACAGGATCATACTTAGTACATATACAGTTCAGCTATACATAAATGTCTACAGCGGAAAACAAACATAATATGTACAATAGGAGCTGAACAACATAAAAAGAGATAAATAATAGAACCCATCTTCGGCTCCAGCTATCCAGAAAGAGCCAGCTAAACCTGAATACAAGGCTGCCCGTGTAGAAAAAGGGGCACCCGAGTTTGAAAGTGAAACAAACTACGAGTCAGTCATGGGACTGGTATGAGAAATCTACTCAACACATTTGAAATATGGATAATCACAGGACCACGCCACTTTCGTGGAACGGGTTTACTCCATCGGATCGCCAGTGCTTTAAAACAAATAATTCTTTTAAACATCGCAATGCTTTTTATAAAAATGAAGCCATTATAAGACTCAGTTCCCATCACAAAATGCAACGCAAACCGGAGGATAGAGTTTTACCTTATAATGGCCAAAATATGCTTAATACGAATAAAACAAGAGCATATGATAATATTACTAGTGTTTATATGTTTCAAAAACAATTTCAAATCATAACTATCAATCATAGATGGTGTGGGTACCATATATCATGTCGCCATATATATATATATATAATCAAAACCGCACAGTCATGTATTTGGAAATTGGATTTCCGTCATGAACCAAAGCAAAAGATAGTCCTTACCGAATTCGAGACTGCCTAGCTCGAGCCTCAGGAACAGCCGCAACTTCCCCTTGGAGCGACAGGGTCGGTCCACCGATGTGGATTAAAATTCCTGAACAATGCGTTTCCCTGCCCTATGGGGCGTAAATGAGCCAACAAATAACTCCATCGTTCCCGGCTAGACCGATATTACCGAGGCGCCTCGCTATCCATCATCCACGTAAGTAAAATGTCAGGCCGTGTAAAAACACTGACACAACTCCTAGCTAGGAAGAAACGCATGCCCTCCCTGAGGTCCTTCTCCCGTTTCTGGTTCATACCAGGGTGTGAGGCTCGCGAATTCACGTTATACACAAAGCTACGCCACACAGGCGGTGCTTTGATCATCACCACAAGACTTTGCTTTTCAACAGAAGCCCTGATCATTTGCCACTTAGGTATGTCACACTAGCAATTCATGCCATGCGGCTGATGTCCATCGATATACAACCTCTGAGCTCGTGCGTTTCAGAGAAGGGCGTTAAGCAAAAGAATAAATTATCCACCGCCAAACAGATGTATATTTAATAGAGATCAATCAACACAGAATAAAATCCAATGTCAGACACACAGTCCATTTGCAAGTCCGTTCTGGGTCTGAACGAAACCGGAGGCACTAAATACCTCACATATCCATCGATCTCTATGTACTTATGTACAATCACCACTCATTATCCATATTTCGGGATGCCTCCCAATCAGGACATCAGTTACCATCCAAACGAGGTGAAGATCGGTCTTCAACCCCCGTCTTCATCTTCGACTTCTTATCGTCGATTCAGTTATTCAGAATGAGATAAATCCGGTCTTCTTGTGCAACTCGCGTATATAATAAACAAGTGCAACACTAACATACACACACATCATTTCAATTCATCAGTGCAACACTAACATACGCACTAATCGTTTGAAATCACGGTTTCAAAATACGAACTGCAGCTTCGTTATTTGATATATTTCAATTCTATTTATATATATATCGATTCTTCGATTTCAAAACTATATTCTTTTCATACGTTTGATAAAAATGATATTTTTATCTAACTGTCTTCTATTTCAACACTTCACTATTTTTAACAATTCATGTATATAATAAAAATGTGATTTTTTTTGTAAAACAATTCATTTCAAAACATGATTATTTTATATAGTTCATATAGGTAATAAAAATAGGATTTTTATTATAAAACATTTTCTTTCAAAACAAGATTATTTTATATAGTCCATATAGGTAATAAAAATAGGATTTTTATTATAAAACAATTTCTTTCCAAAATATGAATACCATTCAACACATGAATTTCAATTCAACGAATGAATTTCGATTCAACACATGAAGGTTTTCTATAGTTTATATAAATAGATAAAAAGGTGATTTTTATATTTAAAAACACGAATACCATTCAACACATGAATTCTATTCAACGAATGAATTTCAATTCAACACATGAAGGTTTTCTATAGTTTATATAAATAGATAAAAAGGTGTTTTTTATGTTTAAAAACATGAATACCATTCAACACATGAATTTTATTCAACGAATGAATTTCAATTCAACACATGAAGGTTTTCTATAATTTATATAAATAGATAAAAAGGTGATTTTTATATTTAAAAACACGAATACCATTCAACACATGAATTCTATTCAACGAATGAATTTCAATTCAACACATGAAGGTTTTCTATTCAAAAGACGAATATAGTTTCAATACAGGAAAATAATTCGAACACATGAATATTATTCAAAATTTCGGCAGCATAACGACAGGGTTGTTAAAATTGGGACCGTCCCTAGTACGGCTCTTCGCTCTACCTTAAAGCCTCGCAGCTTTTGACAATGGGGAATCATGCATCTAGTTCGCACGCAGGCGGCATGTATATTTTTTTCATTTCCACAAACTAATCCTATATGGTTTCAACCAAATATTTCTCAACCACAAACGGGTATTTTTCAACCACAATCAATCAATTTCAACCACAAACCATTTAAATCAACCATTCGCTATCAATCAATTTTCACACTAATCACAACCAATAAATATCGTCTATGGTTTGTGGACGAGGGGCTTATGTATATATATGTATATATATATATAGCATTTCACTTCTATTTCAACACATATATAATTTTTACAACGCATATATAACTTATACATCGAACGTACAACTTATACAACGCTTATACAAGAGGTGTACAACGCTTATATAACTCATACATTGACTATATAATTTATACATCGTCGTTTTCCATATCATTTATAAATTAGAAATCTTACCTTGGGTTCCACTCCACCAAAAATAGCAGGAGGCTCAGAAAAATATGCGGTCTCTTCTAGAAGGTAGAAGACGTCCACATGAGTCCACTGTCTCTTGTTTCACTGAATTTCGTCAACACATGAAAAAGATATGATTTTTCAAAGTTTGCAACGGTTTAAAGGTTTTAAAACAGTTGAAAATTAACTCAGCCGTTACCTCACTGAATTCTTCAAAACTAGGTTTTGAATTTTCTTTCGACCCGTGAAGCTATTCGTCGATCGGCCAGCGCCACAGCGTAGGGCTAGGAGAGAGCTTCCAGGCGTGGTGCTCGATGCTTAGATCGACGGCGAGGACGAGCTCCGGCGGCGGTTTCAATGACGAGACTTCGGGGTGCCCGATCTCCCAAAATACTGAGCGATAAATTGCAATCCCTATATGGATTTGAAGATCTCGAGATGATCTACAAAAACTTCAACTGGGGCATGGGGTTTTATTGCGTGCAGGAAGATGAATCGAATGGGGAAGTTTCGAACGATTTCCGCCGTCGTTCTGGATGGTATCGGGGAAAGAGAAATTGTATTGACCAATGGAATTTATTTATTTATATATATATTTTAAAATCTCTAAAATACCCTCTTCCACACACGAACACCAATTCAAACCCAATGACTGTCATCCCTAGCGTTTTACCCCCATTCCGAACACAATGGGATATGTTTTGTAGGCCCAATCGACTGTTTCAATCAGTTTTCCTTCAATTTAAAATATATAACATTCAATATTTAATTTAAATGTACATTTCAATTTGCCAGGGCCACAAACTGATTCGAAAAATTCCAGAAAAATAAATCTAGCTATGTTTTGACGATATGGTCCCAACAAAACTAGTTTCGTCGAATTCTGAGACCGTTTGCAAAATGGCCCATTTCTGGTCGATCCAATTTAATAGAAATCGACAAAACACATTTTCTTTTGCCACGCTCACATACTAGCTTCAAAAATTATGAAATTTGAAACCTAGCAATAACTTCACATCCCCGATCCAACAAAAGTGGTTTCGTCGAATTCCGCGGTCGTTTGCAAAATGGCCAATTTCACGGGCTATATAAATTCCATAGCGACCTTTCAGAAAATTCATTTGGCCATAACTTTTGCATCCCACTATGAAACTTCGATTTTTCAGATTCGTTAGAAAGGTATTCACTAACAGATTTAAATATTTTTGGTTTCGCTCAAATCTGCTTTGTTTTGCACCTAATACAGTCAGTCAAAGTTTGAATTCAAATTTTGAAACTACCGCGCCATTTCAGGCCTTGTTTATAATTAGAATTAATTATATTCGTTTTCAAACGTCGATTCAAACTAACTTTTCATTGCTATTATTTAAAATATTTATTTTCAATATTTAAAATCCATTATTTTAGCAAGTTTAAAATTTTTAAATTGGTTCAGATTTTCCGAGTCGTTACACGAGCAATGTTCCAGTATCCCAAAAATATAATTATATCGGTAGGTTAACTCATTTTTTGAAACCTCAAAATGTTGATTACCGGGTACAAAATACTCCAAGTAAAAAGTTGCTTATTTAATTAATCAAAAATTATAGTAAAATTCTAAAAATTAAATTATCACTGCGTCTCAAAAGAAGTTTGTCTAAATTCAAATCCAATCTCTAGTTATATCGAATAAACCATTATGGTCGATAAACGATTCTATAGCGACTATTTTAAAATTTGATTTGGACATAAATCAAAATCTACACGATGAAATCCTGATTTTTCTCTTCCACTAGAAAGATATACTCCACCAGCTCCACACATTTGTTGTTTCACAGAAATCCGATTTAAAACGAACCCTGTACATTCAGTTGAAGTTCAAATCGCCAATTAACGAACTGCCGCGCCATTTCAAGCTCGATTTTAATTATAATATAATTATATGTTCTACTGTCGTTTATATAATATATTCGTTATTATAATTCAACTCTAAACTAAATTATATACATTGAATTGTCCAGTTCACATTATATTGTCAATTCACTATTTTCGACTATTTCAGAATTAAATATATCATTTAATTTATTATTTTAATTAAATATTCACCATTATTTAATTCCACGACCATTAAATTCACTATATCACTATTTATATAATTAAATAAATTATTATAATACCCTCTGCGAATGCGGGTCATTACAATCTTTCCCACTTAAAATAATTTCGTCCTCGAAATTGCTAAAAGGTAGAGGACGACCCTATCGACTAGTTAGAACATACTTGTTTACTTCTTAGCACCAGTTTTCAACTAGACCAATTTAAATTCAGTTAAATTATTTATTTCTTCTTATCAACGAAAATTTTCAAAAATCCTGAAAATTTTCTAACCCCTAAATTTTTTTTGAAAAATTTCGCCAGCACCTCCTTTGTACTGGTCAATACGTCAAACCACCACTCGCCTCTTTAGGCCATCTTCATCCCAAAAGAAAATCAAACAGCCAAGCGGCTTACCAATTCGGCTCATAAATCTCATGCTTATATCGAATATAAACCTTTACCTTTTTGTTGGGCATATCAACTCTATCACATTCACCTGTTGTCAATTCAGCGGATATAAGGGTCATCCCAATCAAATTCCAATCTGCTTTTATCCACGACACAACCATTCGCTTATTTCCGAGCCAAATATCATTTCAACTCGAGTTTCTTCTCGATTCCCAACTCTTAACTTGATTATCACATTACACTTCAAATTTGAATCTTACAATCCAATTTGTCTTGATATCATTCTAATTCAATCTCAGTTACCACTTTACTGGCTTTTCTTTAATTCAAATTTGCTTTCACAAATTCTTGTTAAATTTGTTTTTAATTCAAACAGTCCTTCCCTAGGAGTTTTCAAACAGTTTACTCTTTTCAAAAATCAAATTTTCCTTTTTGAACATGTCACTGAGCCCTTAGTTAATATTCCATTAGTTAAATCACTTCTCTATTTCTTTATCAATATTTGTTAACCAAATATTTTCAATAACCACATTGGCCTTTTATGTAATTTGGAAAACATTTCCGAATATCGCCTTCCTTTATTTTCTAAACTTTAGAAAATATATGCTATTCATAATTGGAAAATATTCCAATTACTTATCTCTTTTCCGATCTCGTTTATTTCTATACTTAGGAAATATTCTTTATTATATTTCCAAGCTTACAATTATTTGGGTTAAAACGAATGTTGTGTAAAACATCGTTACGACAACCCAAATACTATATTCAACTAACTCTTATTCAACCTTGATGTTCGAGCCTGAAATCTTACTATTTATTTGTTAATAATGAAATCAATCAAGTTGGGGTATAACTATCTCTCAAACCTTGAATGAATAACATTTATAACGTCAAAATAGATATGACTACTTACTCGAATAATCAATACCATACAACTACTTATTCACTTTTAAACACGTAAACGCTTCCTCTTTCTATTCTTACTAGATTTTATTCTTAGTCTTCCTTTTTGATTTTACTATTCTATTTCTAAGTTCGTTTCCTTATCGACTTCTATATATATATCGATACGTTGATTTCTAACTATCAAATTATCTTAAAAATATTCTAACTCCTTAAATTCCCGGAAAAATTCGCCATAACCTCCTTTGTACCAGGAGCATCGGTATATTTCAAATAGCCTCCCATGGCCCTCACCAATCCAAAAGAAAAAGAAAAAGCCAAGCGGCTAGCTGATACGACGCATAAAATCTCATATATGAATTAAATAGATACCTTTTCGTCGAGCATTCTATTTATATACCTTCATAACTTATCCATACCTATCTCATGTATAATTATACCTACCCAATCTATTTTCACTATACCTGATCGTTTTAACTCAATTTGTTAATTAATTTGTTAATTAACTCTTTAGTCTATTTCACTTTTTATATTTGAACATGACATGTTCAAATATATTTTAACTTGCTTATTAACTAATTTGAATCCAAATTTCAAATTTAAGTTCTATATTCGATTTCGAATATCCATTTACAAATCCAATTCACCTTTAAAAGTTCAACTTCAAATTCAAAACTCGATTTACTAATTCCTCTTCGACTTAGTTAATCCTATTCAATTTCTATTCAAATTTTATTCAAATTCTATATATTCAAATTCTATATATCAAATTCTATACAAATTCTATATATTCAAATTCTATAGTTCAAATTCCATTTGAATTATATATTCAAATTCTGTATATTCAAATCCTATATTTGAATTCTATATTCAAATTCCATATATTCAAATCCTATAATTTGAATTTCATTTGAATTCTATATTCAAATTCCATTTGAATTTCTATATTCAAACTCTATTTCAATTCCATTGAATTTCATATATTGAAACTCCCTTTGAATTTCTATATCCAAACTCTATTTCAACTCCATTGAATTTCATATATTCAAACTCCCTTTGAATTTCTATATTCAATTCTACATCAATTTCTATATTATAAATCCCATTTTGAAATTCAACACAACTTGTCTTTCCTTAAACAAATTCAAAACAGTATCTCTGGTAGTAATTCGTCACTTACAACTCGAAAATGAATACTGATGATGTGGCTGTCATCATCAGAATCTATTTTCCAGCGATCGAAGTGAGTTCAATACTATAAAACCATTTTTAAACATTTCCACTTTGAAATTTATTTCAAAATATAATTCACACGGCTTGTAAAACAATTTAAAATCTCCCAGGATCTTAAATTTTCCTTATTTTTAATCCAAATCCATTTACAAACACTTATCCAATTCTCCAGAGTTTTAACTCAATTTCTGGTTTAAAATTTCAGATTTAACTCATCTGATTTCACATATTTCACTTATATGATTTCTGATTGGTTATTTACATAACCATTTAATTTATAATCTTACTCGATTATAATCACAACCAATATATCCATTATATTCTAATTTTGATATATATATATATCTTCTCTATATCAAGATATACCTTGGGTAAACTTATTTTAATTTACCCTCTTTTCAAAACATATCGCGTCGACCCATCGTATTCGAGTGTTTAGTAACTCCTACCGATACAGTGGATCAAACTGATCGACCAGAACTCATAAACAACTCAACCAATAAATCACCACAATATAAAACAATTTTTTTATCAATAACAAATACGTTTACTCGTATATATACACTCAAACTCAATCTAGGGTATTACTAACCCTATCTCTACTGAGTCACGCCACAGAGCCAAGGTAATACTTAAGCTCTAATACCAATTGTAAGGACCCAAAATTCCGGTCCAATTTAAGCGGACCAAAAAAACAAGTCCAACCCCAAATTAAACTGAAAATCAGGAAATTAATAGAAAGAAAACAAAGGGTGAGGAAAGATAAGATAGAAACTTAGAATAGAAGAAGAAGAACAACACAACATCAGAGTAACACGAATCTCACCGCGGAACGAACAACATATGTTAGACCCAAAAGTGGTTCTAACACCCAAATTGATTAAAAGCAAGATGAAATGAGATAAAAACAAAAATGAACACGCAGGATTTATAGTGGTTCGGCGAAGAAATGCCTACGTCCACTTATCTTTCACTATATTCAATAATTCAATTGCAAATACAATGTAATTGTCACTTGACTTCACTCACAACTCGCTTATATTCACTCAATAGAATAAAACAAAAAATGAAAGATGATTTGGATTCTCCGGGAGTAATGGAGTTCGGGTTATGGAGGTAGTTGAATTCTCAAAGTGCTGAAAAAAGATCCTTCTCTTTGTCTCCAGACGGGGTATTTATAGGTGTGAATTTGCTTGAAACTTGATCCGGGTCGGGGCCACATGTCGTCCATCCCACTATCTTCGGGTTCGGATGAACTATTATGTTGACAACGCATCAAAGGAACGAACGTTATGGGTAGGAACTGGTCATAGCCGGTCCGGATATCCAGGCGATTTTGCAGGAGAGTAACATGGAGCTTGGGTTCGGGTCGGAGACGCGCAGATAAGGGGTTCGGATCGGGATACCCGATCCGAACCGGATTGGCTTGGATGCAATGCTCTCTTCTTCTCTAATCTGCTCCGCTCCGATCCCTTTTCGTGGCAAACAGGGGGCTTTCCGATCCAATTGAGATTTAGTTGCCCTCCGATCCGATTAGATATGCCTTACCAATTTACTCAGTAGGAGTTCACCGATCCGAACAGAGGACTCTATCCGACCCGAACCGATAGGTTGCTCTAACCCGACCCGAACAGCTGCTGCTATCTAATCTAGATTGTAGTGTCTTCTCCAATCCGAACCGAAGTCTTCTAATTAGAAATGTTCTTCAATGTCTTGTTTCTTGACTTTGTGTTGCCTAGTTCACAATGTAGGCTAACATTTTGCCCCCTCAAAGGATGCTTCTGTTGTATACGAAGCGTGCTTTGATGTCGTTTGAAATGCTAGTCCTTGAATCAGAACAGTTAGAAAGTCACTTCTGTTCGTTTGTGAAGATGCGTTGCTTCATGAAGACATGTCTCTTATTGCTTATATATATGTCGTGAAATACTTGATTCATTTTCTTCATTTTTGAGTCAAGTTCAGAAGTTCTTCTCGACATATAGTATTCTTCTCAGATATGTTCTTTCCTAGTTTTTTTTTTTTTTAAATCCAATTCGAATGCTAGAGGAATGCACAGATTTCTACCCAGTTCGGTGTCCGACTCGAGCACCTATTCTTCCCGTTTCGCTTTGCACTGGGTTGATGGGCCGGAAGATGTGGGCTGGCTTAGACTCGGTCCGAACGGAGTAAAATACGGGGAATACAAAGAGCCATCTCACGTCTTATATAAACTCAACCACCCAAACTCTTCTACCTTTTTTACTCCCACAATTCTTACTCTCCCAGCTTTATACCGAAAACCTATTTCTTAAAAAATCCAAAAACTCCAAAACTTCTCGTTTCATTCTTCGAATAAAACATCTAGGTATTTTGAATCTCCGATTATTTATGCAATAACTGATTTCAGCTAGAATTTGTGTTTGAATCGAGCGATTGGAGTGTGGTGTTTGTTGAACTCCGACGCCTGGATCTCCTCCACCGTTTGTCATCGTCGTTGATGGCGTCTTCGCCGTCTCGATGTAGCAACGGGGGTCATTGGGATCCAGCGTTAAACATTCAAGCACATAAACGCGTAACTTCATTTGGGTCTAGTGAAATTTGAAGACGAGAAAGGGGAGAATAGGAACTGGGTTCGGTTCGGGTAAGGAAGTGCTGAAGCAGCGGAGGGGAGGACAAGTTCATATGTTAGGATCGGGTCGGAACGACTAGAGGAAAAGATAGAGAAAGGAAAAGGACGTATGGATCCTTTTGTTTGCTGAACCACTCCAAATGCTTATTCCGATCCGGTTTTAAACTGCCAAATATGAATGTCTTCTCCGAACCGAACAATGCGCAGACCCGAGCCGATCCCAGCTATATGCACATCCGATCCGAACCCAACAATAAGCACGCCCTACCCGAACTAAATGATATGCATATTCCAACTCAAAGCACAAGACTTTATCCAACCAGGGTTAATCAATGCTTAACATAATCTTCAACTTAATGAACAGTTAGGGTAGTGCCTTATGAACGTAAACGATCATCAAGATTTATCCTGAACCTCGCCGCTCCGTTAGAACTTCGCATTATGCTTTTAAGTGTTTTTCTTCTCATGTTTTGCGCACACCACACACACTTTAGCTCACACATATGCACAGGGGGGCACAGGATAATTTACTCTAATCCGTGCTATTGCTTCTTCAATAGTTCTATGAAAATGAGGCCCAGACGCTCTTCCCGTCTAGCTGAGAGAAAAGAAGCCCCGGAAACTTCTAACAAAATCACTCTTGAGGATATATCTTCTTCGTCTGATCCAGAATGGGACAGTGAGGGTCTAGACTACGGGGTCGGAAATCGAGAAAGCAACGAGGCGTCTTCGGAGAACGAAGTTTCTCTGGGTTTTGAGGAGGAAGGAGGGATTGGTGACGACCGAGCCCCTGACGAATTTGAAACAGCCATCATATTGGAATCACCTTCGGACTCCGTTGAATCAACAATTGACAACGATCGACTTGTCCGAATTTGCCTAAAATACGGGATAATGAAAAGGGACACTCTAGTGCCTTCACGCTCTGATCGTCCCCACAACCCTCCAGAAGGATATATGACGGTCACTCGATTGATGTGCATGGTTGGTGCCATTCCTCGATTCTCTCCATTCATTGTTGATTTTTTAAGGCAAATGCGGATTGCCCCCATGCAATTGCATCCCAATTCATATGCCTATTTGCACACCTTATACATAGCATATCGTGAAATCCTAGGCATAGAGCTCACGTTCGATGACGTTCACTTCTTCTATAATTTCAAGCGTCGGACTCGAGAGACTCCATCCTTCTGCTACTTTGAATCAGTCCCAAAAAGGAAGATAATCTCTGCACCATTTAGCAGTAAAGCTGGAGATTCCAGACTAGAATGGTTCTACATAAAGCAACAGTCTGGATGCGCCAGGAGATGGACAAAATCAAGTAAAGCGTTGATTTTCTAAATCCGGACTCTATACACTTGAATCATCACCCTGACCTGTTTTCCTTTTTGTTTGCAGTCGACAATCCCAAACAGATATCAGATCAGGTGTTCTTTAATCGGATGCACCAACTTCTTAATGGCGATCAAAAATTCTTGACTATCGACGAGGTCCTTAAAGATGAATACCTTCACTTTCATGGGCTGTTGTCTGTTTTTCGTAGCATTGGACATGGGACGGTTCCATACGCGTACATTCCTCCAGTGGAGGTTGTCCCAGAGACAAGAGAAGGCTCAGGAATTCCTACAGCGCCTCTTCACACTTCACCTTCTCCATCTTCTACGCAAGATGATGAATTGGCTAATCTGGCCGAAAAGCATCGTGAAGGATATATTGCCCCTGAGGAAACTACTTCTCTAGAAAAGTCAAAATCTTCCCAAGAGTCACCACTTCACGCTTCAGAGGGGGATGCCCCTAGCACTGATGATCAAATATTTCAGGGTTTGGGGGATCTCCCCTTACCTGAGACTATATACACTTCAGAGGATTTCAGGAAGGATCCTTTAGTCTTCACTTCTTCTGAAGAGACCACTCCCGCTAAGGCCAAAGAGCCTGCCCGTACTAGTCTAGCTTCAGACTCGGGTTGGTTGGGGGGGAAACACACCACTTAGGATGCACTTTACACCACAACATTAGCATTCATTGCACTTCTTTCTCCATGAATCCATTAATTCTAAACTTCGTTTATTTTATCGTGCAGGTACAATGTCTCGATCCTACTACGATATAAGAAAACTTCGCCGCAGCATGTCCAATCCTCCTCAGGATGTCGAGTATGATCGTCGGGATGATCGTGGTAGGGAGGAGAGAAGACCTTATGATCCCTATCATTCTCGACCCTCACGTTCCCGCTCACCAGTCCGATCAGAACAAGAGAAATATAAAAGCTATCAAAGCCGTAGGGAGGAGGACAGACCACAATCCAAAGACTCCTCCTCTTCCTATGAGAAACGCAGTAGAGAGAAAAGTCCTCCAAAGGAAACCGGGTCTCGAAGTAAGCAAAAGGTCCCTGCTACTAAACGACCTAGGACAGACAAAGAGACTACAGAATCCTCTTCAGGAAGGGACACCGAATTGACAATCCTCGCTCCTCCCCCACCAGATGCGGGAACTGCGATAAAGCGGGCATATTTGAAAGAGCAATTTCCCGAACACTACTCCGAAACTCCGACTTTTTTACCTGCCCTTGAACCTATTTCGTCTAATTGGGCAGATGAGGCCAAAGCAAAGATTGATGCGGTGCGAAAACAATATACTGAGATGTTCAAATATTCGCGCAATCTTTCTAAAATCATCCGCACTCTAATCACAAATACTGATTCAATGCAAAAGACCGCGGAGGAGGATACTAAGGCCTTAAAAGCTCTAGGAAAAGATTTGGAAGACACTCAAGCTCAGCTAGCGGTCGCTCAAAGGGACGCTTCTAATTTCAAACAACAATTCGAGGACATGCAAAAACGTTATCACGATTTGCTTGAATCTCATACTCAGGAGCGTTCTGAATTAAAAAAGCAAGCTGACGAGGCCAAGTCAGAGGCTGCTAAGACACGCATTGCTTATGCTGAGCTTGAGCGGAAAAACGCCGAGTTAGCAAAGAGGAGTGCTGAATTAGAAAAGAAGAACGCTGACTTGGCTTCAAAGCTGTTGGAGGCAGAGAACAGGGCTGCTCTGGCCGAGGGCAATGTGGAGTGTGCTATTAAATCTGCGGAGGAAGCCCGCAAGCAATTATCAGAGGCGGAGGCTGATATTCAGGGCTTCAGCGAGCTAATGATTGAATTCTTCGCACACATTATTCGTCGTCGAAACATTTCTTGGATCGAGGACTATCCATCCACTCTGGTTCAAGTATGGAATCAAATCGTTGAGTGGGAAAAAGAGGAACTTAAGGTCGATTCCCTCGATGAAGATAAACTGATGGAGAAATACTTGAGAGACGATGAACCGGAGCGCCTAGCTGAAGGGCGCCGCCTTATTGCTGAGGCCATGGAAGAAGAGAGACGGAAGTCTAAACAAAAAACCATTCTCAAAGCTGGTTCCTCTTCTTCTGCCCCTGCAACCTCCGAAGTAGAAGGGTATGATCCCGAGAATCCGGGAATTCCTCGAACAACCCTGCTATCCCCTATTCCTGAACTAACCCCAGAGGTAGTGGTCACCCCCGCTGATAAGTCTTCGAAAGGTATCGCTATCTTTTCTCCTCAATTTGCCAAAGCTATTTCTACCTTTCGCCACGTGATTGAACAATCGATGAGAGACCCTTTGTTTTCGCCTGAGTTGATAATCGTTGCTTCTCATTCTGTAGGTGTTGAATCATCCGAAAAGACAGATGTAGCTCAAGGAGCTGTCGCTGGGACAAAGCCCGCTGATAGGGCCAAAGAAGGGGAAGACAAGGATGCTTCTATAGACTTGGGGGAAGGAAGTGAGCCAACTAAGGTCACCACTCCCCAAGATGAAGAAATGATAGCAGCTTTAAAGGACGATGGCGGAGATGGGGGGCATGATGAGGAACCAGAAGTCGCAATAACCGGTGAGTCAAAAGGTGCTGATGACGTTACCTTGGCTGCAATGAAGGCTGACCAAGACAAGCGTTTGCAATTAAAGGCCGAAGAACTAGACCCTGAGGTCCTCAAGCCCCTCGCAGTCGTGGATGCGGGTTCAAGGTTAGTTGTTAAGCTCTCAACTAGATCTATTACCGAAGAACTTGCTAAAAAATCTTCTCTTGATTCCAGTGTCCCGCCCTCCGGGAAGAAGTCTACTGGCTCCAGTACCGCATCTTCAGGGAAAAAGAAATCAAAACGAATCTTGACTGAAGCCGAGAAGGAAGCAAAGGATGCGGAAAAAGCCGCCAAGAAATCTAAGGCTCATTCCAAACCCAAATAGTGGGTTCCCCTGTATCTTTTTAGCTTCTTTGTGAACCAATAATTGCTGCTACAAAAGCAGCTCCTGCACTTTCTTTTTTAGCTATTTCCCTATACAAATTCATTCATTTGTAAATAAAAATAATTCACTTTTTGCAATGTTTATTTGTTAGTAGTTCTGCACTTATGTCAAAATGCATGTATATAGTTATGAAACGAAGTTGTGGAGGGGGGAAATATGTGTATGCATACGTGTCCTCGGTTAATTCCCACAAATTATTTAATGCTTAATCAAGCAATCTGAATGCTCCCAATTTTCTGACGGGATAGCACTTCCTGTGTCGTCAGTACCTGTCGTTTTTTCTGGCATTTCTTTTATACTCTCTCTCTTTCTCTTGAGAGTTAGAGTTCGAGCTTAGTCATCTATTCATTCCCCGGTCTCTCAACGGGGAAAGATTTCTTTCTCGGCGCTCAGTCGGAGACGCCTTTATACTCTCTTTCTCTCTGGAAAGTTAGAGTTAGGAGGAGAATTTCTTTTTCAGCGCTCAGTCGGAGACGCTTTTATACTCTCTCTCTTTCTCTGGAGAGTTAGAGTTAGGAAGAGAATTTCTTTTTCAGCGCTCAGTCGGAGACGCTTTTATACTCTCTCTCTTTCTCTGGAGAGTTAGAGTTAAGAAAGTCGTTTTCTCATTCTTTTATGTCTTATTGCACAAATAATCGTTGTGCTTCTTTTTATGTCTAAACTGTTTTCAACCTTTTTAGGCTCTGAGTTATCCTGTATTTTATAATCACAACAGAATAACTGATGAATGTAAATGCATAAAAGTAAATAACACACAATATTTTTATAGTGGTTCAGCTAAGTCGTAGCCTACATCCACTTTATAGTCCTTTATTCATATCATCAGATTTTCCCAAGGCAAGGCGTGCCTTATTACAGAGTTCACAGGAAAAATAACAAAAAGTAGAGCATTTCTAATCCAAATATCGCATTAAGTGTTGGGCATTCCATGCTCGAGGGACTTCTTTGCCATCTACGGTCGTTAACTTGAAGGTTCCTTTTTCAAGTTTCCGTTGGATGACAAAGGGTCCTTCCCATTTTGGGCCGAGGTGAGGAAGGGATGGAAAAACTCTCTTTAGCACCAAATCACCTGGTTCAAAAGTTCTGAGGTGAAATTTTTTGTCATAATAGCGTGCCATCTGACGCCGATGTCTTGCTGCACGCAAGTCTGCTTCGTCCCTTTTCTCTTCGATTTCATCAAGAGACTCAAGTAAGAGCGCCCGATTCGTCATCGGGTCATAATACGTCACCCTGTGGGAAGGAACTTCCAGTTCAACTGGAATTACTGCTTCTGAGCCAAAGGAGAGAGAGAAAGGGGTATGACCGGTGGCTGTCTTAAATGTTGTTCGATATGCCCACAAAGCTAGGGGCAATTCGTCAACCCATCTTGCCTTTGCACGCTCTAATCGCTTCTTGAGGATGGATTTTATTACCTTGTTTATTGCCTCTACTTGCCCATTCGATTGCGGATAGGCAACTGCAGTATATCGTTTGTCTATCTTATACTTCTGGCAAAAATTTCTGAATTCAGTGCTATCAAATTGGGTCCCGTTGTCAGTTATAATCGTCCTTGGGATCCCGAATCGGCATATAATATTTCTGACCACAAAACTTATCACCTTTCTTGTTGTGATCTTGGTCAAGGGCTCAGCTTCCACCCACTTCGTAAAATAGTCCACAGCTACTATTGCATACTTAGCTCCTCCTTTAATTGGTAAAACTCCAATGATATCAATTCCCCATGTGGCAAATGGCCAAGGACTCACCATTGATTTAAGCTGGGTTGACGGTGCCCTGGGGATTTTGGCGAATCTCTGGCACTTATCGCAGCGTCGTGAATAATCAGCTGCGTCTTTGTTGATCGTAGGCCAGAAGTATCCGCACCGTAATATTTTCTTTGCTAAAGTTTGACCTCCTGTATGATCTCCACACTCACCTTCGTGTACTTCTCTTAGTACACGCTTGATGTCGTCGTGTGCTATACATCGTAACAGGGGCATAGAAAATCCTTGTCTATAGAGAGTATCATCTTGTATGACATATCTGGTAGCTTTGCGGACTACAGCTCTTTTCTCACTCTTCTTCGATGGGAGTGTCCCATTCTTAAGGAAATTCTTAATTGGAGTCATCCATGACTCCTTCTCTGGTTCCGCTTCAAAAGCGAATTCAATTTCCATTGACTCAAAGCTTGGCGACTCCAACGTTTCAATTGGAATTACTTCAGTTTCTTCTGGATTGTCGGAACTAGCCAGCTTTGCCAGTCTATCCGCTTTCTGGTTTTCAACCCTGGGAATATGTGTTATGTTGTACCGCTCTAAGCTATTCAATAGCTCTTTCACTTTCTTGAGGTAGGCGATAAGTCGAGGTCCTCGAGCCACAAATTCCTCTCGCACTTGGCAAACAACAATTTTAGAGTCACAGAATATGTCTAACATTTTTACTCCAAGGTCTTTAGCAAGTTTCAGCCCGGCAATCAGGGATTCATATTCAGAGTCATTGTTAGTTGCCGAAAATTCTAATCGCAGGGCGTAATATAACGACCGTCCCTCGGGAGTGACTAAGACAATTCCAGCTCCGGACCTTCGGTCATTCTTAGCTCCATCTGTATATAATTTCCACGGATTCATCTCTAGCTCATCCTCTGATTTAACCACTCGGTCATTGATTATTTCCTCCTCTGGAATGGTGAACTCCGCAATAAAGTCTGCTAGAGCTTGCCCCCTGATTGACTTTCGTGGTTGAAAATTCAAATCAAACTGACTTAGTTCTATGTTCCATTTGATCAACCTTCCCGATGCTTCGGGCCTCTGCAATACCTGCCTTAAGGGATGGTCGGTGTATATGGTTATTGGATGGGCTTGGAAATAGTGACGAAGTTTTCGGGATGTGATCAGGAGGCTGTAAGCGAGCTTCTCAATTTTTGGGTAATTGCGCTCTGCCGCTGCTAATTTCTTACTTACATAATACACCGGCCTTTGTACTTTGTCTTCTTCTCGAACCAGAGCCGTGCTGACAGCATGAGCCGAGACTGCCAAATAAACAAATAATTCTTCGTGATCTACGGGCTTTGATAAAATCGGCGGTTTCTCTAGCAGTTCTAACAGATTTTGAAAGGCCTCAACACAATCCGGAGTCCACTGGAAGTTCTTCTTTCCCCTTTTTATCAAATCAAAAAACGGAACACATTTATCTGTGGCTTTGGAGATGAATCTACTCAGCGCCGCTACTTTCCCTGCCAGACTTTGGACGTCTTTAATTCTCCTCGGTTCTTCGATGTTTCTAATCGCTGCTATCTGGCTAGGGTTGATTTCAATTCCTCAGGAACTCACAATGAAGCCAAGGAACTTTCCCGATGCCACTCCAAATGAGCATTTCAGAGGATTCAATTTCATCCGGTACTTTCGCAAGATACCAAACATTTCCGCTATGTCTTGCGTATGACTGGAAGACTGCTTTGATTTGACAAGCATATCATCCACATAAACTTCCATAGTTTTTCCTATTTGATCATAAAACATTCTATTTACCAAGCGCTGATAAGTAGCTCCAGCGTTTTTTAACCCGAATGGCATTACAACATAACAATAAAGCCCCAAATTCGTAATGAAACTCGTATGTTCTTGGTCTGGTACGTGCATAGGAATTTGGTTGTATCCAGAATATGCGTCCATGAAAGAAAGAAGTTCATGACCTGCTGTCGAGTCTACAAGCTGGTCAATCCTGGGAAGTGGGAAACTATCTTTCGGGCAAGCTTTATTTAAATCTGAAAAGTCAATGCAAGTCCGCCACTTTCCATTTGGCTTCTTTACTAAGACGGGATTCGATATCCAGTCGGGATATGTCGAATCTCGAATAAATCCATTCTGCTTTAACTTCTCTACTTCCTCTTTGAGAGCAGCCGACCTCTCTGGGCCCAGCATGCGTCTCTTTTGCTTCACAGGTGGATGCTTCGGATTTACATTCAATTTGTGACTTATAATGGATGGCGATATCCCACACATGTCAGCATGGGTCCAGGCGAACACGTCTAAGTTTGCCTTCAAGAAGTCCGTTAGTTCTTTAGCTCGACGTGGATCCAATTGAGAACCAATCTTCAAAACTTTTGTCGGATCAGCTTTATCAATGGGAATTTCCACCGTCGCCTCATTAGGAGTTGCATTCCTAGCCTCTGGTTCCTCGTCTTTTCTGGGATCCAGGTCTTCAGGCGTTCCTTTGGGCAACTCCTTCGGGGTCAATCTCTCTAATTGCTATGCCGAGTCCCCCTTTGAGGGAGACGAGGCATCCTTACTCTCAACGTTAAGTCCTTTCATCAACATCTTTAACTCGGCCACATAGCAGGCCCGTCCGGAAACCTGATCTCCTCTCATTACTCCAGTTCCGGCTTCGGTTGGGAACTTAAGTAACAAGCACCAAGGGGCGATACAAACTCTAAATTCAGCGAGGGCAGGTCTGCCCAAAAATGCGTTATAAGGCGAATCTACGTCCAATACTACGAACTGAAGCATTCGAACTCTTCTACGTTCTCCTTGCCCCAGGGTCACGGGCAACTCTATGTATCCCATGGGAGCTGTCGTCGCCCCGTTGAAGCCTCTGATCCATCCTTCACAAGGTTTCAGATCTTCGGACTCAAGCTTCATCTGATCAAATGACTTCTTGAACAAAATATTAACGGAACTTCCATTGTCTACTAATACCTTATGGACCAAGGCCGACCCAATGGTGGTAGTAATAACCAACGGATCATTGGTGGGTGATTGTATCCCAGTATTGTCTCGGCTACGAAATACCACGTCGTCAAACATGGTCTTCTGTTGTTTTATGGGGGTGACATCCTCCAAATCATCACCTTCATTCACGTCTAGATGCTTAGCAGCATTCACATATTGATCCATCGATCTGAAACTTCGGATTGTTGGGTGAGGTCCGCCTACTATGGAGTTGATAACAATTCCTTTACCTTTCTGCTGCGCTGTAGGCTTGGGAGCAGGTAGAATCTGTTTTGGAGCCTGCTCACCTTGCCCCCTGTCTCACGGGGCAACCTTGTACTCATCCAACTTCCCTTCACGCAACAGTTTCTCAATCACATCCCTCAAATGCCGACATTCATTAGTTGAATGCCCGTGAGTTCCATGGAACAAACAAAACTTCCCTGTCGCCATTTCTTTCTCGGTCGAATCACGAGGTGGCGGTCTTTTGTATTGCAACACATTATACGTATCCAGGTAAATATTTTCCAGGGTGTCGTTCAATGGTGTATAATTCTCGTAGTTCTGGAATCGGGGTCTTTTGTTAGGGTCACTTCCCCTATTTCTGTTTCTTCTGTTACCGTTTGGATTACGGTTATTGTTGTTGTTTCCCCCACTTCCAGTATTGCTGTTTCCACCCTTGTTTCCTACATTTACTTTAACCTTGCCAGAATTCTCCACCGACTGCTTCACGGCGATATTACTCTGCACATTCTCCTTTGAAGCCGTCTCAGACTTTCTCTTTCGGTTTGCCCTGGCCTCCTCTCGCCTTAAATAAATATCGGCTTTTTCGTAGAATATCTCCCTTGTGGAGGGTGTCTTCCCAGAAAGGTAGTCTCCAAACTCAGATTCAGGATCGACTCCTTCCTTTAATGCCATCAGAATGGTGGGCTCATGCGGGTCACTGACCTCAGTTACAGCTTGGTTAAAACGATCAAGATATGCCCTTAAAGATTCTCCTGGTGCCTGTTTGATTCTCGATAATTCAATAACACTCTTGGACTTTCGGGCATGTAGTCGGAACTGGTTCATGAAACGCTCGCTTAGTTCCTTGTAATTAGAAATCGAACGAGGAGGAAGTCGGGTAAACCAGAACAATGCCACATCTTCTAGGTAGATTGGGAATGCTTTGCACTTCACTTCATCAGGGGCAGCAGCAGCATTCATGAGCCACGAATACCGCATCAAATGCTGTCCCGGATCAGTCCTTCCGTTGTACTTGACCATCTGTGGCAAGTTAAAGCGTCGGGGAAATTGGAAGTCGAGGATATCGTCGGTAAACGGAGTATGGCTTCGCTCAATGCCATAATCTTCATTTGTATAATTCCGGCTCTCTGACATGATCTGGCGAACCATTGCCTGTACATCAGCATTAGTTAGGGGCCGCTCAGGTTCCCTGGCCCTAGCATCCGAGTTCCTTCTGGGCTCTTGTTCAGGAGATGCTCTTCTTCTTCGAGCTGCCTCTGCTCGATTCCGTTCCCTGCGTTCCCGGTCGATCTCGGGAAGAGGGGACTGGAGTCTTTGCCCCCGAGGGGGGTCATTGTTTCCTAATGCTCGTGCGATATCCTCACGAGATCCCAAAGATCCAAATGTCAGCTGCTCCACGTTCTGAGGTCGTTCGAGTGGCCTTCGTTCACGGGGCCTCTCTTCCTCGGAAGATGAAGATTGATCTACTGGTGTGTGACGAACCGGTGATGGAGTTCTCTGTCGACGGAGCTCACTAATCTCCCGACTCATGAGCCTCATATTTTCCTGCATCATGAGATTAGTGCGCTCGTGAACTTTCATGGCCTCCCTCGTGCTCTCAAGCATGTCAAGCAAGCGCGAGAAATCTCCTTGGGTGATGGGCGCAGATGGATTGACCTGATCACCAACCCTGGTGGCTGGAATTGGAGCATTCGTAGGGACTCGAGTAGAGGTTCCAGCTTCACCAAGCATCGGGTCGGATCAGAGGTAAGAGGTCGGATCGGATCGGAGCTGGGGAGCCTGGTCGGATCGGTACGCAGCGAGCAGCTCGGGTCGGTTTAGATTGGGGGAATGCACTGCTTCAGAATCTCCTACCCGGATCGGATCGGAGCTCTCCCCCTGCTGTCGGCTCGGATTTCCTGCATTGGTTCTTCCTGCTGCTGAACTCTGCCCCCGAGACCTTGTTACAACAGCATTTTGCTGATCTTCGCCAGTTCCATTTCCTCGAACAGACTGAACTTCCTTGCCTTTTCCTTTGGCCATGAGTCTTTGACAATCACTTCAACGAATGTAAAAAAGCGGAGAAACTTAAGGATTTACTTCTTTGAACTCAACGGTCCAAAAAGTAGAAAGAAATCCCGGAAAATAGAGAATTTAGATGAGGATTCTCAGTGAAAGCACCAAAATGTTAGACCCAAAAGTGGTTCTAACACCCAAATTGATTAAAAGCAAGATGAAATGAGATAAAAACAAAAATGAACACGCAGGATTTATAGTGGTTCGGCGAAGAAATGCCTACGTCCACTTATCTTTCACTATATTCAATAATTCAATTGCAAATACAATGTAATTGTCACTTGACTTCACTCACAACTCGCTTATATTCACTCAATAGAATAAAACAAAAAATGAAAGATGATTTGGATTCTCCGGGAGTAATGGAGTTCGGGTTATGGAGGTAGTTGAATTCTCAAAGTGCTGAAAAAAGATCCTTCTCTTTGTCTCCAGACGGGGTATTTATAGGTGTGAATTTGCTTGAAACTTAATCCGGGTCGGGGCCACATGCCGTCCATCCCACTATCTTCGGGTTCGGATGAACTATTATGTTGACAACGCATCAAAGGAACGAACGTTATGGGTAGGAACTGGTCATAGCCGGTCCGGATATCCAGGCGATTTTGCAGGAGAGTAACATGGAGCTTGGTTTCGGGTCGGAGACGCGCAGATAAGGGGTTCGGATCGGGATACCCGATCCGAACCGGATTGGCTTGGATGCAATGCTCTCTTCTTCTCTAATCTGCTCCGCTCCGATCCCTTTTCGTGGCAAACAGGGGGCTTTCCGATCCAATTGAGATTTAGTTGCCCTCCGATCCGATTAGATATGCCTTACCAATTTACTCAGTAGGAGTTCACCGATCCGAACAGAGGACTCTATCCGACCTGAACCGATAGGTTGCTCTGACCCGACCCGAACAGCTGCTGCTATCTAATCTAGATTGTAGTGTCTTCTCCAATCCGAACCGAAGTCTTCTAATTAGAAATGCTCTTCAATGTCTGGTTTCTTGACTTTGTGTTGCCTAGTTCACAAAGTAGGCTAACAACATATAATAGATAATATATCCTTGAAATAAAATCATTATATGTATACAATAACACTATCAGAGTACAACACTTACAACACAGCGGAAATAACTATAGCTATATGATTCTGAAGCCTCTTGCTCCAGCTCTTCAAGTATCTGTAAATCCCGACTACTTGACTAACCGTACAAAATTGGACACCCAAGAGTTTAGGGAAAACAAAACAAAATAAACTCCGAGTCAGTCATGGGACTGGTATGAGTAAAACAGTTAAAACAGTTCGAACAAGTAATCGATATCTCATAAGACCACGCCGTATAACAGAACGGGTTTTTCGCTTATGAGAATCCAAATTATCTTTATATCAAAAACCTTTTGATATTATAATAATGTCTATCAACCACAATATAATAATCATCTAGCAGAAACGCTTTCATCTCACATTCTACATATATGTTATACAATCAAAAACCGCAAGCACGTATTGGGTAATGGATTTCCAACTATGACAAGGTATGGAACCACCTTTCGCTAGTGTACCTCTAGAAAGGAATACACAGGGTTCAACAAGAACATCTTACAACCCGGCCACACATGACCGACCACTCATTTCGCTTGAGTGTATCGACAGTATATCACCAACGGTTGGGATCAGCAACTGTTTCTCGAATGGGACAGTATCGACAATAGATTTTTAGAAGCAAACAAAACTCTAGATCAGGTGATGATACACCCTACTTCGGAGAGACCGACTTAGCCATGCTGCCTGCCCGATTTCTGTCATTTACCGGAGGTGTGGCTAGAAGCTACACTTTATCATCACACCAGATTCACTTTGAATGCCACATCGTCAAATCCATCAAAAATCACTAATTGACGTCTACAATAGTACATTATGTGTTAGCTAAAGAAGTTTCCTTCTCCGCTTCCACTCTTGGTACGGTTGAAGAAATCAATGTACGTGACCTTTCTGGAAATACTCTGTCAGACATTCATCCAGGAACAGGATGAACCGAAGGCACTATTCAGTACATCCATCTTTGGCACTGTTATCTAAGACTTATACAATAGCCCTTGCACTTTACTCCGTCTTCAGTTATCTTTGGTATAAATGATTCGCAATGCTTATGCCAATAAGAGTGGTTCTTTGGATAATAATCCAACCGGTCTCTCCATATTAACAACGTTAAATGGTAAAAATTTCGATAGTCTATGATTTAACTATCGAAGAAAAACACGTGTGCAAACAACGATATTATTTCTAGATGGAAATTCTATCAATCAATCATCAATCATATACATATATATATATATTCATATTTCCTTATTTTTCTATGTTTAGAAAATATACGTTAATACTGGAAAACATTTCCATTTCTAATCCATACTTCAAATTTTAATATTTGATTACGTTTCTGATTCTATTTGGAAAACATTTCCAAATCTTCTTTACTTGGATTTAAACAGATGTTTAAATCAACATCGCGACGACAACTCACCACTATACTTATTTACTAAATCACTTAACCACTTTCACTCTCGAACCTTAATCATTTTTAAATTAAAAACAAAGTCAATCAAGTTGGGGTATAACTACCTCTCAGACCTTAACTGAACAAAATTTCAAATCTCGAATTAGGGTAAGTTCATCTTTTAACTCTTTAACACTTCCTTACGTAACTTTCGCTCGAATAAATATCTATTCGATAACTCCTCCCTTCGAATAACTATATTTGATAATCTCTCTTATGAATAACTAGATTCGATTAATCTTTCTTCGAATAAACTAAATTCAGTTAACTCTATTTATTTAACCTTAATCGATTAACTCTTTCTACTTAACTCCTTTCGATTAAACTATAATCGATAACTACTTTCGATTAAACTGTAATCGATAACTCCTTCCTTCGAATAACTATAATCGATAACTCCTTTCGATTAAACTATAATCGATAACTCCTTTCGATTAACTATAATCGATAACTCCTTTTTATTTAACTCTATTCGAATAACTAATTCGATTAGCTCATTTTAACTCTATTCGAATAAACTAAATTCAATAACTCCTTATTCGACTAACTCTAATCGATTTATTCTAATTCGATTAACTCTATTTAATCACTCTATTGGTTAACTCTACTTTAACTGGTTAACTCTAACTGATAAACTCTAGCTGATCACTTTAACTGATCAACCCTGATTGATTAACTCTAACTGGTTAACTCTATCTTATACTCTATTCGATTAACTCTAATCGATCAACTAATATTCGATTAACTCATTTCGATTAACTCTTTTGGATTAACTCCTTTAATTTATTCCTTTTCTATTTGTTTACTTAACAAAAAACTATTCCCTTTTTAATTCTATTTAATTTACATATAAATATTTCTTTTATCTTTTTTATTTGTAAATGGTTTACAAATATATCCCTTTCATCTCTATTTTGACATATTTATTCCCCATAAATATTTCTTTTCCAATTCTATTTTTAACATATTTATTTCCTGTAAATATTTCCTTTTCAATTCTATTTATTTAATAAATAAATATCTCCTTTATTATTCTATTCTATTTATTCTAACAAATAAATATTTCCTTTATTATAACTTATCCTTCGATTTTATAATTATTTTCTTTTATAAAAGTCCTTTTCCTTTTCTATATAAAATCCATCGATTTTATATAAATAATTCATTTTCAAAATACACTTTGAAAATCCCCTTTCCCACATCCAGTATTTCTTATGGTATTTAACATACCATATAACAACGATAAATATCGTCCAAACACATATACTCAACAACAGATTTTATACCACATCATTTATCACAATATCTGAATCACAGTAAAATAAATGTTGAGGAATCCAATTGGATTCCTCCAACCTGTTTCCCTGCATCACAGATGTTAAACAATATAGATAACATCACTTTCTGTTCCATATGATATATTCTGTTAAACAAAATCAATATAGAAATTCAACAAACTGACTAGCAGTTCAATCAAACAGTCAACACACAATCAATCAGCCAATATTTAACAGTTCTAAAAATACAACATGAAATTATAAACTATTCAGAGTTAGTGAGATTTACTCACATTGGAAGATCATCGTTAATAACGATAACCATCGCTTGATTCAGATAGACAATTTATTTTGCTATAAATTGTAACGAGCTCGAATTCACTCCCATTCAGTTCCATGGTGTAGGCGACGTCCATACGATCCCAACGGATCTTCTTTCATTGAATTCTGATAGTGTATGAATTAGTTATTCAATTTACAATAAAATATGTTATTTAACTTGAATAAACAAATTTAATATATACTATTTGGCCCACCCAATCTTTGGCCCACTTGAAAAAGTACTCCACCGAGCCCAACTCAATCCTACCCGCTCCAGCATAATCTTCTTTCCCGATCCCCTTTCAACGCTGCTGCTCCATTTCGGATGTCTTCTACACCGTATCCTTCTCCTCCTCTCCATCATAAATCATACAAACCCCATGAAAAATCTCCTCTTCACGTTCCCATACACCCCATACCCACAAGATTCAACTCACATCGGCCATTTGAAATTTGCGTCGATGGCTCCTGTCTTTCAACACACAAATTGGAGCGACATTTTTTTCTGACCAACTCCTACAAAATCACCACAATCAACTCGCCTTACCCTTCTGATCATCACGCATCCCTCAAAAATGCTCCTCGTCACCTTAATCATTACTGCGGTTCAGCCCTAGTTAGCGTCGAGGAAACTCATTAACCCAAATTTACATTGAGCCCGCTGAAATGTACATGAGCTTGAAGCTCTCGCTTCAACGGTTTCAATTTCATGTGGTTTAGGATTTTACGATTTTCCCATGATTTTATTTTGTTTTTTCTATGGATGAAATTGTTTGGGTTTCTCTGAAAAATGAATGAACGCGCAAGCTTCGTATATATATATATATATACATACGGTAACATACCTCGAGGTTAAGAAAAAGGGGGTGTTGTCTTCATTGCCAAGGATTTTTTTTTTTTGAAATCATGGGAGCTCCACGTCGTAGGTTTTGAGGACATAGAGACTTGGTGGTTGGAAAGAAAGAATATCATGGCCTTCTTTTTACCCTTTTATTTTGTAAAGTTATATACCCCGATGTATCCAATTATGTTCACATACGAAACGCTACTGACAGAACTAAAAATACCATCCTAAGGGGCAATGTTCCAGTATCCCAAAAATATAATAATATCGGTAGGTTAACTCATATTGCAAAACCTAAAAATGTTGATTACCGGGTACAAAATACTCCAAATAAAAAGTTACTTATTTATTTAATTAAAAATTACAGTAAAATTCTAAAAATTAAATTATCACTATGTCTCAACAGAAGTTTGCCTAAATTCAAACCCGATCTCTAGGTATATCGAATAAACCATTATGGTCGATAAACAATTCTATAGCGACTATTTTAAAATTTGATTTGGACATAAGTCAATATCTACACGACAAAATCCTGATTTTTCTCTTCCACTAGAAAGATATACTCCACCAGCTCCACACGTTTCTTGTTTCACAGAAATCCGATTTAAAAAGAACCCTGTACATTCAGTTGAAGTCCAAATCACCAATTAACGAACTATCACGCTATTTCAAGCTCGACTTTATTTATAATATAATTATACGTTCAACTGTCGTTTATATAATATATTCGTTATTATAATTCAACTCTAAACTGAATTATATACTTTGAATTGTCCAATTTACATTATATTGTCAATTCACTATTTTCGACTATTTCAGAATTAAATATATTATTTAATTTATCATTTTAATTAAATATTCACCATTATTTAATTCCACGACCATTAAATTTACTATATCACTATTTATATAATTAAATAAATTAATTATAATACCCTCTGCGAATGCGGGTCATTACAGAACTTGTGTCCACATAGACACTACCCATGTCAACACAAATCGCAATTATATCCAGGTTACAACAAAACCTCTTGGCTATGATTTCTAGACCATATACAGAGGTCCTAATGACCTCGGATTGACCTGAAAACGAGAATACGCAAATTAGATAACATGGTATCTCATATGAAACAAGAATACTGGAATCCGACAAGTATCAGAGAAGTTATGATAGACTAAACATGGGCTTAGGCCTTGTTTGCAGCTGTTTTGCACATTCATTGTATAGTAAACGATTTCAACAAGGTTATTACCACAAATCATCAACAAATACAAAAAATCTAACCAGAAGATGTGAGGGAACCCTCACCTTGGATTACTTGCAAGATTTGAGTAAAACTTCACTGATTTTTGATCAATTTGGAGGCTTAGAGGCTTTGTTACTAGTGTCCGCACTTGAAACAGACATTACAGCAGCATACAAAGAAGATTACAACAGACAGTCACAAAATTTCAAAAATCTTAAAGAAACCTGAGACAAAATTATGGTTTGAAGCTGACTCTGTAATAACCCGGAAATCCGAGCCAATTTAAAATTTTATTTTGGCAATTTTAGCGAATTTGGAGTATTTAAAATGAATTGTTTCAAATAATAATGACGAGAAATTTATTTTGAATAGAATTAGAGTGTATATATTTATTTGAATAGTTGTTAGAATATAAATATTTTATTTTAATTATAAAAGGAATGGAAAATGGCACGGTAGTTTGAAAATTCGATTTCAAATTTCAAATGAATGTACAGGATTCAAAATAAACCGGATTTTAGTGAAACCAAAAACATTAGAATCTATTTGAGAATATATTTCCAACGAATCCGAAAAATTGAATTTCATAGCGGGGATAAAAAGTTATGCCCAGTTGGAAATTCAGAATAGTCGCTATGGAATTCTGGCCCTTAAAAATAGAAATTTTGCAAACGACCTCATTTTTCGACGAAACCACTTTTGTTGGATCCAGGATGTCTAGTTATTGCTAGATTCCAAAATTCATAATTTTCTGAATCAATATGTGAGCGTGGCAAAGTTAAACGTGTTTTAACAGCATTAGTCAATTTCGATCGACCAAAAAATGGTTATTTTTCAAATGGTCTCAGCATTTGACGAAACTAGTTTTGTTAGAACCATGTCGTCAATACGAAGCTAAAAAATATTTTTTGGGAATTTTTAGAGTCCGTGCGTGGCCCCGACAAATTGAAATATGTGTTCAAATTCAATATATATAGATTTATATTTTGATTTTGATGGAAACTAATCGTAACAGTTGAATTAGCTTACGACACATATCCCATTGTGTTCGGAATGGGGGTAATTAACTAGGGACGACAGTCGGTAGGTTCGATTTCGAGTTCGAAATAAAAGGTTAACTTTTAAAAATTAAATTAATTAAATACATATATAATTAAACTAGTCAACGCCCCCTTTACTCCACTCTCTCCCTTTCCTTTACAGATTGAAAACCGATTTCAGAAGAAAAAAAAGAACGGAGCCGCTCCAGGCGATCATCTACCCCGCCGCGTGACCACCGGAGCCCCCTCCCCATGCTAGCGCCGCCCCCTTCCTTTTCCCCTCCTCCGATGCCCCCTCGAGGTGAAAAACCGCGCCCAAAAATCGCGGAGCCCTAAAGTCGCACCACCAGAGAACCACGAAACCCTAGAGCCACCATGGCCTCCCACAGCGCCACCTCGAGTTGCGATGCAGCAGCCCCCTGCTTCCGACGTCTCCGTTGATTGTACCTAGCGTAGTGAGTTTTTTTTCCTCTCTTTTGATTTTGATTTACAGTATATAAAGAATATATTTTTCATATTAAAATTTTTGGATTTTTATTGATATAAAGTTCAGGTTTTTAACTTATGAGCTTTGAAGAAAAAATATATATATGAACTTTCTTACGAAGTAGCCAAGTAAAAGTGTGATCTTTATATAGGTAGTAGCAATATAAAGATATGATTTATATATATATATATATTCAAGATAAAAATATAATTTTTATATTATAGAAAAAAATACGATTTTTTATATTATAGAAAGCATAAAAATATGATTTTTATTTATTGGAATGAAGCAATAAAAATATAATTTTTTATATGAGCAGCATGAGAACGGATTGAAATCAAAAAGGTATTCAAACGGTTCAGAAATTCAGAAATGAAATGGAGGAGTGGAACCCAAAGGAGAGAACTCCTATCTTTTAAT
The DNA here is from genome assembly GCA_030737875.1 of Allium sativum. Lineage (NCBI taxonomy): Eukaryota > Viridiplantae > Streptophyta > Magnoliopsida > Asparagales > Amaryllidaceae > Allium > Allium sativum. The sequence continues at coordinate 788,175,508 of CM060918.1, read as the reverse complement.
TTAATTTCTGGTTTGAAATATATACTAGGATGCAGACGGTGCTTAGTAGCACCCGACACCCGTCGTCCACAGACCATGGATGACTTGTTTGTTTGATTGATGTGTTGTGAAATTTTATTGTGTGATGTGGAATGAATAAATATTTTATAGTTAAAAAATATAATTTTTAATGTGTATATAAAATAAGTATTTATAAACAAATCGGGCAATTTGTTTATGTACACCCATTTGACTGATATTGATTGGGACGATAAATTTTGCACATCGCCCAGCTTCCCAAATAAAAATCTATGGTTGTTGATTTGAAACCCCACACGGGTGTTGGGATGATATTTGGCGTACACTAATCCCAATTATTTAGCTGTATGTCGATCGATTGGTTAATAGACTGTGTAAGCATTAATTATTTATATTTAATGCTTATGCAGTTGTGTGGTGCACCCTGGATGATGGTTGATTATTAATTGTTGCTATTATATACATGTGTTGTAGGGGATCCATATAATTAACATTATATGGTAATTGATTGGGCCTCATTCCAATTTGGAAAATAAAGAATATTATAAAAAGAAAATTCATGTGTTGAATAAAATATATAATCATGTGTTGAATAAAAAGAAAATTCATGTGTTGAATAAAATATATATTCATGTGTTGAATAAAAGAAAATTCATGTGTTGAATAAAATATATATTCATGTGTTGAATAAAAGAAAATTCATGTGTTGAATAAAATATATATTCACGTGTTGAATAAAAGAATATTCATGTGTTGAATAAAATATATATATTCATGTGTTGTATAAAAGAAAATTCATGTGTTGAATAAAGTATATATTCATGTGTTGAATAAAATAAAATTCATGGATTGAATGAAATACTTATACAATAAAGTTCACATTTTTATTGTAAGTAAGAATTAATAAATATTCATGTGTTGAATAAAATATATATTCATGTGTTGAAGAAAACATTCATTTGTTGAATGGAATAACGAAGTTATTGAAATATATATAGCCGTGTTGATTAGATATGTGCCATTTTGACGCGAACGATATTTATATCGATTATATTCGTTTTTACAATGAATATAGAAAAGGAAGTTATTTCAAAAAATAACGTTTTGAAAATGTTATCATGCATATATTAATGATATGGAATATTCAATTTTGATCTGAAATTGAATATGAATTTGAAATCGTTTTGAAAACGAATTTAAAACGATTTATAAAATACGTTTTGAAAGGAAATTGACGTAATATATATAATATATATGTATATTATATATATATGTATAATGGCCTGAACAAAACGCGTCGTGCTGTGGCAGTTCGCGAATTTCGACCATTGACTTCAAATGGACATTACGGGAGATCCGACCGTCGGATTCTCCTAAAATCGAAACTGTTGGGTTCGTATCGAAAAGAGATTTCTAACAAATAAAATAAATTAGAAATCTATTGGTTGGATTTTGAATTATGACCAAATCAAATTCAGAAAAGGTGACTGTAAGTGCAGTTCGATGGCCGTTGATGGAAATCGACTATACGGGCCTTGATAAAATTATTAAAAATAGTAATAATTTGTGTAAAATCATAAGAAATGATTTAGAAAGAATTGGGATGAAAAATTCCATATTTGAAAAGATAAAAAAATATTTTTATCGAAATGAACTAGTTTTGAACTAGAATTATAATCCATTTATTTTTGAAATAAATATATTGGATTTGAAAGGGTTTTAAAAATAATAAAATTGGAATGAATTTGAATCGAAATTGTCTTTGGAATATTTCGACGTTGGATTTTGTGATTATACAGATATTGTTATGGAAATTTGAAAGATATATTTATATCGTTATTTCCAATACGATATTTGTTGGTCGTAGATTTGATATTGAATATAAGCCGAATATTTTCTATTCAGAGCCTTGTATTTAATATCAAATGGGATTTGGGTTTGTCGTGAATGGTGTCTTCATGAACACAGTTCTTAAACCCAGTTGAGAAAAAGATTAAATCTTTTTACTTAGATTTAATGAAGTATACCAATTAAATGGCATTTAATTGTAATTGAATTTCAATTGAATTTCAATTGATTTTTGGGTTCATCGTGAACGGTGTTTTAAATAACACTTGTTCTTTAACCCGATAATTAATGGAATGTGAATTTGGTTTGTTGTAAATTGTGTTTTAATGACATTCGGTCTTTAACCAGTTTGCAGGGAAATGTGAATTGGAATTTATAAATCTTTTGTTAAGATTTAAAGGAGATTTTCCAAAGTAAAGTTTTCCAATTTAATAAAATAAATTGGAATCTAATGGAATTCGATTTGGTAATAATCAAAGTTAATTTCTGTGGATGAGGACTGCTAATATATATGGAATTTAAAAGGCTTTGCCGTTATTCCATTTATATTGTTAGTCGGATATGGAAGTTTATATCGATTATATATATATCGATTTGTTTTCCATGAAAATTCCATTGTAAATGGAATGTGATTTTGGGTTTATAGTGAACCGTGTTTTAAATGACATTGATTCTTTAACCAAGTTAAAGACAGGATATGGTTTCCCAAATTAAACAAACATTAATATGATTTTTGGGAAGATTAAAACCAAGTGGAGTTTTAATGAATCTTTAATTAGATTGAAATTATGGAGAATGGAGTATCACCAGTTTTGCTCCAGGCGATAGTTAAATCTTTAATTAGATTTGAACGTGAAATGGTAATTGAATTTACTGATAACACCATGGTGTTAGATATGAAGTACTACCAGTTTTACTTCATGGGATGAATAGATTGGGATTGGGAAATTTAAAACAAATGATTATTTCGGTAAGGTTCGTTAATCCCGACTATTTGGACAAACCATAATTTGGTTTGAATTGATATTCAAAGGATGATTAAAGTATAAATTTAAGGATTTTATCTTTGATAAATTTAATGGGAACCTTTCCCAAAGTATAAGAATATTTGAATAAAAGAATATTCTGAATTGGAATGAGGTGTGTGTTGTGTTTGTATAACGCTTGTTTATTATATACGCGAGTTATTAAGAAAGACCGGGTTTATCCCATTCTAAATAACTGATTCGACGATGTGTCGAGGATGAAGACAGTGGTCGAAGACCGGAGGTCTTCACATCGTTTGGATAATTACTGATGGTCTTGATTGGGTTGTACACCCAAGAGGAGCGAATCAGTTGGTGATCGTCCAGACGTACTTGGAGATCGATGGATATGCGAGGTACAAGGTGCCTCCGGTTTCGTTCAGACCCAGAACGGACTTGCAAATGGACTGTGTGTCTGACATTGGATATCATTCTGTGTGATTGATGGTTATCGGTTGCATGGAGTGGTTTGCCTGTGTGGCATGCTAAGATGCAAATGATCAAGGCTTCTGTTGAAAAGCAGAGTCTTGTGGTTGAATATCAAAGCACGACCTTTGTGTCATAGCTTTGTGTAGCGTTAATTCGCGAGCCTCACACCTCGGTGTGAACCAGAAACGGGAGAGGACGTCCGGGAGGACATGCGTTTCCTTCTAGCTCGGGTGGTGTCGGTGACCTACCAGCCCTAGCATTTATATTATTTTCACCTGTGTGGTTGTTGGATTGCTAGGCGCCTCCGACATATCAGTGACTATGTGGAGCCGATTGAGTCATTTGGCTCATTTACGCCCCAAAGGGCGGGGAAACACAGTGTTCAGGCATAATAATCCACATCGGTGGACCGTCCCTGACGATCCAAGGCTTGCCTGCGTGCTTTCCTGAGGCTTGGGCCAGAGAGTCTCGAAGCGGTGAGGACGATCCCTTGCCTTGGTTCACAGATGGAAATCCAGCTTCCAATACGTGGCTTTGCGGTTTTGATTGTAGAACCTATATATGGCGACATAATAGTATGGGGAACTTATGCCGTCTATGATTGATACTTATGATTGAAATTGTTTTGACACTATACACTTATAGTAATAATAAAAGATGAAGTTTAGCGTATCAAGCATTCTTTGTCTATTATATGGTAAAACCCTTTCCTTCGGTTTGCATGGCATTGTGTGATGGAACCTGGGTCTTATAATAGCTTCATTGTTCTTTATTTAGCATTGCGCTATTTTTTTATGCACTGGTATTCTTGGGAGGAAACAAGTTCCGTGTTATACGCATGGCCCCTTGATTTACCTAACTTTAAAAATAAAGAATAATAACTGTTTTAGTTCTCACACCAGTCATATGACTGACCTGGAGTTTATTGTTTTAACCTAAACTCTGGGTGCCCCTATTTTCTACACGGGCAGCTAGTAATTTTGGTTTTGCAGATTTATATTCACAGGATCCTGGTTTACAGCTAGAATAATATTCGAAAAGCTTTGTATCCGTATATCTCCTTTCAGTTGTATTTTTGTATTATTTTTCCGCTGCTATGTAATGTATTGTAATCTCTGATATTTATCAAATGTATTTTATTCATTCATACTCTATAATATTCTTGTATTCTGATGGAATTGTTGTAATTGACAATGAAATGTTCTTCTGTTTGTGTTCCAATTTGTCGTGTTATCAAAATAATCAGGGGTTTCGAATGGTCTTGGTCGGTTTAGTAATCGATTCGGATCGAGCGGAATTCCCAATTGTTACATGTGGTATTAAAGCTTTGGTTTACAGAGCTCGGAGAACAAGACACATTATAACCAAACGAAATAATTCATCAGAGATTGGATTAGTAATATCCAATGAGAATGACTCGTTAGAGATGGGATCAATAGTATCCTAGAACGAGTGCGAAGAGTATATTTTTAAATAGAAAACAATTTTTGGTTTTGAAAATTTAAACCAATTATTCGTATTTGAATATTATTTTTATATTCATTTGAACAATCAAGTATATAAAGATTTTGCATATACGTCTGATCCGCGTGTATTTGAAGTTTTAATATACTGGGTAGATATAGTATAACACTCTAGTCGCCCAGAGATGTTTCTGATGATTGACTAGTCGTCATCAGCATTCATGTTCGAGTGACGAAAGTGGGATTTCTATATATTTCCAAATGACTGGTGTGAGAACCAAAATTAGATAGGGCTTATTGTTGTGATTTGGCATCGAAAATATGATTTTTGGACTATGTATCGAAGTTATGAATTTGAAAAGATAATCAACTAATTGATTGCCGGTTTGTTGTTTGATATTGTTTGATTAGTTAAATGTTGAACCTTTGCCCAAAAGGAACCAAATAGTGAATTGTATTGAAAATTTGTCATATTTGCATGCATGTACATGTACTTACATTGAACAGGTCATAGCAAGGAGGCTAGAGAAGAGGAATAAAATTGTTTGCCCGACAAATAGGTACATGTTTACTAATTTCTTGGGTTTTGGATGATTTTATGAGCCGTTTGGCTAGCCGCTTGGCTGTTTCTTTTTCTTTTTGGATTGGAGAGGCCTACTGGAAATTTCTGGATTTTCCCGATGCTCCCGTGTAGGGGAGGTTATGGCGAAATTTTTCAAAAATTTAGGGTGTTAGCAAAATATTTGAAAATTTTGAAAAGTTCTTAGAAACTGAAAAGTTGAAGAACTTAAGCCATAAAGAAAATAATGAAAGTTGAGTTGGTTTGTAAAACAACTTTAAGCTTCGTTCCTTTTCGGGGACAAAAAGTTTTAAGTGGGGGAGATTATAATAACCAGGAAATCCGAGCCAATTTAAAATTTTTATTTTGGCAATTTTAGTGAATTTTTAGTATTTAAAATGAATTATTTTAAATAATAACGACGAGAAATTTATTTTCAATAGAATTAGAATGTATATATTTATTTGAATAGTCGTTAGAATATAAATATTTTATTTTAATTATAAAAGGAATGGAAAATGGGCGGTAGTTTGAAAATTCGATTTCAAATTTCAAATGAATGTACAAGATTGAAAATATACCGGATTTCAGTGAAACCAAAAATATTAGAATCTATTTGAGAATATCTTTCTAATGAATCCAAAAAATTGAAATTACATAGTGGGAATAAAACGTTATGCCCAATTGAAAATTCAGAATAGTCGAAGTGGAATTCTGGCCCTTAAAAATGGAAATTTTGCAAACGACCTCGGTTTTCGACGAAACCACTTTTGTTGGATCCGGTATATCTAGTTATTGCATGTTTCGAAAATTCATAGTTTTCTGAATCAATATGTGAGCGTGGCAAAGTTAAACGTGTTTTAACAGCCTCAGCCAATTTCAATCGACCAGAAAATGGCCATTTTTGAAATTTTCTCAGAATTTGACGAAATTAGTTTTGTTAGAACCGTATCGTCAATACAAAGGTAGAAATTTTTTTTTGAGAATTTTTACATTCCTTGTGTGGCCCCGATAAATTGAAATGTGCGTTCAAATTCAATGTATATAAATTTATATTTTGATTTTGACGGAAACTAATCATAACAGTCGAATTGGCTTACGATACATATCCCATTGTGTTCGGAATGGGGGTAATTTGCTAGGGACGACAGTTGGTGGGTTCGATTTCGAGTTTGAAATAAGAGGTTACTTTCTGAAAATTAAATTAATTAAACTAGTCAACACCCCCTTTACTCCACTCTCTCCCTTTCCTTTACAGATCGAAAACTGATTTAAGGAAGAAAAAAAAGAAGAACGCAGCCGCTCCAGGCGATCATCCACCCCGCCGCGCGACCACCGGAGCCCCCTCCACATGCTGGCGCCGCCCCATTTCCTTTTCCCCTCCTCTAATGCCCCCTCAACATGAAGAACAACGCCCAAAAATCGCGGAGCCCTAAAGTCGCACCACCAAAGAACCGCGAAACCCTAGTGCCACCGTGGTCTGCCCCAGCGTCACCTCGAGTCGCGGTGCAGCAGCCCCCTGCTTCCGACGTCTCCATTGATTGAACCTAGCGCAGTGAGTTTTTTCCCTCTCTTTTGATTTTTATTTTCAGTATATAAAGAATAGATTTTTTGTATAAAAAAGTTTGGATTTTTATTGATATAAAATTCGGATTTTTAACTTATGAGCTTTGAAGAAAAAAAATATGAACTTTCTTACGAAGTAGCCAAGTAAAAGTGTGATCTTTATATAGGTAGTAGCAATATAAATATATGATATATATATATATTCAAGATAAAAATATGATTTTTATAATATAGAAAGAATAAAAATATGATTTTTATATTATAGAAAGCATAAAAATATGATTTTTATTTATTGGAATGAAGCAATAAAAATATAATTTTTGTATGAGCAGCGTGAGAACGGATTGAAATCAAAAAAGAATTCAAATGGTTCAGAAACTCAGAAACCCAAAGGTGAGAACTCCTCACTTTTAATTTAATTTCTAGTTTGAAATATATACTAGGATGCAGACGGTGCTTAGCAGCACCCGACACCCGTCGTCCACAGACCATGGATGACTTGTTTGTTTGATTGACATGTTGTGAAATTTTATTATGTGATGTGGAATGAATAAATATTTTATAGTTAAAAATATTATTTTTAACGTGTATATAAAATAAATAATTATAAACAAATCAGACGATTTGTTTATGTACATCCATTTGACTGATATTGATTGGGACGATAAATTTTACACATCGCCCAGCTTCACAAATAAAAATGTGTTGTTGTTGATTTGAAACCTCACACGGGTGTTGGGATGATATTTGGCGTGAACTAATCCCAATTATTTAGCTGTATGTCAATCGATTGGTTGACATACTATGTAAGCGTTAATTATCAATATTTAATGCTTATTCAGTTGTGTGGTCCACCCTGGATGATGGTTGATTATTTATCGTTGTTATTATATACATGTGTTGTAGGGAATCCATATAATTAACATTATATGGTAATTGATTGGGCCTCATTCCAATTTGGAAAATAAGAATATTATTAAAAGAAAATTCATGTGATGAATAAAATATATATTCATGTGTTGAATAAAAGAAAATTCATGTGTTGAATAAAATATATATTCATGTGTTGAATAAAAGAAAATTCATGTGTTGAATAAAATATATATTCATGTGTTGAATAAAAGAAAATTCATGTGTTGAATAAAATATATATTCATGTGTTGAATAAAAGAAAATTCATGTGTTGAATAAAATATATATTCATGTGTTGAATAAAAGAAAATTCATGTGTTGAATAAAGTATATATTCATGTGTTGAATAAAAGAAAATTCATGTGTTTAATGAAATACTTATACAATAAAGTTCACATTTTTATTGTAATTAAGAATTAATAAGTATTCATGTGTTGAATAAAATATATATTCATGTGGTGAAGAAAATATCCATTTGTTCAATGGAATAACGAAGTTATTGAAATATATAAAGTCGTGTTGATTAGATATGAGCCATTTTGACACGAACGATATTTATATCAATTATATTTGTTTTTATAATAAATATAGAAAAGGAAGTGATTTCAAAATATAACGTTTTGAAAATATTATCATTCATATATTAATGATATGAAATATTCAATTTTGATCTAAAATTGAATATGAAGTTGAAATCGTTTTGAAAACGAATTTAAAACGATTTATAAGATACGTTTTGAAAGGAAATCGACGTAATATATATAATATATATAATGGCCTGAATAGAACGCACCGCACTGTGGCAGTTCGCGAATTTCGACCATTGACTTCGAATGGACATTACGGGAGATTCGACCGTCGGATTCTCCTATAATCGAAACCGTTGGGTTCGTATCGAAAAGTGATTTCTAACGAATATAAGAAATTTTAAATCTAATGGTTGGATTTGGATTTATGTCCAAATCAAATTTGGAAAAGGTCGTTGTAAGTGCAGTTCGATGGCCGTTGATGGAAATCGACTGTACGTGCCTTGATAAAATTATTAAAAATAGTAATAATTTGAGTAAAATCATAAGAAATGATTTGGAAAGAATTGGGATGAAAAATTCCATATTTGAAAAGATAAAAAAAGATTTTTATCGAAATGAACTACTTTTGAACTAGAATTACAATCCATTTATTTTTGAAATAAATAAATTGGATTTGAAAGGGATTTAAAAATAATTGAATTGGAACGGATTTGAATCGAAATTGTCTTTGGAATATATTGATGTTGGATTTCGTGATTATACAGATATGGTTATGGAAATTTGAAAGATATATTTATATCGTTATTTCCAATACGATATTTGTTCATCGTAGAATTTGATATTGAATATAAGCCGATATATTTTCTATTCAGAGCCTTGTATTTAATATCAAACGGGATTTGGGTTTGTCATGAATGGTGTCTTCATTAACACTGTTCTTTAACCCAGTTGAGAAAAAGATTAAATCATTTTATATAGATTTAATGTGGCATTTAATTGGAATTGAATTTGAATTGATTTTTGGGTTTATCGTGAACGGTGTTTTAAATATCACTTTTTCTTTAACCCGATAATTAATGGAATGTGAATTAGGTTTGTTGTGAACTGTGTTTTAATGACATTCGTTCTTTAACCCGATTTGCAGGGATATGTGAATTGGAATTTATAAATCTTTTGTTAAGATTTAAAGGAGATTTTCCAATGTAAAGTTTTCCAATTTAATAAAATAAATTGGAATGTAATGGAATTCGATTTGGTAATAATCGAAGTGAATTTCTGTGGATGAGGACTTCTAATATATATGGAATTTTAAAGGCTTTGCCATTATTCCATTTATATTGTTAGTCGGATATGGAAATTTATATCGATTATATATATATATATCGATTTGTTTTCCATGAAGATTCCATTATAAATGGAATGTGATTTTGGGTTTATAGTGAACCGTGTTTTAAATGACATTGGTTCTTTGACCCAGTGAAAGACAGGATATGGTTTCCCAAGTTAAACAAGCATTAATGTTGATTTTTGGGAAGAATAAAACCAAGTGGAGTTTTAATGAATCTTTAATTAGATTGAAATCATCGAGAATGGAGTATCACCAGTTTTGCTCCAGGCGATAGTTAAATTTTAATTAGATTTGAACGTGAAATGGTAATTGAATTTACCGATAACACCGTGGTGTTAGATATGAAGTATTACCAGTTTTACTTCACGGGATAAATAGATTGGGATTGGGAAATTTAAAACAAATGATTATTTCGGTAAGGCTCGTTAATCCCGACTAGTTTGAATAAACCATAATTTGGTTTGAATTTATATTCAAAGGAAGATTAAAGAATAAATTTAAGGAATTTATCTTTGATAAAATTAATGGGAACCTTTCACAAAGTATAAGAATATTTGAATAAAAGAATATTTTGAATTGGAATGAGGCGTATGTAGTGTTTATGTAACACTTGTTTATTATATACGCGAGTTATTTAGAAAGACTGGGTTTATCCAATTCTGAATAACTGATTCGACGATGTGTCAAGGATGAAGACGGTGGTTGAAGACCGGAGGTCTTCACATCGTTTGGATAATTACTAATGATCTTGATTGGGTTGTACACCCACGAGGAGGGAATCAGTTGGTGATCGTCCAGACGTACTTGGAGATCGATGGATATGCGAGGTACAAGGTGCCTTCGGTTTCGTTCAAACCCAGAACGGACTTGTAAATGGACTGTGTGTCTGACATTGGATATCATTCTGTGTGATTGATGGTTATCGGTTGCATGGAGTGGTTTGCCTGTGTAGCATGCTAAGATGCAAATGATCAAGGCTTCTGTTGAAAAGCTTTGACTTGTGGTTGTTGATCAAAGAACGGCCTTTGTGACTTAGCTTTGTGTCGCGTTAACTCGCGAGCCTCACACCCCGGTGTGAACCAGAAATGGGAGAGGACCTCAGGGAGGACATGCGTTTCCTTCTAGCTAGGGTGGTGTCGGTGACGTACCAGCCATGACATTTATATTATTTTCACGTATGTGGTTCTTGGATTGCGAGGCGCCTCGGATATATCAGTGACTATGTGGAGCCGATTGAGTCAACTGGCTCATTTACGCCCTAAATGGCAGGGAAACGCAGTGTTCACGGATAATAATCCACATCGGTGGACCGGCCTTGACGATCTAAGGCTTGCCTGCGTGCTTGCCTGAGGCTCGGGCTAGAGAGTCTCGTAGCGGTGAGGACGATCCCTTGCCTCGGTTCACAGATGGAAATCCAGCTTCCAATATGTGACTTTGCGGTTTTGATTGTAGAACCTATATGTGGCGACATAGTGGTATATGGCACTTATGCCGTCTATGATTGATACTTATGATTGAAATTGTTTTGACACTATACACTTATAGTAATAATAAAAGATGAAGTTTAGCGTATCAAGCATTCTTTGGCTATTATAAGGTAAAACCCTATACTTCGGCTTGTGTTGCATTGTGTGATGGGACCTGGGTCTTATAATAGCTTCATTGTTCTTTATTTAGCATTGCACTGTTATTTTATGCACTTGTATTCTTGGGAGGAAACCCGTTCCGTGTTATACGGCGTGGTCCCTTGATTTACCTAACTTTAAAAATAAAGAATAAAATCTATTTTAGTTCTCACACCAGTCACATGACTGACCTGGAGTGTATTGTTTTAACCTAAACTCTGGGTGCCCCTATTTTCCACACGGACAGCTAGCTGTTTTGGTTTTGCAGATTTATATTCACAGGATCATGTTTTACAGCTGGAATGATATCCAGAAAGCTCTGTATCCGTATGTCTCCTTTCGGTTGTGTTTTTGTATTATTTTTCCTTTGCTTTGTAATGTATTGTAATCTCTGATATTTATCAAATGTATTATATTCATTCATACTCTATAATATTCTTGTATTCTGATGGAATAGTTGTAATTGACACTGAAATGTTCTTCTGTTTGTGTTCCGATTTGTCATGTTCTCAAAACAATTAGGGGTTTCGAACGGTCTTGGTTGGTTTAGCCATCGATTCGGATCGAGTGGAATTCCCAATTGTTACAGAGTCTCTGTCTTTACGTTTTGTTTCTGTGCTTAACTTTACTTCATAGTAGGACCTGAGCTTGGGGATTTAAATTTCTAAATGGCAGATGGGTTTTTCTTTTTACTGTAAAACGAAGAAGAGAAAAAAAAGTGTGTTACATGAGAAGAAGGTAGCGTACAAAACTTGGTCTCCTGATTTTTCCTCCTTTAGTTATTCATTAAGCCCCAATTAGGCTTAAGGAAATTAATTTGTGGCTAATTAAGCCTAAGTGATGACTAGTTTACAACAAAAATTCACATTTTATACGAAATGCATATTTTAACATTTCATTTGAACTAAATTCTTATTTCACTTTTTAAAATTTGCAAAACACTTTGTTTTGACTATAAATTTTTTACAATCTCTTAAAAATTAGTTTCAATGTTCAAACAAGTACTTTTACCCCGTCCTTGCATCTTTCTATATTTGTAACCTAAATTTCTCAAAAACATGGTTTTATTAGAATTTTACCGCTTGCACTTAGATTATGGTTTTATGCAACAAAACTCATAAGAATTCTAGAATTTCCTATATATTCTCATTTCTTACAATTTATAAAGTTTTGGACTTTATCCTCCATTTGTAAAATTCCATAATCAACGTAAACACATATTCTATTTTATGCAAATTTCCTCCAAACTAAATACCTATTTCCAAGATCCTAAGTCTATTTATTTCCAATGATTAAAACATTCTCTTTCCTCAAATATCCTAAGAAAAATCCAAGAATCTAAATTATCAATGAATTTGGATAAATAATTCAAGTTTTCCACCCCAACTATTATTAAATACTTGATTAGTTAATTTTCCCCCTTAATGCGATTTATATATTGACACTAATAGGTAGTTACTAAACCAGGTTGATACAAAATTCATGATTGTGTTTCATCCAAATTTGTAGAATATAACTTTGTTTATAGGTTGACATTATAATATAATCTCACTTGGTGAAAAATATGAAATAGAGTATACATTAGTACAGAGTCAGCTCTACAAAGTGGATTTCCACATGATAAAAGAAATTGTTGATCTAAACTTTATTATCAAATCAAATCTGATTTAGTTCTAATTTTGTAGGATATTAATCCATAGCAAAAAATAAACATAAGAAATGATAATCCCAACAAGAACTAAAGAAAGTACTTCCTATTATCAAAGGATTTTCTAAAACACTCTACTTATGTATAAGAGAGTTACGTTATTTTAATTGACCTTTTACTATGAGGGGTGTTGACAGAATAGTCTCTTCATAGAGTTTTAATCAACTTGACCATATCATCCTTTTTTTCACCTTAGTTAACCATTAATCATCAGGTCAAAATTTGAACTTAAAACTGAAATTTCAAGCATGCCTACAAGCGATTAGGATGAGACAGAGTTGATTCATTCTGAAGAAAGGATTCGTCGTGCGCAAGTGAATGAATAATAAGTAAGGCAGGTTATAACAAGGTTCTTTGGGTTTAACTGTATTGGTTAAAAAATGAGTTGAAGAATTAAAAATATTAACTAATTCTAAGCATCCTTTCGTCCTCAATGAGCAAACGAATTATATATCATTACTACATTTTTGTTGAAGACGGAAAGTGTTGATAAGGGAAAGAGATAAAAACTTGAGGATAATGGGAAATAAAGGTAGAGTTGGTAAAAGAAAATTTTCTTTTATTGTCATGTTGAATTCTTTTAAAATTTGGCTCCCTTTTATCCAAATGCGGTAGATCGTTAACAGTGTTCTTGTTAAAAGAGCGACTCTTAAAAATTCTAGTATGGCAACGAATAAATATATTGTGTAACACCCCACCTCCGCTAGGGTCACTCACAAAGGGAATGCACTAGTTTTGGTGGAGCATTATCGAGGTAAACAAACACAGAAATATTACAAGACAGAACATAAATAGAACAGCGGAAGAATCAAAAGCTAAATTTCATTACTTTCAAAAAGAGTCAAAACCTTTTACATCCAAAGTACCAAATAGCCAAAGTCATTATTTTCCATTACAACAATTCTGTCTTGCATAAATAAAGAGGCATAAACTTAAAACATCAAAAGTAGCTTAATTCCCCAAGGGTAGCAGAAATGCAGCCATAGCATAGCTCAAGGTCAAACCGTACATGAGCTGAACCGAAAGCAAGCTAAATCCAAGTTAAGTGCTAGCGTTTCCTCCCTGAGAACCAAGGAGGGGGGAACGGAAGGAAAAGAGGCGAAAGAAAATGGGTCAGTCATAAAGACTGGTAAGTCCTAGTGACTTTCAGCATAAAAACAGGTAAAGGTAATATGACATGTATAAACTGAAAGTAAACATAAGGATGATGACAAGATGGGCAAGATAAACTAAGATAACATGATAAATCAGGTATATTTCAAGTATAGGATCACATATTCAAGTTTCGCTGCATCAACTGTAATAGAATCCCAAACCCATGTCTTATATTAATTATGAAGTGATCCCTTGGCCCAATATCATGAAATGACCCATTAATAGGTCCAACGGAACGATCCACTAATCGATCGGCTCCCTACAAGTTCTAGCTTGTCATGTGTCCGTGTCATACGGCCCTATCACTAATATAATCACCTGTGCTAGGTCCACCATAGGGTGTATCAAGCCCTAGGGTGCCAACCACCGACACGAATCAAGCTTGCACAGGTAAACCTACGGATGCCCAATGCCTACTTTTTCAACTCCGGACCATGTGCACGACCATAGCCCGCCTGAACCTACACTGGTGCACCAACATAGCCGTTGTTCTGGTCGCTTACAATCATCCCAGTAATCGTGCCCCACTCTGCCTAGTTCCAGGGTACCATGATACGTCTAGTGGGTTACTGTTGAAATGGACCGCGTAACTAGGGTTTCCGTCCAACAGGTTAAGTGTTGTCATTTAAATTCATGACTTAACCCTTATCAGTCTAGCATGTCAAGTTGGTTAAGTGTTGTCTTTCATGTTCATGACTTAATCCTATCATGTGGCATTAATTCATTAACGCACCCCAACCTCCTACATTAGACATGTTGCTGTGGTCACTGGATATGTCGGGCGGTTCCGGGCAGAATTGCACCACAACTCAGTTTGGCCTCGGGTTTTCGAGTGCCATATGACCAACTACCCACATTGGATCCTATTGTTTGCAGTAACTGGATTTGCCGGGCGGTTCCGGGCAGAATTACACTACAAACTCAACCCAACCACGAGTTGGCCATTTTCAAGTTCATTCTAGTGTCATGTCCATGTTCAAGATTCATGTCAAGTTCGTGCCAAGTTTCATGGCGAGTTTCATGCCCAGTTTCCTATAATTACCAATTTTTCCCAATGTTACCCCGTCTAAATATTAGGCTAACAATCTTAGCCTAATTTTCCATCCGAATGATTTTTGACATATAATATTAGGCTAAAAACTTAGCCTAATTTAACGTACACAAAATTTGCATAAAGAAATTCATTAACATAAACATGACATAGGTGTAAACTTGGCATTCTCGGCATAGTCTGTATGAACACCATAGGTGTGTACTTGCAAAATAATCAACATCAATATCATAGGTGTGATCTTGTAACGTAGACTAAATCAACTTACATATATGTGAACTTGCAAATCAATCACGAGCATATGAATAAGTGTGAACTTGAAATATGACATAGGTTTAACATATACACATAAACATGTAGATATAACATTTTGTCACATATGTGATATGATTTTACAACCTAAAACTTGCATAACATGATATACACAACTTGCCATAACAGGTTATACTCCAACATACATATGAATAGACTTATTCATTAATTCCCAATTCAACATGATAATACAATAGAATATCATTCAATTTCACATATAACATAATAAACATTGTTCTATTAACAATTTTTTCCAAGGCATAAAATAACTGAATAAATTGAGTAAAACATCGCATGCATATAGATCTGATAACATTATGAACATGAAAAGGTTTGAATAATAATCTAGGCTCAAGAACATGGATAGATCTAACTTATATAGAAAAATCCCCAAAATCAAGATCCAAGGACAAATAAAGAAAATAGGTCTGAACAGAAAATCAAGCTTAGATCCAATTTCATAATCATAATCCTAGGCAATAACCTCCAGGTCATGAATCATAGGTGATTAGCCACAATTGTCCTTGTCATAGTCATAGGCAATAGTCTTATGTTCACAGTCATAGGCATAGACTTATGTTCATAATCATAGGCATAGGCATATGTATAGTCTTATGTTCACAGTCATAGGAATAGACATAGGTATAGTCTTATGTTCACCGTCATAGTCTTAGGCCATTAACAATAGTTTCAACGTCATAGACATGATAATGTTATGAAAGAGTTTGATTTACAACGTGAATAAGCCCAAACTGATTTCAAAGCAATATTCCCAAAAAGTCAAGTTCCAAGATGAACAAGAATAGATATGAATCAATTATCATACATAGATCCAATTCCAATTTACAACATGTCCATATTAAGTTTATAGTTTTTATCTAAAAGTAACTTGAACTTACAATTCGTGGTCTAAGAAATTTAGATGCAGAAGTCAAGTCTAGAAATTAGTCATTGAATTGTTGAATCGTTGAATCTTGCTTTGATGGTAGAAGCAAATCCCCAATAAGAAATTCCTAGCCGTAGTCTTCAAGAAATAGTCTTCGTATTTTAATTTAATTTATTTTAGAGGAAGAAGAAGAAGCCATGATCATCAAGAGTTTGTGCAGCATAAGGTTAGAGAAGAATGGTGTAAAGAGAACGAGGCTATGAGGCTGTTTATATAGGATTAGGCAGACGAATCTGGACAGAAAACGAGATCAGATACATCAGAATGCATCAGGTTCAAAAACTGGGTTCGGGAGGCTGGTCGACCCCCAGTTCGACACTATGGTCGACTTGGTCCCTGGGAGGTCGACACTATGGTCGACCCCCAGGTCGACCTGGTCCTGGGCGGGAAATTTCCCGCCCAGCCTGTTCTTGGTTTTGAATTCGAATTCGAATTTTCAAGCTGTTTTCGATTCTGAAAATTTCTGAAACTTCGGAGGGTCATATCTCGCTCATACGGACTCCGATTTTCGAAAACTTGGACTCATTTCCAAGAAGAATTTCGAGATGAACGCAATGGCATAACCCGTTTCCCTTGATTCTTGTTTTAAAAATTAATTCTGCCTTGATTTATGGTTCTAACATGTTATTAAAATACGGGTTGTTACATTCTCCCCTCCTTAAAGGATTTCGTCCCCGAAATCTTCAAGTTAAGAAGAATGAATCCTATCATCCAATCATCCATCTACTCAAAACATCATCCACAAGCAATCATTGTCCTTAAAAGATTTCTAATACTATATGAACATATGCAGAAAGTGTGTGCATATGTTCCTTATCTAATGCAAATGATCAAGGCTGATTGATCTTCTTATTGCAAAATATGTTTAGTGCCATGAATCCGACATATATGCAAATAGTCCTAGTCACATAAACACTATATGTGTGCACAAACATCCATCCATATGCAACATCCACATGACAACACATTCAATTTCATCCATAAACAAGTATAAACACTCATGCATATGCAATATGAAAATGTGTCTGAGCCGATCTAGTGCCTAACGTGTGTTACGCAACCATGAGCAACCACTTGCGACCACTTGCAACCATTTGCAAACATCAACCATAACATGTTTCAATCACATGTTTATATCCAAATGGGTTCTACCTAAGGTTCTCAAGATAGGATTGAGAAGATAAGCAAGACGAAACAAAGCATCTAGGAGAAGAAGTTAAAGATGTACCCCAAGAAGGTCCAGCTTGCGGGCCTTGCCCTTACTTCTTAGGGCAATTCTTGTTGATATGTCCAGTATCACCACACTGAAAGCATCCTCCCATCTTCCTCTTCTTCATTATACAATCCTGGACTATATTCAATACCACAGAAGTGGCATTTTCTTTTCTCACGTGTCTTGTTATCATTATTGTTGTTGTTGTTCTTGCCCCCTTTCTCGGAGCCTACCTTCTTGTTTTGAGACTCATTCGCCTTGACCTCCTTCTTGTCACTCTTGTCTTCTTCATTTAAGAGCACCATGTCTACTAACTTTTCGTAAGTAGCCCCCATAGGTACATGGGTCATAGACAAGCTGTGAAGTTGCTCATTCAATCCTTTGACAAAGCGGAGAGCCTTCTTATGAGGGGTATTCACTAAATCCAGTCCAAACTGAGCCAGCTGATTGAATTGATTGACGTACTCCTTAACTATCATACTTCCTTGCTTAAGAGATAAGAATTTTTCCAGCTGTAAACTTCGTTCAGCTTATGAGAGGAATTTCATCTCAAACCTTACTCTGAAATCCATCCATGTTTCAACCGGCCTCTCGGCATTAGTGACTTCCCACCAATAGGAAGCTTCGTCTTTGAGCAACAATACCGCCAACTGTACCTTCTACCTATCGTCCACCTCGAAGATAACAAACAGATCCTCAGTTTCTTTGAGTCGGTTCCTCGCTTCTACGAATGATTCAGTGCCCTTGAAATCCTTTCCACCCATGGCCCTAAAATCTTTATAGATCTTTGAGAAAGCAATTGACGAGGGGGCGGAGGAGGAAGAATCGCTGCAGCTGGAGGAGGAATAGCTACTGGGCCTGCATCGTTAGCCCTAGCCTTTAAGTACCTCTTGAACCAGCCAGGTATTGGCACGCCCTCTGGAAAGTTAAGATTCCCAGACATGCTGAAATGGAAAAGAAGAGATTCAAAACGAGGAAACAAAGGATAGTGCTAATGGATTTTGGGGAATAGCCTTTAAATAAAACAAGACTTTTCTTGAAAAATGCTTCTTTGAAAAAGGTTTTCAAAATAATTTCAGAAGGTTTTAAAAACTTTTGCCCAGTCTGGTAACCTTCTGCTCTGATACCAAGTGTAACACCCCACCTCCGCTAGGGTCACTCACAAAGGGAATGCACTAGTTTTAGAGGAGCGTTATTGAGGTAAACAAATACAGAAATATTACAAGACAGAACATAAATAGAACAGCGAAAGAATCAAAAGATAAATTTCAGTACGTTAGAAAAGAGTCAAAACCTTTTACATCCAAAGTACCAAATAGCCAAAGTATTTATTTTCCATTACAACAATTCTGTCTTGCATAAATAAAGAGGCATAAACTTAAAACATCAAAAGTAGCTTAATTCCACAAGTGTAGCAGAAATGCAGCCATAGCATAGCTCAAGGTCAAACCATACATGAGCTGAACAGAAAGCAAGCTAAATCCAAGTTAAGTGCTAGAGTTTCCTCCTTGATAACATGGGGGAGGGGGACGAAAGGAAAAGAGGCGAAAGAAAACGGGTCAATCATAAAAACTGGCAAGTCCTAGTGACTTTCAGCATAAAAACAAGTAAAGGTAATATGACATGTATAAACAGAAAGTAAACATAAGGATGATGACAAGATGGGCAAGATAGACTAAGATAACATGATAAATCAGGTATAAATCAAGTATAGCATCACATATTCAAGGTTCGCAACATCAACTGTACTAGAATCTCAAACACATGTCTTATATTAATCATAAAGTGATCCTTTGGCCCAATATCATGAAATGACCCATTAATAGGTCCAACGGTACGATCCACTAATCGATCGGCTCCCAACAAGTTGTAGTTCATCATGTGTCCGTGTCATACGGCCCTATCACGAATGTAGTCACATGTGCTAGGTCCACCATAGGGTGTATCAAGCCCTAGGGTGCCAACCACCGATACGAATCAAGCTTGCACAGATAAACCTACTAATGCCCAATGCCTGGTTTTTCAACTCCAGACCACGTGCACGACCATAGCCCGCCTGAACCTACACTAACGCACCAACACAGCCGTCATTTTGGTCGCTTACAATCAGCCCAGTAATCGTGCCCCACCCTGCCTAGTTCCAGGGTACCATGAGACGTCTAGTGGGTTACTGCTGAAATGGACCGCGTAACTAGGGTTTCCGTCCAATAGGTTAAGTGTTGTCATTTAAATTCGTGACTTAACCCTTATCAGTATAGCATGTCAAGTTGGTTAAGTGTTGTCTTTCATGTTCATGACTTAACCCTACCATGTGGCATTAGTTCATTAACGCACCCCAACCTCTCACATCAGACCTATTGTTGTGGTCACTGGATATGCCGGGCGGTTCCGGGCAGAATTACACCACAACTCAGTCTGACCTCGGGTTTTCGAGTGCTATATGACCAACTACCCACATTGGATCCTATTGTTTGCAGTAACTGGATTTGCCGGGCGGTTCCGGGCAGAATTACACTACAAACTCAACCCAACCTCGAGTTGGCCATTTTCAAGTTCATTCTAGTGACATGTCCATGTTCAAGATTCATGTCAAGTTCGTGCCAAGTTTCATGGCGCGTTTCATGCCCAGTTTCCTATAATTACCAAATTTTCCCAATGTTACCCCATCTAAATATTAGGCTAACAATCTTAGCCTAATTTTCCGTCCGCATGATTTTTGACATATAATATTAGGCTAAAACTTAGCCTAATTTAACGTACACAAAATTTTCATAAAGAAATTCATTAACATAAACATGACATAGGTGTAAACTTGGCATTCTCAGCATAGTCTATATGAACACCATAGGTGTGTACTTGCAAAATAATCAACATGAATATCATAGTTGTAATCTTGCAACATAGACTAAATTAACTTACATATATGTGAACATGCAAATCAGTCACAAGCATATGAATAAGTGTGAACTTGAAATATGACATAGGTTTAACATATACACATAAACATGTAGATCTAACATTTGGTCACATATGTGATATGATTTTACAACATAAAACTTGCATAACATGATAAACTACACAACTTATCATAACAGGTTATAACCCAATATAAATATGAATAGACTTATTCATTAATTCCCAATTCAACATGATAATAAAATAGAATATTATTCAATTTCACATATAATATAATAAACATTGTTCTATTATAAATTTATTTCCAAGTCATAACATAACTGAATAAATTGAGTAAAACATCGCAGGCATATAGATCTGATAACATTATGAACATGAAAAGGTTTGAATAATAATCTAGGTTCAAGAACATGGATAGATCTAACTTAAATAGAAAAATCCCCAAAATCAAGATCCAAGGACAAATAAAGAAAATAGGTCTGAACAGAAAATCAAGCTTAGATCCAATTTCATAATCATAATCCTAGGCAATAACCTCCAGGTCATGAATCATAGGTGATTAGCCACAATTGTCCTTGTCATAGTCATAGGCAATAGTCTTATGTTCACAGTCATAGGCATAGACTTATGTTCATAGTCATAGGCATAGGCATATGTATAGTCTTGTGTTCACAGTCATAGGAATAGGCATAGGTATAGTCTTATGTTCACCGTCATAGTCTTAGGCCATTAACAATAGTTTCAACGTCATAGACATGATAATGTTATGAAAGAGTTTGATTTACAACGTGAATAAGCCCAAACTGATTTCATAGCAATATTCCCAAAAAGTCAAATTCCAAGATGAACAAGAATAGATATGAATCAATTATCATACATAGATCCAATTCCAATTTACAACATGTCCATATTAAGTTTATAGTTTTTATCTAAAAGTAACTTGAACTTACAAATCGTGGTCTAAGAAATTTAGATGCAGAAGTCAAGTCTAGAAATTAGTCATTGAATTGTTGAATCGTTGAATCTTACTTTGATGGTAGAAGCAAATCCCCAATATGAAATTCCTAGCCGTAGTCTTCAAGAAATAGTCTTCGTATTTTAATTTAATTTATTTTAGAGGAAGAAGAAGAAGCCATGATCATCAAGAGTTTGTGCAGCATAAGGTTAGAGAAGAATGGTGTAAAGAGAACGAGGCTATGAGGCTGTTTATATAGGATTAGGCAGACGAATCTGGACAGAAAACGAGATCAGATACATCAGGTTCAAAAACTGGGTTCGGGAGGCAGGTCGACCCCCAGGTCAACACTATGGTCAACTTGGTCCCTGGGAGGTCGACACTATGGTCGACCCCCAGGTCGAGCTGATCCTAGGCGGGAAATTTCCCGCCCAGCCTGTTCTGGGACTTTGAATTCGAATTTTCGAGCTGTTTTCGATTTTGAAAATTTCTGAAACTTCGGAGGGTCATATCTACCTTATACGGACTCCGATTTTCGAAAACTCGGACTCGTTTCAAAGAAGAATTTCGAGACGAACGCAATGGCTCAACCCACTTCCCTTGATTCTTATTTTAAAAATTAATTCTGCCTTGATTTATGGTTTTAACATGTTATTAAAATACGGGTTGTTACATGTTGCATGGACCACTTGCTTTAATTTCCATAAAGATTTCGTTCTCCGCCATGCGAATATGAGTTTAAAACACAAAATCAAGTAAGATTTTACATCTAAAACAAACAAATCCAAATAAATATCAAAAAAAATTGCTGAAGCAATAAATTAAAAATATAGAATTAAGGCCTTGAATCACTGAATATTATCATGAAAAATTAAATAATATGTATCAGTTCCAAATAAATTTAAAGCCAAGAAATCACTTTTGTTTTTTTCTGTCCTAATGCATGAAGTAAACAAAGAGAATGAATATATGAACAATATGGTAATGCTGTTGAAAATTGTTTGATTCAAGTGTTATTATGTGGAGATTATCATATTTATGACTTCAGTGACCTACCATGATATTTTCTTAGACAATAGTTCAAGCCAATAGGTATAAATAAATTGTAGAACTATCTACTTTAAAATTCGATGAAGCCTTGGAACATTGTAACCAAATTCAAAGTTGTATGACTTTAAACTGGCAATGAATTATTCTTTTATTATTTTATAATTTTGAAAAATTAGAGGAGAGAGTAGAGAAGAAGAAGATAAAACGGATAATCTAGAATTCATAATGCTTTTCAAATGCTTTAATTTTTAGGAAGAAGAATGTGTTTTGAAAAGCTTTTGAGTATTAGGAATTTTTAGGACAACTGAGCTCTGAAACAATTTATGGGTGTAATAATCCTTATTTTTTTCATTTAAAAATATTGAAATAATTATATTGTTGGGGTGGAATTGATAAAAATTAAAATTTAATTTATTTAAACAATATCTTCGATAAGTTTGGTGCTTAATTTTCAATTTAAAAGATTGAGATGAGAATTGTAATTAATGAGCTAAATTTAGTAACTTCAATTTTGCATTAGAACAAAATAAGCATTTTAATTAATTAAAAGAATATTCTGATAAAAATAAAATGAATATTTATTTTAAATTTAAGAATAATTTTATAAAAGGAGAAAAAATGAATTCTAGAAGAATATTTTACAATCTTTAAATAAGGTAGTAGATGGTTATTTAAAACTAGAAATTTGATAGCAAAACGAAATTAGAACATAATTGTGTTTAAGAGATTTTGGTATCTCCATTGCATTTAAAAGTATCGAAAATATATATTTCGATTTACACACATGCATGACGTATTTTTGTTTAGTAATGGAAATGGGCTTTCGGGCATTTATCTACCTCTCTAGCCTAACAGATCTAATGATTGCCAATAAATAGATTGCTTTGAGGAAACTCTAGTAGCCTTCATCTAGTCACTAATATCATATTTTCTCCCTAATTCCTCGAATGCTTTATTAGTGTCCAATGATGATTAAAAAGCTTATAAAATGACAGTTAATACCCAACAAATCCCAACCTTATCAAACTACATATCGTTGGATCGTTCTCAACGAGGAGAAGCAGCCTATGGAATTCATTTTTCGATTTGAGTCTTGATATGATTAGAAATGGAAAGTTTATATTATACCATTATCCGTTTTGCTCCATAAAATTGGCTTCACTGAAAATCTATTTCGTAGCATAGATAATTGGCTTTGATTCAAGTGAAAATCTGCTTCGCATAAAGAGGATCAAAGCAAGGTCAAAATATAAAACTTTGAAGCAACCAGCTTCGAGCTTCGAAGTACTTTTCATAGAGTATCAAAGCATTTGCATAACATTAGTTATTGCACAAAGAAGTACATGAAACGGTATGGTGTCCTCGCTCCTATGAAACAAGAAGAAGCCTTCGAAAACCAATGTTACTTTGAGTGGCTCAAAGCAAGGACTAGATTTTCAATCAAAACAGGGAAGCAGGTTTAAAACAAACCACTTCATACGATATATGGCTTTACATTCCAGATATCTTTGCATCTAGAAATGATTCTGCATCCGAAGTGGTTTCCCATCCTATAGCACCCATCCTAATACAAGGGTTGTTTCAAATCACTTGGACATGGAAACTTCCTGCATCAATAGTATTATGTTTGAACCAACCCTTTTTTTGCTTTGAATCAAAGCACGGTTGTCTTAAGAAAGTGTTTCGAAACCCAAGCTTTTAAAAAAATATTCGAAGCGGAAAACTCAAGAGCATGGAAGAGTTGAATCCGAAATAATTCTTCGAAGATAAAGCCTTCAAAGACGGATCCTTCGGAGCCAAAGCCTTTGAAGCTTGACCCTTTGAAGCCGGGGCTTTTGGAATAAAGGACTTCGATCCATACTCTCTATTTCGAAGCACCCGTGCATATTCAAAGCAGTTCAAGAGGACATTCAAGAACAAAAAAGAGATGATTATTCCATTCTCTCAGTACTCAACATCTTAGTCATTCAATACCATAAATTAATTTGGGGAAATCTATCAAAATCGATTTAAACTTATATTCAGGATTTTTTTTAAGAACTTTAAAATGACATAGCATATTGCAGATGATTGAAACAATTTGTACTGACCTAACCCTTGACTATCGATGAACTTTTATGACTTTTGAATTATCCTTGCATATAAGCACGCTTAGAGTAATATGACTACTGGACTGACATAATCTTATGCATGCAGCATTACTTCAAATTCCTTTAAGCAAATTGAACAATTCTAACTGCCTTAGATCCATTTCGAACATATTTGTATTTCCTTCTATTGGATTCGATTTAAAGGAAATTAGAGGTACTTGACAAGGACTTCAGAACTGACATCTTCGAAGCACTCCTTTGGCTTTAAACATGAAATTTGCACCTTCGAAGTAATCCTAAAGGCAACTCCAATGGTTGCTATTACGGGTTGAAAATTAAGGGGATAGCCCCCAATCGTGCAATTCAGTCGTAATATTAAGGGCAATATTCAGGATCCTGAATTGGATGAATATTACGGGTGTGTTCTGGCGCCCATTTTATGGGCGCTAGAACTCTGGCGCCTATTTATTTGGCGCCAGAATTATGGCGCCCAAAAAATGGGCGTCAGAACACACTATTCTTCCAGTTTTCCTTTCTTCTCCGATCAGTTATTCTTTCCTTTCCGGTCATTTTTTTTCTTTTTGGTGAAAATATTCTGGCGCCTATTTTTTAGACGCTAGAATTCTGGTTCCTAATAAATAGGCGCCAGAACAACAGGGGAAAACCCAGCACATAATGTTACGACCCGAACTTCCCCGTGAAGGAAAGCCCGGATTGAAGTGAGGACAAGCCACATTGGAATGCAAACAGAAGAACATTTCGTTGTATATTACAACAATTCCATCAGATTAAAATAATATAAAGAGTATGAATAAATATTATACATCACCAAATATCAGAGATTACAATACATTACTGCAGCGGAAAAATAATACAATACACAACTGAAAGAGACAAACGGATAGAGAGCTTTCCGGATATCATTCCAGCTGTAAATCAGGATCCTGTGAATATAAATCTGCAAAACCAAAACTACTAGCTGCCCGTGTCAAAATAAGGGCACCCAGAGTTTAGGTTAAAACAATAAACTCCAGGTAAGTCATGTGACTGGTGTGAGAACTAAAACAGTTATTTATCTTTATTTTAAAGTTAGGTAAATCAAGGGACCATGCCGTATAACACGGAACGGGTTTCCTCCCAAGAATACCAGTGCATAAAACAACAACGCAATGCAAAATAAAGAACAATGAAGCTGTTATAAGACTCAGGTCCCATCACACAATGCAACACAAGCCGGAGGATAGGGTTTTACCTTATAATAGCCAGAGAATGCTTGATAAGCTAAATTTCCTCTTTTATTATTACTATAAGTATATAGTGTCAAAACAATTTCAATCATAAGTATCAATCATAGACGACATGGGTACCATATATCATGTCACCATACTAGTTCTACAATTAAAATCGCAAAATCACATATTTGGAAATTGGATTTCCATCTGGGAACCGAGGCCAGGGATCGTCCTCTACCGATTCGAGACAATCTAGCCTACCATGTCTCAGGCAAGCGCACAGGCAAGCCTTGGAGCAACAGGGCCGGTCCACTCAATGTGGATTAAACTTAAACCCTGGACACTACGTCTCCCCACCCTATGGGGCGTAAATGAGCCAAATGACTCCATCGGCTCCACATAGTCACCGATATATCCGAGGCGCCTTGCAACAGCAACAAACACACAAGTGAAAATAATATAAATGCCAGGGCTGGTTGCTCACTGACACCACCCTAGCTAGAAAGAAACGCATGCCTTCCCTGTCGTCCTCTCCCGTTTCTAGTTCACAACCGGGGTGTGAGGCTCGCGAATCAACGCTACACAAAGCTATGCCACACAGGTGGTGCTTTGATCATCAACCATAAGACTTTGCTTTTCAACAAAAGCCTTGATAATTTGCCACTTAGGCATACCACATAGGCAATTCACTCCATGCGATTGATATCCATCAATATATAACCCCTGAGCTCGTACGTCTCAAAGAAGGACGTTAAGCAAGAGAATAAATTATCCGCCGCCAAACACATATATATTTAATAGAAATCAATCACACAGAATAAAATCCAATGCCAGTCACACAATCCATTTACAAGTTCGTTCTGGGTCTGAATGAAACCGGAGGCACCTTGTAACTCGCATATCCATCGGTCTCTAAGTACGTCTGGACGATCACCAACTGATTCCCTCCTCTTGGGTGTACAACCCAATTAAGATCATTAGTAATCACCCAAACGTTGTGAAGACCTCCGGTCTTCGACCATGTCTTCATCATCGACACATCGTCGAATCAGTTATTCAGAATGGGATAAACCCGGTCTTTCTGAATAACCCGCGTATGTAATAAACAAGTGTTACATAAACATAACATATGCCTCATTCCAATTCAGAAAATTCTTTTATTCAAATATTCTTATACTTTGGGAAAGGTTCCCATTAATTTTATCAAAGATAAATTCTTCAAAAATTTTCTTTAATCTTCTTTTGAATATCAATTCAAATTAGTCGAGATTAGCGAACCACACCGAAGTAATCATTTATTTTATTTCCCAATCACAACCTATTCATCCCATGAAGTAAAACTGGTAATACTTCATATCTAACACCACGGTGTTATAGGTAAATTCAATTACCATTCCACGTTCAAATCTAATTAAAGATTTAACTATCGCCTGGAGCAAAACTAGTAATACTCCATTCTCGATCATTTCTATCTAATTAAAGATTCATTAAAACTCCACTTAGTTTTAATCTACCCAAAAATCAATATTAATGATTGTTTAACTTGGGAAATCATATCCTGTTTTAACTAGGTTAAAGAACCAATGTCATTTAAAACACGGTTCACGATAAACCCACAATCACATTCTATTCCAATTCCAATTAAATACTATTTAATTGGTATACTTCATTAAATTTAACCAAAAGATTTAATCTTTTTCTCCACTGGGTTTAAGAATAGTGTTAATGAAGACACCATTCACGACAAACCCAAATCCAATTTGATATTAAATACAAGGCTCTGAATATAATATATCGGCTTGTATTTAATATCAAATTCTATGACCAACAAATATCGTATTGGAAATAACGATATAAATATAACTTTCAAATTTCCATAATAATATCTATATAATCCCGAAATCCAACATCGAAATATTCCAAAGACAATTTTGATTCAAATCCATTCCAATTCAATTATTGGAATTTTTGGTTACTTTTAAAACCCTTTCAAATCCAATTTATTTATTTCAAAAATAAATGGATTTTAATCTTAAGGACGTAATACTCAGAACACTGAATATTACATCTAAGCCATTGGAGATGCCCTAAGGGTTTCAAAACTGATTTTGATCCTTAAGAAGCACTGTTTTGGCTTTTCGTTAATTCTTTGCACATTTAAATGATCTTTTAGCTTCGATCTCATCCATTGGCTTCGATCCAAGCACAAGACTTCAATCCTTCAACCGTACAAATGATACTTGGAGTTTTAAGCCATTTTGTGATCTAATAGTTTATTCACGACTATCCATTCAGGGGTTTTCTATTTAATGGTGGATCATCGATGATAAAAAGGTATTAAGGTATAGAGTTGGCTACAGGTATTTGATCTATGGGTTTTGATATGCTTAGAGGTGTTAGAGTCTGTTGGAATTATTTTTGACTAACTTTCAAGAGACAATGGGTCGGATTGTGGGATGCAGAGGTGATTTAGTGGGATTGATCAAAAATGAAATCAGGGTTTTGTTTGACCCGCCTCTTCCTCTATAAGTTGCTTCGATCAAAACACTAATGGCTGCTTTGTTTCTTCTTCAATCAATGGATATTCAATACTTCTTGAAGGTACGGATTTGGGAGTTCGCAATAAATTGGTACGATTTTATTATTTTGATTTTATCTGAGTTTTACATAATCAAACTCCTTGATTTTATGATTATGAAGTTGTGTATATTTATAGGGTTTTAAAAACCTATATTCTCTTATTCGGGACACTTCTTTGTGCTTTGAATTGTTCAAACTTGCTGAAAATAAACTTACGATTTCAGATACTCTTTGAAATATTCAACTCGCTAAAAATAAATCATTTGAGATTTCTATAATGTTAGATTCAGACTACTTTCGCAAATTAAAATTTTGAATCTCCTATTCTGTTGACTTTGATGATTTCTTGTTTTGACTGATTTAAAAAAAATCTGCTTCCTGAATCTGTTCGAAATAAAAAATCTTTCAATACCTCTTTTGATTTATCATCACTAATAAGAACAGATTCTTGCATTCTCTCCTGCTTCCTGTTCGCAAAAAAACTCTATACTCTTCCTGGTTTATTTTTCTCTATTGATAAGAGTAGATATTCTATTTGTTTTGTGCAGTTGATATGAACATATGCTACACCTGCACAATGCACTTGTTCAACTGATGTTGCATTGACCTTGTTCACTTGTTTATCCCTGTTTCTCTTGTACTTTTCTGATTTTCCATATACTAACTTTGAACAGGTACTCCCACTTTATATTGAATCTGCTTACCATCTTACTTGGTGTTTGATTGTTGTACCAAGTTTATGCGCATTGTGACATTTTTTGCACTACCTTGTTCATTGATATGTTTACTTGTCACTTGCTACACTCGGTCTGGCTACTTTTACATGGAATTGCCACTTTTACTTACTTTTGCCATTGCATTTGTTCTTGATCATTTATAAAAACAGATGCTACGCTTGATCCTCGAAGCAGTCACTAAGCTTATGTAAATTGAGAACGTGGCTTGTATGTTTTGGATTTGTATGCAATGGTTGGTCTAATCAGTTTATGTTAGCATGACCATTTGCTGAGATTGAACAGTTTGCCTTTGGACGTGGTCACTTTGGTCTTGCGCTTCACATTTTTGCAACCTGTCATCTTGTTCACGCACGCTGACTAGCTACACTGTTTGCTACTAATGTCTTCACCTTCTTTGATTGCCTGGTCATTGTACTTGGTCTTGTGCATTGTCCTACTAGTCATGTAGCTTTGGTTTGTTGATTGAATTGTTTAATTGTACCAAGTTATCACTGTGTTGTACCTGCCAGTCTTGTGTCACACTTGTTTCTTCTTCTTGCTGGTCATATGCAATGATTGTTGGCTCACTTGACCTTGGGTTGTCTGGCATTTGTATTGCATTGAGTTTTGCCTGCTAACATATTGTTCATCTGAAAGATGTGCAACTTATGCACTGACCTATCACATTTGTTGCACACTCACTTGGCGTTGTAATTTGTGTTGTTCATGGCTTTGTACATATTGCCTCTAATGGTTTATTTGAACTTGATTTGCTATGTGAATCCTATTCTCTAGTCATGTTGTATTGTTGTCTTTTTGTTCCTGAAATACACCCGTGTACGTATACATACATATATATCTATTTTATTCAACAGACCAATTATATGTTGTGTTTAGGTTTGTCAAGATCAGTAGACCGTATATTGAATCGAGGCTGGTCTTGATCAACAAACCACTATAGTTGTGTTGAGGATAATCTGCGAGCATTAGTATTCAGTTTATCATGTGATATTTACAGTGAATCTTTATGAATATCACAATCTAGACTTAAATAAATAAATGTGTGTATATGTGTGTGTGTGTATATATATATATATCTGACCAAGTCTAGAAAAATAATGAGAAACACTCTAAATATTTTAGACAAATAAAACATAAAATAAATTTATATTCGTCAACATTTAAATCTATTTTTGTTCCATTTTACCGTGTGTGTTTCAGTGACAGGTGTACATGTGACTGGACTGAATATTGAAGCAACTGAAGATTTTGTGCGTTCGTGTATATCAACGTTTATATGTAACCGAGTGATTTGAGTGATGCGTCTATAGTGAGGAATGTTTGTGGATGCGATTGTCTGTATTATATAGTGTGTTGTAAAGTAGTGGAGTAGAAAGTTGTACTATTTCGAATATTGAAATATAATATTTAATTGAATAAAATAGCTATTTGGATATCAAGTTCTGTGCAATAGCATTTTATTCAATTTAAATATTTATTTCTATACGAGATGTAATGTCGAATAGTATAGTCATAAATATATTTATAAATAGTATATATGTTTGTTTTCTTCAAACAAAAAAATCGTATTGTTATACTTAACAATCTTATGTTTATCTTTCTCAAACTTAGGTTTATCAAACTTGAATGAAAAGTATTTTAAATATTTTAGATTTACTAACTAATCATCTCAATAGTTAATCATCTCAATAGTTTTATTTCATTCATTAACTCATGTTAACCTCCTTTCAATATTTACTTTTCCAATAAAGATTTTATAAGTTTAATCTAACTTTTTTTAAGCTAAATTGCTATCTAACTTCATTGTATTCTATAAAATTAGCTCTCCAATATCTCTCCTTAGATGTGAACGATCTTCTAATCAAATATTAAAATCAATTGTTTCTCCGTATCTGATTTCACTTCTAAAGTCTCCCCTACTTAAAAATTCTCATCCTCATCACAATGGTTTAGCGTCTGAACTAAATTTAATTCCCAATTACTAACCTTAGTACTTATATTTATCACTTAGGTATGCAAATTTTTTTTAATTTAAACCTACCTTTTCTTCTTAAAGGTACAAAATTCAATAATTCATTTAGCCTTTATTTTCCTAAGGTCTTAACCACTAGGATTAATTATCCTTACTGACTTCTTCGTATATGGAAAATTTACTAAGTATTTAACTTTACTTATTTCTAAGTGCATGGTTATCAAATTAATTTTCCGATTAATCTTTACCTTTTCAAATTTCTTATTCAATCAGATACCTTATAATCAAACCATGAAACCAAATTCACAAGGCATTAATATTTCAGATTATTTATCCTAATAAGTTTCCAAGGTTTAATTTATTCTCTTGAATCTCATTATAAGAAAACTTGTATAACCTTCTTCTTTTACTAATCTCATTATTCTCATATCTATCAATTTTCTTGACTTTAAATTAATCAAAATTGCCAAACTTATATTAACAAAATTATCATTCAACAAAAATTCCTAAACTTATTATTGTCTTTATAAGACATCTTATTATATACTTTGAGATCCTAATCACAAGTTGTTCAAATCTAAGATTTAAACCAATTCTCAAACAATCCATAATTTCTACCTATATGATTTTTTTTCAAAATATATATTATATATCAAAAATATAATCCAACATAAAATATTTCATTTACCATATTTTTCAAAAAAATCTTTTATATATAAAATTAACGAATACGCGCTCATATATAACACTCTCAAAAACTCATTTTAGGGCGTTGCTAACCCTATCTCTAATGATATACTTATGCTAGGATATTTCTAATCCTATCTCTAATGAGTATTTACCTGAACAAAGCCCAGGTTCTCGATTAACCTTCATCTTTGATAACAACCTTTGGTATTCACCAACCAAATCTCTCATACAAAATGTGACGTCCCATAAACCTGTACCCTTTAAACCAACTACATCAACCAATGTCTGATTTAATTTGCACGAATCCTTGGATCATCAGGGGTAGTATAAGCAAATAGAACCGAACAAAATCTTGCAATGGTGGCACATTATACACTTATCCCTCCAGTATAAGTGTATTCACAATTATCAGAAGTTAATTACGTACCTACAACTTTTGTATAAGTATATTCACAATTCTCAAAAGGTAATTATACACTTACCCCTGCGGTATAAGCATATTCACAATTTTCCTAATATTTTATTTCTATCGAAATTTATTCAAAGAGGTTAAGACCATCGTTAATAAAGAACCTCTTCTCTTTTATAAGTTAAAAGATCTTCTTAAATATCTTTATCCTGAAAGATTCCTATACTTGTTTCTATCTTTATAATCTGATTATTAAATATCAAAGTATTTTCAAAATCCTTATACTATATATTTTATTTTCACTAAATTCCAAGGCTTTGAAAACAAGTGTTGCAAAAATAGTTTTTCCAGCCAACCCCAAACAATTTCGTAATATAATTATCTTTAAACGGTCATTTAAATTTTTTATTATATTAACTTTGATGATATGATCCGAGTAGGTTAAAGATGAATGTAATCAACAGATTGTCGCGACAAATACAAAAACCATTTCCTTACTTCTCATTATCTTTAAAACATTCCTTAATGATTTATATATTGATAAATATTCTACAATGTGAAATACTAGTGATTTCCAAACCATTGATTATACTCGTTGTGTTATAATCCAAAAATATTTCCAAATCTTATAAAACAGGCTTAGTAAACTTCAAAATATATAGAGTAAAATAAGCTAAAACATATTTTAAATGCAAGAGTTAAAATGTACATATAGTAAAATAGTTTAAATTTGGTTTTAAGTAAAAATATTTAAAAGACTTTTTTATTTTAAAACCATTCGATTTCAATTTCCCAATTCCCGTTCCAATCATATAATTTTCCAATTCCATTCGGTTATGCCAAACACACCAAAATATGTGAAAATAGGCAAACTCAATAAAATAATATAATCACTTCTCAAAATTCTACATATAACAACGTTATATATCTAATAGGGTCTACAGTCTGGCTTAACTTCCAATCAAATCATATAACAACATATGAATATAAATGCGGTAACAATCAGATTGAGGAATTATATTGGATCTCTCCAAACTTTCTCCTTGCCTCACAGCAACCAATTATTTGGACTACATCTGTTGGTCATCACAGTAGCCAACTCTGCCCCTCATTCAAAATCAGACTATGCCCCACCTATGGCCATAGCCTAGTCGCGATTTTCTGGATAATTCTAATCATCAACTATCCTTCGTAAATCAACTCCTCTTCGTGCACTGAGTTCAATGGCGCCATCGATTACACCTCCGACATCCTATATAAAATCGCGATTTTGATCGCTCACCCGCTGTGAATTTTCGAACCTAGAAAGTTTATTTTGCAACCTGAACTACACAAATCAACATGATGTACACAAGATTAAGAGTTCACTGGATCCAAGTTTGTATGATTTCGTTGAGTATAGCACGAGATTCAATTTGATGAAAGTTTAAGAGGGAGGTGGCTTTGAACTTCCATTTACAAGAGATAAAAAGTAGTAGTCAAGGTTTTAGGAGATAAAGTAATTTTATAGGCAAATTATCTTAGATATTTTCTGTTATTATATTTGCATATATTCATATAGAGCGTTTCAAGCTCGCATGACCACACCGAAGCTCCAATAACCGTGAAACTTAATACTCTACTAAATTTCAATATTCCTGACTTGATGAAACTGGTTTTGTTGAATTCTGATATTATTAGCAAAAACATTATTTTCTTTTGTTATTAAAATCAAATGAATATTTAATTGATTTCAGAACACTTCAATCCTTTAATAATAAATTATTATTATCATTCACATTCAAACTGAATTTTACACAAGCTTAGAAATCAATTTAATTTAATTTTAAATTCTAGATTTTTTTTCGAGTAATTACTATTTAATGACTTAGTTATATCAAATAACTGATATATAGTAAATTCAAGTTATTCAACCTCTAATTTAATCATCTTCATATTTAAATAAATTAAATATTCAGGTTTGAAAATCGGGTTGTTACACTCTAACAACTTAAATGGATTTCATCCTGAAATCACAAGTTAGGATGAATATAACTAAACCACTAACATTACTTCAATATTTTATTTCTCCTAAAATAATGTTAAAAATTTCTAACATTCGAAATTATGGAAAATTTCGGTAGCACCCCCTTTATATGGCTAGATCTAGAAATACCACAATTGCCACACAAGGCCTCAACTCAGTCAAAAAGAAAACAAAAGAAACTGGCACCACTTGCTTCTATAAACCCGTATATACTTACATAACCCAAAAAGGAGTTAAGAAAATAGACAAGTAACATAATAACAACATGTGCACATCAAACATCGCATTCATATTGTAACACCCATAAAATATACTTAATAAAGACAGAAGTTATATTAAATTAAAATAAAAAATAATAATTCAGCAGGCTAAAAATGGAATTTTGGACAACTAAGAATTTATCCATCAAAGTATAGTAGTTGCATTTATGGCAAGATTCAGATCCGTTTTCATATTTTATTTACCGAAAACGTAGTCTGTATGAAAAAGTTATTAAGTAACTACGTTGAACGTATATATTAACGCACAAAGTTTGAGTTTCAAATAAAAGTATATACAAGCTAGAAATATATTAAATCGTATAAGCATAAAAAGAATATTGCATTGATTCCAAACTTATGTGTACATATTCACACGTAGTAGTGGCCAAGAATAATATAATTAATGCAAGAAATAAACTGAATTAATTAAGAGACGATAAGAAGTATTGTACTGGAGGAAATTCCTCCTTGGTTTGACGCTAGAAGGGGGTCAGCCGCCCCTCTAGGAGAGGTGTCGACCGCCCTACTATGGTCTGTGTCGACCACCCCCCTATGTGGAAGCCCAACGAGGGTTGTTTTATGCAGGGACTTATATATAAATTATATCGAATGGACAGCTGAGATTTAATCAAACTAATCTATCGGCTCACACACATGATAACAACTATAAGTAGACCCCCAAACTCTCATTCTAACCACTACAGCTATTTCTCTCGGCGCCTTCATGATGCCTCTCTTCTGTCACTAATTCCAGAATGCTTAAAGAATTTATGTTTCTTCTATTTTTCTAAATCTATTCTATCTTCACTATCTTAGATTTAAGATTAATTTGGAGTTTAGATTCATATGTATATATAAGATTCTAATGGTGATTCTTATATATATATATATATATATATATATATATATATATATATTTGAAAGGACTGGAGCAGCATTCGTTCTTGAAGGTCAAATTCTATTACATACAATCTTGATTTCACTCGTCCTAATCGTCAGTGAGAGGAATCCATCCGAGTTACTTATAATTTGATAGTTATAGATTTGGATTGTTGTGCCTTGGAGGATTTGGGATATCTGAAAAGAATCCGTGATTAAACATATCAAATCCTCCGTTTTTTATTATTTCATAGAAATGGTCAATCTAGTTATATTTTTGCTTTTGAGTTATTGTAATAATAAAAGAAAAACATGATTCTTGTTGTATGATCTTCCATATTTTTTATTCTATTATCATGTAAATTCGTATGTTTGATTTTGGGGCAAAAGGTCAAGATTTGGATAACTTTGTAAATCTACTTAAATCTCTATTTTTCAAACTAAAGAATGTGAACATATTATTTACAATATATCTAAATATTAAGGTTCTGCATATAAACTAACGTAAGAAAAGGAATTATGCAAAAATAGAAATTTTAAACATTTATGTACATTTGAGGTTATGTTTATCTTTTATGGTTACAATAATCAAGTCAAAACCTATGTTGTAATTTTATTTGTTGTTGTTATTGTTTTTTCCCATCTTATTGTCATATGTTAATATGTACATTCATGCCGTGTTTCAGGATAATATCGGAATTGACATGTACAACTTAAAGAATTTAATAGGATTGGCATCTCATAAACATGGTAAGAAAGTTAATCTCGTTCTCTTAATTTACGTTTATATTTATATGTATCCATTAATGACATAAAGACATGAGGTCAACCGTTTGTTGTAGTAGAAGTTTGCTCGGAACCGACCGGCATGTCCAGCGTCCACGCACAAATCTATTTAATGTGAGAGGTCTAGGTTTAATGGGCCATCATAATTAGTAAACTATGGTTCAAGGTTAGGATGAACTAGTAGTAGAAGTCTGCCTCGAAGCGCCAGAAAATCAAATATCTACAAGTGGTAGGCCTAATGTGAGATGTCTAATGCGCGCACACACACATATGTTATATGTAGAGTAGGCATGCCTTAGAAAAAGGTATTAAGTGGCTGACCTATCTCTAGTCAGGTATTAAGTAGTTAGGACTAGGTTCGTTCCTAAGGTTCACTCCTTGGTTAAGAACCCCAGTTATTGGGCCCGCCCTTCGAGAATTAAATTGTTATTGGGTCTTCCATTCTCCTATATGCATTCTTATAAGAAAGCACTTCCTATGATGTAAGTCGCTACGCACCTTACATCCAATTCATGAGATTCATCAAGATTTGGCTCAATCAGTAAATTTACTGAACTTATTTCATTAACCTCTCATTGATGTATTGTTTCCACTGATCACGTCGGATTCTTTCTCGAAGAGAAATAATTCCTTATTCTTTAGAAAAACGACCCTCTCCAGTTTCACTGGTCGGTCTCGTGAAGGGATTATGGTGGTATGACTGAGATAGAAGTAAGTAGAGGGGAGGCCCGATGAATGCCATTCTTCGGTTCCACCCTTTCTTTGCAGACGTTCCCGCTACGCACCTTTAGTTCGAGGACAGGGCAAGTTGTTGAGGAGAAGACTTCTCTTTAATAAGGCAATATCCCGCTTCATAGCCATCTGCCGGAATACCTCGAAAACAAGCAAAATGGGTAATATATAAAAAAAAGA
This sequence comes from Allium sativum, assembly GCA_030737875.1. Classification (NCBI taxonomy): domain Eukaryota; kingdom Viridiplantae; phylum Streptophyta; class Magnoliopsida; order Asparagales; family Amaryllidaceae; genus Allium; species Allium sativum. Next base: position 788,138,306 of record CM060918.1, on the reverse strand, counting down.
AATATAAAATTTGGGCGTGAGTCTAAATGCGGGTTAAGCTTTCAATTCATGAACTTCCAGATAAGAAGGGGGACTAGAACCAGAATCCTAAAGCAAAACTTACCGAGGGACCGGACTGAGGAAATGGGCCAATGGAACAACAAGATAAAGGCACCGATTAAGCACCCAAGCGTGGAGAAGTGAAGGGAGGAGTGGTGCCGGAGAGATAGGTTAGGAGATGACATCCGCCGGATTTGGTCAACTAATCGAGGGAGGAAGTTCCTTTGTCCCTACGAATATACCTCCCTAATTAATTACTGTGGACCGAACAAATTCCTATTAATGATTGTGACAGCTTTTATAGGATACATACCACCTTGGGGTCCGATGAGCTTTTGGGGAGCTACAGTAATTACAAGCTTAGCTAGCGCCATACCTGTAGTAGGAGATACCATAGTGACTTGGCTTTGGGGTGGTTTCTCCGTGGACAATGCCACCTTAAATCGTTTTTTTAGTCTCCATCATTTACTCCCCCTTATTTTAGTAGGCACCAGTCTTCTTCATCTGGCCGCATTGCATAAATATGGATCAAATAATCCATTGGGTGTACATTCAGAGATGGAAAAAATGTCTTCTTACCCTTATTTTTATGTAAAGGATCTAGGGGCTGGTGAAAGGTGACTTTCAGACAAGTTATTTATACACGGCCTAAGGAGCCACCACCTAAGAGACGTATTAAGTGGTTAGGAGTTCACCCATTGGGACAGCTAGATAGTAACAAAAGGGGTTCATCAGAACGGTTCTTCTTAAAACAAGCCGTGTTCCTGACCCAGTCCTAGTAGTAAGTAGTTGTTACTATATCTCGACCTATAATAGTTACCATTATAACGATTAACGTTCAAATGGGGTCTTAAGTGGCTGGAGGTTCGTCATTGGGTATTAAGTGACTAGAGGGATGTTCGCCTTAAATAAACTAAATATGGTATTAAGTGACCATAGAAGTGCCCGCCTTTAAAATATGTTTGGGGTATTAAGCGACTTCTAGGATGTTTGCCTCATATGTTTGTTACGTAGACAAAACTTGACAAGTTTACAACTGCCAAATATAGGAAATAGCCTTTAAACTTTCATATATTTTATTCACCGACAATAGTTGAGACAGGTGACTAAGGACTGAGAACGATCTCATTGAAGAGGGTCCTCTTGAAGTTCTAGCTATTATGGCTATTGCTTCTTTACTATTATTTTCTATGTAATTGGGATGATGATGTACCTTTTTTATTTGGGAGACATGTTGTAATTGACAGTTCTTTGTTTTAATAATGGAACATCTTATATTTGCGCTATTATATTTTGTCCATTCCACTATGTGAGATTCTTCTTTTCGTTTTAGACTACTATGTATATATGTTTAAGTTAATCCTTATAGGAACCAACAGTCCACTTAGAACTCTAAGTTTCGATGGGCCTTTTCTAGGTCGGAATTTATGCCTATTCTAGGTGGGTTGTTACATTTTATATCAGAGCATATTCAACCCAGTTATGGGGAAATATACGTATGGGTGAAACATTTGTTATTTGAAAAGATTTTCATAACCACGTATTCATATATGTGTGTGTGTATATACATATGTATGTATATATATACATATATATATATACACACACAAATATATATTTGTATGTATATGTAAGTACTATACCCCAGTACATACGCAATTATACTATGCAACCTTACCTTTCTTTTGTTTGGACCTTAATATTATTATAGGGAGTCCACTGAAGTGTTTTCTTTTTTAGATAGTAGATATGGATGACAATCTTCCCAAGCACGGAAACCAGGCAAGGCATTGTTACTTACGAGAATTTCCATCCGTATCTTAGGACCGTAGAACAAGTCCCTACACCAATCCTGCCCGAATGGAACCAACAGCTCAACATGACGAAGGGGCCCTCTATTTTCCTCGCCTTTGTAAAGATTTTATTAGTTTAGGAGGCAAACCTTTTTGGGAACTGAGAACTTCGTGGAAGCAAAAGCATGGATCTTTGAGTCTAAAGGATTTTTATGGCTGCCCGATAGGAAGATGAACAAAAGCATAAAGTAGCACCCTAACATTTGAAGGGGAAGGCCCTTGAATGTTGGAACCTGAGTTCAAAAGAGAACGTGGGTAAATTTTTTATGAAAAAACCCAAACTCACCCTTACAGGAAGGCCCAAATTGGGTTGAGAACACGACAAATCAGAACATGAATGACAGAATATTTCATTATTGTTACAACAATTACATTAGGATATAAGAATATAATAGAGTATGAATAAATATTATACATTGGAAATTATTAGAGATTTAAAATTACAATGCAGCCGAAAAATAATACATAACACAACTGTAAGAAATGCACGGATACAGAGCATTCCGAATATAGCTTCAGCTGTAAACCAGGATCCTGTGAATATGATATCTGCAAAAACCAAAACTACTAGCTGCCCGTGTGGAAATAGGGGCACCCAGAGTTTAGGTTAAAACAATAAACTCCAGGTCCGTCATGTGACTGGTGTGAGAACTAAAATAGTTATTTAAAACTTTACTTTAAAATTTGGTAAATCAAGGGACCACGCCGTATAACATGGAACAGGTTTCCTCCCAAGAATACCAGTGCATAAAACAAACAGCGCAATACTTTTTGGAAAAATGAAGCTATTATAAGACTCAGATCCCATCACACAATGCAACGCAAGCCAGAGGATAGAGTTTTCCCTTATAATAGCCAAATATGCTTGGTACGTTTAAAACAAATCATTTGATACTATTATAAGTGCATAGTGTATAAATCAACTTCAAATATAAATGTATCAATCGTAGATGGCATAGGTACCACATATCATGTCACCATATTGGGCTCTACTATCAAAACCGAAATGTCACGTATTAGGAATTGGATTTCCGTCATGATTCGAGGCAAGCGATGTACTCCTCGTCGGCTTCGAGAAACTCTAGCAAATGCCTTAGGATCTCCCGCAGTAGACCCTTGGATCCTCCAAGGCCGGTCCTCCCTTACGTTTGAGGATTGACAATTCCTGAACACACATTTCCCGGTCCTATAGGACCTATCCATCAGCTCCGTAGTAACTGATATATCCGAGGCGCCTCGCAATCCATCATCCACATAGATAAAAATATAATAAATGTCTAGGCTCCATACCATGACACCACCCATAGCTAGAAAGAAACGTCATGTCCTCCTTGGGTCCCTTATCCCGTTTTTAACTCATACCGAGGTGTGAGGCTCGCAAATTAATGCTATACACAAAGATATGCTATATTAAAGCCGTGCTTTGATCATCAACCACAAGACTCTGCTTTTCAACAGAAGCCTTGACCATTTGCTTCTCAACATGCCACACTGACAATTCACACCATGCAATTGATGTCTATCGATATATAACCTTTGAGCTCCTATGTCTCAGAGAAGGGTGTTAAGCAAGAGAATAAATTCTCTGCCACCAAACAGATATATATTTAATAGAGATCAATCAACACAGAATAAAATCCAATGTCAGACACACATCCATTTAATAGTTCGTTCTGGGTATGAACGAAACCAGAAGCACCTTATTCCTCGTTCCATATGTCCAATACAGGAGAGAGGTCCTCGCCTATCCAGTCGATCTCCAAGTACGTCTGACGATCACCACTTTTTACCTTGTCTTGTGTGTACAGCCCAATCAAGACATCGGTAATCATCCAAATGATGTGAAGACCTCCGGTCTTCAACCACAGTCTTCATCGTCGACATATCGTTGAATCAGTTATTCAGAATGGGTATACACCCGACCTTTTTGAATAACTCGCGTATATAATAAACTAGTGCTATAAAAACACAATATACGCCTCATTCCAATCCAGAATATTCCTTTATTCAAATATTCTTATACTTTGGGAAAGGTTCCCATTAATTTTATCAAAGATAAATTATTTTAAATTTCCTTTGTATATCAATTCTAAAACAAATTAAGGTTTATCAACTAGTCGGGATTAGCGAACATTACCGAAGTAATCATTTGTTTTATTTCTCAATCCCAACTTATTCAAACCACGGAGCAAAACTGGTAATACTCCATATCTAATACCACAGTGTTGTTGGTAATTTAATTACCATTTCACATTCAAATCTAATTAAATATTTAACTATCGCTTAGAACAAAACATGTGATACTCCATTCTCGATCAATACCCAAATTTGATAATCTAAATTATCAATTTCATTTCAATCTAATTAAAGATTCATTAAAACTCCACTTAGTTTTGATCTTCCCAAAAATCAATATTTATGATTATTTAACTTTGGGAAATCAAACATGCCACATTGACAATCTACACCGTACTACTGATTTCTGCTTATATATAATCTCTAAGCTCATATATCTTAGAGATGGGTGTTAAGCAAGAGAATAAATTCTCCGCCACCAATCAGATATATATTCAGCAGAGATCAACCATACAGTTCGAAATACAATGGTAGACATGTATTCCTGTTGTTAACTGGGTTAAAGAACCAATGTCTTTTAAAACACAGTTCACGATAGACCCAAAATATCATTCCATTAATTAAGGTATCTTCACGGAAAACAGATCGATATATATAATCGATATAAATTTCCGTACCCGACTAATAATATAAATGGAATAACGACAAAGCCTTTTAAATTCCATATATATTAACAGTCTTCCTCCATAGAAGCTCACTTCGATTATTACCAAATCGAATTCCATTCAATTCCAATTAAATACATTAAATTGGAAAACTTTACTTTGGAAAATCCCATTAAATCTTAATAAAAGATTTATACATTTCAAATCACATTTTACTGTAAATCGGGTTAAAGAACGAATGTCGTTAAAAACACAGTTCACAACAAAACCCAATTCACCTTCCATTTCAATTCCAATTATGTTAGTTAAGTGGAAACTCTAATAATCTTAATTAAAAAGATTTATTCTTTTCACACGGGGTTTAAGGACGGTGTTAATGAAGACACCATTCATGACAAACCAAAAATCCAATTCTTTTATTCAATTCCAATTAAATATTAATTAATTGGAAAACTTCACAAAATCTTAATTAAAAGATTTATTCTTTTCTCAACTGGGTTTAAGAACAGTGTTATTTAAGACACCATTCATGACAAACCCAAAATCCAATTTGATATCAAATACAAGGCTCTGAATAGAAATTATATCGGCCTATATTCAATAACAAATTCGGAAACCGAGGAATATCGTTTTGGGAATAAATATATATATATATATATATATATATATATACACACACATCTTCCAAATTCCCATAACAATATCCGTATAATCATGGAATCCAATATCGAAATATTTCGAAGATGATTTCCATTCAAATCCATTATAATTCATATATTGGAAATTCTGGTTATATTAAAACCATTCAAAACACAAATTTATTTTATTTAAAAATTATTGGATTTCAAATCTAGTTAATAACTAATTCATTTTGATAAAAATATATTTTCATCTTTCCGAATATGAAATTTTTCATCCAAATTCCTTCCAAATCATTTATTATGATTTTAAACAAATAATTAATATTTTTAATAATTTTATTAACGCCCTTTCAGTCGATTTCCATAAATGGTCGCCGAACTGCACTTACAACGACCTTTTCCAAATTTGATTTGGACATAATTCCAAATTGAACCGTTAGATTTCAAATCTCTTATATTCTTTGGAGAGCTCATTCCGATACGAACCCAATGGTTCCAGGTTTAGGAGAATCCGACGGTCGAATCTCCCGTAATGTCAATTCGAAGTTAATGGTCGAAATTAGCGAACGGTCGCGGCGCGGCGCGTTTTTTTATGCCATTAAATATATTATATATATATATATTATATATATATATATATATTTCGTCGATTTCCATTTAGATCGTATTTTGTAAATCGTTTTAAATTCGTTTTAAAAACGATTTCAACTTCATTTTCAATTTTAAATCAAAATTGAATAATCCTTATCATTATAATGTATAAATGATAATATTTTCAAAATATATGATTTGGAATCATTTCCTTTTCGATATTCATTATAAAAATGAATATAATCGATATAAATATCATTTGCTTTAAAATGACGCAAATCTAATCAACACGGCTTTACACATTTCAATATTTTCGTGTCCATCCCAAATCGGACATCAAAATCAGATTTTAACCCTTTATTGAATATTATTTTAAAATATTCGTTATTTTAAAATATTCATTCTTTCTGAATTGAAATCAGACACAGTCAATTACCATATAATGTTATTTATATGGATTTAATACATCCTATGTATACAACAACAATGACAAACAATCAACCATCATCTAGAGTGCATCATATAACTGCATAAGCGTTAAATATAAATAATTAAAGCTTACAATAGTCTGTCAACCTATCGATTGATGTACAACTAAACAATTAGGTTTATTTTACGTCAAATATCATCTGAATACCCGTGTCGGGTTTCAACCATCAAATAATTATTATTATTTGTGCACTTGGGAAATGTGTAAAATTATCGTCCCAATTAATATCAATCAAATCCGTGTACATAAAAAAATCGTTCGATTTGTAAATGAATATTTTTTTCATTCATATACACGTTAAAAATTATATTTCTAGCGATAAAATATTTATTTCAACACATGAATATTTTATACAATTCATTTATACAATTAAAATGATATTTTTAATGTTCTAACATATTTTAAAAAAAAATTGAGAGCATAACAGCGCGATACTAGAACCGGAATAAGGTCTAGCCTTATCCCTCGCCTAATACTGGCTCGCGCCTACACATACCAATTCCAATCAATTCACATCCCAAACCAAATTCAAACAAATAAATTAATCCAAACACACAACCAAACATACATGGTTTCAATCAAAGGTGTCGGGTGCTACAAAACACCATCTACATCCTAGTATATATTTAACTAGAAAACAAAATTAGAGTGAGAAGTTCTCACCATTGGTTTCCACTCTACTAGTTTTATTTCTGAATAGCTTGGATTTGCCCGAAATTCCAATGCAGCCCTTTTCGCGCTGTTCATAGTAAAAATTGTTAATATGATGCTTATATATTTAAAAATCACATTTTAAAACCTTTATATATATATATATTAAAAATCATATTTTTGTTTCAATATTCACATAATAAAAATCATATTTTTATTTCGCGACTCATATATTTATATCACTACTTCATATATAGAAATTATATTTTTATATCGCTACTTCATATATAAAAAGTATATTTTTATAATGCTACTTCATGTATAAAAATTATATTTTATAATGCTACTCAAACAATAAAAGTCATATTTTTATCTTACCGTTTGAACAATAAAAATCATATTTTTTTATGTCATTCAAATAAATAAAAATCCAATTTTTATATGCCATTAAAATAAATAAAAATCCAATTTTTATACGCCATTCAAATAAATAAAAATCAAATTTTTATATGCTATTCACGTAAAGAAAAATCCAATTTTTATATGCTATTCACATAAAGAAAAATCCAATTTTTATATGCTACTCATACAAAGAAAAATCCAATTTTTATTTGCTATTCATATAAAGAAAAATCCAACAACTTTTATATGCTAATCATATATATAAAAACCATATTTTTAAACCGCTACTGTATATAAAAATCACATTTTTGTATAAAACCATTTCTATAAAAATCCTATTTTTAATAAGTTCTGTTTCAACATAAAAAACACACTTTTATAATTTCTCTTTCAACATAAAAATCATATTTTTATAATTTCTCTTCCGACATAAAAATCATATTCTTATAATTTCTCCTTCAACATAAAAATCATATTTTTATAATTTCTCCTTCAACATAAAAATCATATTTTATGTTGCTAAAAATTATATTTTTAATCTAAAACTATCATGTAAAAATCACATCTTTATATGGCTACTTATATAATAAAAATAAAATTTATTTATCTAACTACAAATTATATTTTTATCTCGATGTTCTTAAAAAAACCTATTTTTAAACTATATACACAAAAAAAAACTCACTTTGAATTCGATTCTCCAAAGGAGGGGGCCCCACCGCGGTCGTGGGTGGTCGAGAGGGGGAGCAGGAAGTTCGGCGGTGGCTGTGATGTCAAGAGGTGGTGGCTCTCTTTGGTTCAGGCGGATTTGGGCTTCATGTGAGGGGCTGGAGAACAATCGGAGAAAAGGGAGGCTGCAGGGGGGTGCGACGGCTAAGTGGGGGGTTTTCGGCGCCTGTAGCGGCGGCGCGGTGGTCCGCTTAGAGGTGGAGCGCGATGGATTTTAGCGGCGAGGTTTTTTTTCTTTTTCTTCAATCTGACGGGGAGAGAGAAAGAGAGGATGAAGGAGGTTTTAACTTTATATATATATATATATATATAATTATTTTAAATTCCAAAAAGAAAATTTTCCATTTGAACTCCAAATCAAGCCCAGCGACTATCGCCCCTAGCTAATTGCCCCCATTCCGAACACAATGGGATATGCCCCACAAGCCAATTCGACCGTTATGATCATTTTTCATCAAAATTAAAATATATATTAATATAAAGCTCAAAATTGATTTTAACATACATTTTAAATTACTGAGGCCACATACTAACTCCAAAAATTTCAAAAAAATAAATCTAGCTGTGTTTTGACGAGATGGTCCTAACAAAACTAATTTCATTTAATTTGGAGACTGTTTGGAAAATGGTCATTTTCCAGTCGATCAAATTCAAACTGAATTGACCAAACATGTTTAAGTTTACCATGCTGACATACTAATTCCAAAAATTATGAAAAATGGAATAAAGCAATAACTTGATATTCCGAATCCAAGAAAATTGGTTTCGTTGAAAACGGAGGTCGTTTGCAAAATGGTTATTTTTAATGGCTTTATATGTATTAAAATATATATAAATTCTATAGCGACTATTCTGAATTTTCAACTCGACATAACTTTTTATTCCCATTATGAAATCTGGATTTTTCACATTCGTTGGAAAGATATTTTTAAACAGACTCAAATATTTCTTGTTTTACTGAAATCCGATTTATTTTGAATCCTGCAAATTCATTTGAAATTTGAAATCGAATTTTCAAACTACCATGCCATTTCAGGCTCGTTTTACAATTAAAATAAATTTATTCATTCTAACTTCAATCGATTTAATAAAATTTTAGTCGTTATTATTTAAAATAAATCATTTTAAATATCCAAAATTCATTAAAATAGCTAAAATAAAATTTTTAAATTGGTTCTGATTTTCTGGGTTGTTAAAATCTCTCCCACTTAAAATATTTTCGTCCCTAAAAAGGAATGGAGCTGAAAATTGTTTAACCAACCAACTCAACTTTCATTCTGGCTTTCATTCTTCAACTTTTCAGTTTTTAAGAATTTCTAATATTTCAAAATTTTGGCTAACACCCTAAATTTTCAAAAAAAATCGCCACAATCTCCTTTGTATGGGGAGACCTTTAAAACTGCAACTAGCCACACAGGGCCCTCATCATGCAAAAAGAAAACGCCAAGCGGCTAGCCAAGCGGCTAGCCAATCGGCTCATAAAATCATCCAAAACCAAGAAATTTAGTAAACATGTACCTATTTGTCGGGCATACAATATGCAATTGCTATGACCGCGGTCATTATATACACATGTATAATATGCAATTGCAATCAATTTTCAAGTCAGTTCAATATTTGATTCAATTTGGCTTAATGGTTCAAAATTTTAATTAATCAAACCAATAATCAAACAACACAATTAGCAATCAATTAGTTGATTATCATTTCAAACACATAACTTTTGTATACATACAAAAATCGTATTTTTTATGCCAATTCACAAAAAATAAATCCTATATAGTTTTGGTTCTCACACCAGTCAATTGGAAATATATAGACTGGTCCCATTGATTAACTCCTTTCGAATAAACTATATTCGATTAACTCCTTTCGAATAAACTATATTCGATTTACTCCTTTAATTCTATTCGAATAAACTATATTCTATTAACTCCTTTAACTCTATTCGAATAAACTATATTCGATTAACTCCTTGCGAGTAAACTAATATTCGATAAATCCTTTCTCTCTATTCGAATACACTATATTCAATTAACCCCTTTCTCTCTATTCGAATAAATTATATTTGATTAACTCCTTTCTCTCTATTCGAGTAAACTATATTCGATTAACTCCTTTCGAATAAACTAATATTCGATAACTCCTTTCGTATAAACTAATATTCGATAACCCCTTTCGAATAACTAATATTCGGTAACTCCTTTCGAATAACTAATATTCGATAACCCTTTCGAATAACTAATATTCGATAACTCTTTTCGAATAACTAATATTCGATAATTCTCTTCTTCGAACAACCTTATTCGATAACTCTTTCTTCGAATAAACTATATTCGAATAACTCTAATCTGACTAACTCTAATTCAATTAACTCTACTTGAATAACTAATATTCGACTAACTCTTGTTAGATTAACTCTATTCGACTAACTCTAATTCGATTAACTCTAATCGACAAACTCTAATTTGATTTACTCTATTACGATTAACTCTAATCGATTAATTCTAATTCGATTAACTCTAATCGATTAGCTCTAATACGATTAATTATAATTCGATTAATGTAACACCCCACCTCCGCCAGGGTGTCTCTTGCAAGCACTCTGACTTTGGAGGGGCGTTTGAATCAGGTAAACATGCATAATGATATATCAAGGCAGAACAAGAACATATGTATATATGTAAACAGAGTAAATAAGCTAAGTAAAACAGCGGAAGATTTCAAACTATTTCAAAACAAGTCTGGTACAACATAATGTCAACTTTCCAAATACACAAGTCTAGAAAGAAACAACATCACTGAAAAACTGAAATACATAAGTACTATCCCCAAAATAAGTAATAACCATAGCTAGCTTCTTGTCAAGACCGTACATGAGCTAAAATCCCACAAACAAGCGATCAGAAATCCAAGCTAAGCTCCAACGTTCCCACCCTGAGAACTTGGGGGGGAAACGGAAGAAAAGAGGCGAAAGAAAAACAGGTCAGTCAAAAAGACTGAGTAAGCCCTACTACAATCAATGTAAACTGATAAAGTTAACTGGCATGAGAAGCAGGGATGATCATAAGGATAACAACATACTAGCATGATGATTAACTAACAAGGTAGATAAAGGTGTCATCGCATAATCAGGTTTAAGGTTTTGCACCACAGGTGTACTAGCAAACTAACATGACTTGAATAAACAAGTATTGATCCATTGGCCCAAGCTTTGGCCCAATAACATGAAGTAACCCTAATACGAGGTCCAATAACATGGAGTGACCCTAATACGAGGTCCAACCAAACGGTCTAGTCGATCAGCTACCTATAAGCCTAACTAGTCACGTGTTGGTGTCAATACGGCCCAAACATAATTGTAGTCAGACTATGCCGGGTCTCCCGTCGGGTGTATCAAGCCCTAGGGTGTCAACCCCTGGACACCATAAACATAAGTGCACAATCTCGATCTACTGGTACCCGTGCATGTTTTCCCCGGCTCCGGACTACGTGCACGACCATAGTCCGTCCGGAACTACACCGGCGTACCACTCTGCCGTCGTTTTTGGTCACTTACCTCAAGTCCAGTAATCGTGCCCCCACCCTAGCCTAGTCCCTAGGGTCATGATGATACAAACTTGGGATTACTGCTGGAGTGGACCCCCATTGCTAGGATTTTCTAGTGGGTTAAGTACGGTTTAACCCTCTTGCTAATCATGGATTAACATGGTTAAGTGTAACGATGAGTTCACGACTTAACCCTGATTAATCTACCAAGCCCATATTGGTTAAGTATTAAGTGGACCATGACTTAACCCTAATCATGAGGCATTAATTAATTAATGTGCCTTAACCTCTCACATTAGACTTTGTTGCGGTTACTAGTTAAGCCGGTCGGTTCCGGGTAGCTTTATACCACAACTTGGTCTAACCTCGGGTTCAAGGTACAACATGGCCAACTTCTCACATTAGGTCCTATTGTTTGTAGCAACTAATTAAGCTGGTCGGTTCCGGGTAGGTTTACGCTACAAACTCAACCCAACCTCGAGTTGGTCACACTTATCTTTTCTAAGTGTCATGTCCATTATGTTTCCAAAACATATCACAAGTTTTCAAGCATTTGGGTAGACCTAACTTAATAGGTAAATTCCCAATCTTATGTTTTTATGTCTTTTAAGTTTTCCCAACCCCAAACGCAATCCCATCGCTTACATATCGCAATAGCGCATAAAGGATAGAAAGAGGGAACTTGGCATAATCATGACATAAAGGTGTTGAAGCCACAAGTTTAACATGGTGGCATATGAAATGTACATATGTTCATATACTTGCATATTACATTTTTAGGCCTCAAAAGCATGCATAAAACCAAACTTAGCATATTGATGATACATGGTGATAAATGACATGTAGAAATGGCCATAAGTTCGCATTTAGCCTCACATGCAAGTTATCATAAGAGATATGATAACTTACATGTTGCCAAAATGCAACCTTTAGCATAAAGCTTGAAGCTTTATGTTCATATACTCAAGATAAGCTTGCATAACATGATAACATGAGTAAATTGATCAACCCAAACTTGCATAACATACATGGCAAACTTGCATATCATAACATAGCAAACTTGCATAACACAACATGGCAAACTTGCATATAAACTTGCATATCATAACATGATAAACTTGCATATCATAACATGGCAAACTTGCATAACATAACATGATTAACTTGCATATCATAACATGGCAAACTTGCATAACATAACATGATAAACTTGCATATCATATCATAATGATCAAACACAACTTGCATCATTCATTAACTTTAGAGTTTAAATATGAAAGTAGAAAAGGGCTTACAATGCTTATGAAGACTTAGAAAATATAACAAAGCCCTTATGCAATCAAATAGACCCAAAATGCAAGCTCTAATAGAAAAACCCTTGAGCCAAAATGATCAAAACCCTTGCTTTATGATGTAAATATGGAAACTTGACTTGAATGCAAGCTAATGATGCTCATACAAGCTTGAAAACACTTGTATGCATGGAAAATCTCTCATAGAAATAACTTAGAAATTTTATGAAGAGAGTGGAGGCCATGAGAGGAATAATTTTGCCATAGTTTAGTTACTTGAATGAATAATGATGATTTAGGGTTAGGTTATGGGCTTATTTATAGAGATTAGGACTAGTTCTAGCCTTAGGATTAAACCCTAATTCCAATCTCAGCCCTTAAAACCGAATCTGGCCCCAAAACCTAACCAAAACCCCAAAATGGTGCACCAGGCAAAACTGCCCGGCTGGACCAAGTCGACAGCCAAGTCGACAGGGATGTCGACTTGGGTCCAACCAAGTCGACTCCCAAGTCGACAGGGCTGTCGACTTGGGTACTCTGGCGGGAATTTTCCCGCCTGCGCCCAACTGCCCCAAATTTCCAAATTCAAACTTGAATTTGAAATCTGTTTTGAACTTGAAATTTTCTGAAAACTTCATTGGGCCTTAATCGGGTCATACGGACTCCGATTTTCGAAAACTCGGACTCTATTTCGCGTATTTTTCCGAGACGAACGCAATGGCATAGCCCGTTTCCCTTGATTAAGATTTTAGAATTAAATTCTGCCTCGATTTACGTTATAACAGGTTATTGAAAATACGGGTTGTTACATTCTCCCTTCCTTAAAGGATTTCGTCCCCGAAATCTTCAAGTTAGGAAGAACGTATCCTACCATCCAACATCCATCTACTCAAAACATCATCCATGAGCAATCATTGTCCTTACAAGATTCTAAATGTTGTATGAACATATGCAAAGGTGTGTGTATATGTACTTATCTAATGCAAATATCATCAATGCAAATTATGTTAGTGAAATGAATCCATATGTATGCAGTTCCTAACATAATGTATAACATCTATATGTGTGCACATAACATACATCCATATGCGACATCCATGTGATAACACAAAAATTTTCATCCATGAATAAGCGTAAACACTCATGCATATGCAATATGAGGAGTGTGTGAGCCGATCTAGTGCCTAACGTGTATAATGCATCCACGAGTAACCACTTGCAAACACTTGCAACCACTTGCAACCATCAAGCATAACATGTTTCAAACACATGTTTCATCCAAAGGGTTTCTACCTAAGGTTCTCATGACAAGATTAACATGATAAACTAGATAATCAAGACAAACATGGATAGCAAAAGATATGCTACAAAGAGATCGGGAAGATAAGCAAGATATACTCCTTTTGGATTACAAGAAATCCCTTCCTAACCCAACCCCAATCCTATAAAAGCCCAAAAGGTTTAGTCAACCTAACGGACCCCTTCAAACCTTGACATGTATTACTAACCGATAAGTCATACCCCCTTATGGAGTTTACAACAGAAATGGGATCGAGAATGGGACCGAGAGGATATATGTAAAAGATAACATGCAAGTAAGTTCCACAGGAAAACAAGGATCAAGGATATGCTCTTAAAAAGAGATATGATGCGCGTATCTAGCCTTCGGTCTTCTAAGTCACGTTTCCTTGAGTTTAACTCCACTGTGCTTTGACCGTCTTTTACCTCATGATTTCTTAGCTTCTTAACTCTTATTTCCAAATATGAGTTGGAACCCATTTCATTGTCGCCTCTTGTCTTCCTCTTTCACTTACTCTTCTATCATTCTTGGCTTAAACATAACTATGACCTCATGGTTTCATGCAAGCTCTCCAAAATTCATCAGTGAATCCTGGATCTCATTTACTTACTATAAAGTATTCCACGCAGCAGAACTCTTCTTGAAAATACCAATCCACGTTGCCAATTGCTCTTACTAACGTGATTTTCTATAACTCATGCTTGAACGAAATGAACCATCCGCCTGCGAATGATAGGCCGTACTTAGATTCAGTTGCTTGCCCATGACTTCCCGTAGACTATCCCAAAACTGGCTAGTGAAGATTGAGTCATGGTTACTAACTATACTTTAGGGAACCTCGTGCAACCGCTTTATTTCTTGAAAGTAAACTGTCGCTAGCTATGATGCAGTCCTTTCGCTCTTTACCGGAGTGAAATGAGCACTCTTTGTGAGTCTACCTACTATGACCCACATGCTCGTATTCCCTTTCCTTGATCTAGGCAGTCTATCCAAGAAATCCTTCGTGACGCTTTACTACTTCCATCGCGGGGACCTCCAATGGATGTAATAGCCCACCGGGCTTTTTATGACTCGGTCTTAATCTGTTGGCACAACATGCACCTTGGGACAAACTCGGCCACCTCCTCGAGTGATGTGCATCTTCAAGAGCCTTCTTTCTCTCATTGCGTCGTAGCCATCCCTTGTCATCTATAGCGAGGTGACTTAACATCTCGCCTCGAATCAACTTGTCCATGATCTTGGCTAACTGCGGGTCTTCCTTCTGTGAAGTCCCTACTTGATCCAGAAGGGTAGGTCTAAACTCAAGGGACACTAACTGACTAATTAAACTGAGAGAACTTCTTACTTCAATTGTCCTCGTCGGAGCTTTTCGGTTTTGAACCGCGACCACTTTAGCAGGATCCACCACTAAGCCTTGCTTAGAAACTATGTGCCCAAGAAATCTAACTCCTTTTCTCCAAAATGACACTTGGAGAACTTAGCCTTCAACTGATGCGCTCTAAGCGTATCCATCACCTCCACAAGATGCCTTGCGTGCTCTTCCTCATCCTTAGAGAAGATCAGAATATCATCTATGAAGACCACAACAAACTTGTTCAAGAACTCCCTGAACACCCTACTCATCAAGTCCACGAAATATGCGGGTGCATTAGTCAAGCCGAACGGCATGACAAGCCATTCGAAGAATCCATCTAGCGTTCTGAGCGCAGTCTTGTCTATACTATCTTCAGCTACCCTGAGCTGATGGAATCCAGTAGCAAGATCAAGCTAAGAGAAAACAGAAGCACCGACAAGCTGGTCAAAGAGATCATCAATCCTCGGTAACGGGTGTCTGTTCTTCTTAGTCAGCTTATTCAACTCTCGATAGTCAACACAAAGTCGGAGAGAACCATCTGCCTTGGTAGCAAATACCACAGGCGCTCCCCATTCAGATATACTTCGTCTAATGAAGTTCTTCTCAAGCAACTCCTTCACTTGCTTACTTAGCTCCCGCCTTTCACGCGGAGCCATGTGCCGAACGGGCAAAGAAACCGGCTTTGCATTATCCACCAGATAAATGCGGAAATCAATCTCTCGCTTAGGGGGCAACCCCCTAACTTCATCGAAAACATCCGGATACTCTCGAACCACTCTCACAGACTAAAGAGTTTCCATTGACGAGTCGAGTGATTCAAGATAGCACAACATGACGGGACCTCTCGGATTACAAGAAATCTCTAGGGTGTTTCCGAGGCGGGTCACGAGCCTCACAACCCTATGCTCACAATCAAGGATGGCTCCATATCTGGACAACCAATCCATGCCCAATATCAATCCGTATCCCCTAAAACCAAGAACATAAGCACTACACAAGAACTCTATACTCAGTATAGAGATCCTCAAATCCCCACATATCATAGATAGATGGGCGGAACCCCCAATAGGATTTGAGACACAGACGGGATCCTCTACCAAGCTAGTACTAAGGTGCAAACTATCAACAAGATCAGATGAGATAAAACTATGCGATGCACCAGAATCAAACAAGGTACGAACTGGAAAATCAGAAATATATACAAGGCTCTCAACAGAAATACTACCTCGATCGGGAACTGGAGCGGCATTGAGAGCATGAACTTGCCCTCCTGAGGGTCCAGCACGCTGAGTCTGACCCTGGCCTTGCCCTTGCTTCTTCGGGCAATCCTTACTGAAATGTCCAGTCTCACCGCAGAAAAAGCATTCACCATTCTTCCTTTTCCTCTTCTTACAATCCTTAATAAGATGCCCAACTGAACCGCAATAATGGCACTTCCCCTTGTTGTTCTTGCCCTTGTTGTTGTTCCCCTTGTTGCCTTGACTCTTGTTCTTGTTCTTGTTCTGATTGCCTTGACTGCTCTGACCACTTGGATTACCCTGATTTCCTTTCCACTGGGAATCAGTCTTCTTGGCTTGAGTATCATTCATCTTGATCTCTTTCTTGACATCTCCCTGAAGTAATGCCATACCAACCAAGCTCTCAAACGTGGCCCCATGGGGAATATGTGACATAGCCAATCCCTGCAACGGCTCATTCAATCCTCTAGCAAAACGAAGAGCCTTCTTCTGAGGAGTATTCACCATATCCAAACCAAAACGAGCTAACTGATTGAACTTGTTCACATATTCTTTGACAGACATATCTCCTTGTTTCAAAGTTATGAACCTCTCCATTTGCAGATTCTCCTCAGCAGAAGATAGAAACTTAAGCACGAACCTTGCCCTGAAATCGGCCCAAGTCTCAACAGGCCTAGTACCATTGGTGACTTCCCACCAATAAGCGGCTTCATCCTTCATAAGCCAAACCGCCAACAAGGTCTTCCTCTGATCGTCTAACCCAAAGATAACAAATAAATCCTTGGTCTCTTTCAACCAATTTCTGGCCTCTACAAAAGTCTCAGTGCCTTGAAAGTTCTTGCCACCCATTGCTTTGAAATCTTTGCAAGTCTTTGCGAAGTCAGCTTGAGGATGCTGAGGGGGAGGAGGAAGAGGAACCTCAGCGACAGGAGGAGGAGGAACATTAACTACCGGAGGAGGAGGAGGAGGAACATCTGCGGGGCCGGCTTCGGTCGCCCTAGCCTCCAAAAGTCTCCTATACCAAACAGGTACGTGTACTCCCTCCGGAATGGCAAAGTTATCGGCCATACTGAAAACGAAGAAAAAGACAGATTCAGAATGGAGAAAAACGAAGGAATTTTGCTAATGGCTTTTTGGGGAATAGCCTTTAAAATAAACTAGACTTTTCTTTGGAAAATACTTTATACTTGGTTTTGAAAATAGTTTTCCAAAAGTTTAAAAAACCTTTTCGTTCCTTCTCGTAAACCATATGCTCTGATACCAAATGTAACACCCCACCTCCGCCAGGGTGGCTCTTGCAAGCACTCTGACATTGGAGGGGCGTTTGAATCAGGTAAACATGCATAATGATATATCAAGGCAGAACAAGAACATATGTATATATGTAAACAGAGTAAATAAGCTAAGTAAAACAGCGGAAGATTTCAAACTATTTCAAAACAAGTCTGGTACAACATAATGTCAACTTTCCAAATACACAAGTCTAGAAAGAAACAACATCACTGAAAAACTGAAATACATAAGTACTATCCCCAAAATAAGTGATAACCATAGCTAGCTTCATGTCAAGACCGTACATGAGCTAAAATCCCACAAGCAAGCGATCAGAAATCCAAGCTAAGCTCCAACGTTCCCACCCTGAGAACCTAGGGGGGAAACGGAAGAAAAGAGGCGAAAGAAAAACAGGTCAGTCAAAAAGACTGAGTAAGCCCTACTACAATCAATGTAAACTGATAAAGTTAACTGGCATGAGAAGCAGGGATGATCATAAGGATAACAACATACTAGCATGATGATTAACTAACAAGGTAGATAAAGGTGTCATCGCATAATCAGGTTTAAGGTTTTGCACCACAGGTGTACTAGCAAACTAACATGACTTGAATAAACAAGTATTGATCCCTTGGCCCAAGCTTTGGCCCAATAACATGAAGTGACCCTAATACGAGGTCCAATAACATGGAGTGACCCTAATACGAGGTCCAACCAAACGGTCTAGTCGATCGGCTCCCTATAAGCCTAACTCGTCACGTGTTGGTGTCAATACGGCCCAAACATAATTGTAGTCAGACTGTGCCGGGTCTCCCGTCGGGTGTATCAAGCCCTAGGGTGTCAACCCCTGGACACCATAAACATAAGTGCACAGTCTCGATCTACTGGTACCCGTGCATGTTTTCCCCGGCTCCGGACTACGTGCACGACCATAGTCCGTCCGGAACTACACCGGCGTACCACTCTGCCGTCGTTTTTGGTCACTGACCTCAAGTCCAGTAATCGTGCCCCCACCCTAGCCTAGTCCCTAGGGTCATGATGATACAAACTTGGGATTACTGCTGGAGTGGACCCCCGTTGCTAGGATTTTCTAGTGGGTTAAGTACGGTTTAACCCTCTTGCTAATCATGGATTAACTTGGTTAAGTGTAACGATGAGTTCACGACTTAACCCTGATTAATCTACCAAGCCCATGTTGGTTAAGTATTAAGTGGACCATGACTTAACCCTAATCATGAGGCATTAATTAATTAATGTGCCTTAACCTCTCACATTAGACTTTGTTGCGGTTACTAGTTAAGCCGGTCGGTTCCGGGTAGCTTTATACCACAACTTGGTCTAACCTCGGGTTCAAGGTACAACATGGCCAACTTCTCACATTAGGTCCTATTGTTTGTAGCAACTAGTTAAGCCGGTCGGTTCCGGGTAGGTTTACGCTACAAACTCAACCCAACCTCGAGTTGGTCACACTTATCTTTTCTAAGTGTCATGTCCATTATGTTTCCAAAACATATCACAAATTTTCAAGCATTTGGGTAGACCTAACTTAATAGGTAAATTCCCAATGGGTAGACCTAACTTAATAGGTAAATTCCCAATCTTATGTTTTTATGTCTTTTAAGTTTTCCCAACCCCAAACGCAATCCCATCGCTTACATATCGCAATAGCGCATAAAGGATAGAAAGAGGGAACTTGGCATAATCATGACATAAAGGTGTTGAAGCCACAAGTTTAACATGGTGGCATATGAAATGTACATATGTTCATATACTTGCATATTACATTTTTAGGCCTCAAAAGCATGCATAAAACCAAACTTAGCATATTGGTGATACATGGTGATAAATGACATGTAGAAATGGCCATAAGTTCGCATTTAGCCTCACATGCAAGTTATCATAAGAGATATGATAACTTACATGTTGCCAAAATGCAACCTTTAGCATAAAGCTTGAAGCTTTATGTTCATATACTCAAGATAAGCTTGCATAACATGATAACATGAGTAAATTGATCAACCCAAACTTGCATAACATACATGGCAAACTTGCATATCATAACATAGCAAACTTGCATAACATAACATAGCAAACTTGCATATAAACTTGCATATCATAACATGATAAACTTGCATATCATAACATGGCAAACTTGCATAACATAACATGATTAACTTGCATATCATAACATGGCAAACTTGCATAACATAACATGATAAACTTGCATATCATATCATAATGATCAAACACAACTTGCATCATTCATTAACTTTAGAGTTTAAATATGAAAGTAGAAAAGGGCTTACAATGCTTATGAAGACTTAGAAAATATAACAAAGCCCTTATGCAATCAAATAGACCCAAAATGCAAGCTCTAATAGAAAAACCCTTGAGCCAAAATGATCAAAACCCTTGCTTTATGATGTAAATATAGAAACTTGACTTGAGTGCAAGCTAATGATGCTCATACAAGCTTGAAAACACTTGTATGCATGGAAAATCTCTCATAGAAATAACTTAGAAATTTTATGAAGAGAGTGGAGGCCATGAGAGGAATAATTTTGCCATAGTTTAGTTACTTGAATGAATAATGATGATTTAGGGTTAGGTTAGGGGCTTATTTATAGAGATTAGGACTAGTTCTAGCCTTAGGATTAAACCCTAATTCCAATTTCAGCCCTTAAAACCGAATCTGGCCCCAAAGTCTAACCAAAACCCCAAAATGGTGCACCAGGCAAAACTGCCCGGCTGGACCAAGTCGACAGCCAAGTCGACAGGGCTGTCGACTTGGGTCCAACCAAGTCGACTCCCAAGTCGATAGGGCTGTCGACTTTGGTACTCTGGCGGGAATTTTCCCGCCTGCGCCCAACTGCCCCAAATTTCCAAATTCAAACTTGAATTTGAAATCTGTTTTGAACTTGAAATTTTCTGAAAACTTCATTGGGCCTTAATCGGGTCATACGGACTCCGATTTTCGAAAACTCGGACTCTATTTCGCGTATTTTTCCGAGACGAACGCAATGGCATAGCCCGTTTCCCTTGATTCAGATTTTAGAATTAAATTCTGCCTCGATTTACGTTATAACAGGTTATTGAAAATACGGGTTGTTACAATTAATGCTGATCAATTAACTCTATTTGATATCCTCTTTAAATAATCTTCTCATAACTCTTTTATATCTCGTTAATTCCCTTTTATAATCCTATTTATTTTCCAAATAAATATTTCTTTTATAATTTTATTTGTTTAACAAATAAATATTTCTTTTTCAATTCTATCTATTTAACAAATAAATATTCTTTTTCAATTCTATTAAAAATGTTTTACAAATATTTCCTTTCCAATTCTATTTGTAAATAGTTTACAAATATTTCCTTTTCCAATTCTATTTGTAAATGGTTTATAAATATTTCCTTTTCAATTCTATTTGTAAATGGTTTACAAATATTTCCTTTTCAATTCTATTTCACAAATATTTTCCTTTTATATTTGTTTCACAAATATTTTCCTTTTATATTTGTTGTACAAATATTTTCCTTTTATATTTGTTATAATTATCAAATGATAAATATTCCTTTTATATAATCCCTTGATTTTATAAATAGATCAGTTCAAATATACACTTTGAAAATTCCCATTTTTACATCCTAGTATTTCTTATGGTATTTAAAACCCCAAATAACAATGATCGATATCATTCAACACACGTAATCAACACAAATTATATATCACATTATATATTATAATATATGAAAAGCAGTAAAATAAATGTTGAGGAATCCAGTTGGATTCCTCTGACCTGTTTCCTTGCATCTACAGATGTTAAACAATACAATTAACATCAACTTCATTTCAATATGAAATGTTCTGATAACCAGAATCAATATTTGATCAACGATATATATATATATATATATAGTTATCTATAATTTCAAACAATCAACTAAATGTTCAATCAAACAGTCAACATACATAATTCAATCAACATTTATCAATTCGAAAAAATACGTTATAAAAATATAAACTGATCAGAATAGTGAGATTTACTCACATTGGACGATCATCGTTAATAACGATAACCATCGCTTGATTCAGATGCACAATTTATTTTTCTTTAAATTGTAACGAGCTCCGATTCGCTCCCAGTCAGTTCCATTTCGCAGTGTCCGTCCATACGATCACAACGAATCTGACCATTCCCAAAACTGATAATGTATGCACAAGTTATTATGTTTACAAGTGGGTATACCTTATGAAATTAAATAAATACTTAGATTTGAAATCCTAATGGGCCTTACCCCTTCAAATAACATAGGCCCATCTAGAAAATTACCAGCCCGCCAAAATCACTTCTTCCCTTTTGAAGAAACTCCAGCACCCGCTCCTCCTTAAATCACCATTATCGAAATCATTACATCCATCGTTCTTCCTCATCCCTCCACCATACAACTTCAAACCAAAACCATCCTTATCTCCTCATAATCTCTATCTAGACACATTAAACTCAGCAAGCTCGCTCATCATTGCGAAGTCGCGACATCCCGTATACTCATGAGACACAGTACAATACCCAAGAAAAATGCGACATCAATGTCCATGGAAGCTCACAAAATCCTTCCATATCGTGCTCCTCACTACGCTGAACACTGCGCTCCCTTCATTTCTGCTTCTCGATCATCATAGCTACGATAAAGATGTGCCCTAGCTACGCTGTGCAAATGTCGATCATGTGGAGATTAGTGTGCACATTTCGATAATCATATTGTGTTGAAGCTAAGCCTCACACGAAGCCAACGATACTAGTTTAGGATTTTAAATGATTTTCTATGAATTGGAATGAATTTTCAAAGATGAAACTCACGTTTTTGTTGTTTCACGAAGAACATAGCGGCGGGTTTTTCTTTTGACCAGAGGAATGGGATTTTTAGGGTTAGGAGAGATGTAGGATATTTATAGGAAAATATAACATTTTTATATTTATTATTTTATTGATATATAATGAACCATTACATGTATTTGTATTCCAAAAATTCGTATGATCACAACGATACCCAAAAATCACGAAACTGGGCATATGACTAGAGTTCGACATTACAGACCCAACGAAACTGGTTTCTTCGAATTCCGACTCCGTTTGCTCACACAGCGTATTTTTAACCATCAAAATACTGATTGTTTTTCATATTAAAAATCGGCAACCACATACTAACTCCAAAATTCACGAAAATTGAAATCAAGCAATAATTTATTATAGCGGATCCAACAAAATTAGTTTCGTTGAAAACGGAGGTCGCTTGCAAGACTGGCTAATTTTAAAGCTCTAAAATAACCAATTTCCTAGTTATATTGATATTCGATTTATATTTAAATCCTTTTAAAATATAAATAAATCGATATAAATTATAAAGGAATTCCATAGTGACTATTTGAAAATTTGATTTGGACATAACTCAAAATCTACATAATGAAATCCCGATTTTTTTCTTCCACTAGAAAAATATACTTCACCAGCTCCGAACATTTCTTGTTTCACAGAAATTCGATTTAAACGGACCCGGTATATTCTGTTGAAGTTCAAATCGCAAAATAGCGAACCGTCGTGCCATTTCAAGCTCAATTATAATTATAATATAAATTATACGTTCAACTGCCATTCAAATAATATATTCGTTATTCTAATTCAAATTCTAAGCTGAATTAAATATTTTAAATTGTCAAGTTCAAATTATATTATCAATTCCCTATTTCCGACTATTTCGGAATTAAATATATTATTTAAATTAATTAAATATTAAATATTATTTAATTAAACGACCAATAAATTCTCTAAATCACTATTTAAATAATTAAATAAATTAATTATATGTCGCTGAAAATATGGGTCGTTACAAAATTAATTTGATTTCATTTATAAATATCATTACAGGCTCAAATCCTGCTTATCGAGTCACTTTATAAATCCATTTTTTTATTCATACTCTGTTTATATGTTAAAATTTCATTTACCAGGTTATAACCGTTTCTCACTTCACATCCTATTGTTATAAAATATTGGTTTCAAACCAATTATATTTTTTCTTGTCAAGTTCCCAAATGTTTTAAATAACTTGTTTATAAAGTTCGACATAGTCGAATTCCATTTGTAAATCCTTTGGATTTATTTCAATTTGGTTTATATTTTAATTCAAAATATAATCTATCGCTTTATTTCAAAACAATTTATAATTTCACTTTTTCCCTTCAAGTCACTATTTGAAATCATATTCCAAACCCAATTTCCTTTATAATATTCTCATTTCGCAATGCTTAAATCCCTAATTCACATCAAATGTGAATAATATTCCTTTTATACAAACCAAACAGTTTGATTTCACATTTTAAAAACAACATCCCGAACCCAAATTCTGTATATACTTCAATTTATAGAATTATTCATAAAAATATTAATTTATTTTCAACACTTATAAACTCATTGATAAGTCCCTTTATAACAGCTACGTTCACATTCAATTTCAAATATCGGTGTTAAAAACGATTTTTACTTCTCTGCATAAATTCGGACTTATATTTTATTTATTTATCCAATGCTAAATATTCTACCTAATTTATAAACATCGTTTATAAAATAATCTTCTCAATTTAACTGTTAAAAACATATTTCTATTTAATATCCACTTTAATCAATCTTCTTATAATTCTTTTATATTTCGCAAATTTTCTTTTTTAATTCTATAATTTTTCCAAAAATTATATTTATTCCATAAAGTTCTTTATTTACTTCTTATTACTTCCATTAAGTATTTTAACCAAAAATGGTCTTTAAAACTTCCATATAATTGTTAATAATTTTATTAAGAAGTTTCTTATTTTATTTTCAAATATCTCCTTTCATAAAATCCATTTGATTTTATAAAATTCAATATCCACTTCACAAATTGCTTTTTATATTTTCCAATATTACTTACAGTATTTAAAATACCAAATAAAATGGATCAATATCATCCAAGCGCACATAATCAATAACAAATTATATATCACATCATATATCACAATATATGAAAAACAGTAACATAAAT
The DNA here is from genome assembly GCA_030737875.1 of Allium sativum. Classification (NCBI taxonomy): domain Eukaryota; kingdom Viridiplantae; phylum Streptophyta; class Magnoliopsida; order Asparagales; family Amaryllidaceae; genus Allium; species Allium sativum. The sequence goes on along the minus strand of CM060918.1, from coordinate 788,113,087 downwards.
ATTGAGGAATCCAGCTGGATCCCTCCAACCTGTTTCCATGCATCCACAGATGCTAATGAACATAAATAACACGAATATGAAATATTCTGATTAACATAATCAATATTTAGTTAATGATATATATATATGTCTATATTTTCAACCAATTAACTAGCAATTCATTCAAACAATCATCACAAGGAAATCAATCATCAATTATCATTACTAAATTACGTTTATAAAATTATAAACGGGACAGAATTAGTGAGTTTACTCACTTTGGCCATTAATCGTCAAATAAAGAATAACGGTCGGTTTGTCCATTCAGGCGTTTTATTCCACCATAAACTCAAACGGGTTCTAAATGGCTCTTAACCAGTTCCATTGTGTAGCCTTCGTCCATACGATCCCAACATATCCATTTTTGTTGAATTCTGATAAAGTATAAGCAAGATATTCAATTTACAAGTTTCGACCTAAATTAAAATAGTTTAATTTAAATAATTTAGTTATTGGGCCTCACCCATCTTCCTCAACCCAATCACATATCCCATCCGCTAATGAACAACATCTATCTTCCACGTTAGAAAAATACGACCTGCCCATAAAATTTCATTGCCATTGTCGATTTCTTCTTGCCTTCCATTCTCTATTACTATTCCATGATTCTCAAAACCAAAAGAACCTGCCTTCTCCTCATCACGAACTCCACAGCCTCCACCCCACTTGGATGAACTCGTACCACCAGAACGAACACCGTCCTCTGCCTCACGCACGCTGTACGAAGAAAGCTGCATCACTTTAAGTTCTCAAATCCACCCATAAATTGTACAAAGGCTCTTAAACTCTTCTCGACTTAAAATACGACCTCCATTTCATCCATAAATGCGCCAAACTCTCATGGTTATAAACCCTAATCTACTGTTGTGAAAAACGCGAGTTACCAATATCGATCGTATAAGGTATGAAAGGCATAAAACTGAAGAGGATCCATCAAGGATTACAACGATGTTCAAGTTGTGATTTATAACTTTTTATTTGATTTTGTATAAATTTTTGAAATGCACGAATTGGTTTCCAGAGAAATAAACATGCGGCGGATTTTTCTTTTGACCAAAGGAATTTTCTTTTAGGGTTTGGGAGGTTAGTGGTATTTATAGTGTAGAAAAATTAATATTTAATTTGAATATTATATTTATTATATTCAAACACTGCTTGTAATTGTCATTTAAAAATTCATGTGATCACATATGACATCCAACATTTATGAAACTGGACATATAGCTATGGTTCGATATTATGGACCCAACGAAATTTGTTTCGTTGAATTCCGAGCCTATTTGCTCACATAACGTATTTTTAAAGTCAAATTATTGACAGTTTTTCACATTACAACCCCTTACGGTCACATACTGACTTCCCGAAAACAATAATTTATTGTCAAACAAAATTAATTCAATAATAGTTTAATATTCCGGATCCAAAAAAAATTAATTTAGTTGCAAAATAAAGGTCATTTGTAAAAATGACTATTTTTAAGGCTCTAATTGAACAAATAAAATATTAATATATTTTAAAAACAATTTAATTTAATAATAATAAATTAACATTATTGTATATGTTCACAAAGAATGTTATCTTGCTCCAAAATAAACATATATGGATTTATAACTCGATATTTCAAAATTCGAGTTAATCGATATTAAATATATAGTAAAAATCCTTTTATTATATAAAAAAATCTTTATAAATTATAAACGAATTCCATAATGACTTTCTAGAAATTTGATTTGGAAATAACTCAAAATCTACACGATGAAATCTCGATCTTTCTCTTCCATTAGAAAATTATAGTTCATCAGATCTGAACGTTTCTTGTTTCACAGAAATCCGACTTAAAACGAATTATGTATACTCAATTGAAGTTCCAAACTCAATATAACGAACTACCACGCCATTAAGAGCTCGATTCAAATTATATTATAACTATACTTTCAAACTTTTTTTAAATAATAAATTTGTTATTATAATTCAATTCTAAAGTGAATTAAATCTTATAAATAATCCAATTCACACAATATTACGAATTTCACAAATTCCGACTATTTCTGGATTAAATATATTATTCTATTATTTATATTAATTAAATATTCAATATCATTTGATTAAACAACCATTTAAATCTCTATATTACTATTTAAATAATTAAATAAATTAATTATTCGATCGTTAAAAATATGGGACATTACATTCTTCCCCTTAAAAGAATTTCATCCCCGAAATGACTAGGGTAGAAAACAAACCCTATTAACTAGGTTGAAAGTTATTTGTTTGTTTCTTAAATTTTAGTTTCAACTATACCAATTAATTTAAATTGAAAATTAATTCATTCTTATTAACGAAAAATTTCAAAAATCCTAAATTTTTTCTAACACCTTAAATTTTCAAAAAAAAAAAAAAAAATCGCCAATGTCTCCTTTGTACGGGTCAATCGGTACAACTACAACTTGCCTCTCTAGTCCAATAGAAAATCAAACAGCCAAGCGGCTTGCCCATTCGGCTCATAAAAATCTCATACCCGATATAAAATATAAACTTGTACCATTTTGTTGGGCATATCATTCCCTCTTTTCTATCTGCTACCATTCAACATATACAAATGTTCTCCCAACCAACTTCCAATCAATTTATCCTCAAAACAACTATTCTCTTATAGATAAACCAAATCTCATTTCAAACTCGAGTACCATTCTCGATCCCAGACTCTTAATTCACCAATCTAGTGCCACTCTAGATTTCTATCTCACAATCCAATTTTATTCTATACCTTATATTTCAATCAATTTCCATTTAACTGACTTAATTCAATTTCCATTTTCTTTCACAAATTTTTATTTATTTGTTTCATATTTAAACAATTCCTTCCTTGAAGTTTTAAACAGCTTAGCTTTTCTCAAAAAATCATATATTCATTTCAGAATATCAAAACAACCTGTTTTTCCCAAAATAATTCGAAACAGTACCTTTGGTAGTAATCCATCACCTAGAACTCGAAAATGAGCAATTATTATGTGGCCAGCATCATCAGGATTATTTCCCAGCGACTGAAGTGAGTTCAATACTATAACATTATCAAACTCAATTCTCAAACACCTCCATTTTGAAATTATTTCAAAATATCCTTCTCAATGTTCGTAAAACAATTTAAAATCTCCTAGGGCTTTAAAATTCCAATATATTTAATCCAAATCCATTTCCAAACACTTATTCAAATTTCCAGAGTTTTATTTCCAGTTTTGGATCAAAACCATCTTTAGTTCATTTCATAATACTTATATGAATTTTATTTTGTTATATATGCATAACCTCAATTTTAATCTTATTTGATTAATACAACAACCAACACATCCTATATACTTAATAATAATCTTAAGATAAATATTTTCTTTATATCAAAATATACTTTGGGTAAAATTATTTCATTTGCCCTCTTTCAAAACATATTGTGTCGGTTCACCGTATTCAAGTGTTTAAAAACTCCTACTGATAAAGTGGATCAAACTGATCGACCAGGATTCATAAGCCTCTCAACTAATAAATCTCTATAATATAAAATCATTTTATGTTAAATAACAAATACACGCTAATATATAGACACTCAAACTCAATCTGGGGTATTACTAGCCCTATCTCTATTGAGATACGCTACAGAGCCAATGTAATCACTTAACCTTCAGCTCTAATACCACTGTAACGACCCAGAGGATCTTAGACTCCGAAAATTGGCACACAACACCATGTTGACTATTCAAGAATCGAAAATATCGGAACGTCAATAGAAAGGTGTAACAACCTGCACATTTGACGACAATGTATTTAAATATTTTATTTAAATATAACGTTGTTAATCCTTAATTGAGTGTATGAACAAAAAGTCACATTTTTTATATGGATGAATTTGGACTCGAAACCACATCCATTTAGTTCAAAATGTCGTTTGCGTGCTCGAAAACTATAAACTTCGATATATTTCGAGTATGTCAAAATTGGGACTTTGGCTGGGCTTGGATGGCTAAACCTAGCTTACTCACTTAAACCCCTTAAGTGTCCACCCTCTTTCATTCATTCTCCAAACACTTAAGCTAAAATAGAAAATGGGGGAAGGAATGGGAAATCAAAATTCCTAAGCCCTAGTTCATCTTAGGAATCCATTTTATGAAGGAAATCAAATGTAAATTCATAGAAAAGTGTGGTAAGCTCCATCTCTATCTTCTCCAACCCTATTCGTCTTCAATTTTTGTGAATTCCTAATACCTAACTCTTAGAAATTATATTTATATCATCTTAGATTAGAGATTCTAGAGTATTGATTAAAAACAGGTTGATCTAACTTAGGTTTGGAGCTTGTTCTTCATTCCTACAATCAAAGGTGAGTTCCTATGAGCTCACTTCTATGCCTCAAGCATTCATGCATGTCTAGTGTGCCCTTGGCACGTTTTGTTTTGTGTTAATTAATTGGGTTGATTCAATTATGTGTTAACATTTCCAATTTATGAGTTTTGATTTCATTTCAATGATTTCTTGGGTAAATTCTTGTGTCAAGTTGAGTTTTGAGTTCTTGGTACTCACATTTATGTATACAAGCTATCAAGGTTGTGCTTGTGCTCTTCCATCTTTGTGTCATGTGTGCACTGTGCGTGTATTGTTTTGTTTTCAAGAATTTGTGCATTTTTATGAATTTGTGTGTATGCATTCCATTTTTGTTCTTTAAAGAGTGTTTGCTAGCTTTCTAAACATTAAGAATCAATACGGGAGGTCCGGGCTTGGCCGAGATTGATTTCAAGGACATTGGAAAGCAAAATAAACAATTCCATCGGGTTAGACGTCTAACCAAATAGGTCAGACGTGTGACCAACCTCTCGGAAAAAAAAATAAAAACCGTAGGTTTTCAGCTCATACGTCTATCCGGAGTTGTGATGACCCCAAACCCACGTGTACAGAAGTAAGGATAATCATTGGAATATAACACATAACAATAATAACATAAAAGAAATAGAGAATTACAACAGATAATGTTCATCAAATTACATTGTAAATAATACATCATCAGAGTTACACAGCATAATCGGATCATACTTAGCAAATAATACAGTTTTAGCTTAATATAAAATGTCTGTAGTGGAATAAAAACATAATATACTAAGTGAAGTCTGAACAGCAAAATAGGAATGGTAAAGTCCATCTTCAGCTCCATAGCTATCCAGAATGAATCTGCTAAACCTGTATACAAGGCTGCTCGTGTGGAAAACAGGGCACCCGAGTTTGCAAAGTGAAACAAACTACGAGTCAGTTATGGGACTGGTATGAGAAATCTTATTTAACCTATCTGATAATAAGGCTAATCGCAGGACCACGCCGCTAACACGGAATGGGTTCACTCCATTGGATTGCCAGTGCATAAATAAAGTAAATCGTCAAACAATGCAATGCTTTTTATACAAAATGAAACCATTATAAGACTCAAGTCCCATCACACAATGCAACGCAAACCGAATGATAGAGTTTTACCTTATAGTGGTCAAAAATGTTTGATACGATAAAACGAATTTGATATTATTATTAGTGTGTATATGTTTTAAAAACATTCAATCATAATATCAATCATAGACGGCATAACTACCATATACTATGTCGTTGTACTAGTAATACAATCTAAACCGCATGGGTTGTATTGGAAGTTGGATTTCCATCATGAACCAAGGCAAAAGATGGTCCTTACCGAATTCGAGACTCTCTAACCTGAGTCTAAGGATCAGAGCTCGAGTGACCCTTGGATATTGCAGGGCCAGTTCACAAATATGTTATTGGATTAGTTATGCCTGAACAATAAGTTTCCGCGCCCTATAGGGCATAAATAGGGCCACTAGGGACTCAAATAACCGAGGCGCCTCATTCCATCATACACATAAGTAAAAATGTCTGGCCTTGTTAAAGAACAGACACCACTTCTAGCTAGAAAGAAACGTATGTTCTCCCTGCAATCCTTACTCCCGTTTCTGGTTCATACCGGGGTGTGAGGTTCACGAAGTAAAGTTATACACAAAGCTATGCTATTTAAAGCTGTGCTTTGATCATCAACCATAAGGCTCTGCTTTTCAACAATAAGCCTTGATCATTTGCATCTTGGCATGCCACATTGTCAATCCATACCACACCATTATTTTCTACCATTATATAACCTCTAAGCTTAGAGAAGGGTATTAAACACCAAACAGATATATTTAGCAGAGATCAACGAATACATTATAGAGGAATACAACGTCAGACATACAATCCATTTACAAGTCCATTCTGGGTTTGAACGAAAATGGAGGCACCTTATACCTCGCATATCCGAACAATCAACTATACGTCCGAATGGTTACCACATTAGCCCCTTCAAGGTAGCTAATCCAATCATGGGCATCAGTAGCCACACATCCATTCGATGTGAAGATCGTCGGTCTTCAACAACCGTCTTCAAATCTTCGACTTCCAATCATCATATAATTATTTGAAATGAGATTTAACTCGGTCTTTTCAAATAATTCTCGAATATATATAATTCAAAATCATTTCTTTTCAATCCATATCGCTTATAATATTTTATAATGATTTATCGCTATTTTTATTTATATAAAAATAGCCATTTTCAATTAAACGATGCTTCCGGTCATTAGAAAGTCGTGGCGTTGTTTTTATCAAAATTTGATTTACACATTTCTCAAAATCTGACCATTGGATCTTAGAAAATTTTATATCGTTGGAAAGATCTTTTCAAAACGAACCCAACGGTTCCAGTTTTGGGCAAATCCGACGGTTGGATCTCTCGGTATAATCATTTGAAGTTACGATTGTCAAAACGCGAACTATAGCGCGCAATTCGTTTTATTTTAATTTATATTTATATAAATAAATATAAATATAATTCTTTCAGATTTTGCAAACTATTACCATTTTAACATTGATTTCTTTTATATATGAAATCATATATTATATAAAAAAATGAAATTTTCCTTATCTTTCTTTTATTCTTTTATTACATTGAAAATGTAATTTCTTTATTCATTTCTTATACTACACTGGAAAATGAAATTTCTTTACATTGTATAAAAATGCAATCTTTTGACATTACATAAAAATGTAACCTTTCTTACATTACAATTAAAATGCAATCTTTTTCACTTGCAAAGCAAATGTAAATCCCTTTTTATTGTAAAGAAAAATGTAATCCTTTTTACCTAACATAAAAATGTATTCTTTTTATTTAACATAAAAATGTGCTCTTTGATTTCATTCTTTGATTACGTTAAAAAATGTAATTTTTCATTTCAATATATGGTGACATTGAAAATGAAATCTTCTATTCCAAACTTTGTTTATATTAAAATATAACTTCCTATTTCAATTTGTTATTACATTGAAAAAGTAAACTTTCTATTTCAATGTATATTTACATTGAAATAGTAAACTTTCTATTTCAATATGTATTTACATTGAAACGAATCTTTTTATTTCAATGTAATCTTTTCTTACATTATGTAAAATGTAGTCTTTTCTTATCTTCTATTTCATTTTGGAAGTGTAGTCTTTTCTTTCTTTTATATTACATTTTGAAAATGTTATCTTTTTACTACGATGTTTCTTTGCATCTAAATATGCAAATAAAAATATGATCTTTTAACTACAATGTTTATTTGCATCTAAATATGCAAACAAAAATATAATCTTTTAACTACAATGTTTATTTGCATCTAAATACGCAAATAAAAATATAATCTTTTAACTACAATGTTTATTTGCATCTAAATATGCAAATAAAAATATAATCTTTCAATTTCAACATTTCATCTGTATCAATAGTGCAAATAAAAGTATAACTTTTTATTGCACTGTATATTTGCATCAAAAAATGCAAATAAAGAATAACTTTTTTTTTCATAATATATTTGCATCAGAAAATGCAAATAAAAGAATAACTTTTTTATTTCAAAATATAAACACTTTCACATACCCTGTATTTACATTAAAAATGAAATTTTTAATGTGATCATATCTTCATGTTCAATATGTATACATTTTTCTGCTTGCTACTTTACATTAAAAATGGGATTTTTAATGAGATCATATTTTTATTTTAAAAACATGAACAATTTCCATATACAATAAAAATGTAAATTTTTATTGTTTGACTTATTTTCATTTTCAAACAATGAATATTTTCCAAATTTCTATATTCAATAAAAATGGTGAATTTTTTATGTTCAAAAAATTTCACTTCATATATGAATATTTCACAACACATGAGGCAGCATAACGGCAGGGTAATTAAAACCGGCACTGTCCCGATGTACGGCTTCTCGCTCTACCTTAAAGCCTCGCAGCTTTTGACAAGGGGGATTTCAATAATCTATTTCGTACGTAGATGAATTTTTCATAATATCAATTAATTTCAATTTCTGTGTCTATTTCTTTTTCAACCACAAACAAACACCCTAAATTCAACCAATCCCAAATAACAAATCAATCAAGTCGTCCATGATCTATGGACATCGGGTGTCGGGAGTTTCTAAACTCCGTCTGCATCCTAATATAATTTATTTAATTTATTTCTGAATTCAGATATCTCACCTTGATTTGATGATGCCAAAAATTGTAGCAAGCTCTAAAAATTCTCCGGTTGGTTCTAAAATATAGATCTCGTCGTCACGAGTCCAGCGCTTTCTGTTTCATCGAAATTCGTTATCGTATGAGCAAGATATGATTTTTATAAATAAATCAAAATTTGTAACGCTTATATGCACAATAACCTGTTTAAATTAGAACAGCGGAGACTTTCAGATAAAAGTTCAAAACTAGGTATCCAATTTGCTCCCAATCTGTTGCGCTTGGTGCCGATCGGGTAGTACCACGTCGAAGGGGACCGAAAGGCGCAAATCCGCCGGAAATGTGGTCATGTGCGGTGACGGATCGTGGCCGGGGTTCTGGTCGACGCGGGCGAGGTTCGGGGTTGCGGTTCTCCGTGCTCGGGCAACAGTTCTGGGTGAATTGGGTATAGATGCGAAGCCGGTGGAAAACTCTGCAAAAGTCACAACAGGGGAGGTGGATTTCGTCGCGTATTTTTGGAGTTATTCGGGGAAGAACGATGGAGCAGAAAAAGCCATTAAAACGATATACGACGGCCTGTAGAAGATGACTAGGGTTTATACTGTATACTGTATTTTATACGGTATATATACGTATTTAATTTTCATTTAATTCTTTTTAAATTTCTATATTGCTTCTAACTCCAAATCAAACCCAGCGAGTGACGCCTCTAGCCAGATACCCCCATTCCGGACACAATAGGATATGTTTCGTTGGCCCATTCGACTGTTTCGGTCAGTTATTCTCCAAATTAAATAATAAAACATTTAATTATTTAATTTGATCGAACATTTTAATTTACCGAGGCCACAGACTAACTCTGAAAATTCCACAAAAATAAATCTGGCTATGTTTTGACGATACGGTCCCAACAAAACAAATTTCGTCGAATTTGAAGACCGTATGAAAACTGGCCATTTTCTGGTCGATCGAAATTGACTAATATTGTCAAAACACATTTTCTTTTTCCACACTCACATATTGATTCCAAAAATTATGGGAAATTAAACTTAGCAATAATTTGACATTCTGGTTCCAACGAAAGTGGTCTCAATGAAAACAAAGGTCGTTTGCAAAATGGCTGTTTACACGGGCGATATATATATATATATATATATATTGAAAAAATATAAAATGGCTGTTTACACGGGCTATATATATTTATATATATACATATATATATTGAAAAAATATATAAATTCTATAGCGACCTTTCAGAATATTCAACTGACCATAATTTTTGATCCCTGCCATGAAATTTCAATTTTTCGGATTCTTTGGGAATATATTCTTAAACATATTTAAATATTTTTGGTTTCACCAAAATTCGATTTATTTTGCATCCTGTACGGTCAGTCAAAGTTTGAATTCAAATTTTCAAACTATCGCGCTATTTCTAACTCCTTTTAAAGTTAAAATAAGTATATTCATTTAAACTTCGATTTAAATAAATTTTTAATCGTTATTATTTAAAATAAATTATTTCAACTATTCATAATTCAATATAATAGCCAAAATAAAATTTTTAAACTGGCTTAGATTTTCTGTGTTGTTACAATCTCCCCCACTTAAGAACTTTTCGTCCCCGAATAGAAAACTAGAGTAAAGTAGGAAACAAAATGGAAAATGTAAATATGGTAAATGTACCTTACACTAGAGCTAGTCAGAGATTTCCACTCTGCACTGGGGATAAGCCTGTTTGATGCTATCCTCTATCTCTCATGTATAGTCTCTGGGATCTCCGCTCCACTGCACTTTGAATAGGTGAATTCTTTTGTTCTTCAGAACTCAGGTTTCTTTGCCAATGATCTTTATCGGCTCCCTTTTTACTGCAAAGTTAGGGGTAGTTTCCAAATATTGTTGTACACCTTCCTCTACAACCAAGTCTGGATCATGTACATGCTTCTTAAGTTGAGACACATGAAATACATCATGTACCCCTAGCAACCGATCAGGCAACTGAACCCTGTAAGCGAGAGTTCCAATACTTTTTAGAATGGGAAATGGACCAATGAACCTAGAAGCCAACTTCCCAGTCTTTCCAAAGCGAACTACTCCTCTTAATGGAGAAACTCTCAAGTACACATGATCGCCAACGGAAAATTCTAAATCCCTTCGTCTTGAGTCGGCATAACTCTTCTGCCGGCTTTGAGCTGCTATTAATCGCTTCTTAATAAAATCTACTTTGTCTGAAGCTTCACCGATCATGTCAGGACCCAATACTAGCCTATTGCCTGGTTCCACCCCACATGTGGGAGATTTACATGGCCTGCTATATATGCTTCGAATGGCGACATTTCCAAGCTTGCTTGGTAACTGTTATTATAAGAAAACTCGACCAAATGCAAGTGGTCTTCCCATGATCCGCCAAAGTCAAGAATACAAGTCCGCAACAAGTCTTCTAGTATACGGTTCACCCTCTCAGTCTGGCCATCTGTTTGAGGATGATAAGCGGTGCTCAGATTTAATGTTGTCCCCAGTTCTCCTTGGAATGCTTCCCAGAATTTACTAGCGAATATAGGGTCACGATCAATTACAATGCTACTGGGGACTCCATGTAGTCGGACAATTTCTTTGAAATTAATCTTCGCCAAACTTTTTGTTGTTCTAGTCGATTTGACATGAATAAAATGGGTGGTTTTTGTGAGATGATCGACAATCACCCATATAATGTCATTACCTTTTCTAGTTCGGGGCAAGCCATCGATAAAATCCATGGAAATTTGACCCTATTTCCAACTTGGAATTGGTAGTGATTGTAACAAGACGACAGGTTTTTGCTGATCACTTTTGACTTGTTGTCAAGTCGAACACCTGCTGACATAAATGGAGATGTCTCTTTTCATAGACTTCCACCAGAACGTTCGCTTGAGATCATGATGCAACTTGCTCACCCCTGGATGAATACAAAGCTTGGATTTATGACATTCATCCATTACTTCTCTTTGGAGCTCAGGAATATTTGAAACAAAAATTCGGATTTCAACCTCATAACTCCCTTGTCATCAATTTGGAAACTTGAGTGTTCACCATCCCGAACTTTTCTATAATTCTCTGTATAAATTCATCATCTTTCTAAAGAGCAGAGATTTTGTCGATCAATGTGGGTGTAATGATGAGATTAGCAAGGATAAGACTGGCGACGCCCGCATTCTTTCTGCTAAGTGCATCTACCACAACATTGGCTTTTTCTGGTGTATATAAGATGTCCAGATCATAGGGTGCAAGGAATTCAACCCAACGTTGCTGCCTCAAGTTCAAATCTCTTTGGGTGAACAGATACTTTAAAGATTTGTGATCAGTATACAGTTCGAAGTTTTCACCCAAAAGATAGTGCCTCCATATCTTTAGAGCAAATACGATGGCCATTAGCTCAAGGTCATGAGTGGCGTAATTCTTCTCATGTGGTTTTAACTGACGACTAGCATATGCGACCACTTTGTCTCTTTGCATTAGCACTACACCAATACCATCTTTAGAAGCGTCGGCCCAAACTTTCAGATCCTGATTGCCATCAGTGATGGTCAACACAGGAGCAGTGATCAACTTATGTTTCAGCTCTTGGAAAGCTGCCTCACATTCGGGTGTCCAGATAAACTTTGTATGTTTCTTTGTAAGCTTCGTCAATGGACAAGCTATCCTCGAAAAATCTTTAACGAATTTCCGATAATAGCTAGCAAATCCCAGAAAGCTTCTGACTTCAGTATGAGTGGTAGGCTGCTTCCAATCTTTAATGGCTGTGATTTTGCTAGGATCCATTGAAATTCCTTCCTTCGATACTACATGACCGAGGAACTTCACTTCTTCTTGCCAGAATACACATTTAGAAAATTTGGCTTTTAATACGTTCTTTCTCAGAATGTCCAAAACTTGTTCTAAATGTTTCTCATGCTTGGCAGTTGACTCAAAAAAGATTAAGATGTCATCAATGAAGACCAGCACAAATTTGTTCAAAACATCCCGGAATACTCGATTCATCAAATCGACAAAATAGGCCGGAGCTTTGCATAAGACGAACGACATTACTAACCATTTATAAAATGTGTCTGGACCTCTGAAAGCTGTCAAAGTAACATACTCTTTAGCAATACGCAGTTGATGGAAACCTGTAGCTAGGTCCATCTTTGAAAACACTTTCGCTCCATTTAAATGATCTAACAAATCATCTATACGGGGCAAGGGATACTTATTATTCTGCTTATTTAAATCTCGGTAATCCACACATAGTCGAAGAGTACTGTCTCACTTCGGAACAAATAATGCTGCTGCACCCTATTTTGAGAAACTGGGCCTGATCGGACCTTTTCACAAAAGCTATTTGGTTTGATTGCTCAGTTCTTCTTTTTCTTTCGGCGCCATTCTCCAAATAGGATGTACAACTGGTCTTGCATTTGGAGCTAGGTCAATCCTGAAGTCAATTTCTCTCCGTGGAGGTAAGCCATCAACTTCTTTGAACACATCCGCATAATTCTTGACGAGAGGAATATTTTCGGTAGGAGTGGGGGAAACATCAAGAGCAGCTCAAAATTATTTTCTATCTGAGTTCGAACCCATGCATGCTATTGTAACAATATTCCCAAACTTGGTCTTCGCTTTGACGATTCTTTCTGCACACTTAACCTCTGCTTCATATTTTGTTAACCAATCAAGTCCAAGAATGATATCAAAATTAGAAAGATCCATGACGATCAAATTAAAAGAAAATCGATAATAGGAATAGGAGACAGGCACTCTACAATACACGCCGAGAATGGGAACCTCCTATCGGATTATGAACTCTAACAGATTCTTTAAGGTTCCTCAATTTCAATTTCAATTTCAATTTCTTAACTATGTTACTCGAAATAAAACTTTGTGATGCGCCCGTGTCAAACAATACTTTAACAGGGATACTGTTGACCATGAGCGTGCCCTCTAAAACATCTGACCTTTCCCTATTAACTGAGGGTATTGGAGTTTTTTCCACCACATTTACATGAGCTACTTCAGACTTTTCTGATCGCGGGCAACCCTTCGCAAGATGACCAGTCTGATGGCACTTATTGCATTCTCTACCCTCTTGAAACCTTTTATTCGATTTAGATCCAACATTTTTTTGTTTCTTAGAAGATTTGCAGTTTATCGACAAATGTCCTTTCCTATTGCAGTTAGAGCGTATGGCAGTCGTTAACATTTCTTTCTGAGATCTTGGTCTTTTCTTGTTGGCTTTAGGCTTCTTGCTGGCCTCAGGCTTTGTACTTGCCACAAGACTGTCGGTTTCAAACTTTCTTTTGTTGCTAGAGCTTCTTTCTTCTTCATCTTCCAAACCATTTTGCTTATCATTATCCTCATAGCGACAAACCATAGCTATCATTTCAGAATAAGGGAGATGATTATGTGCAGTTACCCCATTTAGGTACTTTCTTTGAAGTCCTTTAATAAATCTCTGATTTTTCCTCAAAGGATCTTCGATTAATTCTGGGGCGAAGCGGGAAAGTTCTTCGAATTTCTTTTGATACTCCCGAATGGTCATATCGCCTTGTTTCAGATTGTAGAACTCATCATATAGCCAATCAATTTCTCCTGGAGGAGTGAATTTTTCCATGAATATTTCTTTAAATTTATCCCAGGTAATATTACCTTCTGGATTCTTCTTAGTAACAGTTTCCCACCAGAATAAAGCTTCGCCTTTAAGCACCCAAGATGCTATTAGACTTTTCTGATCATCTTTCAAATTTAAGCCTTCGAAAATTCTCTCAGAAGAATGCATCCATGCTTGTGATTCAATAATGGACTCCATTCCCGAGAATGTTTCTCCACCCAGATTCCGGTACCTCTTTACCAGAGCTTCTAGATCTGGTTCTGGTTGTGAGAGCACAACTGGCTCATTTGATTTCTGAACCAAAGATTTACTTCTTCTGTTTCTGCCACTCATTTTCTACTATGTCTGCAAATAGCAGACAAAGAGTCATGCCAATAGAATAGATATTGTAAAACATAGTGACATATATTTAAATATAAATGAATCTATGGGGGTATACTTTTACTCATTCTAGGACAATACTAGTCCTATCTACGATGAGTTATTCGCTTGGAATTCTGTTGATTCTCTCTCGGATGAATTTGTTAAAATGTTATATTCTGAGCTAAGTATAACCAAAGCTCTGATACCAAATGTGATGACCTCAAACTCCGCGTGTACGGAAGTATGGATAATCATTGGAATATAACACATAACAATAATAACTGAACAGAAATAGAGAATTACAGTAGATAATGTTCATCAAATTACACTGGAAATAATACATCATCAGAGTTACATAGCATAATCGGATCGTACTTAGCAAATAATACAGTTTCAGCTTAATATTAAATGTCTTGTAACACCCCACATCCGTTAAGGTCACTCACAAAGGGAATGCCTTAACTTCAATGGAGCTTTATGGGTACTGGAACAGAAATATTACAAGATAGACATATATAAAACAGCGGAAGGTAAAGTTAAAGAACTTCAAATCATTTATTAGATATAGTTGCCTACAATAAAAGCCCATCAACTTCCAATACCCGATTACACAACTAAAATATCTGTCTTGCTCAAAAAAACAAAGAAGCATAAAAATAAATTCTGATATTCCCCAATAAAGCAAGGCAAGCCATAGCCAAGAGAAATCCAAGCCGTACATGAAAGAGCTTTGGAGCTTGGTAAGATCCGAACTAAGCTGTATTCCCACCCTGCAAAACGGGGGGAGGGGGGACGGAAGAAAAAGAGGCGAAACAAAATGGGTCAGTCATAAAGACTGAGTAAGTCCTAGTTACTTTCAGGATAAAAATAGGTGAAGATAACATGGCATGAATACACTAAAAATAAACATAAGCATGATGACAAGTTAAGCTACAGGCATGATAAACCAAGTATAACATCTCATAATTCCTATCAAGAGTAGCATCACAAGGTTCCTACCAAGTATCACATCGCAAGATTTCTAAGCTTCGTAGTTAAAATATTTCAGTGATATCTATTTGCTCTGCACCACCTGACTAGTGTCCCAACTAGTGATCTATATAAAATGATCATATGATAACGTGATTCCAATCCCCGAAATTGTGGTTTCTTTCAGGTGTACGTCTATTATTTATCACCTAGGTCTAATCTAGGGGTTTCTATTGGGTGCTTCCTAGATTCAACTAGGGTTTACGCGACCTAGTTCCAACTAGGGTTAATGCTACATATTGAACGCTTCTCGGATTCAGGGTTTATGCGACCTAAGTCCAGCTGGGGATTATGCTACCTGCGTGTGTCATACGACCCCCGATGATTGTAGATACCTATGTTGGTCCCACCATGGGGTGTATCAAGTCCCATGGTGGAGGCCCGACACAATTCTAGAATGCATAGTGTATACTACTGGTGCCCAATGCCTGCTTTTTCTGCTCCGAAGTGTGTGCACGCCCGCACTCCGTTAGAACCTACACTGCTGCACCACTCACCGTCGCTTTGACCACTTACAATCAGCCTAGTAATCGTGCCCCACTCTGCCTAGTTCTAGGGTACCATGATACACCTATGTGGGTTACTGCTGAAATGGGTCCCCGTTACTAGGGTTTCCTACTGGTTAAGTTTGTGGGCCTATATATACAGATATTACCCACCTACCCGTGATGTACTTAACCCACTGATTCAAGCATGTTTATTAATGGTTAAGTTTGTGGGCCAATATCTACTAATATTACCCACAAACCCGATATGTACTTAACCCTCTCACAGATTCAAGTATGTTTATTTAACGATTAAGTTCATGCGCCTATATATACTAATATTACCCACCAACCGGATATGTACTTAACCCTCTCTGTCCATCACGTTAAGTTGGCTAAGTGTTTTCTCTTGTTTTACTTAACCCTACCGCATGTCTTGTTATATCGGTTAAGTGTTGCCTTCGCGTGTTTACTTAACCCTACCACACACCATGTCATATTGGTTAGGCATCGCCAACCCATCCAAGTTAACTTAACCCATCCACTCGTCAGATTGCATTGGTTAAGTGTTTTCAAGTAATTCATGACTTAACCTGCCCATGTATCGTGTCAAGTTGGTTAAGTGTTGTCTAGCGATTCATAACATAACCCCGCTATTCTAGCATATCAATTTGGTTAAGTGTTTTCAAGCAATTCGTCACTTAACCCGGCCACGTATCATGTCAAGTTGGTTAAGTGTTGTCTGTATGTTCAAGTTGACTTAACCCTGCCATGCGTCATGTTATATTGGTTGAGTGTTATCAACCCATTCAAGTTGACTCAACCCATCCACTAGTCATGTTATAACAGTTGTGTTCTTAATTCTACCCACTTGTCTAATTAACATGTTATATTGGTTAAGTGTCCTCAAGCAATCTAGTTCAGGTTTACTATACCCATCCATTCATGTCATATCGGTTAAGTGTCATTAGTCTAGTCATATTACTTAACCTTTCCATTCTTAGCATGTCTGTTTATTGGCATTAATTAGTTATTAATGCATCAACCACTCACATTAGACCTGTTGTTGCGGTCACTGGATATGGCGGGTGGTTCTGGGCAGAATTACACCACAACTTAGTCTAACCTCGGGTTTAAGCACGATATAACTAACTTCTCACATTGGATCTTATTATTTGCAGTCACTGGATATGCCGGGCGGTTCCGGGAAGAATTACACTGCAAACTCAACCCAACCTCGTGTTAGCCATGTTCACCTTCATGTTCATATTCATATTCATGTTCATGTTCCAACCACATTCATATTTTCCGTTATATGTCAATTATCAAGTTCATAGTTCACATTTTTGCCCCAAAACATATTCCCAAATTATTACCTTAATTCACTATAAGGTTATGCCAAGTTATAGCCATTTATTTACAATACATGCCAACTACCCAAAACCCAACTTAGGTGCGTCCATATTAAACCTCTACCAAGTCATAAATTATCAAATATGTTTCAACTCCAAATCTTACATAATTAACATATGCCCAAGTTCTAGATTACATGTCAGTTTCACATATGCCCAATTCATACCAAATTTACGTATGTTCAATTCATGCCGTTTTACATGTATGCCAATTTTATGCCAATTTACACATATACCAAGTTTCATGTCGTTTTACAAATGTCAAGATTCATTATTTACATGTTTACAAAGCTATGCTCAATTTACATAGATCAAGTTTTATACCCAAAATCACATGTATACCACGTTTATACCAATTTACCCATAACAAGTTCTAGCCAAATTACATATATCAAGATCCATATCAAATTACATATGCCAATCCCCATTCTTGCAATTACAATTATAATGACAATACCCAAAATTACCCGGTTTCATGTTAATGGTAAATTATCACCAAACATCCAATTTTCATATTATGCCTTCGATTCCACCAAACACATATGTTCCATTAGGCAGTATTCCAATATTTCCTCCGTATACCATCGCGCGTATATCGTAGTTTAGGCCTAGGTCCGAAATTGACATAGGTTCATCAAAAGAAAACAAATAGGGGAAGGTAGAAGTTGCAATAAGAACAAGATCAGAGAGAAAACAGCATAAATCATCATGATAGGCATAAAGATTAGAACTTGACGATAACATCATTACGAATCAAGAAAACTGCTGCATAGATCATAAATTTGGCATGAGAATGAAGGTAGAAAAGCCCAAAAATCAAGATTCAAGAAGAAACAGAAATAGACTTGAGTCAAAAGTCCAATTTCACTTCATCACATGCCCATATTAAATTTAAATATGTAGATCTGAAAATAACTAGAACTTACAGATCGTGGCTAATGAATAAAGAACTGAATTTTTTGTAGAAATGCTGCGGCGTTGTTGATTTATCGTCTTGAATCATTGTAGAAGCCTTAATCTTCGAATTGGATTGTGTATGAAAGCTTAGGAAATCGATTAGAGGCGGCGACCATGATCAAGAGGGATTTCAGCAGCACTTTGGTGTAAGAATGATTTGTTATGAATTAGGTTAGGTCTTAGGGTGTGTTTATAGGTGTAGGAACTATTTAGGCCTTTAGATCAACCCTAGAACTGATCTGAACCATAAAAAACGTCTCAGGCCCGCGAACAGACCCACCCAGCCAACCAGTCGCACCAAGGCCGACCAGGGAGGTCGACCCCCAGGTCGACCCTATAGTCGACCCGGTCTGGCCAGGTCGACCCTCAGATCGACCCCCAAGTCGACCTGGGCTCTGGCCGGGAATTTTCCCGCCCAGCCCGCTTCTGGGTCTTTAATTCGAATTTGAATTCGAATTTCTGAGCTGTTTTTGATTTTGAAAATTCGTGAAACTTCTAGAGGTACGGTCTTAACTCGGTAATACGGACTCCGATTTTCGAAAACTCGGACTCGATTCTATGCAGAATTCCGAGACGAACGCAATGGAGCAACCCGTTTCCCATGATTCTCATTTTTAAAATTAATTATACCTTGATTTCTTGTTTCAACATGTTATTAAAATTCTGGTTGTTACATTCTCCCCTCCTTAAAGGATTTTGTCCCCGAAATCTTCAGGTTAAGAAGAATGTGTCCTACCATCCAATCATCCATCTACTCAAAACATCATCCACAAGCAATCGTTATCCTTAAAAGATTTCTAATGTTGTATGAACATATGCAGAAGGTGTGTGTATATGTTCCTTATCTAATGCAAATGATCAGGCCTGATTGATCTTGTTAATGCAAAATATGTTTAGTGCCATGAGTCCAACATGTATGCAAATTGTCCTAGTCACATAAACACTATATGTGTGCACAAACATCCATCCATATGCAACATCCACATGATAACACATTCAAATTCATCCATAAACAAGTATAAACACTCATTCATATGCAATATGAAAGGTGAATGAGCCGATCTAGTGTCTAATATGCGTGTATATGCATCCACGAGCAACCACTAGCAACCGCTTGCAACCACTTGCAACCATCAATCATAACATGTCCCAAACACATGTTTACACTCAATTGTTCCTACCTAAAGATATAGTCGAATGATAGAAGCAAGTAAAAACTTTGTGCCCATTAGGCAATGTCAAAACTAGAAATCTGTGTCACATATATACTGATTAGGAGAAGAATTCCCTAAGCACCAACCCCGAAGACCGAAATCAACATCAGACTGATACTCAAAGAATTTCTCAACATAACCAATATATATGATTCTAGGAAACTTAGCTTGACAGACTCCTTTTAGGTCACAAGAAATCCCTTCCTAAAACTAACCCATATCCTATAAAACCCAAAAAGTTTAGTCAACCCAACGAACACCTTCAAGCCCCAACATGTATTACTAACAGATAAGTCAAACTCCCTATGGGGTTTGCAATAGAATAGGATTAAGAATAGGTCTGAGAGAATATACCTAAAAGATAGCATGCAAGTAAGTTCTACAGGAAAAGAGGGATCAAGGATATACTCTTAAAAAGAGTTATGATGCGCGTATCTAGTCTTCAATCTTTTACGTCGTATTTCCTTGAGCATAATTCCATTGTGCTTTTACTGTCTTTAACTTCACAATTTCGTAGCTTCTTAATTCTTGTTTCCAAAATGTAACACCCAACCTCCATTAAGGTCACTCATAAAGGGAATGCCTGAACTTTAATGGAGCGTTTTTGGTAAACAGACACAGAATATCACAAGACAGATATAAAAATTTTGCAGCGGAAAATAAACAACTTTATTAAATCACCAAAGTACTTTGTTACATAATACCATGAGTCATAAAACCATTGAAATACTTCTGTCTTACATCATCAGAGTACATAGGTATTTAAAAGTAAAACATCATTCCCCATATTAAATAACAAGCCATATAAGAGACAGAGACTCGAGCCATACTTTAGAAGTAGCTCCTAGAAGATGATATCCAAATCCTGACTAAACCTGGGTGTTTCCTCCCTGAGAACCTGGGGGTAGGGAACGGAAGAAAAGAGGCGAAACAAAATTGGTCAGACATACGTCTGGTGAGTCCAATAACATTTAGCCAGTAAATAAATAAAGGTAAACAAGACAGGCATACAAAGTGGATAAGAGGATTCATGGTACGGATGATAGGTATGACATGACAGATATGGTAAGGTGTATGCATGCTTCACTACTAACTATTCTGCACTATTACTAGTCAAATCAAGATGGGATGATCCCTTCCGTTAATGATAACGATGGTGGTAGTTTCGTGTATTCCTAGCTGCTGTCATAGGTGTCGCCTGCTCCTATCTAAACTAGTTGTACCCACTGCCCTCCTACTATAAATTGGTAGACTTAGGGCATACGTCCGGGTATACCCTAACCACTACCCTAATCGATCGGCTCCCTACTCTGTAGATATCCTGTGCTGGTCCCAAAACTAGGGGGTATCACTTCCCTAAAGTGGCAACCTAAGGTGTGCACAGTTATACCTACTGGTGTCACGGTCATCTTGTCCCCCTCTTCCCGGCCCATGCACGCACATGTCCCCGATCGGTTTGCGCCACCCACACCATCCGTCTCGTTTTGGATCTCTCACAATCAATCAGTAAGCGTGCCCTTTCCCCGCCTAGTACGGAGTTCTTACTTTGATACCCCTCCGAGTTACTTACTGAAATGGGTCCCACACAACATGATACAAGCTCTCCCCTATGTCTTGTATCCCCACTAGGTTTTCTACTGACTACGTATACCCTAAGGTGTATTTAATTACATAGCCCTCAATCAGTTATGCGTACCTATAGGTGTCTTTAATACATAACCCCTATTCTACCTATCGATTATGCGTAACTATTGGTGTCTTTAATACATAACTCTATTTATTCCCGTTTGTTGTGCGTACTCCTAAGGGTGTCTTTAATACATAACTTTACTATTCTGCCCCGGTTATGTATACCATTAGGTGTCTTTAATTAGATAACCCTTTTTATCCGGTTAAGTTTTGGGCCTATATGTATTAATATTACCCACTTACCCCTTTAGTTGTACTTAACCCTCCCACTGATTTGATCCTGTTTATTTAATGGTTAAGTTTGTGGGCCTATATATATTAATATTACCCACCTACCCATCAGTTTTACTTAACCCACCCACAATCCAATTCGTTTTACTTAACCCTAACTTATGTCTATCATCATACAGTCCATATGTATTAAGATAGGGTAAGTAGTCTTTAATCAGCATTAATTAATTATTGAGACACCTAATTGTATTTCACATGGCACCCAAGGCACCCACTTAATTCCATATGCCACCCAAGGCGTCCACTTAACCCCACTACATGTTTATCTGGTTAAGTGTTTCTTAATTCATTAAGACCGTAACCTTATAAAGACCTCTCACATTAGACTGGCATCTGTGGCAGCTGAATTTGCCGGGCGGGTCTGGGCAGTCTTACACCACAAAAGAGACTAACCTCGTGTCTTTACAACTGTTACGTATTTAATTTATGCCTAAGACCTCTCACATTAGACTGGCATTTGTGGCAGCTGGATTTGTCGGGCGGGTCGGGCAGTCTTACACCACAAAAGAGCCTAACCTCGTGTCTTAGACGATTAATTACTCCTAATTAATCATTCCCCAATTTGAATTAATTTCCCTATTCAAATTATCAATTAATTCCAAATTTAACTATGGCCATAATTGACTCAATTATGTCCATCCATTTATGGTATGTAAAATCATACCAATTTCATCACAAATTTATTTTATGCCTTTCAAGGCATTTATGCCAATTCTCAATATTAAATCTTCAGACTTCAATTGCTTAAACATTCCTCTTTTGATTAATTAAGTTAATTAGTTAATCCTTCCCTTTTTATAGGTGTAGTTACCTATCTT
Organism: Allium sativum; assembly: GCA_030737875.1. Classification (NCBI taxonomy): domain Eukaryota; kingdom Viridiplantae; phylum Streptophyta; class Magnoliopsida; order Asparagales; family Amaryllidaceae; genus Allium; species Allium sativum. Next base: position 788,090,584 of record CM060918.1, on the reverse strand, counting down.
ATTAACAATTTGAATTTCCTATCCATAAATGATCATATTCAAATTATACCATTTTTACCCAATTTTACCTATGTCATAATAGGTAATTATTTATATGTTTCCCTACTAGAATCATGTGTCCAATTTACATAATCACTACACCTATTACAAATTCCCCTTTTTCCCCATTTCTTAACTAGCGTAACCGTTTGTGTTTTTGGCGTCATCGAGGCTACGAGGTAGCCTCGCCATAACAACAAAATAAAGGGAATGACAAGATGATTGTTTTCAGTACAATTTTGGCATAAGCATGACAACTAGGGAAAATGACATGATAACTTCATATAATTATGATTCACTATATAATTAGCAACTTGCATAGATTCATGATTTTGCAACATAACAACTTGCATAGGTTCATGAATTAACAACATAATTAACAACTAACATAGGTTAATGATTCACAACATAACAACTTGCATAGATGACTTGCATAGGTTCATGAATTAACAACATAATTAACAACTCACATAGATTCATAATTTACAACATGTTTAACCACTTTCATAACATAACAAATTGCATAGTTTTATGAATAATAACTTGCATGATCTCATAACAATTTGCATAGATTCATGATAACAACTTGCATAGATTCATAATAACGACTTGCATAGATTCATGAATTCATCACACAATAACTTACATAATTTCATGATCAACAATAACAATAAACTTGCATAATTTCATGATCCACAACAACAATAAACTTTCATAACTACAAACAACATACACACAAATCATAGTCTACCACGATTTACTTTTATTTATTTAAACCTAAAAGTGACTATAACTCACCGACAAAGGGGGTCTTGATTTTTGGGTTCTGAATTCTGTAATTGATTAGCGTTCCCTTGTTGTAGACAATTTAGTTGTTGTAGTTTTAGGCTTGATTTGATTTGAATTGAGTTGCTTTACTTTGCTTCTAATTGGAGGTGGCTACTCTAGGGTTTGGAGTGACAACATGACGGCCATTGATCTAATATTGAATTGATTTTAGGGTTTGAGTCTACATGTCTTTTTATAGAGTTTAGGATTAGTTTAGGCCGTCTGATCAACCCAAAATTTATCCCAGCCAATCAGCGCAGATCAGAAACCCTAATGAGTCAGCATCTAGTCACTACCAGGTCACTAAACAAATCTGCCCGGGGGTGGGGGGGTGGGGGGAGGTCGACCCCCAGGTTGACCCTATGGTCGACCTGGTTAGGGCAGGTCGACCCCTAGGTCAACCCTATGGTCGACCTGGCCCTGGCGGTAAATTTCCCACCTAGCCCATCTGACGTTGAAATTTGATTTTTTTCGAAATCTGTTTTGAATTTTCTGAAACTTCCGATGGCCATAACTTCTTCATACGATGTCCAATTCACGCAAACTCGGACTCAATCTCAACTAGAATTCCGAGACGAACGCAATGGCGTGACCCATTTCCCTTAGTTCCCGAATTTGAAATTAGTTATTCTTTAATTCATGAATATTAACATTAAAATTATGGGGTGTTACATTCTCCCCTCCTTAAAGGATTTCGTCCCCGAAATCTTCAAGTCAAGAAGAATGTGAATCCTACCATATAATCATCCATCTATTCAACCATCAAACACAGGAATCCATTGTCCTTAAAAGTTTTCTAATGTTGTATGAACATATGCAAAAAGTGTGTGCATATGTTCCTTATCTAATGCAAAGTCAGGCGGTCCACTGATTCAGTTGAATTACTTAATGCGAATTATGTCACTACTATGAGTCCAACATGTATGCGAAAGAATCCTATCGATACATATTATTTCTACATGTGTGCTCAACCATTCATCAAAATGCATCATCCATATGATAACACAACCATTTTTCATCCATTACCCTATATATGCACACACATTTTTATATGCAATATGAAAGTGATTTGAGCCGATCTAGTGCCTAATGTGTGTGTAAATGCATCCACGAGCAACCACTAGCAAACACTTGCAACCATCAAACATAACATGTCCCAAGCACATGTTTACATCCATGGATTTCCTATCTAAAGGTTGAAGATCCGGTCGATGGGATATAAACAAATGATATAACTAAAACAAAAGCTCTGTTCCTATTTGACATCGGTTAAGAGAATAATTCCCTAAGTCTCAGCCTCGAAGACCGAAATCAACATCAGACTGACATCCAAAGAATTACCCCCATTAAACAATGTTAAAACTGGAGATCTACTTCATGCTTCGAGTAGAAACCCCTATCCCTTAGAAATTTTCAGATACTTACAGACTACTGGTACAAATCAGATTACCGAATGATTCTCAGAAAGCTAAGCATAACAGGCCCTTGCGGGTCACAAGAAACTTTGGGGGTCTTCCCATGACAAGTTAGAAATTAACGACCCTCCTCTCAAAATCTAGAATGGCCCTCTACTTAGAAAGCTGGTCCATTTAGAACCAACCCATAGCCCATAAACTTGATCACACAATTGTCACATTCAAATTTTTGATGCCTTACACAGATAATTTCAAACCCTTACCAATAAATGAGCCGAACCACCAAAGGGGTTTGAAACAACTACGGGATCAGAAACAAGACTAATATTAAAGTGTAGAGCCTCAATTACAAAATCAAAATGCCAGAATCCAAAAGAGTCTTTATTCATAAGGAAATTAAAATTTTTACATAAATTTTTCCTATCTCTATCCTATCCATCTGCCACGAGAGCATTCGTCTGCCCTCCAGAAGTCCCTTGCTATCCCTGCACCTTCGGGCATTCCTTGGAGAAGTGTCCGACCTCTCCACACATAAAGCAATTGAACTTCCTCCTTTTACATTCTTTGACTAGGTGACCTTCTTTCCCACAATAGTGGCATTTCCTCTTATCCTTTCCTTTGTCGTCCTTCTGGCCTTTCTTCTGTTGTTGCTGTAGTTGTCCTTTCTTGGGTCCCGCCTTCTCATTTTCCAATGTCCCTTCAACTTTTTCTTCTTTCTTTGCTCCTTTGTCCTCTTTATGCATTAGGGCCATATCCGCCAGCTTTTCAAAAGTGGCCCCCATGGGAACGTGGGTCCTAGCCAATTCATATAACGGCTCATTCAAGCCTTTAATGATTCTCAGAGCCTTCTTCTCAGGTGTGTTAACCAAATCTAAGCCAAACCTCGCCAACTGAGTGAACTTGTTGACGTACTCTTTTACTGACATATCCCCCTGCTTCAATGCCAAGAACCTTTCCATGTATAGATTTTCTTCTGCTCGTGAGAGAAATTTTGCCTCAAACCTACGCCTGAAATCCGACCATGTATCAACTGGACGCTCTCCATTAGTGACCTCCCACCAAAACGAGGCCTCATCCTTCATTAACCAGGCGGGTAACTGGACCTTTCTTCCATCTTCTACCTCAAAAATTCCAAACAATTCTTCCACCTCCTTTAGCCAACTTCGAGCTTCAACAAACGTCTCCGACCCGTAAAAAGGTTTCCCGCCCATTGCCCGAATGTCCTTGCATATCTTTGCAAAAGTGTCAACACGAGGAGGGGGAGGAGGAGGAATGGGTGCAGCTGGGGGAGGAGGAACATTTGCTGGACCTGCGGCGGTGGCCCTAGATTCCAAATACCTCCTAAACCATCCCGGTACTGGTATACCCTATGGAAGGTTAAGATCCTCAGACATGCTAAGAAGAAAAAGGGAGAGATTTTAGAAAAAGGACCGAAAGATACTACATATGGCTTTTCGGGGAATGTTTTTCAAAACAGGCTTTCCTTTTTGAAAATACTTTCTTTTAAAACCTTTTTTTTAAATATGTTCAAAACTTTTATCTAATCTGGTAACCTTCAGCTCTGATACCAAGTGTAACACCCCACCTCCATTATGGTCGCTCACAAAGGGAATGCCTTAACTTTAGTGGAGCGTTTATGGTAAACAGACACAGAATATCACAAGACACATATAAAAATTTTGCAGTGGAAAATAAACAACTTTATTAAATCACCAAAGTACTTTTTTACATAATACCATGAGTCATAAAACCATTAAAATACTTCTGTCTTACATCATCAGAGTACATAGGTATTTAAAAGAAAAACATCATTCCCCATATTAAATAGCAAGCCATATAAGAGATAGAGACTCGAGCCGTACTTCAGAAGTAGCTCCTAGAAGATGATATCCAAATCCTGACTAAGCCTGGGTGTTTCCTATCTGAGAATCTAGGGAAGGGGGAAATGGAAGAAAAGAGGCAAAACAAACTAGGTCATACATACATCTGGTGAGCCCAATAACTTTTAGCCAGTAAATAAATAAAGGTAAACATGACAGGCATACAAAGTGGATAAGTGGATTCATGGTACAGATGACAGGACAAATAAGGTAAGGTGTGTGCATGCTTCACTACTAACTACTCTGCACTATTACTAGTCAAATCAAGACGGGATGATCCCTTCCGCTAATGGTAACGATGGTGGTACTTCCGTGTATTCCTAGCTGCTGTCATAGGTGCCGCCTGCTCCTATCTCAACTAGTCATACCCACTACCCTCCTACTATAAATTGGTAGACTTAGGGCATACGTTCGGGTATACCCTAACCACTACCCTAATCGATCGGCTCCCTACTCTGTAGATACCCTGTGCTGGTCCCACAACTAGGGGTTATCACTTCCCTAAAGTGGCAACCTAAGGTGTGCACAGTTATACCTACTGGTGTCACGGTCGTCTTGTTCCCCTCTGCCCGGCCCATGCACGCACATGTCCCCGGTCGGTTTGCGCTGCCCACACCATCCGTATCGTTTGGGATCTCTTACAATCAATCAGTAAGCGTGCCCCTTCCCCGCCTAGTATGGAGTTCTTACTTTGATACCCCTACGGGTTACTAACTGAAATGGGTTCCACACAACATGATACAAGCTCTCCCTATGTCTTGTATCCCCACTAGGTTTTCTACTGACTATGTATACCCTAAGGTGTCTTTAATTACATAGCCCTCAATTAGTTATGCGTACCTATAGGTGTCATTAATACATAACCACTATTCTACCTATCGGTTATGCGTACCTATAGGTGTCTTTAATACATAACCCCTATTCTACCTATCGGTTATGCGTACCGATAGATGTCTTTAATACATAACTCTATCTATTCGCATTAGTTATGCGTACCCCTAAGGGTATATTTAATACATAACTTTACTATTCTGCCCCGGTTATGTATACCATTAGGTGTCTTTAATTACATAACCCTTTTTATCCGGTTAAGTTTGTGGGCCTATATGTATTAATATTACCCACCTATCCTTTCAGTTGTACTTAACCCGCCCACTGATTTAATCCTATTTATTTAATGGTTAAGTTTGTGGGCCTATATGTATTAATATTACCCCCTACCCATCAGTTGTACTTAACCCACCCACATTCCAATTCATTTTACTTAACCCTAACTTATGTCTATCATCATACAGTCCATATGTATTAAGTTAGGTTAAGTAGTCTTTAATCATCATTAATTAATTATTGAGACACCTAATCATATTTCACATGCCACCCTAGGCACCTACTTAATTCCACATGCCACCCAAGGCACCCACTTCACTCCACTACATGTTTATCTGGTTAAGTGTTTCTTAATTCATTAAGACCGTAACCTTTTAAAGACCTCTCACATTAGACTGGAAATTGTGGCAGCTGGATTTGTCGGCCGGGTCCAGGCAGTCTTACACCACAAAAGAGCCTAACCTCGTGTCTTTACAACTGTTACGTATTTAATTTATGCCTAAGACCTCTCACATTAGACTGACATTTGTGGCAGCTGGATTTGCCGGGCAGGTCCGGGCAGTCTTACACCACAAAAGAGCCTAACCTCGTGTCTTAGACGATTAGTTACTCCTAATTAATCATTCCCCAATTTGAATTAATTTCCCTATTCAAATTATCAATTAATTCCAAATTAAACAATGGCCATAATTGACTCAATTATGTCCTACCATTTATGGTATGTAAAATCATAGTAATTTCGTCACAAATTTATTTTATGCCTTTTAAGGCATTTATGCCAATTCTCAATATTAAATCTTCAGACTTCAATTGCTTAAACATTCCTCTTTTGATTAATTAAGTTAATTAATTAATCCTTTCCTTTTTATAGGTGTAGTTACCTACAATTTGAATTTCCTATCCATAAATGGTCATATTCAAATTATACCATTTTTACACAATTTTACCCATGTCATAATAGGTAATTATTTATATGTTTCCTACTAGAACCATGTGTCCAATTTACATAATCACTACGCCTATTACAAATTCCCCTTTTTTCCCCGTTTCCTAACTAGCGTAACCGTTTTCGTTTTTGGCGTCATCGAGGCTACAAGGTAGCCTCGCCATAACAACAAAATAAAGGGAATGACAAGATGATTATTTTCAGTACAATTTTGGCATAAGCATGACAACTAGGGAAAATGACATGATAACTTCATATAATTATGATTCACTATATAATTAGCAACTTGCATAGATTCATGATTTTGCAACATAATAACTTGCATAGGTTCATGAATTAACAACATAATTAACAACTAACATAGGTTAATGATTCACAACATAACAACTTGCATAAGTGACTTGCATAGGTTCATGAATTAACAACATAATTAACAACTCACATAGATTCATAATTTACAACATGTCTAACCACTTGCATAACATAACAACTTGCATAGTTTTATGAATAATAACTTGCATGATCTCATAACAATTTGCATAGATTCATGATAACAACTTGCATAGATTCATAATAATGACTTGCATAGATTCATGAATTCATCACACAATAACTTACATAATTTCATGATCAACAATAAATAAACTTGCATAATTTCATGATCCACAACAGCAATAAACTTTCATAACTACAAACAACATATACCCAAATCATAGTCTACCACGATTCACTTTTATTTATTTAAACCTAAAAGTGACTAGAACTCACCGAAAAAGGGGGTCTTGAGTTATGGGTTCTGAATTCTGTAATTGATTAGCGTTCCCTTGTTGTAGACAATTTCGTTGTTGCAGTTTTAGGCTTGATTTGATTTGAATTGAGTTTCTTTACTTTGCTTCTAATTGGTGGCGGCTACTCTAGGGTTTGGAGTGACAACATGACGACCATTGATCTAATTTTGATTTGATTTTAGCGTTTGAGTCTACAAGTCTTTTTGTATACTTTAGGATTTGTTTAGGTCGTCCGATCAACCCAGAATTAGTCCCAGCCAATCAGAGCAGATCAGAAACCCTAATGAGTCAGCATCTAGTCACTAACAGGTCATTAAACAAATCTGCCCGGGGGGAGGGGGGCAGGTCGACCCCCAGGTCGATCTTATGGTCGACCTGGTTAGGGCAGGTTGACCCTATGGTTGACCTGGCCCTGGCAGGAATTTTCCCACCTATCCCATCTGACTCTGAAATTTGAATTTTTCGAAATCTAATTTGGATTTTCTGAAACTTCCGATGGCCATAACCTCTTCATACGAAGTCCAATTCACGCAAACTCGGACTCTATCTCAACCAGAATTCCGAGACGAACGCAATGGCGTAACCCGTTTCCCTTAACTCCCAAATTTGAAATTAGTTATTCTTTAATTCGTGAATATTAACATTAAAATTACGGGGTGTTACACAAAATATGAGTTGGAACTCATTTCATGTTGCCACTCGTTCCACTTTCACTTATTCCCCTTCTAGTATACTCGGCTCAAACATAACTGCATACTCTTGGTTTCATGCAAGCTCTCCAAAATTCACTAGTGAATCTTGGATCTCGTTTACTCAGTATAAGGTATTCCACGCAGAAGAACTATCTCTTGAAAATAAACAGATGTCAACCATGTTGCCAAATGTACTTACTAAGGTGATTTTCTATAATTCATGCATAAGCGAAATGAACCATCCGCCATAGTGGCGAACACTACTCGAGCAGATCAATGAACGTATCAAGAGATTCTAGGTAACTAAGCATGGCAGAACCCTAAGGTTACACTAGACTTCGATGGCATTACCGACGCAAGTCAAGAGTCTAACTACCCTCTTTTCATACCAGAGAATGGTATCATTTCTAGATAACCACCCATCCCTAGAATCAACCCATAGACCAAAAACATAAGCATTTGTTCTAAAATCAACACTTAGCATATACATTCTCAAATCCAAACAAGTTGTGAATAAATGAGCCGATTCCCCAATAGGATTTGTGACAAAAATGGGATCCTCTACCACGCTAGCACTAAGGTGCAGAGACTCAAATATCGAAGCAGAATTAAAAGGATGAGATGTACAATAACAAAGTTCCTACAGTATGATAGAAAAGAAAAGATACACTTTTAACAGAAATGTTACCACCTCTCTTAGCTATGCTAGTAGTGTGAGCATACAATTTCCCTCTCGACGATCTTGTCCTTTGCCCTTGTCCTATAACACCTAACTACATGTCCCTTTTTACTATACTAATGATACTCTCTCTTGTCATGGGTTTTATTATTCTTTCACTTTGGCCTCTCCTCTTTCACCTTTTCCCGCTTCGTGAATTGAGCCATATCAACAAGTTTCTCATCCTTAGGCTTGTGTTCTTTTTCCTCGTTCTTACTATCCTTATATAGCTTGTTGACCAAGTTTCTCGAAAGCTTCCTCCATCGCACAACAACCCTACAAAGCTTGAAATAAGAATAGTCGCAAATGGAACTACTACGGCTACAGATGGAGGTTGGGAACTTCTTTGCCCTCCGACATGTGTCGTACGCCTACAAAACTATGGTGAAAAGAGAGAAAGAAGAGATTCAAAGAGAAAATCAAAAGATAGTGCATATGGCTTTGGGGAATATGCCTTTCATAAAAAAAACTTTTCTTAGAGAAATGCTTCTTTGTAAATGTTTTGAAAATTATTTCAGAAGGTTTTAAAAGGCCTTTGCCTAGTCTGGTAACCTTCTGCTTTGATACCAAACGTAACACCCTACATCCGTTAAGGTCACTCACAAAGGGAATGCCTTAACTTCAATGGAGCATTATGGGTACTAGAACAAAAATATTACAAGACAGACATATATAAAACAGCGGAAGGTAAAGTAGAACTACTTCAAATCATTTATTAAATATAATTGTTTACAATAAAAGCCCATCAACTTCCAATACCCGATTACATAGCTAAAATATCTGTCTTGCTCAAAAAAATAAAGAAGCATAAAAATAAATTCTGATATTCCCGAATAAAGCAAGGCACGCCATAGGAAAGAGAAATCCAAGCCATACATGAAAGAGCCTTGGAGCTTGGTATGTTCTGAACTAAGCTATATTCCCACCCTACGAACCGAGGGGGGGGACGGAAGAAAAAGAGGTGAAACAAAACGGGTCAGTCATAAAGATTGAGTAAGTCCTAGTGACTTTCAGCATAAAAACAGGTAAAGATAACAAGGCATGAATAAACTGAAAATAAACATAAGCATGATGACAAGTTAAGCTACAGGAACGATAAATCAAGTATAACATCCCATAATTCCTATCAAGAGTAGCATCACAAGGTTCCTACCAAGTATCACATCGCAATATTTCTAAGCTTCGTCATTAAAATATTTCAGTGATATCTATTTGCTCTGCACCACCTGACTAGTGTCCCAACTAGTGATCTATACAAATGATCATATGATAACGTGATCCCAATCCCCGAAATTGTGTTTGCTTTCAGGTGTACGTCTATTATATATACCTAGGTCTAGTCTAGGATTTTCTATCGGGCGCTTCCTAGATTCAACCAGGGTTTATGCAACCTAGATCCAACTAGGGTTTATGCTACCTACTGAATGCTTCTCGGATTCAGGGTTTATGTGACCTAGGTCCAGCTAGGGATTATGCTACCCGCGTGTGTCATACGGCTCCCAATGATTTTAGATACCTATACTGGTCCCACCATGGGGTGTATCAAGTCCCATGGTGGCGGCTCGACACAATTCTAGAATGCATAGTGTATACTACTGGTGCCCGGTGCCTGCTTTTTCTGCTCCGAAGTGTGTACACGCCCGCACTCCGTTAGAACCTACACTGCTGCACCACTCGCCGTCGCTTTGACCGCTTACAATCAGCCCAGAAATCGTGCCCTACCCTGCCTAGTTCCAGGGTACCATGATACACCTATGCGGGTTACTGCTGAAATGGGTCCCCGTTACTAGGGTTTCCTACTAGTTAAGTTTGTTAGCCTATATATACATATATTACCCACCTACCCGTGATGTACTTAACTCACTGATTCAAGCATGTTTATTAATGGTTAAGTTTGTGGGCATATATTTACTAATATTACCCACCAACCCGATATGTACTTAACCCTCTCACTGATTCAGGTATGTTTATTTAACGGTTAAGTTCATGGGCCTATATATACTAATATTACCCACCAACCTGATATGTACTTAACCCTCTCTGTTCATCACGTTAAGATGGCTAAGTGTTTTCTCTTGTTTTACTTAACCCTTCCGCATGTCTTGTTATATCGGTTAAGTGTTGCCTTTGTGTGTTTACTTAACCCTACCACACACCATGTCATATTGGTAAGGCATCGCCAACCCGTCCAAGTTAACTTAACCCACCCATTCGTCAGATTGCATTGGTTAAGTGTTTTCAAGTAATTCGTGACTTAACCCACCCATGTATCGTGTCAAGTTGGTTAAGTGTTGTCTTGCGATTCATAACTTAACCTCGCTATTCTAGCATATAAATTTGGTTAAGCGTTTTCAAGCAATTCGTGACTTAACCCGCCCACGTATCATGTCAAGCTGGTTAAGTGTTGTCTATATGCTCAAGTTGACTCAACCCTGCCACACTTCATGTTATATTGGTTGAGTGTTATCAACCCATTCAAGTTGACTCAACCCATCCACTAGTCATGTTATAACGGTTAAGTGTTCTTAACTTAATCCTACCCACTTGTCTAATTAACATGCTATATTGGTTAAGTGTCCTCAAGCAATCAAATTCAGGTTTACTTAACTCATCCATTCATGTCATATCGGTTAAGTGTCATCAGTCTAGTCATATTACTTATCCTTTCCATTCTTAGCATGTCTGTTTATTGGCATTAATTAGTTATTAATGCATTAACCACTGACATTAGACATGTTATTGCGGTCACTGGATATGCCGGGCGGTTCCGGGCAGAATTACACCACAACTTAGTCTAACCTCGGGTTTAAGCACGATATGACTAACTTCTCATATTGGATCTTATTATTTGCAGTCACTGGATATGCCGGGCGGTTCCGGGCAGAATTACACTGCAAACTCAACCCAACCTCGAGTTAGCCATGTTCACGTTCATGTTCATATTCATATTCATGTTCCAACCACGTTCATATTTCCCATTATATGTCAATTATCAAGTTCATAGTTCACGTTTTTCCCCAAAACGTATTCCCAAATTATTACCTTAATTCACTATAAGGTTATGCCAAGTTATAGCCTTTTATTTACAATACATGCCAACTACCCAAAACCCAACTTAGGCGCATCCATATTAAACCTCTACCAAGTCATAAATTATCAAATATGTTTCAACTCCAAATCTTACATAATTAACATATGCCCAAGTTCTAGATTACATGTCAGTTTCATATATGCCTAATTCATAACAAGTTTACATATGTTCAATTCATGTCGTTTTACATGCATGCCAATTTTATGCCAATTTACACATGTACCAAGTTTCATGCCATTTTACATATGTCAAGATTCATAATTTACATGTTTACAAAGCTATGCTCAATTTACATAGATCAAGTTTTATACCCAAAATCACATGTATACCACGTTTATACCAATTTACCCATAACAAGTTCGAGCCAAATTACATATATCAAGATCCATATCAAATTTCATATGCCAATCCCCATTCTTGTAATTACCATTATAATGACAATACCCAAAATTACCCTGTTTCATGTTAATGGTAAATTATCCCCAAACATCCAATTTTCATATTATGCCTTCGATTCCACCAAACACATATATTCCATTAGGCAGTATTCCAATATTTCCACTGTGTACCATCGCACGTATATCATAGTTTAGGCCTAGGTCCGAAATTGACTTAGGTTCATCAAAAGAAAATAAATAGGGGGAGGTAGAAGTTGCAATAAGAAAAAGATCAGGGAGAAAACAGCATAAATCATCATGATAGGCATAAAGATTACAACTTGATGATAACATCATTACGAATCAAGAAAACTGCTGCATAGATCATAAAATCGGCATTAGAATGAAGGTAGAAAAGCCCAAAAATCAAGATTCAAGAAGAAACAGAAATAGACTTGGGTCAAAAGTCCAATTTCACTTCATCACATGCCCATATTAAATTTAAATATTTAGATCTGAAAATAACTAGAACTTACAGATCGTGGCTAATGAATAAAGAACTGAATTTGTTGTAGAAATGTTGCGGCGTTGTTGAATTATCATCTTGAATCATTGTAGAAGCCTTAATCTTCAAATTGGATTGTGTATGAAAGCTTAGGAAATCAATTAGAGGCGGCGACCATGATCAAGAGGGATTTCAGCAGCATTTTGGTGTAAGAATGATTTGTTATGAATTAGGTTAGGTCTTAGGGTGTATTTATAGGTGTAGGAGCTATTTAGAGCATTTAGATCAACCGTAGAACTGATCTGAACCATCAAAAACGTCTCAGGCCTGCAAACAGACCTACCCAGCTAACCAGTCGCACCAAGGCCGACTAGGGAGGTCGACCCCCAAGTCGACCCTGTGGTCGACCTAGGCTTTGGGCGGGAATTTTCCCACCCATCCCGCTTCCGGGTATTGAATTCGAATTTCTAAGCTATTTTTGATTCTGAAAATGAGTGAAACTTCTAGAGGTCATAACTCGGTCATACATACTCCGATTTTCGAAAACTCGGACTCGATTCTATGCAGAATTCCGAGACCAACGCAATGGCACAACCCGTTTCCCATGATTCCCATTTTAAAAATTAATTATACCTTGATTTCTTGTTTCAACATGTTATTAAAATTCGGGTTGTTACATGTCTACAGCGGAATAAAAACATAATATACTAAGTGAAGTATGAATAGCAAAATGGGAATGGTAAAGTCCATCTTCAGCTCCATAGCTATCCAGAATGAATCTGCTAAACCTGTATACAAGGCTGCCCGTATGGAAAAGAGGGCATCCGAGATTGCAAAGTGAAACAAACTACGAGTCAGTCATGGTACTGGTATGAGAAATCTTATTTAACCTATCTGATAATAAGGCTAATCGTAAGACCACGCCACTAACGTGGAACGGGTTTACTCCATTGGATTGCCAGTGCATAAATAAAGTAAATCGTCAAACAACGCAATGCTTTTTATAAAAAATGAAACCATTATAAGACTCAAGTCCCATCACACAATGCAATGCAAACCGGAGGATAGAGTTTTACCTTATAATGGTCAAAAATGCTTGATATGATAAAATGAATTTGATATTATTATTAGTGTATATATGTTTTAATAACATTCAATCATAATATCAATCGTAGATGGCATAACAACTATATACTATGCAACACCCCACCTCCGATAGGGTCACTCATAAAGGGAATGCACTAGTTTTGGCAGAGTATTATCTAGGTAAACATACACAGAGATATCACAAGGCAGAATATAAATAAAGCAGCGGTAGAAATTAAAAACCAAATTTCATTACTTTCAAGAAAAGAGTCAAACCTCATATATCCAAAGTACAAATTATTCTATTACATCAAGTTCTAAATAAAGAAGCATAAACTTAAGATAACAAAAGTAAATTATTCCCCAAAGATAGCAGAAGTGCAGCCATAGCATAGCTCAAGACCAAACCGTACATGAGCTGACAGAAAGCAATCTAAATCCAAGCTTAGAGCTAGCGTTTCCTCGTTGAGAACCTGGGGGGGGGGGGGGGGGGGGACGAAAGAAAAAGGGGCGAAAGAAAAAGGGTCAGTCATAAAGACTGGTAAGCCCTAGTGACTTTCAGCATAAAAGCTAGTAAAAGTAACATGACATGTGAAAACTGGAATTAAACATAAGGATGATAACAGGACTGGTATGATTACTAAGACAACAAGATAAGTCAAGTCTAGCATCGCATATTCAAGATTCGCTGCACCAACTGTACTAGCATTCTAACCCATGTCAAGTATTAACCATGAAATGATCCCTTGGCCCAATATCATGAAATGACCCATTACGGGGTCCTACAGTACGATCTGCTAATCGATCGGCTCCCTACAAGTTCTAGCTTGTCATGTGTCTGTGTCATACGACCCAACCACGAAATGTAGTCACCTGTGCTTGGTCCACAATAGGGTGTATCAAGCCCTAGGGTGCCAACCATCGACACGAATCAAGCACGCACAGTGTAAACCTACTGGTGCCCAATGCCTGCATTTTCAACTCCGGACTACGTGCACGACCATAGTCCGCCTGAACCTACAATGGCGCACCAACTTAGCCGTCGTTCTGGTCACTTACAATCAGCCCAATAATCGTGCCCCACCCTGCCTAGTCCCTAGGTATCGTGATACATCTTAGTGGGTTACTGCTGAAAAGGACCGTGTAACTATGGTTTCTAATAGGTTAAGTGTTGTCATTCAAATTCGTGACTTAACCCTATCCAATCATGTATCAAGTTGGTTAAGTGTTGTCTTTCATGTTCATGACTTAACCCTATCATGTAGCATAAATTCATTAATGCACCCCAACCTCTCACATTAGACTAGTTGTTGTGGTCACTGGATTTACCGGGCGGTTCTGGGCAGATTTACACCACAACATTGTCTAATCTTGGGTTTTAGGTGCGACATGACCAACTACCAACATTGGATCCTATTGTTTGCAGTCATTGGATTCGCCGGGCGGTTCCGGGCAGATTTACACTGCAAACTCAACCCAACCTCGAGTTGGCCATTTTCAAGTTCGTTCTAGAGTCATAACCATATTCAAGTCTCATATCAAGTTCGTGACAAATTTCAAGGTAAGTTCCATGTCCATATTCAGATTCAAGTTATAACAATGTTCATGTTCCAAGTTCATGGTAAATTCAGGTTTGCCTAAACTACCCAAATCGTATTCCCATCGCATGTGAATTCGAATTGATACAAACAAATCTAATTAGGGAATAACATAGAAAGAACGGGCATAAGGTGCAAAAGTGATTACAAGTCAAGCATGGTATAACTTGAGATAAATGATTACAACCATACTGGCCTATGGAGTAGTGGTCTCAAATATCAAATCTAGCAAAATAGGGTGATAGTCATGGTAATAGTTGACATAAGATAATAACCCCAAACTTGTGAATAAAAACTAATTCAACATCACAGGCATGAATATTATGGACATTAGGGGTTTTAGATATACAACATATATAAGTCCCAAATCAATTTCATATAAATATTACCACAAGTCAAGATTCAAGATGAATAGATCCAAGGTGAACAAATAGTAGATCCAAAATACTAGATCCAAAATGAACAATGATAGATCCAAGATATACAATGATAGATCCAAGATAATTGTCATACTTAGGTTAAATTTCAATTTACAACATGTCCATATTAAGTTTAAAGTTTAGATCTAAAAGTAACTGGGGCTTACAGATCGTGGTTTGAGAATTAGAAAACAAAGAGGCGATGTTGAATCTCGAGTCTAACAAAAATCTCCTAAACAGTAGTAATCTACACGTAGCCTTGTTGGAGAAGAAGCAATCCCTTTTTCTCCAACTTTTCAACTAGAGTTTTTGCCGCATAAGGTCAGGGAGAATTTGTGTAGAGAGAATAGAGTTAGGGGCTGTTCATATAGGGTCAGGCCAACGAATTTAGGCAGAAATCGAACTAGAAACATTAGAGTGAACTCTGAATCAAAAATGGACTTGGCAACCAGGTCGACACCCAGGTCGACTCTATGGTCGACCTGGTCCTGGGCAGGTCGACATTATGGTCGACCCCCAGGTCGACCTGGTCCTGGGCGGGAAATTTCCCGCTCAGTCCGTTCTGGGGTTTGAATTCGAAATTTGAATTTGAATTCTGAGCTGTTTTTGAACTTGAAATTTCTGAAACTTTGAAGGGTCATAACTTGGTCATACGGACTCCGATTTTCAAAAACTCAGACTCGTTTCCAAACAGAATTTCGAGACGAACGTAATGGCTTAACCCATCGCCCTTGATCCTTATTTTAAAAATTAATTCTATCTTGATTTATGGTTATAACACGTTATTAAAATACGGGTTGTTACATTCTCCCCTCCTTAAAGGATTTCGTCCCCGAAATCTCTAAGTTAGAAAGAATATATCCTACCATCCAATCATCCATCTACTCAAAACATCATCCACAGGCAACCATCTTCTTTAAACGATTTCTAGTGCCATATGAACATATGCAGTAATTGTGTGTATATGTACTTATCTAATGCAAAAGATCAGGAGGTTACTGATTCAGTAAACCTCCTTAGTGCAAAATATGTTTGTGTAATGAGTCCAACATGTATGCAAATTCCTAACATAATTTATAATCTCTACGTGAGTGCATATAACATTCATTCATATGCAACATCCAAGTGATAGCATAACAAGTTCCATCCATGTACAAGTATAAGCACTCATGCATATGCAACATGAAAATGTGACTGAGCCGATCTAGTGCCTAATGTGTGTCATGCATCCACTAGCAATCACTTACAAACACTTGCAACCATTTGCAAACATCAACCATAACATGTTTCAATCACATGTTTACATCCATATGGTTCTACCTATGGTTCTCAAGATAAGATCGAGAAGATAACAAGGCAAACATAGGTAGTAAAAGCATGATATGAAAGGTTTTCAAGTTTATAGGAAAAGAGATCGAGAATGTACCCTCAAAAAAGAAATGGGTAAAGCGCGTGTATCTTCTCTTCGGTTTCCTATGTTGCGTCCTCTTGGGCTTCACTCCACTGTACATTAACTAGCTTGACTTCTCGATCCCTAAGCTTCTTGATCTCCGTTCCTAAGATACTAATCGGAACTCGCCTCATTGTTGCTTCTTTTTCCACTTCTATGTCTTCAAGGATGCTTGGCTCAACCACTTCGGCCGACTCATGTAAGCACTTTCGGAGATGCGAGACGTGAAAGGCATTGTGTACTCCGGTCAGCTTCTCGGGTAAGTCTACCTTATAGGCCATCTGCCCAATCCTCTCAGTGATAGGGAACGGTCCTACGAACTTTGGTGCTAGCTTTCCAACTGCTCCAAAACGAACCACGTTGCGTAAAGGAGAAACTTTTATAAAGACCATATCTCTAACTTCGAACTCTAGGTCTGTCCTTCTCTTGTCCGCATAAAATTTCTGTCTATCTTGGGCCATTTTCATCCGTCTTCGTATCAACTCAATCTTCTCAGAAGTGTCCCTTATCATGTCGGGCCCAAGTATAAGCCTGTCTATCATCTCCCACCAACAAGTTGGCGACTTGCATGGTCTTCCATACAGGGCTTCGAACGGTGCCATTCCGATGCTAGCTTGGTAACTATTATTATATGCAAACTCCACGAGAGGAAGATGGTCTTCCCAAGTACCACCAAAGTGAAGAATGCATAGCCTCAAAAGATCCTCTAGTACCATATTTACCCATTCGGTTTGTCCATCCGTCTATGGGTGATAGGTCGTGCTTAAACTTAGTCGTGTACCCATTGCTTCTTGTAAACTATTCCAAAACTGGCTAGTGGAAATCGGGTCATGATCACTAACTATACTAGAAGGAACCCCGTGCAACCGTACTATCTCTCGAAGGTAAATAGACGCTAGCCATGATGCGGTCCTCTTGCTTTTCACCGGAATGTAGTAAGCACTTTTCGTAAGTCTATCAACTATGACCCATATGCTAGTATTTCCCTTCCTTGACCTAGGCAGTCCATCCACGAAATCCATCGAGATACTCTCCCATTTCCATTGTGGAACCTCCAAATGATGTAATAGCCCACCGTGCTTCTTCGACTCGGCCTTTACTTGTTGGCACACCATGCACTTCAAAACGAACTCTGCCACGTCTTTTTCATTCCAAGCCAAAAGAAAATGTGTTTCATATCCCTATACATCTTATCCCTTCCGGGATGTACGGTTATTGTAACAACCCGGATTTTTACAACATGCCAAGACGAGAATCAAGGCAGAATTTAATGAAAAAAATTCTGAATCAAGGGAAATGGGCTGTGTCATTGCGTTCATCTCGGAAAAATACGCGAAATAGAGTCCGAGTTTTCGAAAATTGGAGTCCATATGACCAAGTTATGGCCCGCCAAAGTTTTCAGAAAATTTCAAGTTCAAAAACAGTTCAAATTTGAATTCAGAATTCAAATTTAGCCAAGCATAACAGGCGGGAAAAATTCCCGCCACCCCATGTCGACTGGGGAGTCGACTTGGGAGTCGACACACCCCAGATGGTGTCGACTGCCCAGTCGACACCCTTGCCGACTTGGGTGGTCGGCTAGTTTGGCCTGGGTGCACCTGACTTGTTCCTCAAGACATGGTTGGAGGCCTATGACGGATTTTGAGGGCTCAGATCTATCGTAGGGTTAATCTAAGGGCCTAAACTACTCCTATCTCTATAAAAACACCCTAGGACCTAACCTAAATCACTAAAAATCAATCCTACAACTAAGTGCTGCCAAAATCTATCTTGATCATGGCCTCCATCTCCAACTCCAGGGCTTATGCATTCAAATCGGGTTCAAATCAAAAGGTGCAAGCTTTCTACACCAAATCGAGGAGGGATCAACGTTGCTACGCAAGTATCATGACTATTCTTCAACAAAGGAGCCACCTTTCTTCGTCAAGATGATGCATGATCCTTCCCTAAGCCTCGCTATGTAAGTTCTAGCTACTTGTAGATTCTAACGGTTGTTCTAGTGTGACATGGAATAAAATGCGATGAAACATAAGTATGCTAGCCTATGTGAACCTAATTTTTTCCCTTTTCTATGATCTATGACCTTGGGCTAAATTTTAGCGACTTAATCATGCCACTCATGTTATGTTTCTTCTAGTTTATCTTGCAAGTTTGAATCTTTATCTATGGAATGTTAGCATGAACCTTTGGGAACCATTTGACTTGTGAAACGTTGGCAAAGACTTGACTTTGGGGCTTATGCATGTAAATGAACCCAAACCCCTTATGTTATCATGCATGTTTGTGGCCAAATTCCCTTATGATAATATGCATGTTTGTGGACAAATTCCCTCATGATACTATGCATGTTTGTGGCCAAATTCCCTTATGATACTATGCATGTTTGTGGCCAAATTCCCTTATGATACTATGCATGTTTGTGGCCAATCCCT
The DNA here is from genome assembly GCA_030737875.1 of Allium sativum. Classification (NCBI taxonomy): domain Eukaryota; kingdom Viridiplantae; phylum Streptophyta; class Magnoliopsida; order Asparagales; family Amaryllidaceae; genus Allium; species Allium sativum. Next base: position 788,071,213 of record CM060918.1, on the reverse strand, counting down.
TTTTGGCATCGTGCATGTTTTGAGGCCAATATGTAGCATAGTACCCTCACTATGTTGACTCGCTTTTATGTGGGTTGGAAACACGATTTGGGGTAGGATAGACGAGTGTGATTGTGACATGATAATTTGACATGGGATTTCATGAAAATATGGCACTCATGATACACCTAAATGTGGACATGACATGTGGGGTAAACATGGGACTTGAAACTGGACACGTATGGGTTGTAAGTGTAATATGACACTAGACCAAACATGAAAGTGGCCAACTCGAGGTTGGTTTGAGTTTGTAGCATAAATCTACCCGGACCCGCCCGGCTTAACTAGTGGCTACAAACAATAGGACCCAATGTGAGTAGTTGGTCATATAGCACTTAAAACCCGAGGTTAGACTAGGTTGTGGTGTAAAGCTACCCGGACCCGTCTGGCTTAACTAGTAACCACAACAAAGTCTAATGTGAGAGGTTGGGGTGCATTAATCTAATTAATGCCACATGGAAAGGTTAAGTAATTTTGACTAATGACACTTAACCGATATGACACGAATGGCTAGGTTAAGTTAAACCGGACTTGATTTCTTAATGACAATTAACCATATAAGACAATTAGGGGATGGGGTTAAGTAATTTACACTTAACTAATCTGACTTGGTAATTAGATGGGGTTAAGTAACTTAGACTTAACTAATGTAAACACGGTAATTAGATGGGGTTAAGTAACTTAGACTTAACTAATCTAAACACGGTAATTAGATGGGGTTAAGTAACTTAGACTTAACTAATCTAAACACGGTAATTAGATGGGGTCAAGTAACTTAGACTTAACTAATCTAAACACGGTAATTAGATGGGGTTGAGTAACCTACACTTAACTAATCTAAACACGGTAATTCAAAGGGGTTAAGTTAAACAATTAACCAATCTAAACTTGGTAATTCAATGAGGTTAAGAAACCAGTACTTAACCAACTTAACATGATAATTTAATGGGGTTAAGTAACTTATACTTAACCAATTATACATGATGATTTGATGAGGTTAAGTTAACCTATACTTAACCAATCCGACTCGATAATCCAATGAGGTTAAGATAATCTATGCTTAACCAATCTAACACGATAGTCTGATAAGGTTAAGATAAATGAATACTTAACAAATTTGACTTGATGATTGAATAGGGCTAAGTCATGAGCTTCTTGGTATACTCAACCAACTTGTAGGGCTAGGTCTTGGACTTGAATACTTAGCCAAATCTTGACATGATTCGTAGGCAGGTTAAGTCATGAACTTAAAAGACAAAACTTAACCCATTAGACAAAACCCTAGTTCAGGGGACTAGGTGGAAGACAGGGATTAACAAGGATAACGGGAAAGGAGACTAAGCGGTAAACCTTAGTTTAGGAAACTAAGTAATAATTCTTAGTCAAGGGATTTGGACTAGTTCACAGATAGATGAGTAACCCGATACGGTAGGTCATCGCTTAAAACACGAGGAGGAGAAAATTATCTGACTTAGATAAAGGCTCCAACGAACTGGGTGACGAAGCGGTAGCTTCTGGGGACGTGAGGGTACTCTTGGTATCCCTCTGTGAGGTGGCAGATGGTCCACGAAACCCGGCCTCACAGAGGTTAAGGTCTGCGGTAGAAGAGCCAAGGGTATGCCTTGGTTGCTATGCGAGCGACCTAAAGACGGGGATGGATTAGCGTGGAGTCGACAATACTTGTTTTTGCCCTGGATAGCACGTAGCCGACTACCTACCATCTTTAGTCAATCGTGTACGAACGGAAAGGCAGAGAACTCACAACAGACCATGTTCTTGCTATCGAGTCATGGGTGAGGTTGGCCAACAGGAAAGTGGGGCATAGTGGGGCCGGGAAGTAGTTCTCATACATGATTTTTCTTGGATTGCCTTTCGGTAGTTGAGGGAGGGGTCACGTGGGACCATAGCCACGGATATAAAAACAGACCTTGATATCTGCATCAGCAGACGACTTAAAGCTCCCGACCGAGTTCCGTATTTCTCGATTTGCCCTGGCACGGAACTCGGATGGCACATTGAGATACATGAGCGTCTAGACATGGAAAACGGTTCACGATACATACGTGGGATAAAGGACGTGGTTGACGAGTGGCATAATCCCTAGTGGCCCTAGGTGGCTTGAACCCAAACCGAGACACGGAAACGTTCATTAGGTAGCATAATCCCTAGTGATCCTAGGTGGCATAAATCCTAAGTGAACACGCGATAGTTCATGGTAAGAAAACATAACCAGATCAGAGGTAGCAGTCCAAAACAACTTCAAGGATAAAATGGTACTACGTTCAGGTGGTATAGATTTACATGGGAAAGCCCGTACGGCCTACAGCAAAGGACTGAACTTATACATGGAAAGAAACATACGAGTTGGGAAAACCAACATATGCTAGGATGACATGGACCATTACATGACATTGGGCAAGGGACATTCATAGTTAACACTAGACACGGGTTGGGATACTAGTACGAGAGGTGCTGAGCAAATATACATGATAAATACCTTGGGATGTTATACATGATAGATACCTTGGGATGTTATACATGATAGATACTGTGGGATGTTATACATGATAGATACCTTGGGATAGTATACTTGATAGAAACCTGACGATGTGATACCTTGATTTATCTTGACACCGTTGTTTATTATGATACCTTAGTTTATCTTGCTACAGTAGCTCATCCAGTTATCTTGGTTTAGCTTATCTATCTTGTCGTCATCCTTATGTTTACTTTCAGTTTATGCATGTCATGTTACCTTTACCTGTTTTTATACTGGAAGTAGATAGGACTTACCAGTCTTTATGACTGACCCCGTTTTGTTTCGCCTCTTTTTCTTCCGTTTCCCTTCCCAAGTTTTCAGGGAGGAAACACTGTTATTTAGTTCGGACTTCCTCTGCTTGAAGGTCATCATGCATGGCTTGGACTTTTCTTGGCTATGGCTACCTTACTGTTTTACTTGGGGAATAATTTATGAAATGGTTTATGCTTCTTTACTATCGCAAGACAGGTTTTGATGTATTATGACATAAAAGGCTTTTGACCTTACTATTTTATAAGTAATGAAATTTGCTTTACTTCCGCTGTTTTATATATGTTCTGTCTTGTAATATTTCTGTGCATGTTTACCTCGATAATGCTTCACCAAACCTAGTGCATTCCCTTTGTGAGTGACCCTAGCGGAGGTGGGGTGTTACATTTGGTATCAGAGCAGAAGGTTACCGGACTGGGCAAAAGTTTTTAAAACCTTCTGAAATCTATTTGAGAAACTGTTTACAAAGAAGCATTTTTCAAGAAAAGTTTTTTTAAAGGCTATTCCCCAAAATCCATCAGCACTATCCTTTGTTTCCTTGATTGAACCTCTTTTCCTTTCTTTCCTCCATCTGTAGTCACGGTAGTTTTAACTGCGACTAATCCTTGTCTAGCTACGTAAGTGTTTTCCCGTGCGATGGAGGAAGTTCTCGAGAGTCCTGTTACCGAAGTTATAAGAAGGGATAATAAGAGCAAGGATAAAGGACACGAGCTTAAGAATAAGCAACTTGTTGGTATGGCTTGATCCACAAAGGAAGATAAGGACAAGATCAGCGAGAGGGCAATTGTATGCTCTCATTTCTAGCATACCTAAGAGGAATGGTACCGTTGCTGTTAAAGGCTTAGCCTTTCTTTTCTATCGTCCTGTCTAGACTTTGTTTTGATCATCGCATCATTTAAGTCTGCCTCGATAGTTAAGTCTCTGCACCTTAGTACAGCATGGTAGAAGATCCCACTTTAGTCCCAAAATCTGGTTGGAGAGTCGGTCCATTTATTCATGACTTGTTTGGATTTGAGAACGTTTATGCCAAGTGTTGAGATTAGAAGCAATGCTTCTATTGTTGAGCTATGGACGGATTCTAGGGATGAAGTGGTTATCCAGTAAGGGATGCCATTCTCGGTTTTGAAAGGAGGGTAGTTAAACTCTTAACTTGCCTTGGTAATACCCTCGAAGTCTTGTATAACTTTTTGGGTTTTGTCAAGGTTAGTTACCTAGAATCTCTTGATGCATTTGTCGGAAATCTCTGATCCAATCGAGTAATGTTCGCCAATAAGACGGATGGTTCATTCCGCTTGAGCATGGGTTATAGGAATCACCCTAGTAAGTGCACGTGGTAACATGGATTGGCATCGGTAAACGAGATCCAGAATTCACTAGTGAATTTTGGAGAGCTTGCATGAGTACGTAGATATGGTTGAGCCAAGTATACTAGGGAAAGAATAAGTGAAAGTGGAACGAGAGGCGACAGTGAAATGAGTTCCAACACATACCTTGGAAATAGGAATCAAGGAGCTACGAAATCAGGAGGTCAAAAGGCGGTCAAGGCACAATGGAATTAAGCTCAAGGAAATGCGGCTTAGACGCGCGCATCATGTCTCTTTTTAAGAGTACATCTTTGATCCTTAGTCCACCTGTAGAGCTTGCTTGCACGCTATCGCTTGGTGGATATCCTCTCGGTCCTGTTTCTGTTACAAACCCCGTAAGGAGTTTGTCTTGTTTATCTCCTCGATCTTATCTTGGGAACCTTAGATAGAACTCTATGGACGTAAACATGTATTTAAAACACGTTATGATTGATATGGTTGCAAATGGTTGCTCATGGATGCGCAAATACACATTAGATACTAGATTGACGCGGTCACGTTTCATGTTGCATATGCACGAGTATTTATACTTGTTTATGGATGAAATTGAAAGTGTTGTCATGTGGATGTTGCATGTGGATGAATGGTTGTGCACACAAATAGTGTTTATATGACTAGGACTACTTGCATACATGTTGGACTCATGGCACTAAACATATTTTGCATTAGAAAGATCATTCTGGCCTGATCATTAGCATTAGCTAAGGAACATATACACACACTTTCTGCATGTGTTCATAAAGCATTAGGAGTCTTTTAAGGACCATGGTTGCCTATGGATGATGTTTTGAGTAGATGGATGATGGATGGTAGGATACGTTCTTCCTAACTTGGAGATTTCGGGGACGAAATCCTTTAAGTTGGGGAGAATGTAACAACCCAGATTTTTACAACATGCTAAGACGCGAATCAAGGCAGAATTTAATGAAAAAAATTCTGAATCAAGGGAAATGAGCTGTGCCGTTGCGTTCGTCTCGGAAAAATACGCGAAATAGAGTCTGAGTTTTCGAAAATCGGAGTCTGTATGACCAAGTTATGGCCCGTCAAAGTTTTCAGAAAATTTCAAGTTTAAAAACAGTTCAAATTTGAATTCAGAATTCAAATTCAGCCAAGCAGAACAGGCGGGAAAAATTCCCTCCACCCCAAGTCGACTGGGGAGTCGACTTGGGAGTCGACACACCCCAGGTGGTGTCGACTGCCCAGTCGACACCCCTGTCGACTTGGGTGGTCGGCCAGTTTGGCCTGGGTGCACCTGACTTGTTCCTCAAGACATGTTTGGAGGCCTATGACGGATTTTGAGGGCTCAGATCTATCCTAGGGTTAATCTAAGGGCCTAAACTACTCCTAATCTCTATAAAAACACCCTAGGACCTAACCTAAATCACTAAAAATCAACCTACAACTAAGTGCTGCCAAAATCTATCTTGATCATGGCCTCCATCTCCAACTCCAAGGGCTTATGCATTCAAATCGGGTTCAAATCAAAAGGTGCAAGCTTTCTACACCAAATCGAGGAGGGATCAACGTTGCTACGCAAGTTTCATGATGATTCTTCAACAAAGGAGCCACCTTTCTTCGTCAAGACGATGCATGATCCTTCCCTAAGCCTCGCTATGTAAGTTCTCGCTACTTGTAGATTCTAACGGTGGTTCTAATGTGACATGGAATAAAATGCGATGAAACATAAGTATGCTAGCCTATGTGAACCTAATTTTGCCCCTTTTCTATGATCTATGACCTTGGACTAAGTTTTATCGACTTAATCATGCCACTCATGTTATGTTTCTCCTAGTTTATCTTGCAAGTTTGAATCTTTATCTATGGAATGTTAGCATGAACCTTTGGGAACCATTTGACTTGTGAAACAATGGCAAAGACTTGACTTTGGGGCTTATGCATGTAAATGAACCCAAACCCCTTATGTTATCATGCATGTTTGTGGCCAAATTCCCTCATGATACTATGCATGTTTATGGCCAAATTCCCTCATGATACTATGCATGTTTGTGGCCAAATTCCCTTATGATACTATGCATGTTTGTGGCCAATCCCTTTTTGGCATCGTGCATGTTTTGAGGCTAATATGTAGCATAGTACCCTTACTATGTTGACTCGCTTTTACGTGGGTTGGAAACATGATTTGGGGTAGGATAGACGAGCGTGATTGTGACATGATAATTTGACATGGGATTTCATGAAAATATGGCACTCATGATACACCTAAATGTGGACATGACATGTGGGGTAAACATGGGACTTGAAAGTAGACACGTATGGGTTGTAAGTGTAATATGACACTAGACCAAACATGAAAGTGGCTAACTCGAGGTTGGGTTGAGTTTGTAGCATAAATCTACCCGGACCCGCCCGGCTTAACTAGTGGCTACAAACAATAGGACCCAATGTGAGTAGTTGGTCATATAGCACTTAAAACCCGAGGTTAGACTAGGTTGTGGTGTAAAGCTACCCGGACCCGCCCGGCTTAACTAGTAACCACAACAAAGTCTAATGTGAGTGGTTGGGGTGCATTAATCTAATTAATGCCACATGAAAAGTTTAAGTAATTTTGACTAATGACACTTAACCGATATGACACGAATGGGTAGGTTAAGTTAAACCGGACTTGATTTCTTAATGACACTTAACCATATAAGACAATTAGGGGACGGGGTTAAGTAATTTACACTTAACTAATCCGACTTGGTAATTAGATGGGGTTAAGTAACTTAGACTTAACTAATCTAAACACGGTAATTAGATGGGGTTAAGTAACTTAGACTTAACTAATCTAAACACGGTAATTAGATGGGGTTAAGTAACTTAGACTTAACTAATCTAAACACGGTAATTAGATAGGGTTAAGTAACTTAGACTTAACTAATCTAAACACGGTAATTAGATGGGGTTGAGTAACCTACACTAAACTAATCTAAACACGGTAATTCGATGGGGTTAAGTTAAACACTTAACCAATCTAAACTTGGTAATTCAATGAGGTTAAGTAACCAGTACTTAATCAACTTAACATGATAATTTAATGGGGTTAAGTAACTTATACTTAACCAATTATACATGATGATTTGATGAGGTTAAGTTAACCTATACTTAACCAATCCGACTCGATAATCCAATGAGGTTAAGATAATCTATGCTTAACCAATCTAACACGATAATCTGATAGGGTTAAGATAAACGAATACTTAACCAATTTGACTTGATGATTGAATAGGGCTAAGTCATGAGCTTCTTGGTATACTCAACCAACTTGTAGGGCTAGGTCTTGGACTTGAATACTTAGCCAAATCTTGACATGATTCGTAGGCAGGTTAAGTCATGAACTTAAATGACAAAACTTAACCCATTAGACAAAACCCTAGTTCAGGGGACTAGGTGGAAGACAGGGATTAACAAGGATAACGGGAAAGGAGACTAAGTGGTAAACCTAGTTTAGGAAACTAAGTAATAATTCTTAGTCAAGGGATTTGGACCAGTTCACATATAGATGAGTAACCCGATACGGTAGGTCATCGCTTAAAACACGAGAAGGAGCAAATTATCTGACTTAGATAAAGGCTCCAACGAACTGGGTGACGAAGCAGTAGCTTCTGGGGACATGAGGGTACTCTTGGTATCCCTCTGTGAGGTGGCAGATGGTCCATGAAACCCGGCCTCACAGAGGTTAAGGTCTGCGGTAGAAGAGCCAAGGGTATGCCTTGGTTGCTATGCGAGCGACCTAAAGACGGGGATGGATTAGCGTGGAGTCGACGATACTTGTTTTTGCCCTGGATAGCACGTCGCCGACTACCTACCATCTTTAGTCAATCGTGTATGAACGGAAAGGCAGAGAACTCCCAACAGACCATGTTCTTGCTATCGAGTCATGGGTGAGGTTGGCCAATAGGAAAGTGGGGGCATAGTGGGGCCGGGAAGTAGTTCTCATACATGATTTTTCTTGGATTGCCTTTCGGTAGTTGAGGGAGGGGTCACGTGGGACCATAGCCACGGATACAAAAACAGACCTTGATATCTGCATCAGCAGACGACTTAAAGCTCCCGTCCGAGTTCCGTATTTCTCGATTTGCCCTGGCACGGAACTCGGATGGCACATTGAGATACATGTGCGTCTAGACATGGAAAACGGTTCACGATACATACGTGGGATAAAGGACGTGGTTGACGGGTGGCATAATCCCTAGTGGCCCTAGGTGGCTTGAACCCAAACCGAGACACGGAAACGTTCATTAGGTAGCATAATCCCTAGTGGTCCTAGGTGGCATAAATCCTAAGTGAACACGCGATAGTTCATGGTAAGAAAACATAACCAGATCAGAGGTAGCAGTCCAAAACAACTTCAAGGATAAAATGGTACTACGTTCAGGTGGTATAGATTTACATGGGAAAGCCCGTACGGCCTACAGCAAAGGACTGAACTTATACATGGAAAGAAACATACGAGTTGGGAAAACCTACATATGCTAGGATGACATGGACCATTACATGACATTGGGCAAGTGACATTCATAGTTAACACATGACGCGGGTTGGGATACTAGTACGAGAGGTGCAGAGCAAATATACATGATAAATACCTTGGGATGTTATACATGATAGATACCTTGGGATGTTATACATGATAGATACTGTGGGATGTTATACATGATAGATACCTTGGGATAGTATACTTGATAGAAACCTGACGATGTGATACCTTGATTTATCTTGACACCGTAGTTTATTATGATACCTTAGTTTATCTTGCTACAGTAGCTCATCCGGTTATCTTGGTTTAGCTTATCTATCTTGTCGTCACCCTAATGTTTACTTTCAGTTTATGCATGTCATGTTACCTTTACCTGTTTTTATACTGGAAGTAGATAGGACTTACCAGTCTTTATGACTGACCCCGTTTTGTTTCGCCTCTTTGTCTTCTGTTTCCCCCCCCCCCCCAGGTTTTCAGGGAGGAAACACTGTTATTTAGTTCGGACTTCCTCTGCTTGAAGGTCATCATGCATGGCTTGGACTTTTCTTGGCTATGGCTACCTTACTGTTTTACTTGGGGAATAATTTATGAAATGGTTTATGCTTCTTTACTATCGCAAGACAGGTTTTGATGTATTCTGATGCAAAAGGCTTTTGACCTTACTATTTTATAAGGTAATGAAATTTGCTTTACTTCCGCTGTTTTATATATGTTCTGTCTTGTAATATTTTTGTGCCTGTTTACCTCGATAATGCTTCACCAAACCTAGTGCATTCCCTTTGTGAGTGACCATAGCGGAGGTGGGGTGTTACAGTTATCTTCGAGTGATGCGCCTCCTCGAGGACTTTCCTTACTAAGTCTCCCACTTATGGGACACATAGCCTTCCATCACGCCTTAGCCATCCCTTGTCATCTATGGCATACCTACAGAGGTGACTTGACGTCTCACCACTAATCAGCTTGTCCATGATTTCGACTATATGTGGGTCTTCCTTCTGTGAAGTCCCTACTTGATCTAGAAGTGTAAGTCTTAACTCAAGAAATGCTAACGTAACAGTCAATGACTCAACAGCAAGTGTAAAATCAAAGGTTGCTATAAACTCTAAATTTTTCCTTTCAACAAACAAGGGGCTCAAGGTCAACCTTTTCCTACTTAGCGCATCCGCCACCACATTACCCTTGCCAGTGGTATAAGCTATATCGAAGTCATATGATGCCAAGAAATCCATCCACCGCTGTTGTCTCAGATTCAAATCTTTCTGTGAGAAGAGGTACTTAAGAGATTTGTGGTCGGTATACAGCTCGAACCTCTCCCCTAGAAGATAATGGCGCCAAGATTTAAGTGCAAAAACGATCTCCGCTAACTCCAAGTCATGTGTGGGATAGTTCTTCTCATGAACTTTAAGTTGTCTACCTCCATAGAATATCCCCTTCTTGCATTAGGATAACGCCTAATCCTGTGCAACACGCATCTGTGTGTACCGTAAACATCTTACTTTCGTTGGGTAATGCCAAAACTGAGCTGTGGTGAGGGCTCTCTTGAGTCTCTGAAAAGCAATCTCACATTCTATGTCCCATGCAAACGCTAGTTTTTCTTCGTTAACCTGGTAAGAGGGGCTGAAATCTTAGCAAAGTCCTTAATGAACTTCCTATAATAGCCTGCCAAACCGAGAAAGCTTCTCACCTCCGTTGCGTTCTTAGGAATTTTCCAGTCTTGCACCGCAACTACCTTTGTGGGGTCCACGGCTATGCCTTGCTTAGAAACTACATGTCCAAGAAATCGAACTTCCTTCCTCCAAAAATGGCATTTGGAGAACTTAGCCTTTAACTAGTGTGCTCTAAGCGTATCCATGACTTCCTTGAGATGTCTAGCATGCTCTTCTTCATCCTTTGAGAAGATCAAAATATCGTCCACGAAAACCACTACAAACTTGTTAAGGAACTCCCGAAACACCCTACTAATCAAATCTACAAAGTACGCGGGTGCATTCGTTAATCCGAACGGCATGACGAGCCGTTAGAAGAATCCATCTGGAGTCCTGAACGTAGTTTTGTCAATGCTATCCTCGGCCACTCTAAGCTGATGGAATCCTGTGGCTAGATCGAGTTGAGAGAAATCAGATGCTCCCACAAGCTGGTCAAACAAATCGTCAATTCTTGGTAGTGGGTGTCTATTTTTCTTAGTTAGCTTGTTTAACTCACGATAATCTACGCACAGACGAAACGAACCATCCGCCTTAGAAGCGAATACCACCGGAGCACCCCATTCAGAAATGCTGCGTCTTATGAAATTTTTCTCAAGCAACTCCGTAACTTGTTTACTGAGCTCTCTTCTTTCTCGCGGGGCTATGTGCCTAACGGGCAATGAAACTGGCTTGGCATTACAACAAGATAAATTCAGAAGTCTATCTCGCGTTTAAGAGGTAACCCCTTCACCTCATCAAAGACATTTGGATATTCTCGGACCACTCTTACAGATTGCAAATTGTCGATGGACGAGTCAAGAGATTCAAGATAACACAACATGACTGGACCCTTAGGGTTACAAGAAATTTCAAGGGTATTACTAAGGCGAGTCATAAGCCTCACTACCCTTCGTTCACAATCAAGAATGGCTCCATAATTGGATAGCCAATCCATACCTAGGATCAAACCGTATCCAATAAATCCGAGAATATAAGCAATACACGTGAATTCTACGCTTAAGATAGAAATCCTCAAATCCACATACATCATAGATAAATGAGTGGAGCCCCCAATTGGATTTGAAAGTATAACGGGATCCTCAACCAGACTAGTACTTAGGTGCAGATTTTTAACAACATTAGAAGAAATAAAAGTATGCGATGCGCCAGAGTCAAATAAGGTTCGAACATGAAATTCAGAAATGTAAACAAGGCTTTCTACGGAAATATTACTACCTTGGTCAAGTGCTGGAGTGGTGTTGAGAGCATGCAACTACCCTCCAGAAGGTCCTTCTCGCTGGGCCTGTCCTTGCCCCTGCCCTTGCTTCTTAGGGAAATCTTTGCTAATGTGTCCCGTATCTCCACAATGAAAGCATTCACCCAACTTTCTCTTCTTCCTTTTACAGTCTTTAGCTAGATGTCCCGTAATACCACAAAAGTTGCACTTCCTTGTCTCACGTGGTTTGTTAGTATTGTTGTTGTTGTTCTTGTTATTCTTGTTGCCTCCCTTCTTGAAGTCAACCTTCTTATTCTGAGTCTCATTAGGCTTAACATCCTTCTTGCTATTCTTGTCTTCCTCATGAAGTAGGGCCATATCCACAAGCTTTCAAAGGTCGCCCCCATGGGTATATGAGTTATGGCCAAACTGTGTAGTGGCTCGTTCAATCCTCGAGCAAAGCGTACAGATTTCTTATTAGCAGTGTTAACCAAGTCCAATCCGAACCTAGCAAACTGATTAAACTTATTCACGTACTCCCTAATGGTCATGTCCCCTTGCTTAAGTGCTATGAACGTCTCCATCTGAAGGTTCTCTTCCGCTGACGATAAGAATTTAAGCCCAAACCTCTCTCTAAAGTCTGCCCAAGTCTCAAGTGGCCTGGTAGCGTTGGTGACTTCCCACCAAAATCCAGCTTCCTCTTTCAACAACCATGCTGCTAACTGAACTTTCCTATGATCCTCCACATCGAAGATAATAAACAAGTCTTCAGTCTCCTTTAGCCAGTTTCGTGCCTTAACGAAGATTTCAGTTCCAATGAAGTTCTTGCCGCCCATTGCTTTAAAGTCTTTGCAAATTTTGGCAAAGGCGATACCAGGAGGAGAAGGAGGAACCGCGGCCACTGGGGGAAGAGGAGGAGGGATGTCTGCCGGGCCCGCGCCGTTGGCCCTAGCTTCTAAGTACCTTCGGAACCATCCAGGTATGGGTACTCCCTTAGGAAGGTTAAGATCAGACATGCTGAAAAACGAAAAAGAAAAAGATTCAAACGAGGAAACAAAGGAAAGTGCTAATGGCATTTGGGGAATAGCCCTTTTTATACATAAAACTTTTATTGAAAAAAAATGCTTCTTTATAAACGGTTTTGGAAAATAGTTTTAGAAGGTTTTTTTTAAAAAAAAAACTTTTGCCCCGTCTGGTAACCTTCTGCTCTGATACCAAATGTAACCCCCCACCTCTGCTAGGGTCTCTCACAAAGGGAATGCACTTGTTTTGGCGGAGTATTATCTAGGTAAACTGTAATGACCCGCATTGGTAGGGGTATTATAATTAATTAATTTAATTATATATATAGTGATGTAGGGAATTAAATCGTCGTTTAATTAAATAAAGTGGAATATTTAATTAATTTAAATAATATAATAATATATTTAATTCAGAAATAATCAAAAATATTGGATATCACAATAGCCTGTGGACGGGGTCATCCCCTAGTATTTAATTTAGCTTAGAGTTGAATTATATTAACGAATATATTCAATCGACGTCAGTTTGAACGTATAATTATAATATAATTAAAATAGAGCACGTAACGACGCGGCAGCTCGCTATTTGGCGATTTAGACTTCAAATGGATATACAGGGTTCGTTTTAAATCGGATTTCTATGAAACAAGAAACGTGTGGAGCTGGTGGAGTATATCATTCTAGTGGAAGAGAAAAATCGGGATTTCGTCGTGTAGATTTTGAGTTACGTCCAAATCAAATTATCAGAAATGCAGCGCCCTGACCATAACTATTTAATTATATTTTTTTTTATAAGGGTTTTAATAGAAATCGAACATCGATATAACTCTGACGATCTAATATCGAGTTGTAAACATATATAGGATTTTATCTGGGCTGTATGGTATTCTGCTCTGAATATACAAGAATATTTAATTATATTTAAATATATTTATATATTTAAATAGGCTATTTAGAGCATTAAAAATAGCCACTTTTGCATACGAAGTTGGAATTCGACGAAACCAGTTTTGTTGGATCCGCAATGTCAAATAGTTGTTAGATTCCAAGTTTCGTGATTTTTAGAGTCAGTGTGTGACCGTAGGGATTTTTAGAGTGAGAAACAGTCAATATTTTGATAGTTAAAAATACGCTGTGTGAGCATACGGAGTCGGAATTCGACGAAACTAGTTTCGTTGGGACCGTAATGTTGAGCTGTAGCTACATGTCCAGTTTGGTGATTTTTGGGTATTGTATGTGGTCGCAGGGATTTTTAAGAACCATAGACGAATATTAAATCAAGAGAATAAAGGAAAATAAATATCCTAATAAATGAATGGACCAAACAAAGGCCACGCATCCCTCCCTTACAACCACACAAAACTAATCGTGAGCTTATATAATCGTTTCTTAGTCGCCACTTTATTTTGGTTCCAGAAAAAAATAAAATCCCTCTTCTAAATTCCGTATAAAATCAAATCAAACCCCGTAAATGCCTAAACACAAATATTTGAATTCGCTGGAGGATTCTCTTCAAGTATGCGTTAGATTTGTGGCTTTCGATGCAGTTGTTGTCGCACCGTATACGAACTGCGTGGGTTACAGTAGAAGTAGGGTTGGGAAATACTCATGATTTAACGGGTTTGGTTTAGTTTCGATCTCGAATTCGGAATAAGGAGGAGAATCCGCACCTGTGTGAGGAGATTGGTGGATTTCGGTTGAAAATGTTGTCGATGTCTATAAGGGGGATGGTCAGGACGGATTTCGCTGGGGGGTAGCGGATGTAAGGTGATGGTGGTGGGCAAGTGGAGTTCGAGGCAAGAAAGTTGTTGGTGCAATCGGTTCGGCGAATGAGGGGTTGGAGCTCGGTGTCATAATAAATGGTGCACGTAGGGGATGGGTTTGTGCAAAGTCTGGAGCGTGTTTGTGTTGGAGAAGAAGCATTCGCGGTTCGGGTTGAAATGGGCAAGTGGGCCGGCAGTTTAAAGGGGTAAAGGCCCAACTTAAATTAGCTTAGTTTTTAATTTAAAATGTATTGAACTTGTGAAAATCATATCTCCTACATACGTTATCAGATTGACGAACCGTAAGTTGCGTTGGGACCGTATAGACGAGAGCTACACAATGAAGCTGACTGGAAGTGGATTGGGGCTCGTATGAATTTATGGAAATAAATTGTTTGATTCAAATCAAATAACAGTTTATCGTTCTTTAATGATGAACTGCAAATGTGAGTAAAACTCACCAACTCTATACAGTTCTATTTTTACAACGTATTCTTAGGACAGTTAATTATTGTCTGTTTGACTGTGTGTTGGCTGTTTGATTGAACTGCTAGTCAGTTAATAGAAATTATATATATATATATCTGTGTATATATATAAACTGTTAAGTGTTTATATGTGATTCTGTTATCAGAATAACTCATATCAAAGTATAATCGATGTTGTTACATTGTCTAACATCTGTGGGTGCAGGGAAACAGGTTGGAGGAATCCAACTGGATTCCTCAATAGATATTTTACTGTGATTTATATATTGTGACATATAATGTGATGAATATAATCTGTGTGATTATGTGTGGTGGGACGATATTCATTGTTGTTATATGGTGTGTTAAATACCATAAGAAATACCAGAATGTAGAAAGAGAAATTTCATAGCATTTATTTGAAATTAAATTATTTATATAAAATCACTGGATTTTATATATAATAGAAAAGGGTTTTTAATATAAAAGGAATTATATTTGAAATAAAAATATAAAGGGGTTATATTTGTAAATCAAATATAAGAGAATTTATTTGTTAAACAAATAGGAAGGAATATATTTGAAAGAGTAAAGGACATATTTATTTGTTAGAATAAATAGAATTAAAAGGACATATTTATTTGTTAAATAAATAGAATTAAAAGGAATATTTATTTTAATAAATAGAATTAAACCAAATGAGATATTTATTTGTTAATTAGTCGGGTTAAACGAAGTAAATTAGTTAAGTTAAACTAAGTGATTTGGTTGAATTAATCAAAGTGGATGGGTTGAGTTAATCAAAGTGGATGGGTAGAGTTAATCCAGTAGGGTCAGTCCACTAGAGTAAAAGGGAAAAGAGTTAATCGAATATAGTTTATATTCGAAGGAGTTAATCGTAGTAAGTAAATCCAAAGGAGTTAGTCGTAGTAAGTAAATTCCAAAAGGGTTAGTCGAAGTAAATCAAAAGGGTTAGTCGAAGTAAATAATCCAAAGGAGTTAGTCGTAGTAAGTAAATCCAAAGGATTTAGTCGTAGTAATTCCAAAGGAGTTAGTCGTAGTAATTCCAAAGGGTTTGTCGAAGTAAATCCAAAGGAGTTAGTCGAAGTTAATCCAAAGGAGTTAGTCGATTATAGTTTATTCGAATAGAGTTAGAGGAGTATCGAATATAGTTTATTCGACAGGAATTAAGTGAATAGAGTTAATCAAATATAGTAAATCGATTAGAGTTAAATAGAGTTAATCCAATAGGGTCAGTCCACTAGAGTTAATCGAATATAGTTATTCGAAAAGAAGGGTTAAGTAAGTAAGTTAGTTAAAGGAATATAAAGTGAACTTTACCTATTTCAAGGTTAGACGTGTTGTTCAGTTAAGGTCTGAGAGGTAGTTCTACCCCAACTTGACTGGCTTCGTTTTTAACTAAGAAATGGGTATGGTTCGGTAGTAAAGGAAGGTTAAGTGAATATAGTTAATAAAGGAAATGGTTTGAGTTGGCATCGCGATGGTTTGTTTAAACACCTGTCTAAGTCCAACGTAGGAGTTTTGGAAATGTTTCCCAAACAAAAAATCAGAAATGTTTTCTTATTTAGAAAACAAGTAAATGGAAATGTTTTCCATTGTTAATAACGTATATTTCTAAATCTAGAAAATAGCAAAAGTTAAATATAGGGAAACAGGAGATGTAAAATGACCCAAGAGATTAATGTTGAAATGATGTTTGTTCGATATTATTTCCATTTGGAAATAATATCGTTGTTTGCACACTTGTTTTTCTTTAATATTTAAATCACAGACTATCGAAGTTTTGACCATTTTAACGTTGTTAATATGGAGAGACCAATTGGATTATTATCCAAAGAACCACTCTGTATTGGCATAAGCGTTGCGAATCATATATGCCAAAGGCAATTGAAGACGGAGTAAAATGCAAGGGCTGTTGTATAAGTCTTAGATAACAGTGACTAAGATGGATATACTGAATAGTGCCTTCGGTTTGTCCAGTCCCAGGATAACTTGTATGGACGAAGACGAAGGCCTGACAGAGTATATCCAATGGATCGCGTAAGTTAATCTGTTCAAACGTATTCACGTTTGGTGGCGGAGGAATTCGTTTCTCTAAGCTGTATACCCGTGTTACTTTTGGATAAATCAATTTGTGATTTGGCGGGTATGACGATGTGACATTCGAAGTGAATGAGGATGACTTGTATGAATGAATGTTTGACAGAGTATTTCCAGAAAGGTCACGTACATTGATTTCTTCAACCGTACCAAGAGTGGAAGCGGAGAAGGAAACTTCTTTAGCTAACACGTAATGTACTGTTGTAGATGTCAATTAGTGATTTTTGATGGATCTAACAATGTGGCATTCGAAGTGAATCTGATGTGATGATAAAGCATAGCTTCTAGCCTCATCAACCAGTAAATGACAGAAATCGGGCAGGCAGCATGGCTAAGTCGGTCGCACCGAAGTAGGGTGTATAATCACCTATCTAGAGAATATTCATTTGCTTCTTAAATCTATCAATGCTGTCCCATATATATACAGGAACGGTTGCTGATCCCAACCGTTGGTGATGTACATTCGATACACTCAAGCGAAATGAGTGGTCGGTCATGTGTGGCTGAGTTACAAGATGTTCTTGTTGAACTCTAGTGTATCGTTCCTAGAGTACACTGATCGGAAGGTGGTTCCATACCTTGTCATAGTTGGAAATCCAATTACCCAATACGTGCTTGCGATTTTGATTGTATACTATATATGTAGAACGTGAGATGAAAGCGTTTCTGCTAGTTGATATCTATTTGTACATAGACATTGTTATAATATCAAAAGGTTTTTGATATAAAGATATTTTGGATTCTCATAAGGGAAAAACCCGTTACGTTCTGCGGCGTGGTCTTATGAGATATCGTTTACTTGTTCATATACCTGTTTAAACTGTTTTACTCATACCAGTCCCATGACTGACCCGGAGTTTACTTTGTTGTTTTCCCTAAACTCTTGGGTGCCTAATTTGTACGGGCAGTCAAGTAGTCAGGAATTTGCAGATATACTTGGAGAGCTTGGAGCAGGAGGCTTCAAGATCATATAGCTATAGTTATTTCCGTTGTGTTGTAAGTGCTGTACTCTGATAAGCGCTATTGTATACATAACTGTTATATTTCAAAGTTATGTTATCTAAAATATGTTATTCGTTCCGCTGTGAGGTTCGTGTTACTCTGATGTTGTGTTCTTTTTCTTCTTCTATTCTAAGTTTCTATCTTATCTATTCTCACCCTCTAATTTCTTTCATTAATAACCGGGATTTTTCGATGTTTTGGTTATCGACATCGTGTTTATGTCGATAACCAAAGCCGCTCAAAATCCGGGTCGTTACAGTTGGTATCAGAGCTTAAGTTAAGAATTACTTGGCTCTGTGGCGTGACTCGGTAGAGATAGGGTTAGTAATACCCTAAATTGAGTTTGAGTGTATATATACGAGTGCGTATTTGTATTTAATATAAAAATGGTTTTATATTGTGGAGATTCATTGGCTGAGTTGTTTATGAATTCTGGTCGATCAGTTTGATCCACTGTATCGGTAGGAGTAAATAAATACTTGAATATGATGGACCGACACAATATAGATATGTAATATATTATCATATATTAGATATATTGGTTGTAATTATAATCGAATGAGATTATGAAGTGAAATGGTTATATATAACCAATCAGAATCAAATAAGTAAAGTATATGAAATAAGATGAATTAAATATGAATTTAAATCAGATTTGGAATTAAAATAAGGAAATTTTAAGTTCCTGGGAGATTTTGAGATGTTTTCAAAATGGATGTATTTAGTAAGGGTTTTTGAAATGATATAGTATTGAAATCACTTGGGTCGCTGGAAAATAATTCCGATGATGACTGCGCAGTATCATCGGTGTGATTTTCGAGTTTCTAAGTGGTGGATTACTACCAAGATTTTGATTTGAATTGTTTTGAGAAAACAAGTTGTTTAGAAATTCAAAGGTTTTGAATTGGCAGTATGATTTCAAATTGATTTGAAATAAACCCAGGATTTGAAATTCGGGAATTTAAAATTTAACTTATGAAGTTAAATGGACTAAAATAGTGAAAGTGAATAAATAAATTGAAATTTAACTTCGACAAAGTTAAATATAATCTGGAATGGAATTTGTGTTGAGGAGTTAAGTAATTGGAATCTGAAATTGGGATTTGAATGGAATTCGACTTAAGTATAAGCGAATGATTTGGTTAAGAACAAACTGACAGGAGTTTGATTGGATTAGTATTGGCATATATAGAATTGGTAACAGATGCAAAGGATATATTGATATGCCCGACAAAAGGTACAAGTTTGTATTTCATATGAGTTTGGTGATTTATGAGCCGACTTGGCAAGCCGCTTAGCTGTTTGATTTTCTTTTGGGTTGGTGATGGCCCAAAGAGGCAAGTTGGAGTTTGAGATATTGACCAGTACAAAGGAGGTGCTGGCGAAATTTTTCGAAAAGTTAAGGAGTTAGAAAATTTTCAGGATTTTTGGAAATTTTCATTGATAAGAATTAAATAAATAGTTAATTGAAATTAAATTAGGTTCAGTTGGAAACTGAAGTTAAGAAGTGAACAAATGAGTTCTAACCAGTTAGTAGGGTCGTTCTCTACCTTAGCAATTTCGAGGACGAAATTATTTTAAGTGGGGAAGAATGTAATGACCCGCATTGGTAGGGGTATTATAATTAATTAATTTAATTATATATATAGTGATGTAGGGAATTAAATCGTCGTTTAATTAAATAAAGTGGAATATTTAATTAATTTAAATAATATAATAATATATTTAATTCAGAAATAATCAATAATATTGGATATCACAATAGTCTGTGGACGGGGTCATACCCTAGTATTTAATTCAGCTTAGAGTTGAATTATATTGACGAATATATTCAATCGACGTCAGTTTGAACGTATAATTATAATATAAATAAAATAGAGCGCGTAACGACGCGGCAGTTCGCTATTTGGCGATTTAGACTTCAACTGGATATACAGGGTTCGTTTTAAATCGGATTTCTGTGAAACAAGAAACGTGTGGAGCTGGTGGAGTATATCATTCTAGTGGAAGAGAAAAATCGGGATTTCGTCGTGTAGATTTTGAGTTATGTCCAAATCAAATTATCAGAAATGCAGCGCCCTGACCATAACTATTTAATTATATTTTTTTTATAAGGGTTTTAATAGAAATCGAACATCGATATAACTCTGACGATCTAATATCGAGTTGTAAACATATATAGGATTTTATCTGAGCTGTATGGTATTCTGCTGTGAATATACAAGAATATTTAATTATAAATATTTAATTTAATTATATTTAAATATATTTATATATTTAAATAGGCTATTTAGAGCGTTAAAAATAGCCACTTTTGCATACGAAGTCGGAATTCGACGAAACCCGTTTTGTTGGATCCGCAATGTCAAATAGTTGTTAGATTCCAAGTTTCGTGATTTTTAGAGTCAGTGTGTGACCGTAGGGATTTTTAGAGTGAGAAACAGTCAATATTTTGATAGTTAAAAATACGCTGTGTGAGCATACGGAGTCGGAATTCGATGAAACTAGTTTCGTTAGGACCGTAATGTCGAGCTGTAGCTACATGTCCAGTTTGGTGATTTTTGGGTATTGTATGTGGTCGCAGGGATTTTTTAGAACCATAGACGAATATTAAATCAAGAGAATAAAGGAAAATAAATATCCTAATAAATGAATGGACCAAACAAAGGCCACGCACCCCTCCCTTACAACCACACAAAACAAATCGTGAGCTTATATAATCGTTTCTTAGTCGCCACTTTATTTTGGTTCCAGAAAAAAATAAAATCCCTCTTCTAAATTCCGTATAAAATCAAATCAAACCCCGTAAATGTCTAAACACAAATATTTGAATTTGCTGGAGGATTCTCATCAAGTATGTGTTAGATTTGTGGCTTTCGATGTAGTTGTTGTCGCACCGTATACGAACTGCGTGGGTTACAGTAGAAGTAGGGTTGGGAAATACTCATGATTTAACGGGTTTGGTTTAGTTTCGATCTCAGATTCGGAATAAGGAGGAGAATCCGCACCTGTGTGAGGAGATTGGTGGATTTCGGTTGAAAATGTTGTCTATGTCTATAAGGGGGATGGTCAGGACGGATTTCGCTGGGGGGTAGCGAATGTAAGGTGATGGTGGTGGGAAAGTGGAGTTCGAGGCGAGAAAGTCGTTGGTGCAATCGGTTTGGCGAATGAGGGGGTGGAGCTCGGTGTCATAATAAACGGTGCACGCAGGGATGGGTTTGTGCAAAGTCTGGAGCGTGTTTGTGTTGGAGAAGAAGCATTCGCGGGTCGGGTTGAAATGGGCAAGTGGGCCGGCAGTTTAAAGGGGGTAAAGGCCCAACTTAAATTAGCTTAGTTTTTAATTTAAAATGTATTGAACTTGTGAAAATCATATCTCCTACATACGTAATCAGATTGACGAACCATAAGTTGCGTTGGGACCGTATGGACGAGAGCTGCATAATGAAGCTGACTGGAAGTGGATTGGGGCTTGTATGAATTTATGGTGAAATAAATTGTTTGAATCAAATCAATTAACAGTTTATCGTTCTTTAACGATGAACTGCAAATGTGAGTAAAACTCACCAACTCTATACAGTTCTATTTTTACAACGTATTCTTAGGACTGTTAATTATTGTCCGTTTGACTGTGTGTTGGCTGTTTGATTGAACTAGTCAGTTAATAGAAATTATATATATATATATATATGTGTGTGTGTATATATATAAACTGTTAAGTGTTTTGTAACACCCCACCTCCGCTAGGGTCACTCGCAAAGGAATGCACTAGCTTTAGAGGAGTATTATTGGTAAACATGTACAGAAATATTACAAGACAGAACATATAAAACAGCGGAAGTAAAACCAACTTTCATATCATTAATAAATAAGGTCTAAAGCCTTTTACATCAGAGAGTTTCTCACATGAAAACCTGTCTTGCAATAGTAAAGAAGCATAAAAAAACCTTTTCATAAACTATTCCCCAAGTGAAACGGTAAAGTAGCCATAGCCAAAAAAAGTCCAAGCCATACATGATGACCTTCAACAGAAGAAGTCCGAACTAACAATAGCATTTCCTCCCTGTAACCTGGGGGGAGAAACGGAAGACAAAGAGGCGGAAGAAAACGGGGTCAGTCATAAAGACTGGTAAGTCCTATCTACTTCCAGTATAAAAACAGTTAAGGTAACATGACATGCATAAACTGAAAGTAAACATAAGGATGACTACAAGATAGATAAACTAAACCAGGGTAACAGGCTGAACTACTGTAGCAAGGTAAACTAAGATATCATGATAAACTACGGTGTCATGATAAATCAGGTATCACATCGTCAGGTTTCTATCAAGTATACTATCCCAAGGTATCTACCCTGTATAACATCCCCCGGTATCTATCATGTATATTTCTCCTGGTTCTAACATGTATATTTTCTCTGCACCTCTCGTACTAGTATCCCAACCTGCGTCATGTGTTAACTGTGGATGTCCCTTGGTCCATGTCAACCTAATATATAGTATAAGTAGGTTTTTCCCACTCGTATGCTTCTTTCCATGTATAAGTTCAGTCCTTTGCCGTAGGCCATACGGGCTTTCCCATGCAAACGTTTTATCCTTGAAGTTATTTTGGACTGCAACCCTTGATCTAGTTATGTTTCCTTACCATGAACTATCGCGCGTTCACTTAGGATTTATGCCACCTAGGCCCACTAGGGATTATGCTACCTAATGAACGTTTCTGTGTCTCGGTTTGGGTTTTGGCCACCTAGGACCACTAGGAATTATGCCACCCGTCAACCGCGCCCTTCATCCCACGTATGTATCGTGAATCGTTTTCCATGTCTAGACGCACATGTTCCTCAATGTGCCATCCGAGTTCCGTGCCAGGGCAAACCAAGAAATACGGAACTCGGTCGGGAGCTTTAAGTCGTCTGCTGATGCAGATATCAAGGTCTGTTTTTGTACCCGTGGCTATGGTCCCACGTGACCCCTCCCTCAACTACTGAAAGGCAACCCACGAAAAATCATGTATGAGAACTACACTAGGCCCATTGATGCCCATTTCCTGATAGCCAACCTCACCCATAACTTGATAGCTAGTATATGTCTGTTGGGAGTTCCCTGCCTTTCCGTACGTACACGATTAACTAAAGATGGTAGGTAGTCGGCGACATGCTATCCTGGGGCGAAAACCAAGTATCGTCGACTCCACGCTAATCCATCCCAGTCTTTAGGTCGCTCGCATAGCAACCAAGACATACTCTTGGCTCTTCTACCGCAGACCTTAACCCCTGTGAGGCCGGGTTTCATGGACCACTTGCCACCTCACAGAGGGATACCAAGAGTACCCTCACGTTCCCCGAAGCTTCCGCTTCGGCACCCAGTTCGCTGGAGCTTTTATCCGAGTCAGATAACTTGCTCCTCCTCGTATACTAAGCGATGACCTACCGTATCAGGTTACTCATCTCTTTATGAACTAGTCCCATGTATTTGGCTAAGAATTATTACTTAGTTCTTTAACTAAGGTTTACCCCTTAGCTTCCTTTCCCGTTATCCTTGATTAACCACGATTTTCTACCTAGTTCCTCTAACTAGGGTTTGTCTATTGGGTTAAGTGTTATCATTCAAGTCCATGACCTAACCCGCCCACGAATCACGTCGAGATTGGCTAAGTATTTAAGTTCAAGACTTAGCCCTACAAGTTGGTTAAGTGTACCCAGAGGCTCATGACTTAACCCTATCAAGTCAAATTGGTCAAGTACTAGTTTACCTTAACCCTGTCGGATTATCTTGCTAGATTGATTGATCCCATCAAATCATCGAGTCGGATTGGTTAAGTATAGGTTAGCTTAACCCCATCCTCTAATCGTACTACAATGGTTAAGTATACTCTAAAAAAAAGTCTTATGACTTAACCTTATCAGGTTCGCGTATTAGATTGGTTAAGTGTAGGTTACTTAACCTCATCAAATCATCATGTATAATTGGTTAAGTATAAGTTGCTTGACCCCATTAAATTACCACGTTAAGTTGGTTAAGTATTGGTTACTTAACCTCATTGAATCACCAAGTTTAAATTGGTTAAGTGTTTAACTTAACCCCATCGAATTACCGCGTTTAGATTAGTTAAGTGTGGATTACTTAACCCCATCTAATTACCGTGGTTAGATTAGTTAAGCCTTAATTACTTAACCCTATCTAATTACCAAGTCGGATTAATTAAGTGTAAATTTCTTAACCCCATCCCCTAATCATCTTGAATGGTTAAGTGTCATTAGTCAAATTTACTTAACCTTATCATGTGGCATTAATTAAATTAATGCGCCTCAACCTCTCACATTAGACTTTGTTGTGGTTACTAGTTAAGCCGGGCGGGTCCGGGTAGATTTATACCACAACCTAGTCTAACCTCGGGTTTTGAGTGCTATGTGACCAACTACCCACATTGAGTCCTATTGTTTGTAGCCACTAGTTAAGACGGGCGGGTCCGGGTAGATTTATGCTACAAACTCAACCCAACCTCGAGTTGGCCACTTTCATGTTTGGTCTAGTGTCTTATTACACTTACAACCCATACGTGTCAAGTTTCAAGTCCCATGTTTGCCCCACATGTCAAGCCCACATTCACGTGTATCATGTGTGTCATGTTCCCATGTAAACCCCATGTCAAGTTTTCCAAGTCATACCCCCGTTTTTCCTAAGCAACCCAAACGTATTTCCAACCCAAGTGGGAGCGAATCACATAATAGGGTATTATGCCAACATATTGGCCACGAACATGCATAGTATCCTAAGGAAGTTTGGCCACAAACATGCATACTATCATAAGGAGGTTTGGCCACAAACATGCATAATATCATAAGGAGGTTTGGCCACAAACATGCATAATATCATAAGGTAATTTGGCCATAAACATGCATGATACATAAGGGGGTTTGTGTTCATATACATGCATATGCCCCAAGGTCAAGTATTTGCCTATGTTTCACAAGTCAAATGGTTCCCAAAGGTTCATGCTAACTTTCCATAGACAAAGATCCAAACTTGCAAGATAAACTATGCTAAACATAACATGGGTGACATGATTAAGTTGCTACATCTTAGCTCAAGGTCATAGATCATAGAAAAGGGGCAAAGTCAGGTTCACATACATGCATACTTATGTTTTATCTCATTTTATCCCATGTCAACATTAAAACTACCGTTTTGATCCAAAAGTAGCTAGAACTTACATAGCGTGGCAAGAGAACTAGGAGCATGAATCATTTGGACGAAGAAAGGTGGCTCCTTTGATGAAGAACCGTCATGAAACTTGCATAGCAACGTTGATCCACCCTTGATTTGACATAGGAAGCTTGCACCTTTTGATTTGAACCCGATTTGAATGCATAGGCTCTAGGAATTGGAGATGGAGGCCATGATCAAGATAGATTTTGGCAGCACTTAGTTGTAGGATTGATTTTTAGTGATTTAGGTTAGGTCCTAGGGTGTTTTTATAGAGATTAGGAGTAGTTTAGGCCCTTAGATTAACCCTAAATCGGATCTGAGCCATCAAACCCCGTCAGAAGCTTCCAGAACAAGACCAGAGACCAATGCAGGTGCACCAAGCCAAGATGGCTCGGCCATCATAAATCGACCCCCAAGTCGACAGGGCTGTCGACTTGGGTTGGCCATGTCGACACCCAAGTCGACAGGGCTGTCGACTTGGGGTGCCTGGCGGGAATTTTCCCGCCTAGCTTTCCAGCCCTAATTTTTCGAAATTTAAACTCGATTTTGAACTTGAATTTTCTGAAAACTTCGTCGGGCCATAACTTGGTCATACGGACTCCGATTCTCGAAAACTCAGACTCTATTTCGCGTATTTTTCCGAGACGAACGCAATGGCATAGCCCGTTTTACTTGATTCAGAATTTAAAATTAAATTCTGCCTTGATTCTCGTCTTAATCATGTTATCGAAATACGGGTTGTTACACTCTCCCCACCTTTTAGGATTTCGTCCCCGAAATCTCCAAGTTAGGAAGAACATATCCTACCATCCATCATCCATCTACTCAAAACATCATCCACAAGCGACCATTGTCCTTAGATGATTTCTAATGCTGTATGAACATATGCAAAACGTGTGTGTATTTGCTCCTTAGCTAATGCTAATGATCAGGCCTGAATGATCTTTCTAATGCAAGATATGTTAAGTGCCATGAATCCAACATGTATGCAAATAGTCCTAGTCATATAAGTACTATATGCGTGCACAAACATTCATTCATATGCAACATCCACATGACAACACATTCAATTTCATCCATAAAGAAGTATAAATACTAGTGCATATGCAACATGAAACGTGATCGCGTCGATCTAGCATCTAACGTGTATTCGCGCATCCACGAGCAACCACTTGCGACCATTTGCGACCATATCAATCATAGCATGCCTCAAATACATGTTTACATCCATAGCGTTCTACCTAAGGTTCTCAAGATAAGATCGAGAAGATAAACAAGACAAACTCCTTACGGGGTTTGTAACAGAAACAGGACCGAGAGGATATCCACCAAGCGATAGCATGCAGGTAAGCTTTACAGGTGAACCAAGGATCAAAGATATACTCTTAAAAAGAGACGTGATGCGCGCGTCCAAGCCGCATTTCCATGAGCTTAATTCCATCGTGCCTTGACCTCCTTTGACTTCATGATTTCGTAGCTCCTTGATTCCCATTTCCAAGGTGTGAGTGGAACTCATTTCACTGTCGCCTCTCGTTTCACTTTCACTTATTCTTCCCCTAGTATGCTTGGCTCAAACATGTCTGCGTACTCATGCAAGCTCTCCAAAATTCACTAGTGAATTCTTTATCTCGTTTTCCGATGCCAATCCATGTTGCCAAGGGTTCTTACTAGGGTGATTCCCATAACTCATGCTTAATCGAAACGAACCATCCGCCTTTGCGGCGAATTCTATTCGAACGGATTACCAACAACTGCATCCCGGGATTCTAGGTAACTAACCATGACAGAACCCAAAAAGGTTACACGAGACTTCGAGGGTATCACCAAGATGAGTCGATAGTCTAACTACCCTCTTTCCAAAACCGAGAATGGCACCCCTTATTGGGTGACCACTTTATCCTTAGAACCCATCCGTAGTTGAGACATGTCATTCTCAAATCCAACAAGTCATGAAGGAATGGACCAACTCTCCAACCAAATTTTTGGGACAAAACTGGGATCCTCTACCATGCTAGTACTAAGGTGCAGAGACTCACTATCCAAGCAGACTTAAATGATGCAATGATCAAAACAAAGTCTGGACGGGATGATAGAAAAGAACAATTAAACCTTTACCAGAAACGGTACCATTTCTTTTAGGTACCCTAGAAATGAGAGCGTACAATTTCCCTCTCTGATGATCTTGTCCTTGTACTCCTTGATGGACTAAGCCATAACAACAGTTGCTTATCCTTAAGCTGGTATCCTTTACCCTTACTCTTATTATCCTTTCTTGTAACACGGCAATGGGTCTCTCGAGAACCACCTCCATCGTACGGGAAACACCTACGTGGCTAGACAAAGATTAGTCACAGTTAGAACTACTGTGACCATAGATGGAGGAAAGAAAGGAAACGAGATTCAATCAAGGAATCAAAGGATGGTGCTAATGGCTTTTGGGGAATAGCCTTTTTTAAAACAAACTTTTCTTGAAAAATGCTTCTTTGTAAACGGTTTTTCAAATAGTTTTCAGAAGGTTTTAAAAACTTTTGCCCAGTCTGGTAACCTTCTGCTCTGATACCAAATGTAACACCCCACCTCCGCTAGGGTCACTCGCAAAGGAATGCACTAGCTTTAGAGGAGTATTATTGGTAAACATGTACAGAAATATTACAAGACAGAACATATAAAACAGCGGAAGTAAAACCAACTTTCATATCATTAATAAATAAGGTCTAAAGCCTTTTACATCAAAGAGTTTCTCACATGAAAACCTGTCTTGCAATAGTAAAGAAGCATAAAAAAAACCTTTTCATAAACTATTCCCCAAGTGAAACGGTAAAGTAGCCATAGCCAAAAAAAGTCCAAGCCATACATGATGACCTTCAACAGAAGAAGTCCGAACTAACAATAGCATTTCCTCCCTGTAACCTGGGGGGAGAAACGGAAGACAAAGAGGCGGAAGAAAACGGGGTCAGTCATAAAGACTGGTAAGTCCTATCTACTTCCAGTATAAAAACAGGTAAAGGTAACATGACATGCATAAACTGAAAGTAAACATAATGATGACTACAAGATAGATAAACTAAACCAGGGTAACATGCTGAACTACTGTAGCAAGGTAAACTAAGATATCATGATAAACTACGGTGTCATGATAAATCAGGTATCACATCGTCAGGTTTTTATCAAGTATACTATCCCAAGGTATCTACCCTGTATAACATCCCCCGGTATCTATCATGTATATTTCTCCTGGTTCTAACATGTATATTTGCTCTGCACCTCTCGTACTAGTATCCCAACCCGCGTCATGTGTTAACTGTGGATGTCCCTTGCCCAATGTCATGTAATGGTCCATGTCAACCTAATATATAGTATAAGTAGGTTTTTCCCACTCGTATGCTTCTTTCCATGTATAAGTTCAGTCCTTTGCCGTAGGCCATACGGGCTTTCCCATGCAAACGTTTTATCCTTGAAGTTATTTTGGACTGCAACCCTTGATCTAGTTATGTTTCCTTACCATGAACTATCGCGCGTTCACTTAGGATTTATGCCACCTAGGCCCACTAGGGATTATGCTACCTAATGAACGTTTCCATGTCTCAGTTTGGGTTTTGTCCACCTAGGACCACTAGGAATTATGCCACCCGTCAACCGCGCCCTTCATCCCACGTATGTATCGTGAATCATTTTCCATGTCTAGACGCACATGTTCCTCAATGTGCCATCCGAGTTCCGTGCCAGGGCAAACCAAGAAATACGGAACTCGGTCGGGAGCTTTAAGTCATCTGCTGATGCAGATATCAAGGTCTGTTTTTGTACCCATGGCTATGGTCCCACATGACCCCTCCCTCAACTACTGAAAGGCAACCCACGAAAAATCATGTATGAGAACTACAATAGGCCCATCGATGCCCATTTCCTGATAGCCAACCTCACCCATAACTTGATAGCTAGTATATGGTCTGTTGGGAGTTCCCTGCCTTTCCGTACGTACACGATTAACTAAAGATGGTAGGTAGTCGGCGACATGCTATCCCGGGGCGAAAACCAAGTATCGTCGACTCCACGCTAATCCATCCCAGTCTTTAGGTCGCTCGCATAGCAACCAAGGCATTCTCTTGGCTCTTCTACCGCAGACCTTAACCCCTGTGAGGCCGGGTTTCATGGACCACTTGCCACCTCACAGAGGGATACCAAGAGTACCCTCACGTTCCCCGAAGCTTCCGCTTTGGCACCCAGTTCGCTGGAGCTTTTATCCGAGTCAGATAACTTGCTCCTCCTCGTATACTAAGCGATGACCTACCGTATCAGGTTACTCATCTCTTTATGAACTAGTCCCATGTATTTGGCTAAGAATTATTACTTAGTTCTTTAACTAAGGTTTACCCCTTAGCTTCCTTTCCCGTTATCCTTGATTAACCACGATTTTCTACCTAGTTCCTCTAACTAGGGTTTGTCTATTGGGTTAAGTGTTATCATTCAAGTCCATGACCTAACCCGCCCACGAATCACGTCGAGATTGGCTAAGTATTTAAGTTCAAGACTTAGCCCTACAAGTTGGTTAAGTGTACCCAGAGGCTCATGACTTAACCCTATCAAGTCAAATTGGTCAAGTACTAGTTTACCTTAACCCTGTCAGATTATCTTGCTAGATTGATTGATCCCATCAAATCATCGAGTCGGATTGGCTAAGTATAGGTTAGCTTAACCCCATCCTCTAATCGTACTACAATGGTTAAGTATACTCTAAAAAAAAGTCTTATGACTTAACCTTATCAGGTTCGCGTATTAGATTGGTTAAGTGTAGGTTACTTAACCTCATCAAATCATCATGTATAATTGGTTAAGTATAAGTTGCTTGACCCCATTAAATTACCACGTTAAGTTGGTTAAGTATTGGTTACTTAACCTCATTGAATCACCAAGTTTAAATTGGTTAAGTGTTTAACTTAACCCCATCGAATTACCGCGTTTAGATTAGTTAAGTGTGGATTACTTAACCCCATCTAATTACCGTGGTTAGATTAGTTAAGCGTTAATTACTTAACCCTATCTAATTACCAAGTCGGATTAATTAAGTGTAAATTTCTTAACCCCATCCCCTAATCATCTTGAATGGTTAAGTGTCATTAGTCAAATTTACTTAACCTTATCATGTGGCATTAATTAAATTAATGCGCCTCAACCTCTCACATTAGACTTTGTTGTGGTTACTAGTTAAGCCGGGCGGGTCCGGGTAGATTTATACCACAACCTAGTCTAACCTCGGGTTTTGAGTGCTATGTGACCAACTACCCACATTGAGTCCTATTGTTTGTAGCCACTAGTTAAGCCGGGCGGGTCCAGGTAGATTTATGCTACAAACTCAACCCAACCTCGAGTTGGCCACTTTCATGTTTGGTCTAGTGTCTTATTACACTTACAACCCATAAGTGTCAAGTTTCAAGTCCCATGTTTGCCCCACATGTCAAGCCCACATTCACGTGTATCATGTGTGTCATGTTCCCATGTAAACCCCATGTCATGTTTTCCAAGTCATACCCCCGTTTTTCCTAAGCTACCCAAACGTATTTCCAACCCAAGTGGGAGCGAATCACATAATAGGGTATTATGCCAACATATTGGCCACGAACATGCATAGTATCCTAAGGAAGTTTGGCCACAAACATGCATACTATCATAAGGAGGTTTGGCCACAAACATGCATAATATCATAAGGAGGCTTGGCCACAAACATGCATAATATCATAAGGGAATTTGGCCATAAACATGCATGATACATAAGGGGGTTTGTGTTCATATACATGCATATGCCCCAAGGTCAAGTATTTGCCTATGTTTCACAAGTCAAATGGTTCCCAAAGGTTCATGCTAACTTTCCATAGACAAAGATCCAAACT
This sequence comes from Allium sativum, assembly GCA_030737875.1. Classification (NCBI taxonomy): domain Eukaryota; kingdom Viridiplantae; phylum Streptophyta; class Magnoliopsida; order Asparagales; family Amaryllidaceae; genus Allium; species Allium sativum. The sequence continues at coordinate 788,040,155 of CM060918.1, read as the reverse complement.
TGCAAGATAAACTAGGCTAAACATAACATGAGTGACATGATTAAGTTGCTACATCTTAGCTCAAGGTCATAGATCATAGAAAAGGGGCAAAGTTAGGTTCACATACATGCATACTTATGTTTTATCTCCTTTTGTCCCATGTCAACATTAAAACTACCGTTTTGATCCAAAAGTAGCTAGAACTTACATAGCGTGGCAAGAGAACTAGGAGCATGAATCATTTGGACGAAGAAAGGTGGCTCCTTTGATGAAGAACCGTCATGAAACTTGCATAGCAACGTTGATCCACCCTTGATTTGACATTGGAAGCTTGCACCTTTTGATTTGAACCCGATTTGAATGCATAGGCTCTAGGAATTGGAGATGGAGGCCATGATCAAGATAGATTTTGGCAGCACTTAGTTGTAGGATTGATTTTTAGTGATTTAGGTTAGGTCCTAGGGTGTTTTTATAGAGATTAGGAGTAGTTTAGGCCCTTAGATTAACCCTAAATCGGATCTGAGACATCAAACCCCGTCAGAAGCTTCCAGAACAAGACCAGAGACCAGTGCAGGTGCACCAAGCCAAGATGGCTCGGCCATCATAAATCGACCCCCAACTCGACAGGGCTGTCGACTTGGTTGGCCATGTCGACACCCAAGTCGACAGGGCTGTCGACTTGGGGTGCCTGGCGGGAATTTTCCCGCCTAGCTTTCCAGCCCTAATTTTTCGAAATTTAAACTCGATTTTGAACTTGAATTTTCTGAAAACTTCGTCGGGCCATAACTTGGTCATACGGACTCCGATTCTCGAAAACTCAGACTCTATTTCGCGTATTTTTCCGAGACGAACGCAATAGCATAGCCCGTTTTACTTGATTCAGAATTTAAAATTAAATTCTGCCTTGATTCTCGTCTTAATCATGTTATCGAAATACGGGTTGTTACATGTTTATATGTGATTCTACTATCAGAATAACTCATATCAAAGTATAATCGATGTTGTTACATTGTCTAACATCTGTGGGTGCAGGGAAACAGGTTGGAGGAATCCAACTGGATTCCTCAATAGTTATTTTACTGTGATTTATATATTGTGACATATAATGTGATGAATATAATCTATGTGATTATGTGTGGTGGGACGATATTCATTGTTGTTATATGGTGTGTTAAATACCATAAGAAATACCAGAATGTAGAAAGAGAAATTTCAAAGCATTTATTTGAAATTAAATTATTTATATAAAATCACTGGATTTTATATATAATGGAAAAGGGTTTTTAATATAAAAGGAATTATATTTGAAATAAAAATATAAAGGGGTTATATTTGTAAATCAAATATAAGAGAATTTATTTGTTAAACAAATAGGAAGGAATATATTTGAAAGAGTAAAGGACATATTTATTTGTTAGAATAAATAGAATTAAAAGGACATATTTATTTGTTAAATAAATAAAATTAAAAGGAATATTTATTTTAATAAATAGAATTAAACCAAATGAGATATTTATTTGTTAGTTAGTCGGGTTAAACTAAGTAAATTAGTTAAGTTAAACTAAGTGATTTGGTTGAATTAATCAAAGTGGATGGGTTGAGTTAATCAAAGTGGATGGGTAGAGTTAATCCACTAGGGTCAGTCCACTAGAGTAAAAGGGAAAAGAGTTAATCGAATATAGTTTATATTCGAAGGAGTTAATCGTAGTAAGTAAATACAAAGGAGTTAGTCGTAGTAAGTAAATTCCAAAAGGGTTAGTCGAAGTAAATCAAAAGGGTTAGTCGAAGTAAATAATCCAAAGGAGTTAGTCGTAGTAAGTAAATCCAAAGGAGTTAATCGTAGTAAATCCAAAGGAGTTAGTCGTAGTAATTCCAAAGGGTTAGTCGAAGTAAATCCAAAGGAGTTAGTCGAAGTTAATCCAAAGGAGTTAGTCGATTATACATTATTCGAATAGAGTTAGAGGAGTATCGAATATAGTTTATTCGACAGGAGTTAAGTGAATAGAGTTAATCAAATATAGTAAATTGATTAGAGTTAAATAGAGTTAATCCAATAGGGTCAGTCCACTAGAGTTAATCGAATATAGTTATTCGAAAAGAAGGGTTAAGTAAGTAAGTTAGTTAAAGGAATATAAAGTGAACTTTACCTATTTCAAGGTTAGAAGTGTTGTTCAGTTAAGGTCTGAGAGGTAGTTCTACCCCAACTTGACTGGCTTCGTTTTTAACTAAGAAATGGGTATGGTTCGGTAGTAAAGGATGGTTATGTGAATATAGTTAATAAAGGAAATGGTTTGAGTTGGCATCGCGATGGTTTGTTTAAACACCTATCTAAGTCCAACGTAGGAGTTTTGGAAATGTTTCCCAAACAAGAAATCAGAAATGTTTTCTAATCTAGAAAACAAGTAAATGGAAATGTTTTCCATTGTTAATAACGTATATTTTCTAAATCTAGAAAATAGCAAAAGTTAAATATAGGGAAACAGGAAATGTAAAATGAACCAAGAGATTAATGTTGAAATGATGTTTGTTCGATATTATTTCCATTTGGAAATAATATCGTTGTTCGCACACTTGTTTTTCTTTGATAGTTAAATCTCAGACTATCGAAGTTTTGACCATTTTAACGTTGTTAATATGGAGAGACCGGTTGGATTATTATCCAAAGAACCATTCTGTATTGGCATAAGCGTTGCGAATCATATATGCCAAAGACAATTGAAGATGGAGTAAAATGCAAGGGCTGTTGTATAATTCTTAGATAACAGTGACTAAGATGGATATACTGAATAGTGCCTTCGGTTTGTCCAGTCCCAGGACAACTTGTATGGACGAAGGTATGACAGAGTATATCCAATGGATCGCGTAAGTTGATCTATTCAAACGTATTCACGTTTGGTGGCGGAGGAATTCGTTTCTCTAAGCTGTATACCCGTGTTACTTTTGGATAAATCAATTTGTGATTTGGCGGGTATGACGATGTGACATTCTAAGTGAATGAGGATGACTTGTATGAATGAATGTTTGACAGAGTATTTCCAGAAAGGTCACGTACATTCACTTCTTCAACCGTACTAAGAGTGGAAGCGGAGAAGTAAACTTCTTTAGCTAACACGTAATGTACTGTTGTAGATGTCAATTAGTGATTTTTGATGGATCTGACAATGTGGCATTCGAAGTGAATCTGATGTGATGATAAAGCGTAGCTTCTAGCCTCATCAACCAGTAAATGACAGAAATCAGGCAGGCAGCATGGCTAAGTCGGTCGCACCGAAGTAGGGTGTATAATCACCTATCTAGAGAATATTCATTTGCTTCTTAAATCTATCAATGCTGTCCCATATATATACAGGAACGGTTGCTGATCCCAACCGTTGGTGATGTACATTCAATACACTCAAGCGAAATGAGTGGTCGGTCATGTGTGGCTGAGTTACAAGATGTTCTTGTTGAACTCCAGTGTATCGTTCCTAGAGTACACTGATCGGAAGGTGGTTCCATACCTTGTCATAGTTGGAAATCCAATTACCCAATGCGTGCATGCGATTGTGATTGTATACTATATATGTAGAACGTGAGAAGAAAGCGTTTCTGCTAGTTGATATCTATTTGTACATAGACATTGTTATAATATCAAAAGGTTTTTGATATAAAGATATTTTGGATTCTCATAAGGGAAAAACCCGTTCCATTCTGCGGCGTGGTCTTATGAGATATCGTTTACTTGTTCATATACCTGTTTAAACTGTTTTACTCATACCAGCCCCATGACTGACCCGGAGTTTACTTTGTTGTTTTCCCTAAACTCTTAGGTGCCTAATTTGTATGGGAAGTCAAGTAGTCAGGAATTTGCAGATATACTTGGAGAGCTTGGAGCAGGAGGCTTCAAGATCATATAGCTATAGTTATTTCCGCTGTGTTGTAAGTGTTGTACTCTGATAAGTGCTATTGTATACATAACTGTTATATTTCAAAGTTATGTTATCTAAAATATGTTATTCGTTCCGCTGTGAGGTTCGTGTTACTCTGATGTTGTGTTCTTTTTCTTCTTCTATTCTAAGTTTCTATCTTATCTATTCTCACCCTCTAATTTCTTTCATTAATAACCGGGATTTTTCGTTGTTTTAGTTATCGACATCGTGTTTATGTCGATAACCAAAGCCGCTCAAAATCCGGGTCGTTACATAAACATACACAGAGATACCACAAGGCAGAACATAAATAAAGCAGCGGTAGAAATTAAAAACCAAATTTCATTACTTTCAAGAAAAGAGTCAAACCTCATATATCCAAAGTACAAATTATTCCATTACATAAGTTCTAAATAATGAAGCATAAACTTAAGATAACAAAAGTAAATTATTCCCCAAAGATAGCAGAAGTGCTGCCATAGCATAGCTCAAGGCCAAACCGTACATGAGCTGACAGAAAGCAAGCTAAATCCAAGCTAAGAGCTAGCGTTTCCTCCCTGAGAACCTAGGGGGGAAAACGAAAGAAAAAGGGGCAAAAGAAAAAGTGTCAGTCATAAAGACTGGTAAGCCCTAGTGACTTTCAGCATAAAAACTAGTAAAAGTAACATGGCATGTGAAAACTGGAATTAAACATAAGGATGATAACAGGACTGGTATGATAACTAAGATAACAAGATAAGTCAAGTATAGCATCGCATATTCAAGATTCGTTGCACCAACTGCACTAATATTCTAACCCATGTCAAGTATTAACCATGAAATAATCCCTTGGCCCAATATCATAAAATGACTCATTACGGGGTCCTACAATACGATCTACTAATCGATCGGCTCCCTACAAGTTCTAGCTCATCATGTGTCTATGTCATACGGCCCAACCAAGAAATGTAGTCACCTGTGCTAGGTCCACTATAGGGTGTATCAAGCCCTAGGGTGCCAACCATCGACACGAATCAAGCACGCACAGTGTTAACCTACTAGTGTCCAATGCTTGCTTTTTCAACTCCGGACTACGTGCATGACCATAGTCCACCTGAACCTACAATGGCACACCAACTCAGCCGTCGTTCTGGTCGCTTACAATCAGCCCAGTAATCGTGCCCCACCCTGCCTAGTCCCAGGGTATCGTGATACATCTAAGTGGGTTACTGCTGAAAAGGACCGTGTAACTAGGGTTTCTAATGGGTTAAGTGTTGTCATTCAAATTCGTGACTTAACCCTATCCAATCATGTATCAAGTTGGTTAAGTGTTATCTTTCATGTTCATGACTTAACACTATCATGTAGTATAAATTCATTAATGCACCCCAACCTCTCACATTAGACTAGTTGTTGTGGTCACTGGATTTGTCGGGCGGTTCCTGTAACAACCCGAATTTTAATAACATGTTAAAACTAGAAATCAGGGTTTAATTAAATTTTAAATTGAGAATCATGGGAAAGGGGTTGCGCCATTGCGTTCGTCTCGGAATTCTACATGAAATAGAGTCCGAGCTTTCGAAAATAGGAGTTCGGATGAAGAAGTTATGGCTGTAGAATATTCATCAAATTTTAGACAGCACAGGACCAGGCAGGTCGACTTGGGGGGTCGACCTGGGGGCCAGATAAACCACGTGGTCAACCTACCCTACCCAGGTCGACCATATGGTCGTCCTCCCCCCTTACAGGTCGACCTGGTCGGCCTTTTTGACCCAGAACCCATTTTTGAAGCCTGAGACGTGTTTTTATAGTCCGGATTGACTCTAGGGCTGATCTAAAGGCCCTAAATGGTTCCTACACCTATAAATACCCCCTAAGGCCTAACCTAATTCATTACAAATCATTCTTACATCAAAATGCTGTTTAAATCCCTCTTGATCATGGCCGCCGCCTCTAATAAATTTCCTAAGCTTTCATACACGGTCCAATTCAAAGATTAAGACTTCTACAACGATTCAAGACAGTAAATCAACAACGCTGCAACATTTCTACAAAAAATTCAGTTCTTAATTCGCTAGCCATGCTCTATAAGTTCTAGTTATTTTCAGATCTAAATATTTAATTATAATAGGGACATGAAATAAAGTGGAATTGGATTTAAGTATGTTTATCGATTCAGATCTATTTCTGTTGCTTCTTGAATCTTGAGTTTTTGGACTTTTCTATTCTCATTCTCATGTCAAGCTTATGATCAATTCAGCATGTTGTAAATCAGTTTTTCTTGATTCATGTTTATATTATTATCAAGATCTATCTTTTATGCCTGAGACGATGTTTTTATGCCAGTTTTCTCTCTGTACTTATTGTTATACAAATTCTACCTTCCCCTATTTATTTTCTTTTGATGAACCTTGGTCAATTTCAGACCTAGGCCTAAACTACGATATACGTGCGATTGAATACGGGTAAATATTGGGATACTGCCTATTTGGATATATGTGTTTGGTGTAATTGATGGCATAACATAAAAATTGGATATTTGGGTATTACTACCATTAACATGAAATTGAATATTTGGGTATTGTCATTATAATGGTAATCGCAAGAATGGGGATTGGCGTATATAATTTGACATGGATCTTGATATATGTAATTTGACATGGATCTTGATATATTTAATTTGGCTAGAACTTGTTACGGGTAAATTAGTATAAATGTGGTATACATGTAATTTTGGGTATAAAATTTGATCTATGTAAATTGAGCATAGCTTTGAAAACATGCAAATCATGAAACTTGGTATATGGGTAAGTTGGCATAAATTGGCATACATGTAAAACGACATGAATTGAACATATGTAAATTTGGTATGAATTGGGCATATGTAAAATTGACATGTAATCTATAACTTGGGCATACGTTAATTATGTAAAATTTGGAGTAGAAACATATATGATAATTTATGACTTGGAGAAAGTTTAATATGAACGCGCCTAAGTTGGGTTTTGGGTAGTTGGCTTGTATTGTAAATAAAAGGCTATAACTTGGCATAACTTCATAGTGAATTATGATAATAATGTGGAAATACGTTTTGGGGCAAAAACATGAATTATGAACTTGTAAAATGGGCCATAACATTAAATTGTTAGCATACTTACATATAAAGAGCAATATGTAAATTTAGAAAATACGAAATGCTTAACCCGAGGTTGGATTGAGTTGTGATGTAAACCTGGCCGGATCCGCCCGGCTGTCCAGTAATCACAACAATACCTATCCAATGTGCGAGGTTAAGGCATTGAGCCCAATAAGGACCCGAGGTTAGACTGAGTTGCGGTGTAAACCAGCCCGGAACCGACCGGCTATCCAGTAACCGCAACAATACCTGTCTAATGTGAGCGGTTGGTGCTTTAATGAATAAGTTAAAGCTAAGTCAGGATTGATAGGGTTAAGTAAACTAAGAACGCTTAACCAGCACAACATGTTAACCAGGGGGTGGGTTAAGTAATATGGCTTGGCTAATGACACTTAACCGTTATAACATGACAAGCGGATGGGTTGGTTTAACTTGAATGGGTCGATAACACCCAATCGGTATAATCTGATGCGTGGTAGGGTTAAGTAAACACACGAGGGTAACACTTAACCATTATAATATGACTAGTGGATGGGGTTAAGTTAACATGCACTTAACCAATATAACGTGTTGCGTGGTAAGGTTAAGTAACAACCAAGGGTAACAATCAACCGTCACAACATGATAAACAGGTGGGCTAAGTCAATGTATACTTAACTAATTTGACACGATAATTTGGTAGGGTTAAGTCATGAACCACTTGAATATACTTAACCAATTTGACACGATGATCTGTTAGGGTTAAGTCATGAACCACTTGAATATACTTAACCAATTTGACACGATGATTTGTTAGGGTTAAGTCATGAACCGTTAGAATATATTTGACCAACTTGACACATGATTCGTAGGGCTAAGTCATGAACTTGAAAGACAACACTTAGCCAATTTGACATGACATGTAGGCGGGTTAAGTCACGTACTTGAATGACAACACTTAACCAACTTGACATGCTGGACTGATAAGGGTTAAGTCACGAATTCAAATGACAACACTTAACCTATTAGATGGAAACCCAAGTTACGCGGTCCTTTTCAGCAGTAACCCACTTAGATGTATCACGATACCCTGGAACTAGGCAGGGTGAGGCACGATTCCTGGGCTGATTGTAAGAGACCAGAACGACGACTGAGTTGGTGCGCCATTGTAGGTTCAGGCGGACTATGGTCGTGCACGTAGTCCGGAGTTGAAAAAGCAGGCATTGGGCACCCATAGGTTTACACTATGCGTGCTTGATTAGTGTCGATGGTTGGCACCCTAGGGCTTGATACACCCTATGGTGGACCTAGCACAGGTAACTACATTTGTGATAGGGCCGTATAACACAGACGCATGAACGAGATAGGACTTGTAAGGAGCCGATCGATTAATAGATCATTTCGTGGGACCAAGTAATAGGTCATTTCATGACATTGGGCAAGGGATCATTTTATAGTCAACACATGACACGGGTTGGGATAATAGTACGGGTGGTGCAGAGCAAATTGATATCATAGAAATATTTTAACGGTGAAGCAGAGAAATCTTGCGATCTTGCGAAATTATACTTAGTTCATCTTGAATGGGAACCTCGCAATGTCATACATGACAAAAGTCATACGATGTTATTCTTAGTTATCGTGCCTGTAGCTTATCCTGTCATCATGCTTATGTTTATTTTCAGTTTATTCGTGCCATGTTATCTTTAACTATTTTTATGCTGAAAGTCACTAGGACATACTCAGTCTTTATGACTAACCCGTTTTTTTCCGCCTCTTTTTCTTCCATTCCCCTCCCCCCAGGTTCGCAGGGTGGGAATACAGCTTAGTTCGGATCTTACCAAGCTCCAAGGCTCTTTCATGTACGGCTTGGATTTCCCTTGGCTATGGCTTGCTTTGCTTTATTGGGGAATATCACAATTTATTTTTATGCTTCTTTGTTTTTGAGCAAGACATATATTTTAGCTATGTAATTGGGTATTGGAAGTTGATGGGCTTTTATAGTAAACAATTATATTTAATAAATGATTTGAAGTACTTCCACTTTACTTACCGCTGTTTTATATATGTCTATCTTGTAATATTTCTGTTCCAGTACCCATAATGCTCCACTGAATTTAAGGCATTCCCTTTGTGAGTGACCTTAACAGATGTGGGGTGTTACATTTGGTATCAGAGCAGAAGGTTACCAGACTGGGCAAAAGCCTTTAAAAACCTTCTGAAATTATTTTCAAAACGTTTCCAAAGAAGAATTTTTCTAAAGAAAAGTTTTGTTTTACGAAAGGCATATTCCCCAAAGCCATATGCACTATCTTTTGATTCTCTCCTTGAGTTTCTTCTCTCTTTCTTTTTCACCATAGTTTTGTAGGTGTACGACACATGTAGGAGGTAAAATAAATGCCCAACTTCCATCTGTAGCCGCAGTAGTTCCATCTGCGTCTAATCTTATTTCAAGCTTTGTAGGGTTGCCATGCGATGGAGGTAGCTTTCGAGAAACTTGTCAACAAGCTATACAAGGATAGCAAGAACGAGGATAAAGAACACAAGCCTAAGGATGGGAAACGTGTTGATATGGCTTAATCCACGAAGGAGGAAAAGGTGAAAGGAAAGAGGCCAAGTGAAAGAATAATAAAAACCCATGAAAAGAGAGAATATCTTTAGTATGGTAAAAAGGGATATGTAATTAAGTATTATAGGACAATGACAAGGGCAAAGAACAAGATCGTCAAGAGGGCAATTGTATGCTCTCACTACTAGCATACCTAAGAGAGGTGGTAACGTTTCTGTTAAAGGCTTAGCTTTTCTTTTCAATCATCCCATTAGAACTTTTTTTTTGTACATCGCATCCTTTTAATTCTGCTTCGATAGTTGAGTCTCTGCACCTTAGTACTAGCATAGTAGAGGATCCCATTTTATTCTCAAATCCTGTTAGGGAATCGACTCTTTTATTCATGACTTGTTTGGATCTGGTAATGTCTATGCTAAGTGTTGAGTTTAGAAGTAATGCTTATGTTTTTTTTGGGCTATGGGTTGATTCTAGGGATGGAGTGGTTATCCAATAATGGTGCCATTCTTGAGTATGAAAAGAGGGTAGTTAGATTCATGACTTGCCTTGGTAATGCCCTCGAAGTCTAGTGTAACTCTTAGGGTTCTGCCATGCTCAGTTACCTAGAATCTCTTGATACATTTATTGATCTGCTCGAGTAGTGTTCGCCACTGAGGCGAATGGTTCATTTCGCCAGCTTAGTAAGTACATTTGGCAACATGGTTGGCATTTGTTTGTTTTCAAGAGATAGTTCTTCTACGTGGAATACCTTATAATAAGTAAACGAGATCCAGGATTCACTAGTGAATTTTGGAGTGCTTGCATGAAACCATGAGTACGCAGTTATGTTTGAGCCGAGTATACTAGAAAAAGAATAAATGAAAGTGGAATGAGAGGCGACATTGAAATGAGTTCCAACTCATATTTTGGAAACAAGAATTAAGAAGCTACGAAATTGTGAAATTAAAAACGGCCAAAGCACAATGGAGTTAAGCTCAAGGAAATGCGGCTTAGAAGATTGAAGGCTAGATACGCACATTATATCTCTTTTTAAGAGTATATCCTTGATCCCTCTTTTCCTGTAGAGCTTACTTGCATGCTATCTTTTAAGTATATCCTCTCGGTCCTATTCACAATCCTATTTCTGTTGCAAACCCCATAGGGAGTATGACTTATCTGTTAGTAATACATGTTGGGGCTTGAGGGTGTCCGTTGGGTTGAGTAATTCTTCGGGTGTCAGCCTGATGTTGATTTCGGTCTTCGGGCTGGTGCTTAGGGAGTTCTTCTCCTAATCAGTATATATGTGACATAGATTTCCAGTTTTGACATTACCTAATGGGCACAAAGTTTTTACTTTCTTCTATCGTTCGACTATATCTTTAGGTAGGAACAATTGGGTGTAAACATGTGTTTGAGACATGTTATGATTGCTGGTTGCAAGTGGTTGCAAGCGGTTGCTAGTCGTTGCTCGTGAATGCATATACACTAGATCGGCTCCATCACCTTTCATACTGCATATGCATGAGTGTTTATACTTGTTGATGGATGAAATTGAATGTGTTATCATGTGGATGTTGCATATGGATGGATGTTTGTGCACACATATAGTGTTTATGTGATTAGGGCTATTTGCATACATGTTGGACTAATGGCACTAAACATATTTTGCATTAAGAAGATCAATCAGGCCTGATCATTTGCATTAGATAGGGAACATATACACACACTCTCTGCATATGTGTGTACAACATTAGAAATCTCTTAAGGACGATGGATGTCTGTGATTGATGATTGATTAGATGGATGATTGGATGGTAGGACACATTCTTCTTAACTTGAAGATTTCGGGGACGAAATCCTTTAAGGAGGAGAGAATGTAACAACCCGAATTTTAATAACATGTTGAAATTAGAAATCAGGGTGTAATTAAATTTTAAAATGAGAATCATGGGAAACGGGTTGTGCCATTACGTTCGCCTCAGAATTCTACATGAAATAGAGTCTGAGTTTTTGAAAATCGGAGTCCGGATGAAGAAGTTATGGCCTGTAGAAGATTCAACAAATTTTAGGCAGCACAGGACCAGGCAGGTCGACCTAGGGGTCGACCTGGGGGCCAGGTCGACCACGTGGTCGACCTTAGGGTCGACCTACCATCCCCAGGTCGACCTCCCCCCTTACAGGTCGACCTGGTCGACCTGTTTTGACCCAGAACCCATTTTTGAAGCTTGAGACGTGTTTTTATGGTGCGGATTGACTCTAGGGTTGATCTAAAGGCCCTAAATGGTTCCTACACCTATAAATACACCCTAAGGCCTAACCTAATTCATAAAAAATCATTCTTACATCAAAATTTTGTTTAATTCCCTCTTGATCATAGCCGTCGCCTCTAATAAATTTCCTAAGCTTTCATACACAATCCAATTCAAAGATTAAGACTTCTACAATGATTCAAGACAGTAAATCAACAACGCTGCAACATTTCTACAACAAATTCAGTTCTTAATTCGCTAGCCATGCTCTGTAAGTTCTAGTTATTTTCAGATCTAAATATTTAATTATAATAGGGACATGAAATAAAGTGGAATTGGATTTGAGTATGTTTATCGATTCAGATCTATTTCTGTTGCTTCTTGGATCTTGAGTTTTGGGACTTTTCTATTCTGATTCTCATGTCAAGCTCATTATCTATTTAGCTTGTTGTAAATCAGTTTTTCTAGATTCATGTTTATATTATTATCAAGATCTATCTTTTATGCCTGAGACGATGTTTTTATGCCAGTTTTCTCTCTGTACTTATTGTTATACAAATTCTACCTTCCCCTATTTATTTTCTTTTGATGAACCTTGGTCAATTTCAGACCTAGGCCTAAACTACGATATACGTGCGATTGAATACGGGTAAATATTGGGATACTGCCTATTTGGATATATGCGTTTGGTGTAATTGATGGCATAACATAAAAATTGGATATTTGGGTATTACTACCATTAACATGAAATTGAATATTTGGGTATTGTCATTATAATGGTAATCGCAAGAATGGGGATTGGTGTATATAATTTGACATGGATCATGATATATGTAATTTGACATGGATCTTGATATATGTAATTTGGCTAGAACTTGTTATGGGTAAATTAGTATAAACGTGGTATACATGTAATTTTGGGTATAAAACTTGATCTATGTAAATTGAGCATAGCTTTGCAAACATGTAATTCATGAAACTTGGTATATTGGTAAATTGGCATAAAATTGGCATACATGTAAAGCGGCATGAATTGAACATACGTAAATTTGGTATGAATTGGGCATATGTAAAATTGACATGCAATCTAGAACTTGGGCATATGTTAATTATGTAAAATTTGGAGTAGAAACATATATGATAACTTATGACTTGGAGAAAGTTTAATATGAACGCGCCTAAGTTGGGTTTTGGGTAGTTGGCTTGTGCTGTAAATAAAAGGCTATAACTTGGCATAACTTCATAGTGAATTATGATAATAATATGGGAATACGTTTTGGGGCAAAAACGTGAATTATGAACTTGGAAAATGGGCCATAACATTAAATTGTTAGCACACTTATATATAAAGAGCGAATAAGTAAATTTAGAAAATACGAAATGCTTAACCCGATGTTGGATTGAGTTGTGATATAAACCTGCCCGGACCCGCCCGGCTGTCCAGTAATCACAACAATACCTATCCAATGTGCGAGGTTAAGGCATTGAGCCCAATAAGGACCCGAGGTTAGACTGAGTTGCGGTGTAAACCTTCCCGGAACCGACCGTTTGTCTAGTAACCGCAACAATACCTATCTAATGTGAGCGGTTGGTGCTTTAATGAATAAGTTATAGCTAAGTCAGGATTGATAGGGTTAAGTAAACTAAGAACGCTTAACCAGCACAACATGTTAACCAGGGGGTGGGTTAAGTAATATGGCTAGGCTAATGACACTTAACCGTTATAACATGACTAGCGGATGGGTTGGTTTGACTTGAATGGGTTGATAACACCCAATCGGTATAATCTGATGCGTGGTAGGGTTAAGTAAATACACGAGGGTAACACTTAACCATTATAATATGACTAGTGGATGGGGTTAAGTTAACACGCACTTAACCAATATAACGTGATGCGTGGTAAGTTTAAGTAACAACCGAGGGTAATACTCAACCACCACAACATGATAAGCAGGTGGGCTAAGTCAATGTATACTTAACCAATTTGACACGATGAATTGGTAGGGTTAAGTTATGAACCACATGAATATACTTAACCAATTTGACACGATGATTTGGTAGGGTTAAGTCATGAACCACTTGAATATACTTAACCAATTTGACGCGATGATTTGTTAGGGTTGAGTCATGAACCACTTGAATATACTTAACCAATTTGAAACGATGATTTGTTAGGGTTAAGTCATGAACCGCTTGAATATACTTGACCAACTCGACACATGATTCTTAGGGATAAATCATGAACTTGAACGACAACACTTAGCCAATTTGACATGACCCGTAGGCGGGTTAAGTCACGAACTTGAATGACAACATTTAACCAACTTGACATGCTGGACTGATAAGGGTTAAGTCACGAATTTAAATGACAACACTTTACCTATTAGACTGAAACCCTAGTTACGCAATCCATTTCAACAGTAACCCACTTAGATGTATCACGATACCCTGGAACTAGGCAGGGTGGGGCACGATTACTGGGCTGATTGTAAGCGACCAGAACGAGGGCTGAGTTGGTGTGCCACTGTAGGTTCAGGCGGACTATGGTCGTGCACGTAGTCCGGAGTTGAAAAAGCAGGCATTGGGCACCAATAGGTTTACACTGTGCGTGCTTGATTAGTGTTTATGGTTGGCATGCTAGGGCTTGATACACCCTATGGTGGACCTAGCACCGGTAACTACATTCGTGATAGGGCCGAATGACACAGACACATGAACGAGATAGGACTTGTAAGGAGCCGATCGATTAATAGATCGTTCCATGGGATCAAGTAATGGGTCATTTCATGACATTGGGCAAGGGATCATTTTATAGTCAACACATGACACGGGTTCGGATACTAGTACGGATGGTGTAGAGCAAATAGATATCATAGAAATATTTTAACGGTGAAGCAGAGAAATCTTGCGATCTTGCGAAATTATACTTAGTTCATCTTATATGGGAACCTTGCAATGTTATACATGACAAAAGTCATATGATGTTATTCTTAGTTATCGTGCCTGTAGCTTATCTTTTCATCATGCTTATGTTTATTTTCAGTTTATTCATGCCATGTTATCTTTACCTATTTTTATGTTGAAAGTCACTAGGACGTAGTCAGTCTTTATGACTGGCCGTTTTGTTTCGCCTCTTTTTCTTCCATTTCCCCTGCTCCCCCCCAGGTTCGTAGGGCGGGAATACAACTTAGTTTGGATCTTACCAAGCTCCAAGGCTCTTTCATGTACGGCTTGGATTTCCCTTGGCTATGGCTTGCTTTGCTTTATTGGGGAATATCACAATTTATTTTTATGCTTCTTTGTTTTTGAGAAAGACAGATATTTTAGCTATGTAATTGGGTATTGGAAGTTGATGGGCTTTTAGAGTAAACAATTATATTTAATAAATGATTTGAAGTACTTCCACTTTACTTTCCGCTGTTTTATATATGTCTGTCTTGTAATATTTCTGTTCCAGTACCCATAATGCTCCACTGAAGTTAAGGCATTCCCTTTGTGAGTGACCGTAACGGATGTGGGGTGTTACAGTTCCGGGCAGATTTACACCACAACATAGTCTAACCTCGGGTTTTAGGTGCGACATGACCAACTACCCACATTGGATCCTATTGTTAGCAGTCACTGGATTCGCCGGGCTGTTCCGGGCAGATTTACACTACAAACTCAACCCAACCTCGAGTTGGCCATTTTCAAGTTCGTTCTAGAGTCATGACCATGTTCAAGTCTCCTATCAAGTTCGTGACAAGTTTCAAGGTAAGTTTCATGTCCATATTCAGATTCAAGTTATAACAATGTTCATGTTCCGAGTTCATGGTAAATTCAGGTTTGCCTAAACTACCCAAATCGTATTCCCATCGCATGTGAATTCAAATTGATACAAACAATTCTAATTAGGGAATAACATAGAAAGAACGGGCATAAGGTGGGAAAAGTGATTACAAGTCAAGCGTGGTATAAATTGAGATAAACGATTGCAACAATACTGGCCTATGGAGTAGTGGTCTCAAATATCAAATCTAGCAAAATAGGGTGATAGTCATGGTAACAGTTGACATAAGATAATAACCCCAAACTTGTGAATAAAAACTAATTCAACATCACAGGCATGAATATTATGGACATTAGGGGTTTTAGATATACAACATATATAGGTCCCAAATCAATTTCATATAAATATTACCACAAGTTAAGATTAAAGATGAATAGATCCAAGGTGAACAAATAGTAGATCCAAAATACTAGATCCAAAATGAACAATGATAGATCCAAGATATACAATGATAGATCCAAGATAATTGTCATACTTAGGTTAAATTTCAATTTACAACATGTCCATATTAAGTTTAAAGTTTAGATCTAAAAGTAACTGGGGCTTACCGATCGTGGTTTGAGAATTAGAAAACAAAGAGGCGATGTTGAATCTCGAGTCTAACAGAAATCCCCCAAACAGCAGTACTCTACACGTAGCCTTGTTGGAGAAGAAGCAATCCCTTTTTCTCTAACTTTTCAACCATAGTTTTTGCAGCATAAGGTCAGGGAGAATTTATGTAGAGAGACTAGAGTTAGGGGTTGTTTATATAGGGTCAGGCCCATGAATTTAGACAGAAATCGGACTAGAAACATCAGAGTGAACTCTGACTCAAAAATGGGCTCGGCAACCAGGTCGACACCCAGGTCAACTCTATGGTCGACCTGGTCCTGGGAAGGTCGACACTATGGTCGACCCCCAGGTCGACCTGGTCCTGGGCAGGAAATTTCCCTCCCATTCCGTTCTGAGGTTTGAATTCGAAATTTGAATTTGAATTCTGAGCTGTTTTTGAATTTGAAATTTCTGAAACTTTGAAGGGTCATAACTTGGTCATACGGACTCCGATTTTCGAAAACTCGAACTCGATTCCAAGCAAAATTTCGAGACGAACGTAATGACGTAACCCGTTGCCCTTGATCCTTATTTTAAAAATTAATTGTCTTGATTTATGGTTATAACACGTTATTAAAATACGTGTTGTTACATACTATGTCGTCGTACGAGTAATACAAACAAAACTGCATTGGTCGTATTGGAAGTTGGATTTCCATCATGAACCAAGGAAAAAGATAGTCCTTACTGAATTCAAGACTCTCTAGCCCGAGTCTCAAGATCAGAGCTCGAGTGACCCTTGGATCTTGCAGGGCCGGTCCATAAATATGTTAGTGGATTAGTTATGCCTGAACAATACATTTCCCCGCCCTATGGGGCGTAATTAGAGCCACTGGGAACTCAAATAACCGAGGCGCCTCATTCCATCATCCACATAAGTAAAATTGCTTGGCCTTATTAAAGCACAGATACCACTTCTAGCTAGAAAGAAACATAAGTTCTCCATACAGTCCTTACTCCCGTTTCTGGTTCATAGCGGGGTGTGAGGTTCGCGAAGTAACGCTATACACAAAGCTATGTTATTTAAAGCTGTGCTTTGATCATCAACCACAAGGATTTGCTTTTCAACAATAAGCCTTGATCATTTGCATCTTGGCATGCCACATTGTCAATCCATACAATACCGTTGATTTCTGCCAATATATTACCTCTAAGCTCGTATGTCTTAGAAAAGGGTGTTAAACACCAAATAGATATATATTTAGCAGAGATCAACGAATACCGTATAAAGGAATACAACGTCAGACATACAATCCATTTACCTGTCCATTCTGGGTCTGAACGAAACCGGAGGCACCTTATACCTCGCATATCCGAACAATCAACAATACGTCCGGACAGTTACCACTTTAGCCCCTTCAAAGTAGCTACTCCAATCATGGGCATCAGTAGCTACACATCCATTCGATGTGCAGACCATCGGTCTTCAACCACCGTCTTCAAATATTCGACTTTCAATCGGCGTATAATTATTTGAAATGAGATTTAACTCGGTCTTTTCAAATAACTCTCGAATATATATAATTCAAAATCATTTCTTTTCAATCCATATCGCTTATAATATTTTATAATGAATTATTGCTATTTTTATTTATTTAAAAATAAAAATAGCCATTTTCAATTAAAGGATGCTTCGGGTCATTACAAGGCCCTGGCGATGTTTTTATCAAAATTTGATTTACAAATTTCTCAAAATCTGGCCGTTGGATCTTAGCAAAATTTATATCGTTGGAAAGATCTTTTCAAAATGAACACAATGGTTCCAATTTTGGGAAAATCCGACGGTTGGATCTCTCGGTTTAATCGTTTGAAGTTACGATTACCAAAACGCAAACTACCGCGCGCGATTCATTTTATTTTAATTTATATTTATATAAATAAATATAAATATAATTCTTTCAACGTTTTCAAACTATTACCATTTTAACATTGATTTCTTTTATATATGAAATCATATATTATATAAAAAATTGAAATTTTCCTTATCTTTCTTTTATTACATTGAAAAATGTAATTTCTTTATTCATTTCTTATACTACATTGGAAAATGAAATTTCTTTACATTGTATAAAAATGCATTCTTTTGACATTACATAAAAATGTAACCTTCTTACATTACAATTAAAATGCAATCTTTTTAACTTGCAAAGAAAATGTAAATCCCTTTTTATTGGAAAGAAAAATGTAATCCTTATTACCTAACATAAAAATGTACTTTTTTTTGACACAAAAATGTACTCTTTGGTTTCATTCTTTGACTACGTTAAAAAATGTAATTTTTCATTTCAATATATGGTTACATTGAAAATGAAATCTTCTATTCCAAACTTTGTTTTTATTAAAATATAACTTCCTATTTCAATGTGTTATTACATTGAAAAAGTAAACTTTTTATTTCAATGTATATTTACATTGAAATAGTAAACTTTCTATTTCAATATGCATTTACATTGAAATGAATATTTTTATTTCAATGTAATCTTTTCTTGCATTATGTAAAATGTAATCTTTTCTTATCTTCTATTTCATTTTGGAAGTGTAGTCTTTTCTTTCTTTTATATTACATTTTGAAAATGTAATCTTTTTACTACGATGTTTCTTTGCATCTAAATACGCAAATAAAAATATGATCTTTTAACTACAATGTTTATTTGCATCTAAATATGCAAATTAAAATATTGTCTTTTAACTACAATGTTTATTTGCATCTAAATATGCAAATAAAAAAATAATATTTAACTACATTGTTTATTTGCATCTAAATATGCAAATAAAAATATAATCTTTTAACTACAATGTTTATTTGTATCTAAATATGCAAATAAATATATAATATTTCAATTTCAACATTTTATCTATATCAATAGTGCAAATAAAAGTGTAACTTTGTATTGCAATGTATATTTGCATCGAAGAATGCAAATAAAAGAATAACTTTTTATTTCAAAATATATTTGCATCAAAAAATACAGATAAAAGAAAACTTTTTTTATTTCAAAATATAAACACTTTCACATATCCTGTATTTACATTAAAAATGAGAATTTTAATGTGATCGTATCTTCATGTTCAAATTATATACATTTTTCTACTTGCTAATTTACATTAAAAATGAGATTTTTAATATGATCATATTTTTATTTTAAAAAGATGAACAATTTCCATACACAATAAAAATGTAAATTTTTATTGTTTAACTTGTTTTCATTGTCAAACAATGAATATTTTCCAAATTTCTATATTCAATAAAAAATGGTGAATTTTTTATGTTCAAAAAAATTTCACTTCATATATGTATATTTCAAAACACAGGAATATTTCAAAATAAAATTCGGCAGCATAACGGCAAGGTAATTAATACCAGCACCGTCCCGATGTACGGCTCCTCGCTCTACCTTAAAGCCTCGCAGCTTTTGACAAGGGGGATTTCAGTAATCTATTTCATACGTAGACGAATTTTTCACAATATCAATTAATTTCAATGTCTATGTCTATTTCTTTTTCAACCACAAATAAACACCCAAAATTCAACCAATCATAAATCACAAATCAATCAAGTCATCAATGGTCTGTGGACGTCGGGTGTCGAGAGTTTCTAAACTCCGTCTGCATCCTAATATAATATATTTATTTTATTTATGAATTCAGATACCTCACCTTGATTTGACAATGCCAAAAATTGTAGCGAGCTCTAAAAATTCACCGGTTGGTTCTAAAATGTAGATCTCGTCATCACGAGTCCAGCGCTTTCTGTTTCATCGAAATTCATTATCGTATGAGCGAGATATGATTTTTACAAATAAATCAAAATTTGTAACGCTTATATATGCAATAACATGTTTAAATTAGAACAGCCGAGACTTTCTGATAAAAGTTCAAAACTAGGTATCCAATTTGCTCCCAATCTGTTGCGCTTGGTGTTGATTGGATAGTACCACGTCGACGGGGGCCGAGGGGCGCAAGTCCGCCGGAAATGCGGTCATGTGCGGTGGTGGATCATGGCCGGGGTTCTGGTCGACGCAGGCGAGGTTCGGGGGTGCGGTTCTCGATGCTCGGGCAACGGTTCTGGGTGAATCGGGTATGGATGCGAAGCCGGGGGAAAACTCTACAAAAGTCTCAACAGGGGAGGTGGATTTCGTTGAGTAGCTTTGCAGTTATTCGAGGAAGAACGATGGAGTAGAAATGGCCATTAAAACAATATACGACGACCTGTAGAAGATGACTAGGGTTTATACTGTATGCTGTATTTTATACGATATATATACGTATTTTAATTTTTATTTAATTCTTTTTAAATTTCTATATCGCTTCTAACACCAAATCAAACCCAGCGAGTGATGCCCTTGGCCAAATACCCCCATTCCGGACACAATAGCACATGTCTCGTAGGCCTATTCGACTGTTTCGGTTAGTTATTCTCCAAATTAAATAATAAAACATTTAATTATTTAATTTGATTGAACATTTTAATTTACCGAGGCCACAGATTGACTCTAAAAATTCCAGAAAAATAAATCTGGCTATGTATTAACGATACGGTCTCAACAAAAGTAATTTCTTCGAATTTAAAGACCGTTTGAAAAATGGCCATTTTATGGTCGATCGAAATTGACTAATATTGTCAAAACACATTTTCTTTTTCCACACTCACATATTGATTCCAAAAATTATGGAAAATTAAATTTAGCAATAATTTGACATTCCAGTTCCAACGAAAGTGGTTTCATCGAAAACAGAGGTCGTTTGCGAAATGGCTGTTTACACGGGCTATATATATATGTATATATATATATATATTAAATATATATATAAATTCTATAGCGACCTTTTAGAATATTCAACTGGCCATAACTTTTGATCCCTGCCATGAAATTTCAATTTTACAGATTTGTTGGAAAGATATTCTTAAACAGATTTAAATATTTTTGGTTTGACTAAAATCCAATTTATTTTGCAACATGTACAGTCGGTCAAAGTTTGAATTCAAATTTTCAAACTACCGCGCTATTTCTAACTCCTTTTAAAGTTAAAATAAATATATTCGTTCAAACTTCGATTTAAATAAATTTTTAGTCGTTATTATTTAAAATAAATCATTTTAACTATTCAAAATTCAATAAAATAGCCAAAATAAAAATTTAAAATTGGCTCAGATTTTCCGGGTTGTTACAATCTCCCCCACTTAAGAACTTCTCGTCCCCGAAAAGGAAACTATAGTAAAGTAGGAAACAAAACGGAATATGTAAATATGGTAAATGTACCTTACACTAGAGCTAGTCAGAGATATCCACTTTGCACTGGGGATAAGCCTGTTTGATGCTATCCTCTATCTCCCATGTACAGTCTTTGGGATCTCCGCTCCACTGCATTTTGACTAGGTGAATTCTTTTGTTCCTCAGAACTCGGGTTTCTTAGCCAATGGTCTTTACCGGCTCCCTTTTTACTGCCAAGTTAGGGGTAATTTCCAAATCCTGTTGTGCAGCTTCCTCCATAATCAAGTATGGATCGTGTACATGCTTCTGAAGTTGAGACACATGAAATACATCATGTACCCCTGACAACCAACCAGGCAACTGAACCCTGTAAGCGAGAGTTCCAATTCTTTCTAGAATTGGAAATGGACCAATGAACCTAGGAGCCAACTTCCCAGTCTTCGCAAAGCGAACTACTCCTCTTAATGGAGAAACTCTCAAGTGCACATGATCGAATGGCGACGTTTCCAAGCTTGCTTGGTAACTGTTATTATAAGAAAACTTGACCAAATGAAAGTGGTCTTCCCATGATCTTTTAAAGTCAAGAATACAAGCCCGCAACAAGTCTTCCAGTATACGGTTCATGCTCTCAATCTGGCCATCTGTTTGAGGATGATAAGTGGTGCTCAAATTTAATGTTGTACCCAGTTCTCCTAGGAATGCTTCCCATAATTTACTTGCGAATATAGGGTCATGATCAATTACAATGCTACTGGGGACTCCATGTTGTCGGACAATTTCTTTGAAATAAATCTTTGCCAAACTTTGTACTATTCTAGTCGATTTGACAGGAACAAAATGGGCGGTTTTTTTGAGACGATCAACAATCACCCATACACTGTCATTACCTTTTCTAGTTCGGAGCAAGCCATCGATAAAATCCACGGAAATTTGATCCCATTTCCAACTTGGAACTAGTAGTGGTTGTAACAAGCCGACAGGTTTTTACTGATCACTTTTGACTTTTTGGCAAGTCGAACACCTGCTGACATAAATGGAGATGTCTCTCTTCATAGACTTCCACCAGAATGTTCGCTTGAGATCATGATACATCTTGCTCACCCCTGGATGAATACAAAGCTTGGATTTATGACATTCATCCATTACTTCTCTTCAGAGCTTAGGAATATTTAAAACAAAAATTCATCCTTTCAACCTCATAACTCCCTTGTCATCAATTTGGAAACTTGGGGTTTCACCTTCCCGAACTCTTTTACTAATACTTTGTATAAATTCATCATCTTTCTGAAGAGCAGAGATTTTGTCGATCAATGTGGGTGTAATGATGAGATTTGCAAGGATAAGATTGGCAACGCCCGCATTCTTTCTGCTAAGTGCATCTGCCACAACATTGGCTTTTCCTGGAGTATATAAGATGTCCAGATCATAGGGTGCAAGGAATTCAACCCAACGTTGCTGCCTCAGGTTCAAATCTCTTTGGGTGAATAGATACTTTAAAGATTTGTGATCAGTATACAGTTCGAACTTTTCACCCAGAAGATAATGCCTCCATATCTTTAGAGCAAATACGATGGCCATTAGCTTAAGGTCATGAGTGGTGTAACTCTTCTCATGCGGTTTTAACTGACGGCTAGCATATGAGACCACTTTGTCTTTTTGCATTAGCACTGCACCAATACCATCTTTAGAAGTGTCGGTCCAAACTTCCAGATCATGATTGCCATCAATGATGGTCAACACAGGAGCAGTGATCAACTTCTGTTTCAGCTCTTGGAAAGCTGCCTCACATTCTGGTGTCCAGATAAACTTTGTATGCTTCTTTTTAAGCTTCGTAAATAGACAAGCTGTACTCGAAAAATCTTTAATGAATTTCCGATAATAGCCAGCCAATCCCAGAAAGCTTCTGACTTCAGTAGGAGTGGTAGGCTGCTTCCAATCTTTAATGGCTGTGATTTTGCTAGGATCCTTTGAAATTCCTTCCTTCGATACTACATGACCGAGGAACTTCACTTCTTCTTGCCAGAATACACATTTAGAAAATTTTGCTTTTAATACGTTCTTTCTCAGAATCTCCAAAACTTGTTCTAAATGTTTCTCATGCTTGGCAGTTGACTTAGAAAAGATTAAGATGTCATCAATGAAGACCAGCACAAATTTGTTCAAAACATCCCGGAATACTCGATTCATCAAATCGACAAAATAGGCCGGAGCGTTGCATAAGATGAACGGCATTGCTAACCATTCATAAAATGTGTTTGGACCTTTAAAAGCTGTCAAAGTAACACACTCTTCAGCAATACGCAGTTGATGGAAACCTGTAGCTAGGTCCATCTTTGAAAACACTTTCTCTCCAATTAAACGATCCAACAAATCATCTATAAGGGGCAAGGGATACTTATTCTTGAGCATCTGCTTATTTAAATCTCGGTAATACACACACAGTCGGAGAGTACTGTCTCACTTCGGAACAAATACTGTTGCTGCACCCCATTCTGAGAAAACGGGTCTAATCAGACCTTTTCACAAAAGCTATTTGGTTTGATTGTTCAGTTCTTCTTTTTCTTTTGGAGCCATTCTCCGAATAGGATGTACAACTTGTCTTGCATTTGGATCTAGGTCAATCCTGAAGTCAATTTCTCTCCGTGGAAGTAAGCCATCAACTTCTTCAAACACATCCGCATAATTCTTGACGACAGGAGTATTTTCGATAGGAGTGGGGGAAACATCAAGAGCAACCCAAAATTCTTTTCTATTTGAGTTCGGACCCATGCAGGTATCGTAACAATATTCCCAAACATGGTCTTCTCTTTGACGATTCTTTCTGCACACTTAACCTCTTCTTCATATTTGGTTAACCAATCGAGTCCAAGAATGATATCAAAATTAGAAAGATCCATGATGATCAAATTAAAAGAAAATCGATAATAAGAATAGGAATCAGGCACTCTACAATACACGCTGAGAATAAGGGAACCTCCTATCGGATTATGAAATCTAACCAATTCTTAAAAGTTCCTCAATTTCAATTTCAATTTCTTAACAACGTTACTCGAAATAAAACTTTGTGACGCGCCCTATCAAACAATACTTTAACAGGGATATTGTTGACCATGAGCGTGCCCTCTAAAACATCTTACCTTTCCATATTAACTGAGGGTATTGTAGTTTTTGCCACCACGTTTACATGAGATACTTCAGAATTTTCTGATAGAGGGCAACCCTTTGCAAGATGACCAGTCTGATGGCACTTATTGCATTCTCTACCCTCTTGAAACTTTTTATTTGATTTAGATCCATCATTTTTTATTTCTTCGAAGATTTGCAGTTTATCGACAAATGTCCTTGCCTATTGCAGCTAGAGCATATGGCAGTCGTTAATGTTTCTTTCTGAGATCTTGGCCTTTTCTAATTGGCTTTAGGCTTCTTGTTGGCCTCAGGCTTTGTGCGTGCCTCAAGACTGTTAGTTTCAAACTTCCTTTTGCTGCTAGAGTTTCTTTTTTCTTCATCTTCCGAACCATTTTTCTTATCATTATCCTCATAGCAACAAGCCATAGCTATCATTTCAGAAAAAGGGAGATGATTATGTGCAGTTACTCTATTTAGGTACTTTCTTTGAAGTCCTTTAATAAATCTCCGATTTTTCCTCAAAGGATCTTCGATTAATTATGGGGCAAAGCGGGAAAGTTCTTCAAATTTCTTTTGATACTCCCGAATGGTCATATCACCTTGTTTTAGATTGTAGAACTCATCATATAGCCGATCAATTTCTCCTGGAGGAGTGAATTTTTCCATGAATATTTCTTTAAATTTATCCCAGGTAATATTACCTTCTGGATTCATCTTAGTAACAGTTTCCCACAAGAATAAAGCTTCGCCTTTATGCACCCGATATGCTATTAGACTTTTCTGATCATCTTTCAACTTTAAGCCTTCGAAAATTCTCTCAGCAGAATGCATACATGCTTGTGATTCAATAATGGACTCCTTGCTTGAGAATGTTTCTCCACCCAGATTCCGGTACCTCTTTACCAGAGCTTCTAGATCTAGTTCTGGTTTTGAGAGCACAACTGGCACATTTGATTTCTGAACCAAAGATTTACTTCTTCTATTTCTACCACTCATTTTCAACTATGTCTGCAAATAGCAGACAAAGAGTCAGGCCAATAGAATAGATATTGTAAAACGTAGAGACATATATTTAAATATAAATGAATCTATGGGGGTATACTTTTACTCATTCTAGGACATTAGTAGTCCTATCTATGATGAGTTATTCGCTTGGAATTATGCTGCTTCTATCTCTGATGAGTTTGTTAAAATGTTATATTATGAGCTAAGTTTAACCAAAGCTTTGATACCAAATGTGATGACCTCAAACTCCGCGTGTACGGAAGTAAGGATAATCACGGAATATAACACATAACAATAATAACTGAACAGAAATAGAGAATTACAGCAGATAATGTTCATCAAATTACACTGGAAATAATACATCATCAGAGTTACACATCATAATCGGATCATACTTCGCAAATAATGCAGTTTCAGCTTAATATAAAATGTATGCAATGGAATAAAAACATAATATACTAAGTGAAGTCTGAACAGCAAAATAGGAATGGTAAAGTCCATCTTCAGCTCCATAGCTATCCAGAATGAATAAGCTAAACCTGTATACAAGGCTGCCCATGTGGAAAAGAGGGCACCCGAGTTTGCAAAGTGAAACAAACTACGAGTCAGTCATGGGACTGGTATGAGAAACCTTATTTAACCTATCTGATAGTAAGGCTAATCGCAAGACCACGCCACTAATGTGGAACAGGTTTACTCCATTGGATTGCCAGTGCATAAATAAAGTAAATCATCAAACAACGCAATGCTTTTTATAAAAAATGAAACCATTATAAGACTCAAGTCCCATCACACAATGCAACGCAAACCGGAGGATAGAGTTTTACCTTATAATGGTCAAAAATGCTTGATACGATAAAACGAATTTGATATTATTATTAGTGTGTATATGTTTTAAAAACATTCAATCATAATATCAATCATAGACGGCATAGCTACCATATACTATGCCGTCGTACTAGTAATACAACCAAAACCGCATGAGTCGTATTGGAAGTTGAATTTCCATCATGAACCAAGGCAAAAGATAGTCCTTACCGAATTCGAGACTCTCAAGCCCGAGCCTCAGGATCAGAGCACGAGTGACCCTTGGATCTTGCAGGGCCGGTCCACAAATATGTTAGTGGATTAGTTATGCCTGAACAATACGTTTCCCAGCCCTATGGGGCGTAAATAGAGCCACTGGGGACTCAAATAACCGACGCGCCTCATTCCATCATCCACATAAGTAAAAATGTCTGGCCTTGTTAAAGCTCAGATACCACTTCTAGCTAGAAAGAAATGTATGTTCTCCCTATAGTCCTTACTCCCATTTCTGGTACATACCAGGGTGTGAGGTTCGTGAAGTAACGCTATACACAAAGCTATACTATTTAAAGCTGTGCTTTGATCATCAACAACAAGGCTTGCTTTTCAACAATAAGCCTTGATCATTTGCATCTTGGCATGCCACATTGTCAATCCATACCATGCCATTGATTTCTACCAATATATAACCTCTAAGCTCGTACGTCTTAGAAGGGTGTTAAACACCAAACAGATATATATTTAGCAGAGATCAACGAATACAGTATAAAGGAATATAACGTCAGACATACAATCAATTTACAAGTCCATTCTGGGTCTAAACGAAACCGAAGGCACCTTATATCTCGCATATCCGAACAATCAACAATACGTCCGGACGGTTACCACTTTAGCCCCTTCAAGGTAGCTACTCCAATCATGGGCATCAGTATCCACACATCCATTCGATGTGAAGATCGTCGGTCTTCAACCACCGTCTTCAAATCATCCACTTCCAATCGTCGTATAATTATTTGAAATGAGATTTAACTCGGTCTTTTCAAATAATTCTCGAATATATATAATTCAAAATCATTCCTTTTCAATCCATATCGCTTTTAATATTTTATAACGATTTATCGCTATTTTTATTTATTTAAAAATAAAAATAGTCATTTTCAATTAAACGACGCTTTGGCTCATTACAAGGCCCTAGCGCTGTTTTTATCAGAATTTGATTTACAAATTTCTCAAAATCTGACGGTTGGATCTTAGCAAATTTTATATCATTGGAAATATCTTTTCAAAACGAACCCAACGGTTCCAGTTTTGGGCAAGTCCAATGGTTGGATCTCTCGGTATAATCGTTTGAAGTTACGATTGCCAAAATGCGAACTACCACGTGCGACTCGTTTTATTTTAATTTATATTTATATAAATAAATATAAATATAATTCTTTCGACATTTTAAAACTATTACCATTTTTACATTGATTTTTTTACATATGAAATCATATATTATATAAAACAATGAAATTTTCCCGATCTTTCTTTTATTCTTTTATTACATTGAAAAATGTAATTTCTTTGTTCATTTCTTATACTACACTGGAAAATGAAATTTCTTTACATTGTATAAAAATGCAAAGAAATTTTAACATTACATAAAAATGTAACCTTCTTACATTACAATTAAAATGCAATCTTTCTCACTTGCAAAGCAAATGTGAATCCCTTTTTATTGTAAAAAATTTAATCCATTTTACCTAACATAAAAATGTATTCTTTTTATTTGACACAAAAATGTACTCTTTGATTTCATTCTTTGATTACGTTAAAAAATGTAATTTTTTATTTAAATATATGGTTACATTGAAAATGAAATCTTCTATTCCAAACTTTGTTTATATTAAAATATAACTTCATATTTTAATGTGTTATTACATTGAAAAATAAACTTTCTATTTCAATGTATATTTACATTGAAATATTAAACTTTCTATTTCAATATGCATTTACATTGAAATGAATCTTTTTATTTCAATGTAATCTTTTCTTATATTACGTAAAATGTAATCTTTTCTTATCTTCTATTTCATTTTGGAAGTGTAGTCTTTTCTTTCTTTTATGTAACATTTTGAAAATGTAATCTTTTTACTACAATGTTTCTTTGCATCTAAATATGCAAATAAAAATATGATCTTTTAACTACAATGTTTATTTGCATCTAAATATGCAAATAAAAATATAATCTTTTAACTGCAATGTTTATTTGCATCTAAATATACAAATAAAAATATAATCTTTTAACTACAATGTTTATTTGCATCTAAATATGCAAATAAAAATATAATCTTTTAACTTCAACGTTTATTTGCATCTAAATATGCAAATAGAAATATAATCTTTCAATTTCAACATTTTATCTATATCGATAGTGCAAATAAAAGTATAACTTTTTATTGCAATATATATTTGCATCAAAAATGCAAATAAAAGAATAACTTTTTATTTCAAAATATATTTGCATCAAAGAATGCAAATAAAAGAAAACTTTTTTTATTTCAAAATATAAACACTTTCACATGTCATGTATTTACATTAAAAATAAGATTTTTAATGTGATCATATCTTCATGTTCAAAATGTATACATTTTTCTACTTGCTAATTTTCATTAAAAATGAGATTTTTTATGTGATCATATTTTTATTTTAAAAACATGAACAATTTCCATATACAATAGAAATGTAAATTTTTATTGTTTAACTTATTTTCATTGTCAAACAATGAACATTTTCCAAATTTCTATATTCAATAAAAATGCTGAATTTTTGATGTTCAAACAAATTTCACTTCATATATAAATATTTCACAACACATGAATATTTCAAAAAAAAAAAAAAAAAATCGGCAGCATAACGATGGGGTAATTAAAACCATCGCCGTCCCGATGTACGGCTCCTCGCTCTACCTTAAAGCCTCGCAGCTTTTGACAAGGGGATTTCAATAATCTATTTCGTACGCAGACGAATTTTTCACAATATCAATTAATTTCAATTTCTATATCTATTTCTTTTTCAACCACAAACAAACACCCAAAATTCAGCCAATCACAAATCACAAATCAATCAAATCGTCCATGGTTTGCAGACGTCGGGTGTCGGGAGTTTCTAAACTCCGTCTACATCCTAATATAATTTATTTATTTTATTTCTGAATATAGATATCTCACCTTGATTTTACAATGCTAAAAATTGTAGCGAGCTCTAAAAATTCTCTGGTTGGTTCTAAAATGTAGATCTCGTCGTCACGAGTCCAGCGCTTTCTGTTTCATCGACATTCATTATTGTATTAGCGAGATATGATTATTACAAATAAATCAAAATTTGCAATGCTTATATATGCAATAACCTATTTAAATTAGAACAGCCGAGACTTTCAGATAAAAGTTCAAAACTAGGTATCCAATTTACTCCCAATCTGTTGCGCTTGGTGCCGATCCGGTAGTACCACGTCGACGGGGGCCGAGGGGCGCAAGTCCGTCGGAAACGCAGTCTTCTGCGGTCGAGGATCATGGCCGGGGTTCTGTTCGGTTCGGGGGTGCGGTTCTCGGTGCTCGGGCAATGTTTCTGGGTGAATCGGGTATGGATGCGAAGCCAGGAGAAAACTCTACAAAAGTCTCAACAAGGGAGGTGGATTTTGTCGAGTAGTTTTGGAGTTATTCGAGGAAGAACGATGGAGCAGAAATGGCCATTAAAACGATACACAACGGCCTGTAGAAGATGACTAGGGTTTATAATGTATACTATATTTTATATGGTATATATACGTATTTTAATTTTTATTTAATCCTTTTTAAATTTCTATATCGCTTCTAACTCCAAACCAAACCCAGCGAGTGACGCCCGCAGCCAAATACCCCCATTCCGCACACAATAGGATATGTCTCGTAGGCCCATTAGACTGTTTCTGTTGGTTATTCTCCAAATTAAATAATAAAACATTTAATTATTTAATTTGATCGAACATTTTAATTTACCGACACCACAGACTGACTCTAAAAATACCAAAATAAATAAATCTGGCTATGTTATGACGATACGGTCCCAACAAAACTTATTTCGTAGAATTTGAAGACCGTTTGAAAAATGGCCAATTTCTGGTCGATCGAAATTGGCTGATATTGTCAAAACACATTTTCTTTTGCCACACTCACATATTGATTCCAAAAATTATGGGAAATTAAATTTAGCAATAATTTGACATTCCAGTTCCAACGAAAGTGGTTTCATCGAAAATAGAGGTCGTTTGCAAAATGGCTATTTACACGGGCTATATATATATATATATTAAAAATATATATAAATTCTATAGCGACCTTTCAGAATATTCAACTGACCATAACTTTTGATCCCTACCATGAAATTTTAATTTTTCGGATTTGCTGGAAAGATATTCTAAAACAGATTTAAATATTTTTGGTTTTACCAAAATCCGATTTATTTTGCAAACTATATAGTCAGTCAAAGTTTGAATTCAAATTTTCAAACTACCGCTCTATTTCTAACTCCTTTTAAAGTTAAAATAAATATATTCGTTCAAACTTCGATTTAAATAAATTTTTAATCGTTATTATTTAAAATAAATTATTTCAACTATTCAAAATTCAATAAAATAGCCGAAATAAAAAATTTAAATTGGCTCAGATTTTCCGGGTTGTTACATGAGTGGTCAGATATCTAAGTTTTGTTTTTCTACTGTTGACCAGTGGGTACCACGGTCAATAGTTTAGGGCCACTTGAGATCATTCCCAGCCGAGTTTCGGTCCATTTCGACTTTTTGTTGACTTTTCTGTTTCCCTATAGCACATATTTCTATGGCTCGATTTTTATGGATTTTCGATTTATTCATTGTGAATGAATTTTATAATCGATATTTATGAGATTTAATTTACATTATTAAGATGTGGATTCTTATTTCGATCATCATTTCGATCGATATTACACAAGATTTGCCACTTTGAAATTATATAAAAAGGTTTTATGTTATTAGTAGATATCAGTTTCTTTTACCAAAATGGTTTCCAATCATACTTCATTATACGAAGCTATTTTACAAAATCGTTTTATAAGTCATTTTCTAATCTACTAGTATATATTTTATAAGCCTTTTTCCCATTCTTATGAGAAATCTAATTAAACGCCTTAGTAAAAACAAGGATTATGAACCCTTTTTTTGCTTCGACGGTTAATTCTTGGACTCGTTCGATTGAAAAATGTAGCAATGATCGTTTTGTGTTTTTAGTGGAATATACAACTTGTTTGTAACTATTTGAGTAGAGCTAGCATTTATGGGACATATAGCTAAACTCATATAATTACTAGCTTGTCGTAGTTTACATTTTCCTTTACCATTTATGATCTTTCTGAGATTTGGACTAGCTTTATGCGATGTCTCTGAGTTGTGGAATTTATTCCATATTTTTAATGATCTTCAGATCATTTTGAGGAACTTCAGTTCATTTTGAGTATTTTAATGATCTTTTGATCATTTTCGGGAACTTTTGTTCATTTCTATGGAATTATTCTTTTGACGCCCTTCAGATCATTCTAGGAACATCAGTTCAAACCTTAGCGGGGTCACGCCCCGTAGGTCTTTGGGCCATCTCGGAGCTTTGGCTCAACATATAGGCTAGCTACCTAGAGATCGCATCTCATCTCGATACACGTGTTGGTTGAGTCTTCGGACTCCCAGGTTGAGTTTTTGGACTCCGATCTCGAGGCCTACCTCCTTGTTTTCTCTTTGGTTTCCGGATTTTTGGGTTTGGAATTTCTAGAATATGAGTTTTATTGATATATGAGCTGTCAATTTTCGTATTGGTATTAATTTATCAAATCTTAGTTTTAGTTGACATATGTGTTGTCAATTCTTGTATTGGTATTAATTTATCAATCTTAGTTTTATTGATAGCTAAGCTATCTATTTTTGTATTGGTATTAATTTTTCAGTCTTAGTTTTATTGATATATGAGCTATCAATTTTAGTATTGATTTGATATGAGTTATCATTTCCATTAAGTAGCTATATAATTTTGAATGAGGTACTCTTTTATAGCTTTGATATAGATTTGAGATATACCATAGACATTACTCACACTTATACATGACATTATTATTATTTTATTTATGTCTACATTTATTTATATCACTTTTTATATCATAGCCTATGAGGTAAGTACAGCTAGACTGATCCGTTTATTGTTTGTCTTTGTGCATATAGTACTAGGTTCAGACCGAGGTATTTTAGGTGATTCTTCTTGATTCCAGCATGGACTATCCTCCATTTTTGGGCAAACTACTTAGTGTTGTACTTTTTGAGTGATATGTATATGAGACTCCTTCGTATACATATTAATTTGATTAGCCTTGTACATATTCTTATGTTGTATAGTGGATCGACTATGACCACTACCTTGTATCTACACTTATGTGTTATATTCATATCTATTTCCACCTTTGTGATATGAATATCTATGTCTGACTCTGGTTTATTGTTTAGTATTTTATATTGCTTTCTGAATTATATATAGTCGCTATGTAGCAGTTTTGAACTTGAATTCGATGTGTTGGACTTCCTCATGAGATTTTAAAAGTAAGACCACATTATCTAACACGTTTAACACTCGTTCAAAGCTATCATATAGATGGTTACTCCTCAACAGCCTTATTCTTTGGGTTATTGAAACCAATGTTTGCAATGGCCTTGGCTAACACGAGTATAGGAGTGGGGCGTTAAAAAATAAGTTAGAGGGAGAGAAATAGAAAGAAAGTTAGAATAGAAGAAGAAGAATACAAATACAACAGAACCAGAGTAACACAAATCTCACAGAGGAATGAATAAATATTTATATAACATAACTTTGAAACAAAACCATTATCTGTATACAATATCATTATTGGAGTACAACACTTACAATGTAGCGGAAATAAACAATAGCTATAAAATCTTGAAGCCTCCTGCTCCAGCTCTCCAAGTATATCTATAAAATCCCGACTACTTGACTGCTCGTACAAAATTGGGCACCTAAGAGTTTATATTGAAACAAAACAAAAAAAACTCTGGGTCAGTCATGCGACTGGTGTGAGTAAACTCTAACCATTTATTTAACTTTTAGAATCATTTTAAAAGAAAGAATAATCATACGACCGATCAACACATAAACATAGATGGCTTTTACCTTACAATAACCCAAAAAATTTCTTTAAAATCAACACTCTTCTGATATTATAATAATGTATAAATCAAATAAATAGCAATCTAGTGGAACGCTTTCATCTCACGTTCCACATATATAACATATAATCAAAAACTTCGGGCGCTTATTGGTTAATGGATACCAACTGGCATGGTATGGGACCACCTTCCGACAATGTATCTCTAGAGAGGAATACACTGGGTTCAACAAGAACATCTTTCAACCCAAGATAAACCTGACCAGTCACTCATTTCCCTTAAGTGAACCGAATGTATTATCACCAATGGTTGGGACATTTTCAAAGGAGAGGGTCGATTAGAGTTTTTCCGTGGGATTGTGGAGTATGCTTCATGCCCTCAGAGTTCAGTCCCCTTCTTATTTTAGATATGGTGGTATTTATAGGCCAAGGAGTGGGCCGATTTGGTGGAGACGTGGCATGCCTCTTTTTCGGGGATGGACATACGGAACTTGATCCATGGAAGTAGAAGTAGGTGACGGGACCCGTTGTACTGCTGTTTAATAGTATCCTCCCTTTTTGTGGCATGTGTGGCACTTAAATTATAGTGTATTAAAAAAAGAGCTAGTTGAAAAGGTTGACCGCTTTTCCTGCCTTGAGATTCGGTCTCAGCTGAAAAGTAGGTGACTCATGTAGATAATTCCAAGGATATCCGATCAATCCGAAATATCGATAGAGGTTGACTCGGTCCATCGGAAGAGCTAAATTTCCAGACGAGGTATTTCTGCAGACAGGAGCTGCACCGTTTTAGTTTGAAGGAACTCAGTCAAACAGTTGCCTGTTGAAGTCGATTAGCTATTAGATCGGCTTTTCTGAAGTTGGGCTTCGATTTGATGAGTTATGACTACTTTTTCAAAAAAGTTAGTCAACAAGCCTTTTCGGCAATCGAGAACTTCGTGGAAGAAAAAGCATGGATCTCTAAGTTTGAAAGGTTTTTCAAAGCTGCACAATGGGAAGATAAACTAAAGCATAGGGTAGCAGGCTGACATTTGAAAGGGGAGGACCTTAAATGGTGGAACCTAATTTCAAAATAGAATGTGGGTAGAGTATTTACATGGGCAGAGTTTAGGAACCATTTTGAGAACAAGTTCCTAACTAATGTAGAGAAGCTCTCGCAACTTGAAAAGTTTATACATTTGAAGCAAGGAAAGCTAGAGCTGAAAGAGTATATGGCAAATGTTATTGAATTGTCTGTTTGGTAGGGTTTGGTGGACACCCTAACGGATAAATCCTTTAGGTTTATTAAGGGGTTGAATTCACCATTGATGGAGATGCTTTTGCCGCAGGTTACTATTGGAGCTACATTTGAAGGCATGGCTGAGGCGGCTATTTTATATTCAACTAAGAATGTAAAGGAGGTTAAGGCTGGTAATAAGGGAGAAGGTACTTCTAATGATGGAAAGAATAAGAAAAAGATTTCTAGCTCAAGAAGAAGAAAGGAGGAAAATTCAAGAAGGAGGCAAATACATGTTCTAGATGCCATAAGAAAGGGCACAAAGCGAAGGACTGTAGAGTGAACTTGGCAAAGATAGAGTTCAAATTGAAATACTTTAACTGCACGAAAAGGACACTTAGCTAGGAACTGCCCTAAGCCAAGAGTCGCTACTACAAAAGTGGGCATATTCGACACTAATTTGTGTGCGTTGCTTGAAAAGAGTGGCAAAAGTTATGCTTTCTTTGATCTTCTACAACAACATGTTGTTGTATTAGATGTGAATGCAGTGTTGCGGTTGGAATTCTTGTGTTGTGACATGCAACACCAGTTCAAGGTGTTGCTTTACATAAATACATGCCAAGTAAGAGATCCTCGTTATCAGTTTAAACAAAAAATAATCGTAGATGTTGATTAGTCCAACGGTTCAAACTTATCCCTGCTTCAGTTTGTTGAAAATTTAGCGTGATCTTTTCCCCATTCACGAAATACTCCCCCCCAAAACAAATTTCTCCCGTACTCTTTCTCCTGTACGTTTCTCCCTCCATGAAATCCATTTACGAAGAATTCTAATTGCTACTCTACCTCCACTACAAACTATAAACCTCTGATTGCTCCTATTTTACAAACTTTACACCTCCGCTTTGGATCATTTAGAATAATTACAGGTAGTTAGGGCTTCATAATTTCGGTTTTATTAGATGATTTAATCTCTAACTTATTTTTTCTACGTTCAAAGTCTCTGGGTGATTTGGGTATACCGATTGCCTTAAATTAGGGTTTTTATACTTGAACTGTTGTATTTATATGTTTGCATGTGTTGAAATTACGCAAGTTCTGTATTTTTATGTTTGCCAAACCATTGATGTATTGGTAAATAATGCCTATTTCGAAAGGTGGAAACAAAATTTAAAGGACAAAAGAAATCCAATTTGAATGTTTAAATGTCTATTTCTATTTGTAGTTAAATAATGCTTATTTCTCTTCCTACATCGTATGACTACGAAGATACCTTGGGCATGGGTGATCTACGACTGTCAAACCCATCATCACTAGAAACACATAATGATTTTTATATAGAGATGCAATAAAGGCACTATGATGATTTGCATTATTATGAACAAGAGCAAGAAGAACTCCGAAGACAATGTCGAGAAGAAGAACAACGTGAAGAAAGGGCGATGCGATGGCATAGTCGTGCTGCCTTTCGTATTCGACATCAAAACAACCAAGTGGTTAACGAACAGCAAGCTGACTCACCAATCATAATGTGTGAATGCGGGTATGCCATTGTAGAAGATATTATTTCGATTTGATTCAACATTGGTCATCGTTATTTTAGATGTCGTGTTTATCCCACAGGGTGTACCTTTTGGTAGTGGATTGACCAAATGTTTCTAAGTCAAGCCGCTGAGTACACAAATGAATTACAACATCAACTTACGTCACTGCAAAATCGAGTTATTGGTTTTTGAACTGACTTTAGTAGATTTAACGACCAGCTTCAAGGGCTAAACATTAGAAGACAGAATTAAATTATTGCATCATTCTTTGAATTAGGTACAACTGTGTCGTCTTTGTATCACCTGTATAGTCTTTGTATCTGTACTATTTTGTTTTGGTGCAGTCATGTAATGTTATGAATTTGTATTCAGTATCCCTAGTTGCTTGTTTTATGTATTCTCCAGATAACTCGGTTCCAAAAGTTAGTGATAATTCATATCAAAACAATCGTCTTTGTATCATCACATTAATTATGTATATTTGTAAATTATTAATGTGTTCGTGTCTTGAAACTGTTAGTGCTATCAAATTTAGTCTTACTAGGTTGTGGTTAGATAGTAGCAATGGATAGTGAGTATTATACATGGATATGACTTCCGAGATCGAGTGCAGAATATGTAAGAGGGGCAATAGCTTTTCTAAGAAATTCATTTCCCATTTATAAAGTAGGTGGTGAGAAGAAGTGCCCCTGCAAAAAATGTACATAACGTAATTGGTATTGTGAAAATGTCATATACGATCATCTTATTTTTAATGGCTCTTCTCCATTACATACCGGGTGGATTTGTGAAGTTTCACAAACAAAATTAATAGATGCTGATAACCATATGGATTGTAAAATGGAGAAGTATTTTGAGGATAATTTAGATGTGATGTTCAAATGTGCAGGTTACAAATTTGGTCAAAATCCCAGGGACTTTGAAGTTGAACCAAATCCAGATGTCGAGAAATTTTATAGGCATGTTAAAGAAGGAAAAAAACCATTATATCGTGGCTACAATAAATTTTCTCAGCTAAGTTTCTTGATCATCCTTTATCTTTTAAAGTGTGCTTATGGTATTAACGAGTCTACGTTTGGGAAATTGTAAAGCTTATAAAAGAAGCCTTTCCTGGTGTCCAGTTGCCTTTGTCTTTCTACATACAAAGAATGTCATTAAGGAATTAGGTCTTGATTACCTAAAATACATCCCGCCCAAAACATTGCATGTTATATTGGGAAGAGAATAAAGATAAATAGGCTTGTGACATTTGTGGTTTTACGAAGTGGGCTGTAAAAGAAAAAGAAGACGTCGTTGATAATAATGATCCACCGAAGTTGATTCCCAAAGAGCCGACAAATGTTATGAGATGCTTTCCTCTAAGACCAAGGTTACAAAGGATGTTTATGTGCAAAGAATTTTCGAAACTTATGAGATGGCACCAAGTGGAACGAAAAGAGTATGGGAAACTAAGATATCCAGCTGATGGTGTGGCATGGAAGATGATGGATGCTCGCTATCCTGATTTTCCATTAGAAAATCGTATTGTTAGATTGGGTCTAGCATCTGATGGATTTAATCCATATCGTTCAATGAATTCAAGTTATAGTACATGCCAATTGTGTTGGTAAAATACAATCTTCCGCCTAGGTTATGTATGAAATAGAGAAATTGATTCTTTCAACATTAATATCTGGTCCAAATTCTCCAAAGAACAGTATTGACGTATATATACAGTCTTTAATTGAGGAATTAAAAGCGTTATGGAATGTTGGCGTCAAAACTTATGATTCCTTGAGTGATGGGAATTTTAATTTACATGCAGGCATCTATGGACCATTAGTGATTTTCCAGGATATGCCATGTTGTCAGGTTTAAGCACGAAGGGGAAACTAGCATGTCCAGAATGCCATTATGAAACTTCTTCAAATTATTTGAAGCATAGCAAAAAAATGTGTCATATGCACCACAGAAGGTTTCTAGATCCGACACATAAGTGGAGGCTGGTTAAGAGAAGGTTTAATGGCGAAACTGAAATGGGGAGCATTCTAGAAATATTATCGGGAACATATATTGAAGAGTTATTACGGGGGTTCAAAAATCAGTTTGGGGACAAACCAAAGAAGCCGGGTAAAGGTGATGGCACTTTTTAAAAAAGGTCAATATTGTTTGACTTACCATATTGGTGTCATAATCCCCTTCAAAGAAACCTGGGTGCCATGCACATAGAGAAGAACATATGCAACAAAATAGTAGATACTTTACTTAATATAGGACGCATGTCGAAGGATCACCTAAATGCTCGTTTGGATTTACCGGAATTGGGCATAAGGAAGGCCCTTCACCTTTTGAATGTAGTGATGGAATGCATGTTGAAATTAGAGCTGCAATATTTGATATGACAAATAAGGTAAAAGAAATCTTTTACTCTGTATTGAAGAACGCCAAACTGCCCCACGGTTGAGCGTCGAATGCTAGTCAGTACGTGCACGTAAAAGAGAGAATGGTTGTCGGATATAAGAGCCATAAAGCTCATTTCATACTCCACTATTTATTACAATTTACCGTGAAGAAAGCGTCTAAACCCGAGATTGCATTATCAATGATCAGAATTAGTGCATTCCTTAAAGGACTATGGAGCAAGGTTATCGAAGTGGATGATACAAAGGGGCTGCAAAAAGAAATTGTCAAGGTACTTTGTCATTTTTAAATGATTTTTCCATGGGCTATTTCCAATATAATGGTACACTTGCCTGTTCATTTATGCCGAGAAATCGAATATGGCAGGCCTGAACATCTTTGATGCATGTATCCAATTAAGCAATATCTAAGAAAGTTGAAATCTTATGTGCGAAATAGAAACACATCGGAAGGTTTTATTATAGAAGGTTACTTGGAAGAAGAGTGTGCGAACTTATGTTCCTGATTTTTAAGCGTTGATGGAGGAACAGAAAACATGTCGATTGATTTTGGAAGATATCCAACAGACGTGGAAAATCATATTGGAACAAAGAAGAATAAAGATGGAAAGATGCAGATTGGAAGGCAATGTATCATTATATTTTGTTCAATTCCGGTAATAAAGAATTTGAGAGTTTGATCGAGTAAGTTCTTAAGTTCCTATGTCATTTTCCTTAACTATAAACTAATATCTACATTTTGTAGTTTTTTGACGTTAATTATTATTTAGGGTTCATCGAGCTTTTGTGGATGGTCTTGCAAATCCAAGGAGATACAAGAGGGAACGAGAACATTTCGAAGAGTTTTGGAATTGCTTAAAGAAGCGGTTCTGAAAAAGGACAATATTTCAACAGATTTAGAGGTGTTTGCATTAGGTCCTAAACGAGTAGCTAGTAAGTTTACTGGTTATATAGTAAATGAATATAGATTCCAAACAAAATTTAGAGATTCTCGATGTACCACACAATATAGTGGTGTATTTTTAATTGCCAAAACCACTAGCTTTGCAAGTTCGAAGACCAAAACCCAATAGTGGGTGATGTCAATTACTGCAGATTAATCGAAGAAATTTTTAAGCTTGATTATTGGGAAGCTTTTAGAGTGGTCCTTTTTAAGTGTTGCTGGTACCAAGAGGAAAAAGATTCATATGGTCTTACTCGAGTAACTTTTAGCAAGTGCCATAAAACTGATCCTTATGTCATGTCTTAGGAAGTGAAGCAAGTATTTTATGTGGAAGATGCAGTTGAAAAGAACGGTCATTACGTTATTAAAAATTACCCAGAGATTTGTGTGATACTGAAAATCAGAATGCAAAGGAAGAAGACATGAGCAATACGATTTCACATGATATAGGCATAGGTGATGAACTAGAACCAGAAGTTGTTGATGGGGGTTGGATTAGGGATGATGTCCCCGTAATACAACTAGAAACAGAACTAAAGAAGAAAATCTCGATCCTGTTTCGTCTCGTTAGGACAAAAAATTCATCTTTCTTATTATTTTAATTTTGGTCTAATCTTTTGTCTAATTTATGATGTATTTGGAACTTTTTGTTTTAGCTGAAAATTATTATCTTTTATGAATGTATTTGGAACTCTTTTCTCATAATGTAGTCTACACTATTCACATGTTTTATGATTTAATGGCTTTCTTTACTGTCATCTAAATTGGTTATAGACCAAAATGTTATAGTTGTTGTTTTTTGTCCACTTTAACATGCATATACCTTGTTCTAATGTATTCATTTTATACAGGATGGATGAACTTATAAATGTCCGACTGCACCATGGTGGACAATTTCGAAGGACAGGTTACGTCGGTGGAGAATCCTTCATAGTAACAAAATATGATGTAGACCGCTTTTCTTACAATGTGCTTATGGACTTTGTTAAAGATTGTCTCCATTACACTGAAATAGGAGGAGTCTATATCAGCAAAGGAACGAGGGGTGGCTGGCAGCTGATATTGAATGACAAGGATGTAAACGAATACGTACAGGGCTGTAATAAGCAAGAAGAAGTGCTTTTTTACATCGAGAACACCGTTAACAATGACAGTGAGTCGTTTATTCAAATGCTGCCACAAGTAATCATACGTCCAAGGAAAAACATAATTCAAGGTATACATGTATATGTAATATAGATCCATTCTTATATATATCTTTGTGTGTGTAAAAAACTATGAAGGAGGCCATCGTTATTATTTTTATTGTTACAGTTTCTGCTAAGAAGCCGGTAGCAATGCAAGTATATTACTACACATAACTTCAGCAGCAACACAATATGATGAAAAACAACCCAACTCAAGTGGGTCAGAGGAAACTATCACCGGATCCTGATATGAATAATGATAAAGAAGATGTTACTGTGATGGATAAAGGAACAAGGAGAAAATTAAATGTAGAAAATGAAACAGATAATGATGATGATACCCGAGAGAATGAAGATGTTGTTCAAGTATTTTTCATTTTTCATTTCAGTTTTATTAATCCGGATTAAATCTTGTATTTCAAAATACTTTTTATTAAAATTCTGCACATAAAAGTAAGAACTGGATTTTAGTGTTTTCTATTACTGTGTCGATGTCCTATTCCGACCATGAAGGCTGCAACTAATTCAAGTAACTATCTGTTCTTTGTGCATGCATTCTGTCAAAATAGGAAGAATTGTTTGTACATCGACTCTATTTGGTTAACTATCTTAAATTTATCATCGATGGTGAGTAA
The DNA here is from genome assembly GCA_030737875.1 of Allium sativum. Taxonomy (NCBI): domain Eukaryota; kingdom Viridiplantae; phylum Streptophyta; class Magnoliopsida; order Asparagales; family Amaryllidaceae; genus Allium; species Allium sativum. The sequence continues at coordinate 787,998,679 of CM060918.1, read as the reverse complement.
CAATGCTAATCTGCTTACAGTTCTCGCAACCGCCAGTTTTGATGAAGTATGAACAAGAGCTAACCGCGTGAATGCAAGAAAATGATCTAGTTTGTAGATCACTTGGGGTGCCTTCATTGGTTAATTATATGCGAGAGGCTGCCGAACAAAGTAGGAATGATAAAGGTAAAGATGTCGCTGACGTGATGAATACATCCCAGAAAATGTGGGTGAAGATGTCAATAATGATTCATCGGGTTCAGAGGTACAAAAAAGTTATTTGTTTATTACTTATTGTCTTTGCCTTTATACATGTAAAATATCTTGAACTTCGATCTAATTGTAGAGAATCAAAATTTTTAAGTCAAAGGATCCTTTACCTGGACCAAGAACTCGTCCGCGAATCAATGCAGCCATTGAAATTGAGAAGGAAGCGATGAACCGCACCCCTCCTCCAACGAAAGCTGGCTCCAACAAGGAGTTGATCATGACACACACTCCCAATCCAAAGAAACTCAGTAACTGGAGAAATTCGTAGAAACATTAAAGAAATTGACGAAACCTACACCGCCTTTTCTTGGAGTTTTAAATCCTAAAATGTCTCGTCCATCCGTTTTAAAACCTACATTTACAAAAATGTGCAAACAATCAACCAATTCATGTGAAGCTGCTGGTTCAGTTGCTTCTTATTTAACAACCCGGAAACATCCAAAGCGGAATGCTGAAGCGCCTCCAACAATGGAAAATCTTACTGATCGATTAGAGCAGCAATGGATTGCACAAGAAGATGAAGCAGGTGCAGGTCTAATGTTTCTTTATCTGTGCACTACACTGCACTGTTGAGTGTGTCTATTTTAAGTTTTGCATGCATATTATGTTTCTGTAATGCCATACATTAATTTTATATTCATTTTTTGAACTTGGTAGATAAAGTACAAGGTCCCAAAATACTTAAGAGAGAAGTCAAAAATGACCAAGGTGCATGCTAGAACCCCTGATGAGAAAGTAGTCACTGAGTTGAATGAGAATGATCAGCTAGTATCTGGTAATATTACAGAGTTAAGCAATTTTCTTAGGACACTAGCAAAGGATTATATTTCTCTTACTTACATCAATTGGCATGTTGTTCCTAATCAATTAAAGCGACAAATGTTGGAATATGCTCTGGTATAATCTATCACCCTAAACCATATATATTTCAACTGACTTCCTAAATGTTCTGTTTTAATTAATTAGTTTGTTTCCTAAACTTTTTGATTGATATATTGTAGGCTAGGTATGTCGTTTCGGAAGAAGGACAAAAGTGGGTCTTGAACATGCTTAACGACTCTTGGAGGCAGTACAAGTCTCGCATCAAAGCAAGGTATTATAAAAAATATTTAACTGATGAGGAAAGGCTTGCAAATAGTACCAGTACAATTCTGTTGGAGGATTTTAAAAAGCGCTTGGAATACTGGGGGGATGAAGCAGTTCAGGTACGGTTTTAATGTGACCACAAAAGAAAACTAATTTGTATAATGATAATTAAATAATCAGGCAACAGATGGAAAAAATAAATAAAATAAATTAATGATGTTCACATTTTCTTGCTTAGTGCAAATCTATTCTTGTTTAGTGCTAACTGAATAATCATGCAACAGATGGAATAAATAAATAAATTAAATTAATGATAATCACATTTGCGCAATGTTTATACAGTAGTTCACATTATCTTGCTTATTGCTAATCTTTTCTTTAGTAGTTCGCATTATCCTTATTTGGTGCTATTTTTTTTTTTTTTTGGATTTCCAGGCCCTAGCTGAAACTAATTCTACCCATCGTAGTTCAATAAATGAGACACATACCATGGGTCCCAAAACTCATGCAGTAGCCCATGAACAGATAGTATGTTTTTTTTGAACTTATGTTATTTTTTTTGTGATTGAGTCGAATTGGCCACATGATAATTCTAATTTTTTATGTCATTGAATTATATTTTATATTATTGTCCCAATGTTCATAGGTAGCAACTAGATCTGCAAATTCTTAACATTGAACGTTAAAAATTCTGTTTAATTTTTGGTAATCATAATACTTGACAAAGAAAAAAGGACCCATAAAAAGCCACCCAATCCGCTGCCTTGGTTTATTTGGAAATGTATAAACAAGAACTGGGGAGAACTTACAGACTAACACGGATGAACTAAATGCCAAATACAGGAGTACATTATATACTGAAATAGCAATACTTGTGTCAGTATAACTGGCACATTGTACGTTTGTTGGAGCTGCTTATTAAATCAAACACATAGTTAGTTTGAAAGAAAAACAGTTCTGCTAATAAATTCATTCGTGCCAGCTTCCTGTTTATATATAGTGAATATTAGGCACACATCCCAAAAACCAAACTTAATTAGGTTCACATCCGGTCATAAAATTATTGTAAATTTAGTCCCTATTTTTGAAAATTCAGTAAAAAAATATATGAAAAAATCATGTAAATTCTTATTTAAATAAAACACATAAACGCTAAAATATTCAAATAAAAAAACCATCAAACAAGGCGTAAAAAAATAGAAAAAATAAAGAAAATGCAATTAAATGCATAATAGTATGCACATATCTGTATTTTTCTACATACATCCGTGCATGTTTTTCACTTCGTCCATCTTTGTTAATTTACTTGCATACAACTGTGCACGTATTGCATTATTCTTGCATAAAAGTGTGCAATAATTCACAGGCTAAATTTCACTTAAGTTTTCGTATTGCAAATACATGGATGCATATGTGCAAATATTTCAAATAGTTGCACACATGTATGCAAGTTTTGGTTCAAATTTTCAAAAGAAAACAGTGTATGCAATAGTTGCATACATGTATGCAACTTTTTTTTGCATGGACTTCCGAGAATATTTCCAGATGTTACAAATTTTTTTTACCTGATAACGCCAAAAATTTGACCAGAAATGGAAAAAGGCGGAACTTGAAAAATGGGGGGCGGAAATGAATGGAAAACATAATAGGGACGTGTGGCTTTTATTTAAAATTATAATAGGGACGTAAGGCAAAAGTACACTTATATATATGCTTGCCTGGTTTTCATTTTGTAGGAAAAGATTCAAGCAATGGTGGATGCAGTAAACATTGTTGAGGCAGATGCACTTGTTTCTGGTGGGAAGAGCCACACATGGAACTAGCTTGTAGGAAGGTGAGGTCAAATGGCTGAAAAGTCTCCAACAACTCCTGGTTCTTCGGAGAGTTATGTGCAAGAGCTGACCAAAAAAGTAAGGTAAGAGCTTGAGGCAGATTTGGAAGAAAAGGTGAACAGAAAAGTGAAAGAGAACGTGTCATGGTGTTAAAAAAGCTAGGCGAAGCCAACCCAGATCTTAATTTAGATGTCGGAGAATTTTGTTTCACCACAACAAGTGATGAAGATGACATTTGTACTCCTGCAACCCCGGCCACTGAATGAAGTATTTGGATGGTATGTGTTAGCATTTGTGATATATTCGAATTGTTCTTTTAAGTTATGACACTTGTGGTATGTGTTCGTGATGACACTTGTGGTATGTTTTGATGATGGCACTTGTGGTATGTGTTGGTGATGATACTTGTGAGTTGGTATATATATTTGGTTGGTCTGACTATGTTGATGAATGTTTTGGGAGGATTTATTGTATGAATATTTTGGTATATATATCTGAATGTGATACAATGTTTTGGACTGAATATATGTACTGTAGAATTTGTAATTACAGGGTTGTATTACAGCTACAGTTGATTTTCATCTACTGTTGCATTTGATTTTTTTATCATTGCAGTTGATATTTTCTGGTGTCGCATTACAGTGTTGTGGTATCGCATTAGATGTGTTGTGGTGTAACAGTCTGCATTTTTGTAACAATTAAATAATGCATATAAGAAGAAGAAAATTTTGAAGAACTTCAAGAATTTGGCCATGGGAGTAGCGTCATTACGTTTGTGGCAATTTTCTGGTCAATTTAGACATAAGGGTTGCAGAAAACCGATTTAAGATGAAAGAGATACCTTTAAATGAAGCATTGCAGCAAAACATAAAAATAAGGTAAAAGAAGGGGAACAATGACTACCATTGTTTCTAAACTTATTAACAAAAGACTTCATAGCTTAGTTGGTTAAGGCATTAGATATGTAACATAGAGATTGGGGGTTCGAACCCCGACAGCGATATAATTTTCTATCATTGTTTTAGAGAGGGCCAAATGAACATACAAATATATGCACACATAAAAATTCAAATTTTGAAAGGATAGGAATGTACATATAAGGTAATAAAGAAAATATATGTATATATATATATATAAGTGAACATATATGTATATGCATGAACACAAATAAAGGAAAAATAATGGTAATGTATAATTTAAATAAATCCATACATGGAAGAGGAGGAAAATTAGTACAAATTTTAATGCCTTAAGAAAGGTAAGAAATAAATGAAGTGCAATAAGTAAGTGCATTGAAAAAAATGAATTAATAAATTTAATTGCATGCAAACAATGAAAATGAGATAAGATGTATATGCATGACAATTAAGAGTTTTAATGCAAGCAAGATAAATGGAAAAGTTAAACAATGAAAGCTGCAGCAATAAATGAATGCATTAAAACGCAAATTGATCATATACAAAAATGAAGGCATGCAATTAGAATAGAAATAAAGTAATTAACTGATGCAGATTTGAAAAGTAAGGAATAATGGCACATTGAAAGTTACATGCATTACTTAAAAGAAAAATAAATGTGATGCAATGGAAATTGCATGACAACATTAAAGAGAAAAAGAGGAAAGTATTGAATAAAAGATAAGAACGCATTAATGAAAATAAAAAGGCACATACTGTTAAACAAAAAGGAGCAAGGAAAGCAATGTATGTGCATGTGAATACAATACACGAATTCAGAAATTAATGCATAAAAAGGGGAATACTATAAAATTATTCTTAATACAAAGAAGGAGCTATCAGTGGAAATCAATTAATAAAGAAACGCCATAAGAATTAAATGTATAAAAAAGGGAAGTTAGTGTGAATAATACACAATGAAATTTAAGAAATAATGTGCTGCAAATGGTAGATAAATGCATTAATTAGAAAGAAAGAAGTTTAATAAGAAAGACATTTAATAAGAAAGCAATTTAATAAGAAAGAAAACGTTTAATAGGAAATAAGATTTAAAAGAGAGAAGTTAGGAATTAATTGATCAAAGAAAGGCAGATTAGAAACAAAATGAAAAGTTGTTCACATTGAGAAGCTTTGTATATGCTTAAGGATTTCTTATGAATAAATATAATTCAAATAGAAGATCATGCGCAATATACAGTGCACCTAGATTATTTTTGGATGTTTAGTGACGTAGTCGGTTCAGATGGATTGTGATTCAAATCTAAAGGACCGGGTTTCTCCGATACACCTATAAATAAGTCTGTAGAGCTAACCTTAAACCTCATATTTCTGAGGCTATGCTGAAGCTCTGCCGTTCCTCTTACTTAAGGTCGCTTCAGAAATTTAGATTATTATTAGTTAGATGATTTTAAATTAAGATCTGGACGAAAGGAATTGACGCTAATAAAAGGTTGTTCAGAATCATGAAAAGTAAGATGATTTTCTAGATCCAACCTATTCAAATTTATTCCTTTTACCTTCCTTTCTCTTTTAATAAAAATAATCAAGCCATGGTTATTAGGTTTTGGATCCAATTAAGGGAAAAACCATGGATACTAAAACTGTATCAGATCCAGAATTGGGGTAGCGTATGAGGCGAGTAGGTTTAAGCTATAGCATTTTAGATAATAATATAATATCGTTAAGCATTCAATACTATGTATAATTGAAACATGATATGTTGAGATGTTAAACAAATGTTGATAATGACTAAAGTGACAAGTATGATACGTGAGAATAATTAATATGCTTAGATATTAATTTGTTATGTTGGAATATAAGCTTGTCAAATCTTACATAGCTATTACTGTTGTTTCAGTTCCACATTAATATGTGACAGCTGTATACCCGAGCCATTAATGGTAGAAATCAAGTACAATACATGTTAGTTTATGTATTTGAGAAATTGCATGATTAAATGATTATGGGTTAGAATTAATATGGATTTGGGCTTGAATTAATATTATGCATAAAGGCCTAAATTTGGGCATATGGTACATAATGAATATGACTTGGGGAAGGGGCATCAAAAAACTATAATGAAATAGGAATAATGGTTAAAGAACGAACATGCCTAGATTCACAGTAATTTGACATTGTAATGCTCTTAGACACGAGGTTAGATTGCACTTGTGATAGAAGTTTGCCCGGAACCGCCGGGCATACCCAGCATTCATAAGTGATAAATCTAATGTGAGGGGTCTAAGTGCATAATTAAAACATGTAATGGTGCTAAGACCCGAGGTTAATTCGACTTGTGGTAGAAGTCAGCTCGGAACCGCCCGGAAAATCCACCATCCACAAGTGTTGGCTTAATGTGAGTGGTCTAGTGCATAAATAAATACATATATAAATATATGTAAATAGAAGGAATGATAAATAACATTAATTGTAATTAATGGAAATAAATGGAATTGAAAGAATGACACGACAGTAAAGAAAAATAAAAAAATTAGAATGGATGAGGAATGATAATAACCCACTGTAGATAATTTACGTAGGATTGTCCAAGAGACAAGCGAAAATTATAACTTACATTATAATATGTGATAAAAAGGGAATAGAATAACTTATGTAAGAAGATAAGTTATACTTGATTAAAAATTGAGTAAATTAGGAGAACAAGAATCAGAAATCTATGGGTAAGGACAACAAAAGTCATGTCTATAGAAAGAAACTTATTAATGGACCTTGGTTGAGAACTAAATTAATAAGTAAACAACGTTAAGTTGTAAAGACAGCATAAGAGGAAATTATGATTAAATAAGAAAGAATGAGGTAACTCAGGAAATGAGGTAAGTTATAGTAAATCATAAATGTTAAGGGACATGTTAAATAGAAAACATGCGAATTAAGATACACTCAATTACATATTAAGTAGAACATGTTATTGTAACCTTGAATCAAAAAATAATATAAAAGGATTGTGAATTACATACCTTGGACCACAATCTAGAGAATAACATGTTGTGGTCTTATTGATAAACTTAAATGGGTTAAGTTATATAATTGAAATTAATAAGCAAGAGGAACTTGGTAACTTCATTAAGAATTCAATATGAATGGGAATAACCAATTTAAATGGAAACCTGATAAGGTAAAGCAAGCGCGTAAAAGACTGTTTATTCATAGGGTCTAATAACATATTAAAGTAAGGCGCTTGGACCAGTCTGCATGTTTGAGGGGTGAATAACCCAACGGGGTAGATCATTGAAGTGTTATAATAAACAAGGGGAGTGCACGTTAATCTGATTATTCTGTCGGCTCCAAAGGACTGGAAGGGGAAGCACGCGACTTCTTGAGAATCATAAGGTGCTCCTAGTAGTCCTCTATGTGGTGGCAGATGTTTAGACTGTGCTCGCAGAGGTTGGGTCTGCGTGTAACTACCAGGTTGGTGGGCCTTGACTGCAAAAGTAGCTTTGTAGTCAGAATGCTATGACATGGTGACACCAGGGTGATTCAGCGGTTCACTCAACGGGGAGTCAAAGGGTCACATCCAATAAGGATAGTAGATCCTCGGGTACCTGTCATCGGCAGCCAGTGGGATGCGAAAAACTAGAGCTAAAACCAATAGACCATTAACCTTTCACTATCGAGGTATGGTGGTTAAGGGAAGATGCCAACTGGATGTTTAGATTGTTTGTTAGAGGCCAGTCGTTTAGCTCTTGTGGTCTTTACTAGTTGATGGAGGGGTCGAGGTGGGGGCATAGCCACCATGAAAAGAAACCCTTGGAATATCTGTATATAGAGGCTCTTAAAGACAGGCTTGTACAAATATGGAAAAGCTCCCGACCAAGTTCTATGTTTCTTGTATAGCCCTGCCACAGAACTCGGTGCACATTAGAGGACGTGTGGTTAAGGCATCGAGCTACAATTTACAATACATATGTGGGACAGTCTAGATACATGCATGTCAGCTCTGGGTGGTGTATCGTAGACTTAAGGGAATTACTCCAGTATGAAATCTGATTCGATAGACAGTGGCAGTCCATACGCTTACGTAGCGTAGTAATGACCAATATATGGGGAACCTAACATTGTTATATAGAGATACGTATGTCACCCAGCGTAGGATGAGGGATTGCGTTCATTTCTGTGGTATTACGGTGGAGACCGTGCGAGTGGGGTAACATGGTGTGTACCTTAATATTGGGGGTAGCTACATATATATTATATTAGGTTGATCCACTAGGGAGTAAATGGGTATGATGTGTGTGCAAGCCTTGAGTACTGTTAACCCAAATAACCTAATAAATAAGAAAAATTGATTGAACGGTATACGTAGGATTATCCGTAGTGTATAATTTAAATCCAGTCACCAGAACTTGTGTTTTGACCCCCTCCTCAGAACATACTCGTAGTTTAAATTTGTAGCAGAGACATGATAGCCCTGGATACTGGTTAGGCAATATTCTTAATACGGTAAGTCTATACTTTATTTATATTATATTTTACCCTTTCCTCTATGAAATATTTTCTGAGCTCTAACATATTTTATGTCTCTTTTTTTCTGTTGGATACCAGAGCAAACCAATCCGAGTTTCGATAGATCGGAATTTAAGAAAAAAAAACGGTCTGTCGGAATTCGGGTTGTTACATCTAGTATCAAAGCTTATGTTTAGGATTCCTGTATAAATAGTGCGTGAACCTATTTGTATTTAAATATATATATATAGTATATATATACCTAAATCCAAAGTGGAACCCACTAAATAGAAAGAGTATATTATGGTAAAAAATGGGATATTTGTTTTGTACACAAAAGGAATGAATATGGAAATTTGATACCCTTAGGAGATTTGGGTGGGAAGTGGACAATATATTTTTTGTATTGAAGGAAGGTGAATCCCATATGTAACACCCCGGAATTTCCAATATTAATGTTCCCAAATTAAAGAATAACTAATCTCAGATGTGAGAATTAAGGGAAACGTGTTGCGCCATTGTGTTCATCTCGGAATTATGGTTGAGATAGAGTCCGAGTTTGCGTGAATTGGACTTCTTATGAAGAAGTTATGGCCATCGGAAGTTTCACTAAAATTTAAACAGATTTCAAAAATTTGAATTTCAGAGTCAGATTGGGCTGGAAGGGAAATTTCCCGCCAGGGCTAGGTCGACCTGTGGGTCGACCTGCCCTCACCAGGTCGACCAAGGGGTCGACCTAGGGGTCGAACAGCCCCCCCGGGCAGATTTGTTTGATGACCTTTTACTGACTGTATGCTGAGTCATTAGAGTTTCTGATCTGGTTTGAATGGCTGGGGTTAATTCTGTGTTGATCGGACGACCTAAATTAATCCTAAACTCTATAAAAACACATGTAGACTCAAACCCTAAAATCAAATAAAAATTAGAATCATGGCCTCCATGTCGTCGCCTTGCAACCTAGAATAGCCTCCACGAATTAGAGAGGAAGAAAAGCTAATCAATTCAATTCTAATCTAAACCGCAACAAATTGTCTTCTTCAAAGGAAAGCTAAATCAATTTAAGAACTCCGATTTCAGAACTCAAGACCTTCTTTGAGTTGTGAGTTCAATTTCTTTAATATGATAGTTAACAATTTAATTGGATTGAGCTATAATTTGGATTACATGGTTATGTTGTGAATCATTGATCGTATGTTATTATTTATGTTGTAAATTCTATGATGTTATCATCTCTGTTGCAAATTCTATGATGTTATTATCTATTTTGTAAAGCTGTGGTGCTATCATCTATGTTGTAAATCTATGATTCGTAATGATGTTTCATATGCTAGTTTGGTTATGTTGTTGGAACTAATTCATATGTAAAATCATATGTATGTATGTATGCAAGTCTAGATGTAAGTTTAGATCTGGATCATATGCAAGTTAATGAAAATTATATACAACCTTACATGTTTCATGACATCTATTTTATGTAAATTGGATCTAAAGTTATGCTATGACATGTGTGAGTTATATGCTAGTATACAATATTCTATATGCTAGTTTACATGTTTAGATGTAAGTTTACACCATCGTTTATGTTGCATAAATCACATATGCAAGTATATATATATATATATATACACACACACACACACACAAACATATATATATATATATATATATGTGTGTTTGGAGTATGAATCATGTAATGTAAGTTTGTGATTATTGCCTATGCAAGTTTACACCTTATAATTAGATCTATGACGTACATGGTTTATGCAAGTTTGTGACTATTACCTAAACAAGTTTACGGCTTTGGATTTAGATCTATGACATATGTAGTTTTATGCAAGTTTGTGACTTTGGCCTACGCAAGTTTTAGATCAAGAACCTCATTCACACATGCATGTTCACCCCTTGTGTTTAGATCTGGTTTTATTTCTATGTATGTTGTGATATTTTCTCTTTATTCCATAAGTTAGACTATTCGAGTCTAACGTATATTTTACGTTAAACGAACGATCGTACAACGTGGGGCAATGTGATAATATTAAAAGATTTAAAATTGAGAATTGGCATAAATGCCTTAAATGGCATAATATAAATTGATGATGATAATTGGTATAATTTTTCATACCATAAATTGATGGACATAATTGAGTCAATTATGGACATAGTTAAATTTGGAATTGATTGATAATTTGAATAGGGAAATTAATTCAAATTGGGGGATAATTAATTATGTGTAATTATTCGCCTAAGACACGAGGTTAGGCTCGTTTGTGGTGTAAGACTGTCAGGACCCGCCCGACAAATCCAGCTGCCACAAATGCCAGTCTAATGTGAAAGGACTTAGGCATAAATTAAATGCGTAACAGTTGTAAAGAGGCATGAGGTTTGGCTCGTTTGTGGTGTAAGACTGCCCGGACCCGCCCGACAAATCCAGCTGCCACAAATGCCAGTCTAATGTGGGAGGTCTTTACAAGGTTACGGTGTTAATGAATTAAGAAACACTTAACCAGATAAACATGTGGTGGGACATGGGGGTTAAGTGGGTGGCTTGCGTGGCTTCTGAAATACGATTAGAAACACTTAACCAAAATTGAAACATGTAAGTGAACATGAATAAGAAAGCATTAAGTGGGATGTACTAGAGGGGACCAAGCTTAGATGGATAGCTTGTGTCAAGTAATGAGGCCCCGTTTCAACCAGTAACCCATAAGTATCTTTGTGGGCTCGACCCAAGTTGAGGACGGTACACGCATACTGGGCTTGACTGTCAGAGGCCAAAACGGGTTAGCGGTGGCAACGCAAGTCCAACGGGTTCATGTGCGTGTGTGGGCCTGGGCTGGTAGGTAAGACGTTGTTGCATCGTGTAGGTATAAGCCGTGCATTATTGGTGGTACTGGTTTGCCACTTTAGGGAGTGATACACCCCACTATGGGGCAAGCACGGGTATCTACGAGTTAGGGAGCCGATCGCATAGGGGTAGTGGGTACACCTAGTGGAGATAGGGGCAGGCGGGACCTATGAAGGCAACTAGGGGTATACGAAACTACCATTATCATTATTAAAGTCTTATAGGAGGGATCAACTTTTAGGGTGTTTGGTGTGGTGCAGTGTAGTAATTATCTTATAGTGGTTTAGGTGCACCTTTAACGCTATCTTTGTTCATCTTATTTCCTTTTGTTTGCTCTACCATACCCAATTGTTCACAGTCATTTCCTTATTTTCCTACTTATGCCTTAGCCTATTTATTTTGATAATTATATTGTTAAAGTTATCACACTCGCCAGACTTTATGTCTGACCCCCTATGTTTTCATCTCTTTTCTTCCATTTTCCCCCCAGGTGCTCAGGGTGGAACTAGCACCAGTGGAGCTTGATTTTGAACAGCTGTATCTCTTGCTTTTAGAAGTTGCTTGCATCGCTAAAGTAAAAGTTCAGCCTATCTTATTATGGCTATTTTGTGTTGGGGTTATGTCTTTCAATTTATGTACTATGATTTAGTCAAGATGGACATTTTGTACTTTGACTCTGTTTTTAATGACGTAATCAAACCTATTTGTTTACACCTGCAATGAATAAAATTTTAAATTTTTAAGTACTGTTTATATCTGTCTTGTTGTTAAGTTTCTGTCCTATACACACTTAAAACGCTCTATAGAAGTTAATGCATTCCCTTGTGACATTATTGGACGTGGGGTGTTACATGTGGTATCAGAGCTGAAGGTTACCAGAACAGATATGAATTTTGAAAAACTATTTTTCAAAAACAATTTTATAAAGAGGTACCTTCAAAAGCATGTTTAAGGAAAGTATTTTCAAGAGAAAAGCTTATTTTAGAAAGCATAACCCCAAGAGCCATATATCTTTCCTTCGGTTCTTTTGTATTGAATCTTTCCTTTTTCGTTTCAGCATGTCCGGAATTCCCGAGATACCCGAGGGGATACCAATACCAGGATGGTTTAGGAGGTATTTGGAGACTAGGGCCACCACCGCAGGTCCAGCAAATGCTTCTCCTCTTCCTCCTCCTCCTCCTTGTGTCGATACTTTTGCAAAGATATGTAAGGACTTTCGGGCATTGGGTAGAAAACCTTTTCACGGGACGGAGACATTTGTTGAAGCTCGAAATTAGCTAAAGGAGGCGGAAGAATTGTTTGGGATCTTTGAAGTGGAAGATGGAAGAAAGGTCCAGTTAGTTGCCTGGCTAATGAAGGATGAGGCCTTGTTTTGGTGGGAGGTCACTAATGGAGAGCGTCCGGTTGATACATGGCCAGATTTCAGGCGTAGGTTTGAGGCAAAGTTCCTCTTACGGGCTGCAGAGAATTTATATTTGGAAAGATTTTTGGCGTTGAAGCAAGGGAATCTATCAGTGAAAGAATACGTCAACAAATTCAATCAATTGGCGAGATTTGGCTTGGACTTGGTGAATACACCAGAAAAGAAGGCCCTGATATTTGTTAAGGGTTTGAACGAGCTGCTTCATGGTTTAGCTATGACCCACATCCCCATGGGTGCTACCTTTGAGTGACTAGTTGACGTGGCACTTATGCATGAAGAAGAGAAGGGCGCCAATGCTAATAAGGCACTCGAGAAGAAAGGGGATCAAAAGAAACTGCAGCAACAACAACAGAACAAGAAAGGTGGTAAAGGCAACAATGGTAAGGGAAAGAAAACATGCTTTAACTGTGGGACACCAGGCCATCTAAGTAAAGATTGTAGGAAGAAAAAGAAGACTGGCTGTTTCCACTGTAGTGAAGCGGGACATCTGATTAAGGACAACCCAAGGAAAAGGGCAGAGGGCAGGGACTACCTTGGGAGGACAGGTGCAGGCTCTTATGGCACCAGGGCAGGCAAGGGGCAAGTTCAGGCTCTCGTGGTCCCACCGCTGCAAGAACGAGGAAAAACAATTTCGGTTGAAAGTTTAGTTTTTCTGTTTGATCATCCTGTCCGTACTTTATTCGATTCTGGTGCATCACATTCCTTTATCTCTACATCATTAGTTGAAACACTGCACCTAAATACTAGTTTAGTTACAGATCCCTTAGTAGTCTCAAATCCTATTGGTGGTTCGGATCATCTTTCTATGATTTGTCGGGATTTGAGAGTGGCTATCTTGGGCGTCGGGTTTGAATGCAACGCCTTTGTTCTTGTCTTCATGGGATACGGCTTGATTCTAGGTATGGATTGGCTAGCTAGATACGGGTCTATCCTAGATTGTGAAAGAAGGGTAGTTAGATTGTTGACTCGTTGTGGAAAGACCCTTGATATTTCTTGCAGCCCTAGAGGTCCAGTAATGCTTTGCTACCTAGAATCCCTTGACGCATCCAATGATGATTTACATTCTGTTCCTATAGTCCGTGAATATGTTGATGTCTTCGATGAGGTGAGGGGTCTACCCCCAAAACATGAGATAGACTTTCGAATATATCTAGTAGATAACGCAAAGCCAGTTGCATTGCCAGTGCGCCACATGGCTCAAAGAGAGAGAAGAGAACTCAGTAAGCAAGTGAAAGAATTGCTTGAGAAGGGGTTCATAAGACGTAGTATATCAGAGTGCGGTGCTCCAGTAGTATTTGCCACAAAGGCAGATGGGTCCCTTAGACTTTGTGGACTATAGAGAACTTAATAAGCTTACTAAGAAGAATAGGCACCCACTGCCGAGGATTGACGATCTCTTCAATCAGTTAGTTGGCGCCTCAGTATTTTTGCAGTTGGACTTAGCCATGGGTTTTCATCAGTTGAGAGTGGCTGAGGATGGCATTGACAAGACTGCCTTTAGGACTCTGGACGGCTTCTTCGAGTGGCTTGTGATGCCCTTCGGTTTGACAAACGCCCCCGCATATTTTGTTAACTTGATGAGTAGGGTGTTTAGGGAGTACCTTAATAAATTCGTGGTGGTCTTTGTGGACGACATCTTAATCTTTTCTAAGAGCGAGGAAGAGCATGCCCTACATCTTAGGGAAGTGTTGGAGACCCTTCGAGCGCATAGCCTTAAAGCTAAATTTTCTAAATTTCACTTTTGGAGGAAGGAAGTTCGATTCTTAGGGCACGTGGTTTCCAAAGAAGGGATAGCTGTGGATCCCGCAAAGGTAGTGGCCATCCAAGATTAGAAGGTCCCTAAAAATGCTACCGAGGTGAGGAGTTTCTTAGGGTTAGCTGGCTACTATAGGAAGTTTATCAAAGACTTTGCAAAAATATCAGCCCCATTAACACGCTTAACGAAGAAGAACTTAGTTTTCACATGGGACGTAGATTGTGATGACGCATTCCAATGTTTAAAGAAAGCTTTGACCATAGCCCTATTCTTAGTGTTGCTAGATGGGAGTAAGCCATTTACCGTTTATACCAATTCTTATAGGACAGGACTGGGCGCAGTCTTAATGCAAGAGGGAAGGGTAATAGCCTATAGAGGAAGGCAGTTGAGAGTACATGAGAGAAATTACCCTACGCATGACCTAGAGTTGGCCGCTATTGTTTTCGCGCTTAAGCCTTTGTGCCATTATCTTCTTGGCGAGAAATTCGAATTATTCACTGACCACAAATCACTAAAATCCTTTTTCTCTCAGAAGGTCTTGAACTTAAGGCAGCAGAGGTGGATGGAATTCTTAGCTTCCTATGTTTTCGAGTTAGCATATACCTTTGGCAAGGGTAACGTGGTGGTAGACTCCTTAAGTAGGAAAAGGTTGTCCTCGAGTCCGTTGTTTGTTGAGCGGCAAAGCTTAGAGTTCATCTCCACATTTGACTTTAGACCTTCCATTGACTTTGTACCCGGTTTGCTAGCATCCTTAGAGGTCAGACCCACGCTTTTGGTATGGATTGGTGAGGCACAACGAGATGACCCACAGTTGGTTGAGTTAGTAGAGAAGATCAAAAGGGGGGAGTCATCAAGCCATCTCAGTAGGTATACCTAGATGATAAGGGTTGGTTACGTAGGGACGGTAGACTTTGTGTACCACGGGATGAGAATTTGAAGAAGACCATTCTTGATGATGCACATCATTCGAAGATGACCATCCATCCCAGCGGGGACAAAATGTACATGGACATGAGACGAGTTTACTTTTGGGCCGGCATGAAGACGGATGTGGCTGAGTTTGTCGCTAGATGCTTGGTATGCCAACAAGTAAAAGCAGAGCAAAAGAAGCCCGATGGGTTGCTTCACCCATTGAAGGTCCCACAATGGAAGTGGGAAAGTGTCTCGATGGACTTTATTGATGGGTTACCGAGATCGAGGAAGGGTAATACGGGAATTTAGGTCGTGGTAGACAGACTTACTAAGAGTGCCCATTTCATTCCCGTGAAGAGTAAGAGCACGGCTCCATGGTTAGTGTGACACCCCAAATTTTCTGTTAACAGTAAATTAACAAATTAAAGTATAATTAATTCTAAATGAAAGAATTAAGGGAAACGGATTTTGCCATTGCGTCCGTCTCGGAATTCTGCTTGACATAGAGTCCGAGTTTGCGTAAGTCGGACTCCGTATGAAGGAGTTATGACCTCCTGAAGTTTTAGAATTCAATTTAAAATTCAAACGGTTCATCATGCAGTTCGAAATTCGAAAACAGACCCGAACTGGGTTGGGCGGGAATTTTCCCGCCCAGAACCCAGGTCGACCTGGGGTCGACCTGGGTAACCAAGTCGACCTGGGGGTCGACCTGGTCAGGCCCTGGCTGGCACATTCGGATTCTGGTCGAATTCCTAAGCTCTGGTCTGTAACTCGGGCTGATTTGTCACTTTTTGATTAGCTTGTCTTGAGATGGATGGTCTTGATTAACTCTAGCTTCATAGACAACTCTAATTAGTTTGAAATTCAATATAAACAACCTTAGTCTCAACCTAAATTCACACAAATAAAATAGAGATAGAGCCGTCATGCTGCTGGAAGGAAGCCAAGAGTAGCCTCCACTTGAAGAAAATTAGAGATGAGCCAAAACTAAATTTAAAACAAGAAATCAAACAATGCTTGTCTACCCAAAGGAAAGCATTGCAAATTCAGAACTCAGAATCCAGAATTTAAGTTCGTCGTTTGTTGAAAGTATAGTGATTTTTCCAATGGGAATAAAATTAAGATTTGATTCGATGTAAAATGGAAATGGAATTATGCTATTGTATAACGACGATGTTAACTCATATCTATGTGTTGCAATGATTGTGTTGTGAATAGTATTGGATGTTTGTGGTATAACTGAATTGATGTTGGATCCATTAAAATGTTTGTGGATTAATCTAATTGATGTTGGATCTATTTAAATTCACATACAAGTCATTTGGTTCATATCTACACCTATATGTTTAGGTGATTATGACAAATTATATGCTGTACAATAGAATTTCTGTGCCTAAATGATTAAGTTCATATACATGCTCATATGTTTATACAAAAGTTGCAAAGTTCATAACTGGATCCATGCCAAGATCCATTTTAATACAAGTTTCATGTTATAGTTGTAAACATGATTGGATCTAGTTCACACATGTGATAAAATTATACATACTTTATGGACATGTCACATTCTTGTCATATGCTAGTGATGTTCGATGTTATGCCTAGATCTAAACATGTTTAGGCTTATGTTGTCTAAAACCGTATGCTAATTCATGTGACACCTATTTAGTTATACCCCTATTTAAATGCAAGTTCACATATATGTGAGTTGATTTAGCCTATGTTGCAAATTCACATATATGTATGTTGATTTAGTCTACGTTGCAAGTTCACACCTATGATATTCATGTTGACTACTTTGCAAGTTCACCACTATGATGTTGATATTGACCATGCCGAAAATGCCAAGTTTACACCTATGTCATGTTTATGAATTTCTTTATGCCAATTTTGTGTACGTTAAATTAGGCAAAGTTTCTAGCCTAATACTATATGTTAAAAATCATGTGGATGAAAAATTAGGCTAAGATTGTTAGCCTAATAATTAGACGGGGTAACGTTGAGAAAAATTGGTAACTATAGGAAACTTGACATAAATTGGTAGCATTTAAATGGTATAAATCCTTATACCAAAAACGATGAACTTGGAAAGTGGGCCATAACATTTAATTGTTAACAAATTTACATATAACAAGTAATAGAGAAAATATGTAAATTTAGAAAATACGAGTGTGCTTAACCCGAGGTTCGATTGAGTTGTGATGTAAACCTACCCGGACCTGCCCGGATGTTCAGTAATCACAACAATACCTATCCAATGTGGGTTGTTAAGCATTGAGCCCAATAAGGACCCGAGGTTAGACTGAGTTACGGTGTAAACCTGCCCGGAACCGACCGGCACATCCAATAACCGTAACGATACCTGTCTAATGTGAGCGGTCGGTGCTTTAACTAATTAAGTTTAAGGACAAGTCAGGATGGTAGGGTTAAGTTAACTAAAACACTTAATCAATTTAACATGTTAATTAAACTAATGGGTGGGGTTAGGTAAATACAGACACTTAACCACTTAACATGTTTGACTAGAAAACCCTAGTAACGGGGACCCATTTCAGCAGTAACCCAATTAGGTATAATGGTACACTGAAACAAGGCAGGGTGGGGCACAATTACTGGGATGATTGTAAGCGGTCAAAAGCGACAGCGGTGGGTGCAACAGTGTGGGTTCTAACGGAGTGCGAGCATGCATACACTTCGGAGCAGACAAACAGGGCGCTAGGGGCACCAGTAGTATAACCTATGCACTCTAGAATTATGTCGGGCCACCACTATGGGACTTGATACACCCCATGGTGGGACCAGCATATGTATCTACAATCATTAGGGGTCGTATGACACATATGATTTTGCGAGTAGAAGCCGATCTTTAGAAAGGGGACCACTTCACCCTGATCATGGGGTGCCAGTTGAGACAATGCAAGTAGGTGCAGAGATATAGTGTGGGGTGCGATAGTATATTCAGTTCAATCTACTTTATCTTAGTTTATGACACTTTCCTATTTCCAGTTTATACACATCATTCCTTTTTTTTCTTATTCTCATACTGAAGAGTCACTAGACTTACCAGGCTTTATGTCTGACTCTATTTTTCTTTCGTCTTCTTTTCTTCCGTCCCCCTCCCCCCCCCCCCCAGGTCCATAGGGAGGAAACAACCCAGCTTAGTCAGACTCTTTGCAAGCTTCAAGATCTTGGACTCTCTTTCCTTGGCTATGGGTTTTGGACAGGTTCTATGGGGATTTATGCAGCTTTTATTATGTTTTACACTTATTTATTTAATAATTAAGACAGAAATGATGATGTAATGTTTTGGAAGTTATTATGGAAATGTTTTGTATGAACACCTATTTATGAAATAAAAGTCTGTTTGTTTTCCGCTGCTTATATATATGTGTTTATATATTTGTCTTGTGTTTTATCTGTGACTTTTACTTATAAACCTCCACCGAAGTTAAGGCATTCCCTTTATGAGTGACCTTAATGGAGGTGGGGTGTTTCACTTGGTATCAGAGCACAGATTTACCGGATTAGATATGGGTTTTTGAAACTATTTTCAAAAAGAAGTTTAAAGAAGCATTGTTTTCAAGAAAAAACGTTGTTTTTAAAAGGCATAATTACCGAAAGCCATATGCACTATCTCTCTATCCTTTGTCTTGAATACTTTCCTTTTGTTCCAGCATGTCTGGAGATCTTAACCTTCTGGAAGGAGTACCGATACTCGGCTGGTTCCGAAGGTACGTAGAGGCTAGGGCCAATGGTGCGGGCCCAACAGACATTCCTCCTCCCACAGTGGCAGCGGTTCCTCCTCCTCTTCCTCGTGGAAATACTTTCGCTAAGACATGCAGAGACTTCAAGGTTATGGGTGGAAAGGACTTCTATGGAACTGGATCCTTTGTAGTAGCAAGGAACTGGCTGAAGGAGACCGAAGATTTGTTCGTCATCTTCGAAGTTGACAACATGCAAAAGATACAGCTAGAAGTGTGGTTGCTTAAAGACGAAGCTTCTTATTGGTGGGAAGTTACCCATGCTGAGAGGCCAGTGGAGACTTGGGAAAATTTCAGGATGAGGTTTGAGATGAAACTCCTCTCCAAGCTGAAAGAAGCCTGCAAATGGAGAAGTTCCTAACTCTTAAACAAGGAAGTATGACGATCAAGGAGTATGTCAATCAGTTTAATCAGCTGGCCAGATTTGGGCTGGATTTAGTAAACACCCTACACAAGAAGGCCCTTCGCTTCGTCAAAGGTCTGAATGAGCCTCTATACAGCCTTGCAATGACCCATATACCCATGGGAGCAATTATGAAAGCTTGGTGGACATGGCGCTGCTACACGAGGAAGATAAAGGCAAGAAAGAGGCAAAGGTGGAAGTGCCTCAAGAAAAGAAAGAGGGTTTACAGGCTAAGAAAACAGACTTCAAGAAAGGCGGGAAGAACAACAAAAACCATGAAAAGAGAAAGTGTAATTTCTGTGGCATTGTTGGACATATAGCGAAAGACTGCAGGAAGAAGATGGCAAAGATGAATGGTGGTTGTTTCCATTGTGGAGAGACTGGACACTTGGCTAAGGACTGCCCAAAGAAGCGGGGGCAGGGACAGAGGACTGGATCCACCTCAATGGGACAGGATCACGCGCTGGTGGCACCTCTGTAGGAACGAGGTAGAAATATTTCCGTAGTAAGCTTAGTTTATCTCTAGGATCATCCAGTTCGCACTCTCTTTGATTCCGGTGCATCACACTCCTTTATTTCATCTGCTTTAGTAGAATCTCTACACCTAGACACTAGTATTGTAACACCCCACCTCCGTTAAGGTCACTCACAAGGGAATGCCTTAACTTTGGTGGAGCAATTTAGTAAACAGAATAGAAACTTACAAGACAGATAAAACAGTACTTGAAAGATTTATAACTTTATTTCAACAGAAGCTTGGTTACATCCTTTCAAATCACAATATCAGAATTCAAGTACAAAATATCAGTCTTGTACAAAAGCCTTCAGAATGCATAGTTTAAAATCATAATCTCCATAGAAGAAGACAAGCCATACTTTAAGCACTGCAAGCGGAAGAAATCTGGATCTAGCTAGAGTATTCCCTCCTTGGATAACCTGGGGGAAACGGAAGAAAGGAGGCGAAACAACAAGGGTTAGGCAAAAAGTCTGGCAAGTCCAGTGATTTTCAGTTATGAACAGATAATAATAACATGACATGAAAATAAAACTGGATGAGAGATAACTGTAACAGATATAACAGATATAACAGAAGAACAGAATGATACAAGCTAACGTTTTACACTTCTCTGCACTAATACTAGTATAACAGAATTAGGTGTCACCCTAATGTCTAAACTGAAACGGAAACAGGTACAGAATAATTTAACAGAAACAGGATGCTAATAATGGGCCTTTACTACCCGATCAGAAACAGACAGAAGCAGAAACAGATTAATCCCTACGGAAACAGAATGTAGAATTAGGTGTACACTAGTAATGGGCCTTTACCACCCAAACAGACAGTACCACGCAGAAACAGACAGGTGTTACCACCCAACAGAAACAGATGGTACCAATAGAAACAGATAGAACTGAGTGTACCCTAAAAACCTACCCCAAGCGATCGGCTCCCTAATACATAAATATCCTGTGTCGGCCCCACAGTAGGGTGTATCACTCCCTAAAGTGACAACCAATTGGCAAAGACCTATTTACAGATGTCACGGCATCTTACATCCTCAGAGGCAGGCCGGGATCCATGCACACACATGACCCGGTTGGAACGCACCATCAGCACCCCTTGCCATTATCAGAATGAACCGCTTATAATTAGTTCAGTAAGCGTGCCCGAACCCTACCTGCTGTTGGGTCAAAGTTTTGATACCAGAAAGGGTTACTGACTAATATGGGTCCCAAACAACAGATGACACAAGTAATTCCCCTCCTAACCTTGTGTCCCCAGACTAACAGATTTCAGATTAACTTGTTTACAAGTTTCAGACATACAAAATTTAGATTAACTAGTTCACATATCAAACAATCAAGTTAACAGGTTTTTAGACTAACGGATCAGATGTTCAGATTAACAGGCTTACAGATTAACTGGTTCCAGATTATCTAACTTTGTATTGGGCCTACGGATTCACGAAACGGGTTTATCAGATTCATTGGTCCAATTGGTTTAACCTTACCCAACACGTTTTAGACATCATAATTATCTCAGATTTTCATTAATTAAATATTAATGCCCAAACCTCTCACATTAGACTGACAGTTTACGGCTACTGGTTAGGCCGGTTGGTTCCGGGCAGGTTTCTATCGCAAACTGAGTCTAACCTCGGGTTTCAAGCACGTTATGACTAACTTCTCACATTAGAACCTATTGTTTGCGACCACTGGAATATGCCGGGCAGTTCCGGGCAGAATTACGCCGCAAACTCATTCTAACCTCGAGTTAGCCATGTTTATCTTTGCGGCCAATTAATTAATGATTTACCATTTATACCCACGCCTAATATACATGTCAATTATTTATAACTATAGCCAATTCAGATTTTGTCAATAGCGGACTAATTATATCAACTCAACAGATATAGCAGATAACAGATTTCTCAGATTAGGCGACTTAGTAGATTAAGTAAGCTAGCAGATTTAGCATTTTCAACCGACTTAGCAGATGACAGATTTGGCAGATGAACAAATCTAGCAGACTAAGCAGTAGAGCAGAACTAGTAGATTAAGCAATATAACAGAACTAGCAGATTAGGCAATGTAACAAAACTAGCAAATTAGGCAAATATAACAGATTTACTCATTTCTTAAAGTTTCCTATCTTGCCTAATTATAAATCTTGCCTAAGTTCACGTGCATAAATAATAGTCTTGATTCACAATATTATCATATACCCTATGTTTGTATTATAGCACAGATTATGGTCATAAGTTTACCATATATCATATGTTCCAAATTTTTATTAAACTTGCATAGTACAGAAGATCCCTACATAAATTATACCAAATATATCCATCGATTACTATGCATATCATTTATCCCAAAGATCCCTTACTTTTGTGTTTATTTACATTAATAGAAACCCTACTCTCATGTAAATCTTTATGCCTAAGCCATATTCTCTTTATCTCAAATCATATGTTCAATACAATTTATATTATAAATATAACATGTCCAATCATATGTCTCAGATTTTGTTCTAGCTACAGTCCATGTTCTTTCCTCACATCAGTCACCTATTGGTCATGCCCAATTCATGCATTATTCATTTTATTGTCACAAACATTTTAGCGTATGTTAATCTCTTATGAGATTGGCTCAGGCTCTTGGTAGCCTGGCTATAGAACAGAAAGAGGAAAGAGATACAAAATAAGATAGATCCAAATAGAACAGAACAGATATAACCTCAGATTCAGATTTATAATTCATGTCAAAATCAGAATTAACGTTTATATCGGAAAATAACTGCACTTGCCTTGGTTGGATTAAAGAAAGAACTTTAGTTATTGCAGACTTGTTGCAGAAGCTTTAATCTCTAATTTGAATTGAGTTGCTTAGGTTGATGTTGATTAGTTTTGATTCCAGCAGAGTAGCAATGCCATTTTCATTTTTATTTAGAACAGAGGCAGAGAAGAAGTAGAATAGAATTGTGTGTAGAGGAGGCTAGGTATTAGGGTGTATTTATAGGTGTAGTTAGTTGTTTTAGGCCTTTAGATAAACCCTAGGATAGATTAGAGCCGTCAGATTTCGTCACAGCCCCAAAAACCCAGCCCAAAAACCCATTCAGGTGCACCCAGGTCACCTGGGCTCGACCAGGGAGGTCGACCCTAGGGTCGACACCTATGTCGACCTAGTGGGCAGGTCGACCCGCAGGTCGACACCCATGTCGACCTGGTGGGCAAGTCGACCCCCAGGTCGACCTGGTCTGGGCGGGGATTTTTCCCGCCCAACCTGTTTGGGCTGACTTTTCGAAATTTGAATTTTTTCTGAATCTGTTTTGAATTTTCTGAAACTTCCGATGGCCATAACTTCTTCATACGAAGTCCAATTCACGCAAACTCGGACTCTATTTCGACCAGAATTCCGAGATGAACACAATGGCCTAACCCGTTTCCCACAATTCTCACGTCTGAGATTAGTTATTCTTTAATTTGTGGATATTGATATTAATAGAATTACGGGGTGTTACAAGTATGATAGAAGATCCCTTGGTTGTTTCAAATCCAATTGGGGGCTCGTCTTATTTGTCAATGGTTTGTGTGGATTTGAAAATCTCTATTCTAAGTGTTGAATTTAGGTGTAGTGCCTTTGTTTTAGGTTTCTCGGGATATGGACTGAACTTAGGCATGGAGTGGTTATCCAGTAATGGTGCCATTCTTGATTGTGAGAAAAGAGTGGTTAAACTCTTGACTCGGCTTGGTAACACTCTAGAAATTTCTTGTAATCCCTTGAATGCTGTTATGCTTAGTTATCTAGAGTCGCTTGATGCTTCTGTTGAGAATTTGCAGTCGGTTAGAGTGGTCCGGGAATATCCGGATGTCTTTAAAGAGGTAAAGGGCTTACCTCCAAAGCGGGAAATAGACTTCCGCATATATCTTGTTGATAATGCAAAGCCCGTAGCTTTACCTGTTAGACACATGGCTCCAAAGGAGAGAAAGGATTTCAGTAAGAAAGTTAAGGAGCTTCTCGAGAAGGGGTTTATAAGGCGGAGTATCTCGGAATGGGGTGCTCTAGTGGTGTTCTCCACCAAAGCAGATGGTTCACTACGTCTTTGTGTGGACTATAGGGAGCTAAACAAGCTGACTAAAAAGAATAGACACCCGCTTCCTCGAATAGACGATTTGTTTGATCAGCTTGTAGATGCGTCGGTCTTCTCCCAACTTGATCTGGCTATTGGGTTCCATCAGCTAAGGGTAGCTGAAGATAGCATTGATAAAACGACGTTTAGAACCCCAGATGGTTTCTTCGAATGGCTTGTCATGCCTTTTGGCTTGACAAACGCACCCGCTTATTTCGTGGACCTAATGAGTAGGGTGTTAAGATAATTCCTCAATAAGTTTGTGGTTGTCTTCGTAGGCGATATTTTGATCTTCTCAAAGAATGAGGAAGAACATGCTCAGGATCTGAAGGAGATCATGGAAACCCTTCGAGTTCATCAGCTAAAAGCCAAATTCTCCAAGTGCCACTTTTGGAGAGAAGAAGTGAGGTTTCTTGGATATATAGTGTCTGAAGAGGGGTTAGCTATGGACCCCGCGAAAGTGGTGGCAGTGCAAGATTGGAAGACACCAAGAAATGCAACCGAAGTCCGAAGCTTTCTTGGGCTAGCCGGTTTTTACCGAAAGTTCATTAGAGATTTCGCAAAAATCTCAGCTCCAGTCACAAGGCTAATAAAGAAGAATCTAGCATTTGCTTGGGATTTGGACTGTGATATTTCTTTCCAACGCTTAAAAAGGGCTCTTACAACAACCCCAGTTCTAACTTTGCCCGATGGAAGCAAGATGTTCACGGTATATAGGATGCTTGTGGTACGGGACTAGGCGTTGTTCTAATGCAAGAAGGGAAAGTAGTAGCTTATGGTGGAAGACAATTGAAAGTTCATGAAAAGAACTACCCAACCCACTATCTTGAGTTGGCCGCCATCGTCTTTGCTCTTATGTCTTGGCGCCATTATCTCCTAGGTGAGAAGTTCGAATTATATACTGACCATAAATCGTTGAAGTATCTTTTCTTGCAGAAAGATCTTAACTTGAGGCAGCAAAGGTGGATGGAGTTCCTTGCCTCGTATGACTTTGAGATTTCCTATACTCCTGGCAATGGCAACGTAGTAGCAGATGCCTTGAGCAGAAAGAAGCTGACCTTAAGCCCTCTCTTTGTAGAAAGGAAAAGTTTGGAGTATATTGCCAGTTTTGACTTTAGGCCCTCCTCTGATTTTGTACCTAGTTTGTTAGCATCACTAGAAGTACGGCCCACTCTTTTAGACTCTATAGGGGCCGCACAACGCGAAGACCCTCAGCTTGTGGATGTGATTGATAAACTAATTAGGGGTGAAACTTCCATCACCTCAATAGGTACTCCATCGATGATAAGGGTTGGCTAAGGCGAGATGGAAGACTATGCGTCCCACAAATAAGGGATTTAGTAAAAAGATTATCGAGGATGCACATCATTCCAAGATGACAATACACCCAGGTGGAGACAAGATGTACAAGGACGTAAAGAGAGTTTTCTTTTGGAGTGGCATGAAAAAGGATGTGGCAGATTTCGTCTCTAAGTGCGTGATATGCCAACATGTCAAGGCGGAACAAAAGAAGCCTGGAAGACTGCTTCATCCTCTAGAAGTCCCGCAATGGAAGTGGGATAGAATTTCAATGGACCTCATCGATGATTGCCTAGGTCAAGAAGGGGCAATACTAGCATTTGGGTAATAGTGGACAGGCTCACAAAAAGCGCCCACTTTATACCCATCAAGAGTAGAAGGACTGGCTCGTCTCTAGCGTCTCTTTATCTTAAGGAAATAGTTCGTCTCCATGGAATACCCTCTAGCATAGTGAGTGACCGAGATCCTATCTTTACAAGCGAATTTTGGTGGAGTCTGCAAGGAGCTGTAGGCACACAGTTATGCTTGAGCACGGCCTATCACCCCCAAACTGATGGCCAGACAGAAAGGGTGAACAGAGTATTAGAGGATCTTCTGAGACTGTGCGTTCTTGACTTTGGAGCGACATGGGAGGATCATCTTCCTTTAGTGGAATTTGCCTACAACAACAGCTACCAAGCCACTATCGGCATGGAGCCCTTCAAAGCTTTGTATGGAAGACCGTGCCGATCACTGACTTGTTGGTGGGAGTCTACAGACAAGCTTATACTTGGGCCAGACATGATTAGAGAAACTTCAGAAAAAGTGGACCTGATACGAAGGGGAATGAAGACTGCCTAAGATAGACAGAAATCCTACGCAGATAAAAGAAGGACCGACCTTGAGTTTGAGGTTGGGGACAGGGTTTTCCTTAAGGTATCTCCCTTAAGGAACGTTGTTCGCTTTGGATCCGCAGGAAAGCTAGCACCAAGATTTGTAGGACCATTCCCTATCATCGAGATAATTGGGAAGATGGCTTATAAAGTTGAGCTGCCCGGAAAGTTGGCTGGAATTCACAATGTCTTTCATGTTTCTCATCTCCGGAAATGTTTTTGAGAATCCGCGAAAGTGGTGGAGCCAAGCATTCTAGAAGAAGCCGAAGTGGAACGCGAAGCAACTGTGAGGAGAGTTCCGACCCACATCTTAGGAACTGAGGTGAAAAAGCTACGCAACCGTGAAGTCAAGCTTGCCAAAGTTCAGTGGAGCGACGCCGAGGAAGATGCGATTTGGGAAATTGAGGACAGAAACGCGCGGCCTACCCTTTTCTTTTTGAGGGTACATCTTTGATTTCTCTTTTTCCTTAAGTTGTGCTTGTATCTATCTTTTTAGGTATATCTCCTCGATATTATCCTTTATCCTTAGGTAGAAACCCCTTTGGATGTAAATATGTAATTGAAACATGCTATGATTGATGGAGGCAAGTGGTTGCAAGTGGTTGCTAGTGGTTGCTCATGGATGCATATACACACACAACCTAGGTTTTAGATCGGCTCAGTCACTTCATATTACATATACATATATGTATTCATATTTGTATGTGGTTTAAACTTGATATGTTGTCATATGGATGTCGCATTTGTATGAATGATTGCGCACTCATGTAGAATTATGAGTAAGGAAAAATTTGCATACATAATGGATTCATGACACTAACATGATTCTCATTAAGGAGGTCAACTGAATCAGTAGACCGCCTAATTTTTTGCATTAGATAAGGACATATACACACACTATGCATATAATCATAAAGCATTAGAAGTCTTTTAAGGACAATGGACACCTTTATTTATTGGTTGAGTAGATGGACGATTGGATGTTAGGATATACGTTCTTTCAGACTTGAAGATTTCGGGGACGAAATCCTTTTAGGAGGGGAGAATGTAACACCCCGAATTTTCTATTAACAGTACATTAACAAATTAAAGTATAATTAATTCTAAATTAAAGAATTAAGGGAAACGGGTTACGCCATTGCGTTCGTCTCGGAATTCTGCTTGAGATAGATTCTGAGTTTGTGTAAATCGGACTCCGTATGAAGGAGTTATGACCTCCGGAAGTTTCAGAATTCAACTTAAAATTCAAATGGTTCATAACGCAGTTCGAAATTCGAAAACAGACCCAAACTAGGTTGGGCGGGAATTTTCCTGCCCAGGACCCAGGTCGACCTGGGGGTCGACCTGGCTAACCGGGTAAACCATAGGGTCGACCTAGGGGTCGACCTGCCCAGTCGCCCTGGTCAGGCCCTGGCTGGCCTAGTCGGGTTCTGGTCGAATTCCTAAGCTCTGGTGTGTCACTAGGGCTGATTTGTCACTTTCTGATTGGCTTCTCTTGATACGGATGGCCTTGATTAACTATAGCTTCATCGACGGCTCTAATTAGTTTGAAATTCTATATAAACAACCTTAGTCTCAACCTAAATTCACACAAATAAAATAGAGATAGAGCCGTCATGCTGTTGGAAGGAAGCCAAGAGTAGCCTCCACTTGAAGAAAGATTAGAGACGAGCCAAACTAAAGTTAAAACAAGAAATCAAACAACGTTTGTCTACCCAAAGGAAAGCATTGCAAATTCAGAACTCAGAATCCAGAATTCAAGTTCGTCGTTTTTTGTTGGTATAGTGATTTTTCCAATGGGAATAAAATTAAGATTTGATTCGATGTAAAATGGAAATGGAATTGTGTTATTGTATAACGACAATGTTAATTCATATCTATGTGTTGCAATGATTGTGTTGTGAATAGTATTGGGGTGTTTGTGGTATAACTGAGTTGATGTTGGATCCATTAGAATGTTTGTGGATTAATCTAGTTGATGTTGGATCTATTCAAATTCATATACAAGTCATTTGGTTCATATCTACACCTATATGTTTAGGTGATTATGACAAATTATATGTTGTACAATAGAATTTCTATGCATAAATGATTAAGTTCATATACATGCTCATATGTTTATACAAAAGTTGCAAAGTTCTTAACTGGATCCATGCCAAGATCCATTTTAATACAAGTTTCATGTTATAGCTGCAAACATGATTGAATCTAGTTCACACATGTGATAAAATTATACATACTTTATGGACATGTCACATTCTTGTCATATGCTAGTGATGTTCGATGTTATGCCTAGATCTAAACATGTTTAGTCTTATGTTGTCTAAAACCATATGCTAATTCATGTGAGACCTATTTAGTTAGACCCATATTTCAATGCAAGTTCACATATATGTGAGTTAATTTAGCCTATGTTGCAAATTCACATATATGTATGTTGATTTAGTCGACATTGCAAGTTCACACCTATGATATCCATGTTGACTACTTTGCAAGTTCACCCCTATGATGTTCATATTGACTATGCCGAAAATGCCAAGTTTACACCTATGTCATGTTTATGTTTATGAATTTCTTTATGCCAATTTTGTGTACGTTAAATTAGGCTAAGTTTCTAGCCTAATATTATATGTTAAAAATCATGCGAATGAAAAATTAGGCTAAGATTGTTAGCCTAATAATTAGACGGGATAACGTTGGGAAAAATTGGTAATTATAGGAAACTTGACATGAATTGGTGGCATTTAAATGGTATAAATCCTTATACCAAAAACGATGAACTTGGAAAGCGGGCCATAACATTTAATTGTTAACAAATTTACATATAACAAGTAATAGAGACAAATATGTAAATTTAGAAAATACGAGTGTGCTTAACCCAGGGTTGGATTGAGTTGTGATGTAAACCTGCCCGGACCCGCCCGACTTTCAGTAATCACAACAATACCTATCCAATGTGTGTGGTTAAGCATTCATCCCAATAAGGACCCGAGGTTAGACTGAGTTACGATGTAAACCTGCCCAGAACCGACCGGCACATCCAGTAACCGTAACGATACCTGTCTAATGTGAGTGGTCGGTGATTTAACTAATTAAGGTTAAGGACAAGTCAGGATGGTAGGGCTAAGTTAACTAAAACACTTAACCAATTCAACATGTTAATTAAACTGATGGGTGGGGTTAGGTAAATACAGACACTTAATCATTTAACATGTTTGACTAGCCCATTTCAGCAGTAACCAATTAGGTATCATGGTTCCCTGAAACTAGGCGGGGTGGGGCATGATTACTGCGCTAATTATAAGCGGTCAAAAGCGACGGCGGTGGGTGCAACAGTGTGGTTTCTAATGGAGTGCGGGCGTGCACACACTTCGGAGCAGACAAACAGAGCACTGAGGGCACCAGTAGTATAACCTATGCATTCTAGAATTATGTCGGGCCGGCACCATGGGACTTGATACACCCTATGGTGGGACCATCATAGGTATCTACAATCATTGGGGGCCGTATGACACATGATTTTGCGAGTAGGAGCCGATCCTTAGAAAGGGGAACACTTCACCCTGATCATGGGGTGCCAGTTGAGACAATGCAAGTAGGTGCAGAGATATAGTGTGGGGTGCGATAGTATATTCGGTTCAAACTACTTTATCTTAGTTTATGATACTTTCCTATTTCTAGTTTATTCCTATCATGCCTTTTTTTTTCTTATTCTCATACTGAAGATTCACTAGACTTACCCGGCGTTATGTCTGACTCTATTTTTCTTTCGTCTTCTTTTCTTCCATTTCCCCCTCTCCCCCACAGGTACACAGGGAGGAAACAACCCAGCTTAGTCAGACTCTTTGCAAGCTTCAAGATAGTAGATGTATGGTTTTGACTCTCTTTCCTTGGCTATGGCTTTTGGACACGTTCTATGGGGATTTATGCAGCTTTTATTATGTTTTATGCTTCTTTATTTAATAATCAAGACAGAAATGATGATGTAATGTTTTGTATGAACATGTATTTATGAAATAAAAGTCCTTTTGTTTTTGTTGCTTATATATATGTGTTTATATATCTGTCTTGTGTTTTATCTGTGACTTTTACTTATAAACCTCCGCCGAAGTTAAGGCATTCCCTTTATGAGTGACCTTAATGGATGTGGGGTGTTCCAGTTAGCCTCCATATACATTCAAGGGATAGTTCGTCTTCATGGTGTTCCTTCTAGCATAGTGAGTGACCTCGATCCTATCTTTACTAGTGAGTTTTGGAAGAGCTCGCAAGAGGCGGTAGGGACTCAGTTCTGTTTGAGCACCGCATATCATCCTCAGACGGACGGCCAGACCGAGAGGGTGAATCGTATTCTAGAGGTCCTATTGAGGTTGTGTGTCATAGACTTCAGAGGTACATGGGAGGAACATCTTCCGTTGGTGGAGTTCGCATATAATATTAGCTTTCAGTCTAGCATTGGCATGGCACCGTTCGAGGCTCTTTATGAATGGCTGTGTCGTTCGCCTACATGTTGGTGGGAATCTACATATAAGATCTTGCTTGGGCCCGATATGATTAGAGAGACTTCAGAAAAGATCGATTTGATTCGAAGGAGGAAGAAGACGGCGCAAGATATGCAGAAATCTTATGCAGACAAGAAGAGGACATATCTTGAGTTTGATATTGGGGACATGGTCTTTGTTAAGGTGTCTCCATTACGGAATGTTGTTCGCTTTTGGTCCGTTGGGAAGTTAGCACCATGGTTCGTAGGGTCGTTTCCTAATAAGGAGAGGATTGGACAGATGGCGTATAGAGTGGAGTTGCCCGAGAGACTTAGTGGTGTACACGATGTATTCCATGTATCACATTTGAGGAAGAGCTTGCATGAGACCGCGAAAGTGGTAGAGCCGAGCTTGCTTAAAGAGGTGGAAATAGAGCGTGATGCGACGATTCGACGAGCTCCTACGTGCATTCTTGGGTCGGAGATTAAGAAGTTGAGGAATCGAGAGGTCAAGCTAGTCAAAGTGCAATGGGGAGGTGATGAGAGCAACGCTACTTAGGAGACGGAAGAGAGGATGCATTCATTGTACCCTTTTCTTTTCGAGGGTATGTCTTTTAATTTCTCCTTTATCGCTTAGCTTGTACTTGTTTTATCTTTAGTATGTCCTCACGCTAGTATCTTTGACCTTTAGATAGGGGTCCCTATGGTTGAAACATGTGTTTGAGACATGTTATGTATGATGGATGCATGTGGATGCAAGTGGTTGCTAGTGGTTGCTCGTGGATGCATATACACACACTTTAGGAACTAGATCGGCTCAGTAACTTCATATTGCATATTGCATATAAATGTGTGTGCATATTTAAGTTAATGGATGTATAATGGTTGTGTTATCATACGGATGCTGCATTTTGGTGAATAGTTGTGCACACATGTAAAAATAATATGTATCGATAGGATTCTTTCGCATACATAATGGACGCATGGACTATCATAGTTTGCATTAAGGAGGTCAACTGAATCAGTAGACCGCCTGATTTTGCATTAGATAAAGAACATATAAACACACTTCTTGCATATGTTCATATAGCATTTGGAATTTTATAAGTACAATGGATGCCTATGTTTAATGGTTGAGTAGATGGTTGTTCGGATATGCATTCTCCTTAACTTGGAGATTTCGGGGGTGAAATCCTTTAAGGAGGGGAGAATGTAACACCCCGTAATTTTCAATATTAATATTCTCAAATTAAAGAATAACTAATCACAGATGTGAGAATTAAGGGAAACGGGTTGCGCCATTGTGTTCGTCTCGGAATTCTGGTTGAGATAGAGTCCGAGTTTGCGTGAATTGGAGTTCGTATGAAGAAGTTATGGCCATCGGAATTTTCACTAAAATTTAAACAAATTTCAAAAATTCAAATTTCAGAGTCAGATTGGGCTAGGAGGGAAATTTCCCACCAGGGCCAGGTCGACCAGGGGGTCGACCTGAGGGTCGACCTACCCTCACCAGGTCGACCAAGGGGTCGACCTGCCCCTCCCCGGGCAGATTTATTTAATGACCTTTTAATGACTTTAGTTTGAGTCATTAGGGTTTCTGATCTGTTTTGAATGGCTGAGGTTAATTCTAGGTTGATCGGACGGACTAAATTAATCCTAAACTCTATAAAATCACATGTAGAATCAAACCCTAAAATCAAATAAAAATTAGAATCGTGGCTTCCATGCCGTCACCTTGCAGCTTAGAATAGCCGCCACGAATTAGAGAGGAAGTAAAGCTAATCCATTCAATTCTAATCTAAACCGCAACAAATTGTCTTCTTCAAAGGAAAGCTAAATCAATTTCAGAACTCAGATTTCAGAACTCAAGACCTTCTTTGAGTTGTGAGTTCGATTTCTTTAATAAGATAGTTAACAATTTAATTGGATTGAGCTATAATTTGGATTACATGGTTATGTTGTGAATCATTGATCGTATGTTATTATCTATGTTCTAAATTCTATGATGTTATCATCTATGTTGCAAATTCTATGATGTTATTATCTATGTTGTAAAGATGTGGTGCTATCATCTATGTTGTAAATCTATGTTTCATAATGATGTTTCATATGCTAGCTTGGTTATGTTGTTGGAACTAATTCATATGTTAAATCATATGTATGTATGTATGTATGCAAGTCTAGATGTTAGTTTAGATCTGGATCATATGCAAGTTAATGAAAATTATATACAACTTTACATGTTTCATGACATCTATTTTATGTAAATTGGATCTAAAGTTAGGCTATGACATGTGTGAGTTATATGCTAGTATACAAAATTCTATATGCTAGTTTACATGTTTAGATGTAAGTTTACACCATCGTTTATGTTGCATAAATCACATATGTAAGTATATATATATATATATATATATATATATATATATATATACATACATATGTATACATATATATATATGTTTGGAGTATGAATCATGTAATGTAAGTTTGTGATTATTGCCTAATCAAGTTTACACCTTATGATTAGATCTATGGCATACATGGTTTATGCAAGTTTGTGACTATTACCTAAACAAGTTTACACCTTTGGATTTAAATCTATGACATATGTAGTTTTATGCAAGTTTGTGACTTTGGCCTATGCAAGTTTTAGATGAAGAACCTCATTCACACATGCAAGTTCACCCGTTATGTTTGGATCTAGTTTTATTTCTATGTATGTTGTGATGTTTTCTCTTTATTCCATAAGTTAGACTATTCGAGTCTAACATATATTTTACGTTAAATGAGCGAACGTACAACATGGGGCAAAGGGATAATATTAAAAGATTTAATATTGAGAATTGGCATAAATTCCTTAAATGGCATAAAATAAATTGATGATGATAATTGGTATAATTTTGCATACCATAAATTGATGGGCATAATTGAGTCAATTATGGACATAGTTAAATCTGGAATTGATTGATAATTTGAATAGGGAAATTAATTCAAATTGGGGGATAATTAATTATGTGTAATTAATCGCCTAAGACACGAGGTTAGGCTCGTTTGTGGTGTAAGAGTGCCCGGACCCGCCCGGCAAATCCAGCTGCCACAAATGCCAGTCTAATATGGGAGATCTTAGGCATAAATTAAATGCGTAACAGTTGTAAAGACATGAGGTTAGGCTCGTTTGTGGTGTAAGACTGCTCGGACCCGCCCGGCAAATCCAGCTGCCACAAATGTCAGTCTAATGTGGGAGGTCTTTACAAGGTTACGGTGTTAATGAATTAAGAAACACTTAACCAGATAAATATGTGGTGGGACATGGGGGTTAAGTTGGTGCCTTGGGTGGCTTGTGAAATACGATTAGAAGCACTTAACCAAAATTTAAACATGTAAGTGAACATGAATAAGAAGAGGGTTAACTGGCATGTACTGGAGGGGACCAAGCTTAGGTGGATAGCTTGTGTCAAGTAATGGGGGCCCATTTCAACCAGTAATCCATAAGTATCTTTATGGGCTCGACCCAAGTCAAGGACGGGTCACGCGTACTGGGGTTGACTGTAAGAGGCCAAAACTGGTTAGCGGTGGCAACGGAAGTCCAACGGGTTCATATGCGTGTGTGGGCCCGAGCTGGTAGGTAAGACGATGTTGCATCGTGTAGGTATAAGCCGTGCATCATTGGTGGTATCGGGTTGCCACTTTGGGGAATGATACACCCCACTGTGGGGCCAGCACGGGTATCTACGAGTTAGGCAGCCAATCGCATGGGGGTAGTGGGTATACCTAGTGGAGATAGGGGCAGGCGGAACCTAAGAAGGCAACTAGGGGTACACGAAACTACCATTATCATTATTAAAGTCTTGTAGGCGGGATCAACTTTTAGGGTGTTTGGTGTGGTGCAATGTAGTAATTATCTTATAGTGGTTTAGGTGCGCCTTTAATGTTATCTTTGTTCATCTTATTTCCTTTTGTTTGCTCTACCATACCCAATTGTTCATAGTCATTTCCTTATTTTCCAACTTATGCCTTAGCCTAGTTATTTTGATAGTTATATTGTCAAAGTTATCGCACTCACCAGACTTTATGTCTGACCCCTTTGTTTCCACCTCTTTTCTTCCTTTTCCCCAGGTGCTCAGGGTGGAACTAGCACCAGTGGAGCTTGATTTCGGATAGCTGTATCTCTTGCTTTTAGAAGTTGCTTGCATCGCTGAATTAAAATTTCAGCCTATCTTATTATGGCTATTTTGTATTGGGGTTATGTCTTTCAATTTATGTACTCTGATTTAGTCAAGATGGATATTATGTACTTTGACTCTAGTTTTTGATGATGTTATCAAACCTATGTGTTCGCCACTGCAATGAATAAAATTTTAAATTTTTAAGTACTGTTTACATCTGTCTTGTTGTTAAGTTTCTGTTCTATACACACTTAAAACGCTCCATAGAAGTTAATGCATTCCCTTTGTGAGTGACATTAACGAACGTAGGGTGTTACACCATATGATGGGGACTTTAAGTTAGTGGGTTTGGTGGTAAAACCTTACAAATTGGAAAAGGTTAAAAAGAAAAAAAATGGATTAGGAATATATATAGCTGAGAGAATTGACCTTGTGGAAGTGTCTAAGAAAGCCCAGAAAATTGGAAACCCACTTTGAGTCTAACCCCATTGTTAACTTTTAAGAACTTGAATTGTATTTTTTTTTTGGAAAATGGTTTATGGTGTTTTTAAGTTTAATCTTAAAAGTTATAGTTTTAAATATGTAAAGTACATATTGAGTTTTAAGGTAAAATGGGGTATATTTTGGAAAACAATGATTTCTTGTGAAGATTTTGTCTTAAATCTCAGTAAAAAGGTGCATACAATAGAGTATGCATTGCTTGCTAGTTTTTATATACATTATATGAAAGGGTTAAAAGTAAAACATGGAAAATGTTGCATTTTGATTTTAGTAAAGAATGTTTTGAAATGTCTATTCTTTTGACAATAAATTGTTTGATCTTTTCTTTGTCAGAGGTGTCATTGTATTAAGATACTTGGCCTTATTAGTAGCTATGTAGAGCGTTTGTTTCTTGTTTTAGTTAGAGGGCTTATGTGGGCATAACTAAAAAGGAAACAATAAATTCATTAAAGCAACAAACATGATTGTTAAGAAAAGTGAAAATTTTAAGAAAAGATGAATAAGAAGGAAATTTTTCCAAGATAAGTTGAAAAAGTTTTCTTATGTGGGTTGTTCTTGGATAGGAAAATAGTGAATTTTTGTATAGTAGTTACATAAAATCCAAGTACAAATAGAAAAGGTACATAAAATAAAACGAAATATGTAAAAAAAATCCGTTTTATACCTTTTTGTAACATAAGAAGTCGAATTTAGAAAATTAATTTTTTCTAAAATTTGAGAAATAAAGTTGGTTAGGATTTTAGATGCAACAATTGGATGAACTACGCTCTTACTCAGCGAGAGTATAGGAAAATTTGGATGAAAAATCATTTTGGTTTTCAAAATATTGCATTCATATAGAACTGTCAGTATATTTAGGATGTGAGCATCATGTTTTAAAAGGATTTTTGACTAATTTGCGTACATGTAGGAGGTACAGCTTAGGCATACATGCATTATAATTTTGTATTTCACTTTGCACAAGTGCACAATGTTAGCAAAAATTGGATGCACACATGATGGACGTATATTATGCGGGGGGTTAATTGATTTTTACCCTTATCAAATTTCGGGGACGAAATTTCCTAAGGGTGGGAGAATGTAACATCCCGCATTTTTATAACAATTAAATAATGCATATAAGAAAAAGAAAATTTTGAAGATCATCCAGAATTTGGCCACTGGAGTAGCGTCATTACGTTCGTGGCGATTTTCTGGTCAATTTGGACTTATGGATTACAGAAAACCGATTTAAGATGAAAGAGATACCTTTAAATGAAGCATTGCAGCAAAACATGAAAATAAGGTAAAAGAAGGAGAACAATGACTACCATTGTTTCTAAACTTATTAACAAAAGACTTCATAGTTCTATTGGGTAAGGCATTGGATATGTAATATAGATGTCGGGGGTTCGAATCCCGACAATGACATAATTTTTTATCTTTGTGTTAGAGAGGGCCAACTGAACATACAAATATATGTACGCATACAAATTCAAAATTTGAATGGATAGAAGTGTACATATAAGGAAATAAAGAAAATCTATGCATATACATATATATAAGAGAACATATATGTATATGCATGAACATGAATAAAGGAAAAGTAATGGTAATGTACAATTTAAATAAATTCATACATTGAAGAGGAGGAAAATTAGTACAATTTTTAATGCATCAAGAAGGGTAAGAAATAAATGCAGTGCAATAAGTATATTCATTGAAAAAATTGAATTAATAAATTTAATTGCATGCAAACAATGAAAATGGGAAAAGATGTATATACATGACAATTAAGAGTTTTAATGCATGCAAGATAAATGGAAAAGTTAAAAATTGAAAGCTGCAGCTGTAAATGAATGCTTTAAGAGACAAATTGGTCATATACGAGAATGAAGGTTTGTAATTAGAATAGAAATAAAGAAATAAATTAATGCATATTTGAAAATTAAGGAATAATGCCACATGGATAATAAGAAAGTTACATGCAATATTTAAAAGAAGAATGAATGCAATGCAATAGAAACTGCATGACAACATTAAAGAGAAAAAGAGGAAAATATTGAATAAAAGATAAGAACGCATTAATGAAAATAATAAGTTACATATAGTTAAATAAAAAGGATCAACGAAAGCAATGTATGTGCAAGTGAATACAATACATGAATTTAGAAATTAATGCAAAAAAGGGGAACACTATAAAAATATTCTTAATATAAAGAAAGAGCTATCAGTGCAAAGCAATCAATAAAGAAACATCATAAGAATTAAACGTATAAAGAAAGGAATTTTGTCTGAATAATGCACAATGAAATTTAAGAAGAAATGCGCTACAAATGGTAGATAAATGCATTAATTAGTATGAAAGTGGTTTAATAAGAAAGAGGTTCAATAAGTAAGCAGTTTAATAAGAAAGAGGTTTAATAGGAAAGAGTTTTAAAAGAGAGAAGTTATGAATTAAGAACCAAGAAAGGTAAATTAAGAATAAAAAATATGTTGTTTGCATTGAGAAACTTTGTATATGCTTGAGGATTGCTTATGAATAAATATAATTCAAATAAATGATTGTGCACATTATACAACACACCTGGACTGTTTTTGAACGTTTATTGACGTGGTCGGTTCTGATGGATTGTTATTCAAATCTAAAGGACCAGGCTTCTCTGATACACCTATAAAAAAGTCTATAGAGTTAACCTTAAACCTTGTATTTCTGAGGCTATATTGAAGCTCTGCCATTCCTCTTCCTTAAGATATCTTCACAAATTTAGATTATTATTAGTTAGAAGATTTTAAATAAAGATATAGAGGAAAGGAATTGACGCTGATAAATTCTTGTTTATAATCATGAAAGTAATGTGATATTCTAGATCCAATCTATTCAAATTTCTTCCTCTTTCCTTCTTTTCTCTTTTAATAAAAATAATCAATCCATGGTTATTAGGTTTTGGATCCAATTAAGGGACAAACCATGGATACTAAAACTGGATCAGATCCAGAATTGGGAAAGCATATGAGGTGAGTGGGTTTAAGCCACAGCATTTTAGATAATAATATAATATCATTTAGCATTCCCCACTATGTATAATTAAAGCATGATATGTCGAGATGTTAAAAAAATGTTGATAATGACTAAAGTGACAAGTATGATATGTGAGAATAATTAATATGCTAAAATATTAATTTGTTATGTTGGAATACAAGCTTGTCAAATCTTACATAGCTATTACTGTTGCTTCAATTCCATATTAATATGTGACAATTGTATACCCGAGCTATTAATGGTAGAAATTGAGTACAATACATGTTATTTTATGTGATTTGAGAAATTGTATGATTAAATGATTATGGGTTAGAACTAAATACATGAATATGGATTTGGGCATAAATCAAAATTATGGATAAAGACCTTAATTTGAGCATATGGCACATAATGAATATGACTTGGGAAAGTGGCATGAAAAACCTATAATGAAGTAGGAAAAATTGTTAAAGAATGAACATGCCTAGATTCACAGTAATTTAACACTGTAACGCTCTTATACACGAGGTTAGATTACACTTGTGATAGAAGTCTGCCCGGAACCGCCCGGCATATTCAGCATTCACAAGTGGTAAATCCAATGTGAGCGGTCTAAGTGTATAATTAAAACATGTAATAGTGCTAAGAGCCGAGGTGTGGTAGAAGTCTGCCTGGAACCGCCAGACTAATACACCATCCACAAGTGTAGGCTTAATGCGAGAGGTCTAGTCAATCAATAAATACATATATTAATATATGTAAATAGAAGGAATGATAAACAACATTAATTGTAATTAATGGGAATAAATGGAATTGAAACAAAGACATAAAAGTAAATAAAAATAAAAATATTAGAATGGATGGGTAATGATAATAACCCACTGTAAATAATTTACATATGTTTGTCCTCGGGACAAGTGGAAATTATAACTTACGTTATAATAAGTGATAAAAAGGGAATGGGATAACTTATGTAAGAAGATAAGTTATACTCAATTAAAAATTGAGTAAATTAGGAGAATAAGAATCTGAAATCTGTGGTTAAGGACAACATAAGTCATGTCTATAGAAAGAAACTTATTAATGGACCTTGTTTGAGAACTAAATTAATAAGTAAACAACGTTAATTTGTAAAGACAGCATAATAGGGAATTATGATTAAATAAGAAAGAATGAGGTAACTCAGGAAATGAGGTAAGTTATATTTAATCATAAATGTTAAGGGACATGTTAAATAGAAAACATGTGAATTAAGATACACTTAATTACATACTAATTAGAACATGTTATTGTAACCTTGAATGAAACAAGAATATAAAAGGATTGTGAATTACAAACCTTGGACTACAATCTAGAGAATAACATATTGTGGGCTTATTAATAAACATAAATGGGTTATGTTACGTAACTGAAACTAATAAGCAAGAGGAACTTGGTAACTTGATTAAGAATTCATATGAATGGGAATAACCAAGTAATATGGAAAACTGATAAGGTAAAGCAAGCGCGTAAAAGAATGTTCAGTCGTACGGTCTACTAACATATTAAAGTATGGCGCTTGGACCAGTCTGCACATTTGGTGGTGAAAAGCCCAACTTAGTAGATCATCGTAGTGTTATAAGACACAAGGGGAGCGCACGTTAATTTGGTTACCCTGTCCGCTCCGAACGACTGGACGGGGAAGCACGCGGCTTCCTGAGATTCGTAAGGTTCTCCTGGAATTCCTCTGTGCAGTGACATATGTTTAGGCTGTTCTCACAGAGGTTGGGTCTGCATGTAACTATCAGGTGGGTGGGCCTTGACTGCAAAAGTAGCTTTGCAGTCTAAATGTTGTGACGCGGTGAAACCAGGGGGATTCAGTGATTGTCTCAACGGGGAGGTGAAGAGTCATGACCAACAAGCACTACTACAAAAGTGGGCATATTCGACACTAGTTTAATATGGCCGTAGATCAAAAAAGCGTTGCCTTAGGCCATTTTGTTCAAATAGGTAACACCAGAGGGGCGTGGAATCCGCAGCCGTTGCATTAGCCCTCTAAGGCAACGATTTTTGCCTATCTACTGCCACGAAAAGAAAGTCTTGCATTATAACCCTATTGCAACAGCACTTGCAAGTAACGCAACAATATAGAGTGTTGCTTTAAGAAGAAGTCAGAGCCTAGCTTCCACGTCAGCTGCCAACGTGTCACACGCTATGTTAGCTCTCCACATCTGCTGCCTACGTGTCATATGCCACGTCGGCTCTCCACATCAGCTGCCCATGTGTCACATGTCACATCAACTGTGGGACCCACATACCATGCAAAATTAATAATATTTTATTTAATGCAACACCACTATATTATATAATGCAACACTATTATCTTGAAATGCAACACTACAAAAAAAAGCAAACGCAACAGTTGAAGAAGGCAAATGCTACATTAGAAAAAAGCAAATACAATGCTTTAATTAAAAATATCGCAATACAAGTTTTGTACATAGAAGAAACTCATTTAAAAATATTTTCTAAATAAACATAAAAAGAACAACAACATACGTACAAAAAAAGTAATGATTTATGTATTATCCAAATATCAATACTCAAAAATCAGCTATGTTAGATGTCTGTTTTCTTCATTGTATATAGTAAGCTCGAACTACTTTAAGAATAGGTGCACGGCATAATGGATGTGAGTATCACAACAAATACAGCATGTCCCTTTCCTCATTTGACTCCATTGGGACCCATCATCCACAAAATCAAATTATCTGAATCATATTTACCTTGCTGGGGAGTATAACCTCTTTTAATGAGCTCATCAGAGTTAAAATAGCACAAACATCCACATCCACGATTCCGAGTTCCTTAGCAACATCAAGAACAAAGCTCATGAAATATGTGTTTGTTGCTTCCTTTCCTATGAAATATGTGTTTGCTTCTTCCTTTCCTATTAAGATCATGAAATATGAATCAAATAAGAGCGCGATCTTTACTTAGTTATAACCTCCTCAAAGCAGTTTAGCATTGTATTTTATACTATAAAATTTTAATGGCAAAGTATACTCAAGACATTTACATATCATCATATGCACACACACAATAATAAGAATAATCATGATAGTGCATTTGATTGATAACATCATAGTTACTGTCATCATGAGTGATCAATAAAAGTTTTCTACATGAACAGGTTATTCAACATCGTATTATCGATACATGGTTCTTATAAAATAAAGCAGGAGTCACAGAAAGCATACCCGGTGAAATGCATGATGACATCAACATGAACGGACCACCCATCATGGAAAACCACAGAGCCGTCATCATGAGTGATCTTTAAACTCTTTGAAATATAACTTTAAATCAAGTAAAGAAAAATAGAAGGAAAACAAAAAGATAAACCTTGCTACAAGAACTAGTAACCTCACATGTTTCATAGGTTGGACAGCAAGTGCATGGATCGAATAGTTGAGACTGGTAAGGATTAAAGATGGTTGCTGTTGTAGCAATGCATACAAGGATAGCTAGTGAAATAGAGATTGATAGGAAGATTTTGATGTAGCTAGAGTTACTATTCTTTGTGATAGAGGGACCGAGAAGGGACTAGTGTGTTGATGCCATAGTGAGGCTGTATTTCTAGGATGCCTTTTATCCTTGGGATGCTTGTAAGTTTATATATAGAGTTTATAAATTCATCCTTCTGTGTCCTTGTTACCTCGTCGAATCACAACTATAGCTACAACCTACACATCACACTTTTTTACTTCATAATTCACAAATGGAATTCACAACATCCAAATAATGGTGATGATGAAATATTCAATAGTTAGGATATGGTGGACACATGAAGCGATTCACTACAAGATTAACGTTATTGTATAGATAAGAAAGTGAAGGCAACGAAACTATTTTGCTACCAATGTGTAAACGTTTTAAATTTATATTAATTCATTACACATTACCAGCACACTTCCTGATGGTTGCCCCTTCCGGGGGGTTGCTGTACAAATAATAATGTGTTGAAATAGTTGTACCAATAATAATATGTTGAAATAGCTTTACAAATAATAATACCAATAACAGCTCTAAATTGGTATAAAATGATTACTGAACGTAAAAGAATCACCTGGATACATGAGGATATCAAAGAACTTATTCCTGTTTTCACATTATCACGAATAATTCCATATATTTTCTCAACATAAGCAGCAAGTTGCTGCTTGAAAAGCACTGCAGTATTTTTAACATCAGCTTGATGCACAATATTCGATATGTCAAAATCAATACTTGTTGAAGATCGAAAACTATATGAAGGGACGATGTGAGCTATTTTGTCTCCACTCTTAAGTTTATAGAATCAACTACTGCTAGCTTTTGGTCCTTTTAGTATGAGTGGAGACAATCTTTTGAATATACGAATC
The DNA here is from genome assembly GCA_030737875.1 of Allium sativum. Classification (NCBI taxonomy): domain Eukaryota; kingdom Viridiplantae; phylum Streptophyta; class Magnoliopsida; order Asparagales; family Amaryllidaceae; genus Allium; species Allium sativum. The sequence goes on along the minus strand of CM060918.1, from coordinate 787,955,640 downwards.
AGTTGCTACTTAATCAACTACCAGTGTTATTTAAAAGAGTGAATCCACTCAAATTCATAAAGTTAGCAGTTGCTTAATCAACTGCTAGTTAATCAACTGCTTTTTTAATCAACTCATACTAATTTAAGATCTTTTTACAAATAGAAGATTGTCTCCACCCATACTCATACAGTTGATCTAAAGCCTTTAAACACTGATACTGATACGAATTAGGAGATTATGGATAAAATAAATTCAAAAGAGCGTAGCCTACTAGTTGAAGAATCACGATTTGAATGGTCATCATCAAGGAGATCGTCGTCGTTCGACCGACGGTCGTTGATTGCATGATCTAGTTTCGTGATTCCCCAATTTGGGGATCGTGAAATTTTTATGAGGAAGAATGAAAGGATCGTGAAATTTTTTTATGAGGCAGAATGAAAGGTTTAAGGATATGACAGATTAGAAATTCAGGCTAGCGATTGGGGATTCGGTGAGAACGAAGTGAAAAGAAGTACGGCGGGAATGAAAATCTTAGCGGGAAATAGAGGAAGGGTAACATGGATTAATAAATGTGGATATACGGTTGTGATTTTATGTTTATGAGAACGCGGATTAATGACGTGTACTTTTAACTGGTGTAACACAACGATTTTAACTGGTGTTGCACATCAATACACTAGAATTTCCACTGCAACAGTGCATTCACGTCTAATGCAACAACATATGAGTATTGTTGCTGAAGATCAAAGAAAGCATAGCTTTCGCCATACTTTTCATGCAACGCACATAAATTAGTGTCGAATATGCCCACTTTTATAGTAGTGAAGGATAGTAGATCGTCGGGTACCCGTCATCGGCAGCCAGTGGGATGCGAGAAGACTAGAGCAAAAACAAATAGACAATTCACCTTTCACTATCGAGGAACGGTGGTTAAGAGAAGACGCCAACTAGATTTTTAAATTGTTTCTTAGGGGCCAGTCGTTTAATTCTTGTAGTCTTTACTAGTTGAGGGAGGGGCCGAGGTGGGGCCATAGCCACCATGAAAATGGACCCTAGGAATATATGTATATTGAGGCTCTTAAAGACGGGCCTGTACAAATATGGAAAAGCTCTCGACTAATTTCTTGTTTCTTGTATAGCCCTGCCAAGGAACTCGGTGCACATTAGAGGACGTACGGTTAAGGCATCGAGCTACAATTGACGATACGTATGTGGGACAGTCTAGATACATGCATGTCAGCTCTGAGTGGTGTATTGTAGACATAAGGGAATAAGTCTGGTATGCAATTTTATTCAATAGACGGTGGCAGTCTAAACGCTTACGTAGTGTAGTAATAACTGATATATGCGGAACCTAACATTGTTATGTAGAGATACGTACATCAACGCGGCGTAGGATGAGGGATTGCTTTCATTTCTGTGGTATTAAGGTGGAGACCGTGCGAGTGGGGTACCACGGGGTGTACCTTAATATTGGCGGTAGCTATATATATATATATATATATATTATTTTAGGTTAATCCACTGGAGAGTAAATGGGTATGACGTATGTGTAAGCGTTGAGTGCTGCTAACCCAAGTAACCTAATAAATAAGAAAAATATGATTGAACAATATATGTAGGATTTTCCAAAGTATATAATTTAAATCCAGTCAACAGGACTAGTGTTCTGATCCCCACCTCATAACATACTCGGAGATTAGATTTGTGGTTGTGACATGATAGCCTTGGATACTGGTTAGGCAGTATTATTAATACGGTAAGGCTATACATTGATTATATTATATTTTACTCTTTCCGCTGTGAGATATTTTCTTAGCTCTGACATATTTTTTGTCTTCGTCTTTTCTGCAAGATACCAGAGCAAACCTATCCGAATTTCGATAGATTGGAATTTTAAAAAAAGAAATCGGTCTGTCGAAATTCGGGTTGTTACATGTGGTGTTGCAATAGATTGCTATGGTGTCGCACTAGATTGTGTTGTGGTGTTGCATTAAGTGTAATATTATTAATTCCACAATGGTACGGCATGCGGGGCCCACAGCTTACATGGTGCCATGTGGATAGCTGATGTGGCATGTTACACATGTGCAGCTGACCTGTAGAGTTGTCGTTGACGTGACACTTTGGCAGCTGACGTGGAAAGTCCAGGTGGACCCTACTACCATGACTTGAAAGCAAGGCTCTGGCTTAATTTAACCTTATTTTCCGTATCTTCTGATTTTGAAGGACCGTCCTCTATACCGATTGTGAGTGAATTTCCTGATGTTTTTGAGGAGGGCAGAGGACTCCTACCCCATCGGTAGATATAATTCAGAATAGATCTCGAAAAGGTATGAGGTAAGTCGCATTGTATTTGATGTTCATGGCTCCTAAAGATAGAAGAGAATTAGTCAAATAAATCTCGGAATTATTGCATAATGGTTTATCTAAGTACCTCACAATGGTGTGCGCCAATAGTGTTTGCCAGAAAATCAGATGGATCTTTAAGGTTATGTGTGGAATATAATGAACTTAACAAGCTGAGAAAAGGGATAGGTATCTAGTACCAAGAATTGATGATTGATTGACCATTTCCGAGGAGCATAAATATTTTCCCAGTTAAGCTTGGCTACTGGATTACACTGGTTAAAAATTTCAGATGAGAATAAGCCCTAGACAGCATTTAGAATGTCGGATGGATTACTTGAGTGGGAATTTATGCCTTTTGGGTTGACAATGATCCCCCTTTCTTTGAAGACCTAATGAGTTGGGTATTTCAGGGCATACTAAGTAAGATCGTGGTAGTATTTGTAGATGACATCCTTATCTTTTCAAGGACCACCAGGAACATGAGGATCACTTGAGAAGGGTCCTAATAATTCTAAGAGACAACCAATTTAAGGCCAAATTCTCAAAATGCCACTTTTGGAGAAAGAAGTCGAGTTTCTAGGACATACCGTTTTGTGGAAATAATTAGTAGTATACCCCGCCATGGTAGAAGCAGTCCAAGAGTGGAAGATACCTCACAATGTGATTGAGGTTAGGGTCTTCCTTGGGTTAGGAGGCTATTATCGGAAATTTATTAAGGACTTCAAAAAAATATCTACACCTCTAACCCAAATGACGTAGAAGGATCATAAGTTTGTGTGGATTGAGAAGTGTGGAATTGCCTTTAAGAGATCGACAAAATCTCTTATTAGTGCACCAATTCTTATTTTCCCCAATGGAACCAAAATGTTTACATTTTTCTGGATGCATATGGGCTCGTTTGGGAGAGACAATCAAGCAAGAGGGTAGGGTAGTTGCCTATGCAAGTTGACAACTCAAGGATCACAAGAAAAGATACCTCATTCATGATTTTGAGTTAGGAATAATAGTTTTCTCTCTCAAGATGTGGAGGCATTATCTTCTTGGAGAGAAGTTCGAGTTATTCACTAATCGTAAGTCTCTTAAGTATTTGTTTTCTCAGAAGGATTTGAACCTTTGACAGTAGTGGTGGATGGAATATCTTGCATCTTTTGATTTTTCTATTCAGTGTACCCCTAGGAAGGGTAATGTCATGGTCGATGCTTTTAGTTGGAAGCACAATGTCCTTAGAGCGGTTACCGAATAAAGGCATTTAGAGTTCATCTCTTGTTTTAATTTGCAAACACTATATGAGGTAGCTCAAGGGTTTCTTGGACACATGGAGATAAGACCAGTTCTAATGGAAAGGATCAAAAGTGAGAAAGATCGTGATGACGAGTAAAGGGCGTTAAAGGAAGAAAATTCAGGGGATAATATTTCCCTTATTCTAGTAGGTATACTATCGATGGTAGCGGTAGATTGGAGAGAGAAGGCCGGATTTGTGCCCCTAATAATATGGAACTTAAAAAGGAAATCCTAGAAGAATGTAATAGGTCAAGGATAACCATTCACCCTAGAGGCGATAAAATGTTTAAGGACATGAAGAGTGGCAACTATTGAGGAGAAATGCAGATAGACGTAGCAGAGTTTGTTTCTAGAAGTTTTACTTGTCAAAAGGTGAAGGCAGGGCAAGGGAGGCCTGAAGGACTTTTTACCCTTGGAAATTTCCACTTTGAAGTGGGAACACATTTTTATGGAATTTATTGATGGGCTTCATCGGAGAAAGAAGGTGGACGAAGCCATTTGGTTGATAGTGGAATGGTTAACAAAGAGTGCCCATTTTATTTCCATTAAGAAGAACAAGTCTACCACCTTGTTAGCCCAGTTGTATGTTAAGGAGATTGTTAGGCTATATGGGATTCCAACTACTATACTAAGTGATAGAGATACATTATTTACTAGCAAATTTTGGAAGTGTCCTCAAAAAAATTGTGAATGACCCTAAGTTTATGCATAGCCTATCATCCACAAACAGAAGGCCAGACAGAGAGAGTCAACATAATCTTAGAAGATCTAGTCAGAGTTTGCATAGTCGACTTTGGAATAACATGGGAACAACTCTTACCTTTGGTTGAGTTTTCATACAATAACAGTTACCAGCGACGATTGTATGGCCCCTTACGAAGCTTTATATGGGAGGCCATGCAAATTACCAACTTGTTGGTGGGAAACTACCGACAAGATTTTACTCGGACCAAACGTTTTCTGTGAGTCCACGGAGATCTTCACTTTGATTCGACAGAGAATGACGGCTGCCCAAGACCAATGGAATTCATACATAGATAAGTAGAGGAAAGAGTTAGAATTTGTTATCGGAGACTTGGTATTTGTTACGGTCACTCCTTTGAAAAAGATGGCTCCGTTTGGGAAGACTGGGAAGTTAGCTCCTATGTTTATTAGGACTTTTCGGATTTGGATAGGATTGGGAAGATGGTTTACCGATTGGACCTCCCCGAGCATTTGTTGGGAGTCCATAAAGTTTTTCATGTTTCTCATCTTCGCAAATGCCTTCATGATTCAGTCGGTTGGCTCAAGCTTGACAATAGTGGGGACATAGAAGCCTTGAGTTGGAGTCTAAGGTGCCTCATGCCACCGCAAAGATCATGGAGCATGGAATTAAACGACTTCGCAACAAAACTATTCAACTAGTCCAAGTTCAGTAGGGAAGTAACCCTGCGTAAAGCATATGTGAAATTAAGGAGAAGATTTGACTTAATCATCCAATGCTTTTCATGAGTAATTATATTCCCCTAATTTATCATTTTTGGTTGCACCGTAGTTTCAAGACTGGATGGTAAGATATGGATGTAACACATATGCATTGTGCACTCATATAGAATTAAATGCATTTTAAGATGTTTTGCATACGTATTACATAAATTATTACACATACACACTAGGACTAAGCTCATTATTAGCAAGTCCACAGTTCATAATCACTATGATTTATGGATGTTTTTAAAATAACTTGGAGTATAACATGGTTCTTTAGAATGATTTGTGTTCTTCGCCCCATCAGACGGGATGAAATCTCTAATAAGGAGTTCATAATGTAAGACCCCGTAGAATATAATTAACATAGACATAGGTTAAATTAAATTAATACAAATAATAATAATTAATAATAATTCAATAGGCTGAAAATGGAATTTTGGAAATTTAAGAATTTAGCCATGTAAGTATTGTAGTTGCGTTCATGGCAAGCTTCTGATCCATTTTCATTTTTTATTTGTCGAAAACCGAGTCTATATGCAAAAGTTATTAATAATTTAAGTTGAATGTATTGAAGTACAAAATTTGAATTTCAAAGAGAAATATATACAAGCCAGGAATATATTAAATTGGATAAGCATAAAAAGAATATTTTGCTTGATTTTGAACTTATGTGTACATATTCACACACAGTAGAGGACAAAAACAATATAATTATGGAAAGAAATAAGCTGAATTATTTAAGGGACGATCAAAATGTTACATGTTGCAGGAAATTCCTCCTTGGTATGACCCCAAAATGGACTACTTAGATTTAATCAAACTAATCTAACGATTCACACACATGATAGAAACTATAAATAGACCCTCAAACCCTCATTCTAAACCTTACAGCCATTTATCTCAGTGTCCCCATGATGCCTTTCTTCTATGTCTAATTCCAGAAAGCTTAAAGGATTTAAGTTTCTTATATTTCTCTAAATCTAATCTATCTTATCTATCTTAGATTTAAGATCAATTTGGAATTCAGATTTATATATGCATATATATATATATATATATATATATATATAATATTCTGATAGTGATTCTTATATATATTTAGTTTTGAAAGGATTGGAGCACATGTTCGTCCTTAAAGACCAAATCCAAATTCTGTTCTATTCAATCTTGATTTTACTCTACCAAATAGCTCGGTGAGTGGAATCCATCTGAGTTACTATTTTTTATAATTTGATAGTCATAGATTTAGATTGTTGTGCGTGGGAGGATTTGGGATATACGAAAAGAAAACATGATTAAACCATACAAATCCTTCATTTATTTTATCATTTTGTAGAAATGATCATCTAGTTATATTTGTGGTTTTGGGTAATTGTAATAAAAAAAATTATACTAATTGCATGATTTTCTATATTGTTTAGATTCCTTTATGTTTTTTGGGAAAAAGGTTAAGATTTGGATAACTTTGCAAATCTAATAGGTTCAAATCTCTATTTTTCAAAATAAAGGATTTGAATGTATTATTTAAATATTAAGGTTTTGCGTACAAACAAACATAAGAAAAGGAATCTATGCCAAAGTGGGAATTTTAAGCATATATGTACATTTGAGATTATGTTTATCTTTTATTGCTACAATAATCAAGCCAAAACCTAGGTTACTATATTGTTGTGATTGTTTTCCTTATTTTATTTTCATATGTTAATATATATACATTCATGTTGTGCTTGAGGGAAAGATGGAAATTGACATATACAACTTTAAGAATTTAATAGGGATTGACATTTCAAAAACGTGGTAAGAAACTTAATCTCGTTCGCTTAATTTAGTTTATATTTATATGTATCTATAACGTAATCAATGTATAATAATACATATTAAGTGCGCAACAAATATGATTAAACTTGGAATAGAATTTGAATGTCCTCGTAGGAATTTGTACGTGTGTGAGTTAATGGCTTAATTAATATTAATGACACATAGACACGAGGTAAACCATTACTTGTAGAAGTCTTCCTGGAACCGACTGGCATATCAGGTGTTTACAAGTTAATCTAGTTAACGTGATAGGTCTAGGTGCCATGGGCCATTATAATTATTACATTATGATGCGAGGTTAGGCGCAACTTATAATAGAAGCCTTACCTTATATGCTCGGCAAATCCAGCATCTACAAGTGGTAGGCCTAATGTGAGACATCTAGTGTGTGTGTGTATATGTTGTGTGAAGAGTTGGCCAGCCTTGGGAAACGGGTATTAAGTGGCTGGTCTATCTCTTGCTAGGACTAGGTTCATTTCTAAGGTTCACTCATTGGTTCAGAACCCAAGTCATTGTGTCTGCCCTTTGAGAATTAAATGCTTATTGGGTTTTCCTTTGTCCTATAAGGTATGAAATTGTTCGAGTAGATGATAATGTGTGTAGGGTAGTTCTCCAAGTAATGTCCGCTTCGTACCTAGAGGCTAGTGAGGGATGACCTATAGAGGATTATGTGTACGTGGCCTAAGAAACCACCATCTATGGGAAGTACAAAGTTGCCAGGAGTTCACCCATAGGGATGGCTTGATAATAACAAGAGGGTTTTCTCTAAGGGTACTTCTTAAAAGAAGTCGTGTTCCTGACCCAATCCTGGTATTATTTAGTTGTTACTATTTCTCGGCCTACAAGAGTTATCATTATAACGATTAACGTTTAACGGGATATTTAGTGGCTTGAGATCCTCCACTAGGTATTAAGTGACTAAAGGGATGTTTGCCCTAAGTAAACAAAGATATGTTATTAAGTGACCATAGGAGTTTCGGCCCTTAAATTAGTTTTAGGATATTAAGTGACTTCTAGGACGTCCGCCTAATATGTTTATGTTATGTGCTAGTTACGTGGACATAACTTGAAAGGTTTACATTTTCCAAATATAGGAAATAGCCTTTTAACTTACAAGTATTTCGTTCACCAGAAATTTTTGTTATGACCTCCCTCCTCTTAGCATCTACATGACAACAGGTGAGATAGGTCACTAAGGATGGAGAACGATCTCATAGAGGAGGAGCGTGTTGAAGAACTAGTTATTATGTCTATTGATTATTTACTATTATTGCTATGCAATTGGGATGTTGATGATGTACATTTTTGTTTGGGAGAAGTGTTGTAATTGATAATTCTGGGTTTTAATAATGGTGCATCTTATATTTATGCTATTATATTTTGTCCCTTCCGCTATGTGAGATTTTAATTTTCGTTTTAGACTGCTCTATATATCTGTTTAAGTTATTCCTTATAGGTACCAAAGAACCGTTTAGAGTGCCTTAAAGTTCCGTTGGGCCTTTTCTAGTTCGGAATTTAAGACCACTCCTGGCGGGTTGTTACACATATTCAATAACCAAATATGATGAAACTGATAATAATGGTGGAAATACATAAGAAACAATCATATAAAATCATGTCACTAACAATCGTACTCATGTTTCATTCTAGTTCTGAAATCCCATTATTGCAAAAGGATGATAAATAATATATCAAGCTTTACCGTATGCTCTACTGCCGCAGGTTGACACTTAACCAACCGTTAATGCTACCTCAACAATTCAAAGATTCAATTCCTAAATTCTCCACAATTCTACAACATAAAATGAATTATTCTTGAAAACAATATGATTTACATAAGTCATTCATACACAATATCATGTTCAGTCGCTTGCTCGATCACATAATTTTACTTTCAGACTAGTATCACTCAATCGATCACTCTAGCATGGACTCATATTTTGTTTCTTGATTAAAAACCATCATTCTCCTTACATAGCCATAAACTATGATAGAGGATCACAAAATCATATCAAAAATCCAGTATCTAACTTCGTCATCAGGAATCAAGTGTAAAATACCAACTTATACTTGTATAAGCTACCACAAAATCACGCACTTGAATCTGGATCAAATCGCAAAGCAAATAAAATGACCTGCCTAAATCTTACGTAGTCATTCAAATTGGTTTATTGATATTCCAATTGTATTATCCGTCTTCGTTTTCATACTTAATATATTATTAATTAAACTAATATCATTTATGAGTCATTTCATTCAACTTAGCTTCAAGATATTAACCACTATATAACTTAAGTTCGAGTGTTAAGTAATCTAGCTTTCCATTTTCACAAACACTCAACTTTTGAAATTTTTTTACAATCAATACGATTATATTTCTATAGTAGTTCTCTTTTATTTAAATTATTATTAAAACTGAATTAATTCCACATACGTTTATATTCCGTTTTAATAGTATTTTATTTCAGGTTCGTGTGTTAATAAACTATGATTTTTTAAGAAAATTTGATTAGCCATATCTTAAAATATAAAAGATGAAATCTAAATCTTTCTCTTTCATTAGAAAACTATAACCTAACAGAACGGGATGATTCATGTTCCAAAGAATTCCGACTTATATTAGATCCTTTACATTCATTTTAAATTCAATTCAACAAACTACGAACTGTAGCTATGCAACAAACTCATTTTAATTTAACTCAACCAATCCATTCAACCTTTATTAAGTTTATAAATTATAAACCTATTCTGTTTTGTTTTCACATAACTTGTTATACAATTGAAGCTAACATGGAAATATCAACTATCCAAAATTGTCGAATGTTCCATTCTATTAAGAGATAAAATCTACCAAACATCATATCAACAAAGAAGCAAAATAAAAAGACTCTAATTTAAATTGATGATATGCATCCATATTATACTTTAGTCGAAGACTTCAGAATTAAACTCCCGTTTTTTATACTTCAAATATTCTGGATTCAAAATAGAAATCTATTTAAATCAGAACTACTATCCATGGTCACAAGTTCTTACTTAGCAACTCGAAAATGAAACACGATGATGTTGTAGTCATCATCAATATTATTTTCCGGCAACCAAAATAAGATCAACGCTTTGAAAATCTTTTAATATCCTTTTTTTCATAAACAATTCCATACATTATCAGTATTTTCTTTAAGCTTTAAAATCATTTTAAAATTTACTGGAATCCCAAATCCTTTAATTCTTAACTCGAATTCATTTCATATTTATAAATCATGTTTATAAATTACACATGCATATTTCTTGTTTAAATTCATTTCAAAAAATTCTCATTCTAGTTGAATTTTTACCCAACATCATTATCGAACGCCTTATAGTCAAATCATGAAATTAAATTAACAAGTTGTTTATTTTCAATGTTTCCATCATTATAAATCTACCCAACCTAAGTAAGAAAAGGGATAAGATTACTCCTATCTAAACATAATATTTAATAACCATAAACTGGTCGGGCATAACAACAAATCAACCAATAGTAGTCAATGCTCATAGCTATGTGAACAAGACCAATCAATCAATAAATGATAATAATTTAATATCATCATTCCCTATTAGACATCTTATCCATACAGCTATATTTATTTATGAAAACTATCTTTACATATATAAAATATATAAATTTTGGTAATTTATTTTATTGATTGAATTCGAAAACTATATTGAATGAATTGACTTGTTTGATCATTTTGAAATCTCCATCAAAATGATGACTAGTCGACTAATTTGAATCTAGAATCCAAAGTTAACAAATCAAACAACCCACTAGAAAATATTTTGTATTCAATAACAAGTATGCGCTCATGTATATAACATATACTCTTAGAACTCAATCTCAGGTGGTACTAACCCTATCTCTAGTGATATATACTTCATACAAGCCTAGGTGTTTCTACAATTAAGTTCAGATGCAAGTGTGACGACCCGATTTTTCGGCTCTTAAAATCAACATTAATTCATCCTTTACATTCATGTATCTCAAATCAAGTGCTAGAAAGTCTGATAATTAAGGTAAAAAAAAGGAAATAAAGGAATACAAGAAAGAAGATATAGAACATAATCTCACAACAGGACGAATGATGTAATTAAATTTATGGAATTCAAGAAATGTTCGAGAATGGAGTACCACCAGTTTTACTCCATGCAATAGTTAAATCTTTAATTAGATTTGAAACATTAAATGGTGACTATATTTACCGTTAACCCAATTGGTGTTAGTTATTGCGTAACAACCCAGAATTTGAAAACCAATTTAAAAAATTTATTTTAGCTCTTTTTATGGATTTGAATATTTAAAATGATTTATTTTATATAATAACAACTAAAAATTTATTTTAATTGAAGTTAGAACATATTAGTTTATTTTAATTATAATACAAACTCGAAATGGCGTGGTAGTTTGAAAATTCGGTTTCTAATTTCAATTGGGTAAACAAAATTCATTTTAAATCAGAATTGGATGAAACAAGAAACGTTAGAATCTGTTTAACTATATCTTTTTAACGAATGTAAGAAACAGAGATTTCACTTTATAAAGTACAAGTTATGTCCAGTTTAAAATTCAGAATAGCCGCTATGAAATTTATATATATTTTAATATAATATATAGCCCCTAAAAATTACCATTTCGAAAACGACCTCCATTTTCGACGAAACCACTTTTATTGGATCTGAAATGTCAAATTATTGCTAAATTCAAATTTTCATAATTTTTGAAATTAATATGTGAGCGTGATGAATTTAGGTAACTTCAGTTTGAATTGGATCGACCAGAAAATGGCCATTTTTCAAATGGTCGCCAAATTCAACGAAATTATTTTTGTTAGGACCGTATCCTCAAAACATAGCTAGATGTATTTTTTCTGTATTTTTTGAAGTCAATATGCGGCCCCCGTAAATTAAAATGTACATTGAAATTAATTTTGAACGTTAAATTAATTTATATTTTAATTTTGACGAAAATTGATCGAAATAGTCGAATCGGCTTATGAAACATATTCCATTGTGTTCGGAATGGCGGTATTTAGCATATGCGGGCTTCAAACGGTCCGGGTCAATTTGGCGATCGGTTAGGTCCGAGCATAATCTGTATCGTTACATATAGAGTACTACCAGTTTTTCTCTATGGGATGAATAGGTAGGGATCAGTATAATAAAATGAATGATTACTTCAGTAAGGCTCGATAATCCCGACTAGTTTGATAAATCTTGATTTGGTTTAAGTTTTGTAAAAGCATATTATAAAATATTTTGCAATGTTTTCCAAGAGAAGATTTAAACAGGAGGTTTAAATGACTTAAATATTTGATAAGATTTACCGAAATAATTCCCAGTAGTAAGAATATTCTGGATTGGAATGAGGTATATATCATGTTTCTTTATAGCACATGAATATAAAACACGCGAGTTATTCGGAAAGACCAGGATTAACCCATTCTGAGTAACTGATACGACGATTAAAAGTCAAAGATATGAAGACGGTGGCTGAAGACCAAAGATCTTCACATCATTCGTATGATTACTGATGTCCCGATTGGGATGTTCACCCGATACGAGGTAGTAAGTGGTGGTCGTTCGGACGTACTTGGAGATCGACCGGATATGCGATGGCCTCTCTCCTATATTGGACATATGGGAAGAGAAATAAGGTGCCTTGGGTTTCGTTCAGACCTAGAATGGACTTGCAAATGGATTGTATATCTGACATTGTCCAGATAATTTATTCTCTTATTTAATGCCCTTCTCTGAGACGTACGAGCTCAGAGGTTATATACCGGTGAAAATCAATGGTATGGTATGAAATGACAATTTGCCATGCTAAGATGCAATGATCAAGGCTTTTGTTGAAAAGCATTATATATTGGTGAAAATCAATGGTATGGTATGAAATGACAATGTGCCATACTAAGATGCAATGATAGGCTTTTGCTAAAAAGCAGGGCCTTGTGGTTGATGATCAAAGCACCACTTTAATATAGGACAACTTTCTGTAGCGTTAATTCGCGAGCTTCACACCCTAGTATGAACCAAAAATGGGATCAAGGACACCAGAGAAATACAGGAAATGAGTTTCTTTCAAGTTAGGAATGATGTCATGGTATGTAGCCCATAAATTTACTAATGTGGATGTTGGATGAGGGAAAGCGAGGAACCTCGGATTTGGCCGCACAAGTCCCTTGATGGTCGACATACTGACCAAGATGATTGACGTACTGACTAGGATTTTTCATCCTAAACGACCAGGAAACATGTTGTTTAGGAACTACCAATCAGCGACGGATGACCGGCTCTACATGCTCCTAGGTGCACTTGTAGATGAATCCTGGGACTTGGGCTAGATTGTCTCAAATCTATGGAGGAAGATCCCTTGCCTAGGTTCATATATGGAAATCCAATTTCCAGGAGGCGACTTTTCAGTTTCAGTTGTAAACCTATATGGCGACATAGTAGGATGAGGTAGTATGCCATCTAGGATCGATACATTTATATTCGAAATTGTTTTCTGCACTATGCACTAATAATATTAAAACATAAATTTTGTGTATCAAACAAATTTGGCCTTTGTAATGTAAAACTCTATCCTCTGGTTTGTGTTGCATTGTGTGATGGGACCTAAGTCTTATAATGGCTTCATTTTTCCTTTTAGCGTGGAGTTGTTTGTTTTTTTGGTATTCTTGGGAGTGAACCCATTCCGTGTCGTACAACGTGGTCCCTTGACCAAACATTAAAACAAATATTTAGTAACTGTTTTAGTTCTTACACCAGTCCTATGACTGACTCAGAGTTTATTGTTTCCCACCAAAACTCGGGATACCCATATATTCCACACAGGCAGCTAGTATTTTTTGTTTTTTGCAAATATTTCTTTACATAGGATCCTGGATTACTACTGGAGTTATATTTGGAAATCTTTGTAACCTTTTATTTCTTTCAGTTGTGGTAGTTGATGTTTTTCCACAGCACAATATATTCATGTATTATTTTTCTACTGCTACGTAATTTAAATCTCTGATATTTTTCCACTGTATATTATTTATTTGTACTCTAATATCTTGTATTCTGATGTAAATTGTTGTAAAAGCTAAGAAAAGTTCTATTGTTCTGTGTTCTGATGCGTCGTGTTCTCAAAGCAATCCGTTTTTTTTCTCGGTTTAGGTCAATTTGGATTGCGGGTCGTCACATATACAAAATGATGCCAAAAAAAATTCCAAATGAAGAACTTTCGTTTTATGTCGTTTTTGACTATTGGAATCAATTGGGTTGCAGCCATCAGCGCATGTTACAATTAGAGAAATGGTAGCCATCTTCTTATGTAAAACCACTTTGGTTATTTCTATATGTTAGGTTGCTAAAATATTTCAACGATCAGTCTACCCGGTTAGCCATTATTTTCATATAATTCTGAATTTTTTTATTATTATCTATGGATATTATTAGACTGATTGATCCTCAATTTAATAGAAGTACAGGGAAAATCTGTTCTTCACCACGATATTACTCATTCTTTAGAAATTTTATTAAAGCTATTAAGGGTACTCATGTAATATTTCATGTTCCTTGAGTAGATATGCAACTTTTTGTAGGAAGTAAAGATGTTCCAACACAGAATATAACGGCTATGTACGCTTTTGATTTAACATTTACGATCGTTAAGGCATGGTTGGAAGGAACTGCCCATAATATTAGAATCTTCTATGAACTTGTAAATACTCCGAGTTTGAATTTTTCGCATCTGCCAAAAGGACATTATATTTTAGTGGATTCAGTGTATCCAATACAGGGAGGGAATTTACCTTCTTACCGCACTATAAGATACCATACCCAAATTTTAATGATACACATAATGAATCAAAGACAGAAAATGATGTTCTCAACTAGTACCATTCAGGTTCACGTATAGAAATCGAAAGAACTTCTGGAATTTGAAAGAAAAAAAAATTCTAGTCTTATGTAACATACCAACATACCCATATAATATTCGGGTACAAATTGTCAATACCATAATGGCTATTCATAATTTCACACAAAGGTATAACGCCTGGGATCCTGACTATATGACATATGACGATAATCTGATCCGGTGTCTGAAGAATATCTGGAAGAATATTATAACATTTAGGATCACAGAAATAATGATCGTGAACGATTTCATAGAAATGCAACAACAATCACTATGTTATTAGTTCGAGATACCATACAAAATGAACTTGTTTCTACCGAGTTACGTTAGGAATTGTCTATATTTTTTTATTATGAATTATTTAGTTTGTAATTTGTATTTGCAATTTCTGTTTTGTATTTCATGTTTTATACTCTTCATTGAATTCTGAACAATAGGTATTCAGTATTATGTAATGTGTATTAGGCATATATCAATTTTATTTAAAAATAATTAACGTAAATAAAATGATAACATAAATGCAAATTTTTCCTTTTCGTGTTTTCCCCTTCATTAAAAGAACACAATCCTCTTTCGTGAACTTGCCTCTTCCCTTGCTCCTTCAACTTGCCTCTTCCCCGGCCCCTCCAATTTTCGACTTTCATTTGTCCATTTGGATCCAAAAAAGAACGCACCCTAAAACTCATAATGACACATTCCATTACCTTATCTCTAACCAAGTTTACCTCACAAAGCCAAGATTCTCGCCTAACCTTCATCTCTCATGCCATATTGTAATGACCCGACTTCTCAACCTCTAGAGTCGACACTAACACATCCACGGTATAAACATGCCGAATATCCAAGTGTAGAAAAATCAAATCATTAGGTGTCAAAGAAAATAAGATTGAACATAATCTCACAATCGTAGCGGATAACATATAATAAGTCTTTACAAACTGAAAGAACTTTTATTTAATACGTATACAATATTATTGTAAACAAAAAATACTAACCTGGACAATTATAATAACCTGTTTGCTAACTCAGATAACAACAAGAACGCTGAGACAATGGAAACATGAATATACAAAAGTGCATTTTGGGATCAAGCTCCTCTCCTAAACTCTAAGCACTAAACAAAACTATCAAATATGCTGGATCTGACCCAAGCATTATCGTGAAATAACGCCTTGGTCATCCTAGAAAACAGCGTAAGATAACTCAAGTAATAGGAAAATTTATTTCTCATTAGCTCATAAAACTTTTGGAAACAAAAAGTATCTAGTAAGACCACACCGCACATAAACGTAGACTGCTTTTTTACCTTATGATAATCAAAAACTTTATACAAAATCTCATGATATTATAATAGTATCTAAATCCAAATACTCATCAATATAGCAGAAATTGATACCATATTAAATTCCAGCATAGTAGTTATACAACTAAAATATTAAACACACGTGTTGGAGATCAGATTCTATATAATGTCAAAATAAGGGACTACCTTCTATCAGTACACCTCTTGGCAAATGTATTAAAGAGCCTCACATGGACTCCCAGCGAATTAGAGCCAGCAGCCCGGGCTCTTCGGATTACTTCATTCCTTTGGTACCAGTTTCGAAAATAATGTGCACCTGCCTTATTCCACTACTTGCGTACAAAAGATATATATCCACTCTAGATTGAGGAATGACAGTTGCTACTTTATGTGACTTATATAGCTCTAAAGAAAATCCCTATTATATCCATTACCGGGTTCTGAGGCATATGAGGCCACGATTGACCTTCTCTCATATATGGCACATATCCATCTTCGGATGTTACATCGCCATTCCATCGATCACTAATTGATGTTCACAAAAATACAACTTCTGAGCTCATAAATCTCATAGAAAAGTGTTAAGCTAAGGGAAGATGCCTTCTCCACCACCAAACAGATGTACATTAGTAAATGTCAATGTACATAATCTGAGAAATGCAATGTCAGACATCCATCCAAACAAGTTGTTCAGGTATAGGATAAATCGAAGATACTCTTTCCACATCATGTTGGGAGTAGCCCCTAGGATTAGTTGAAGAGAGTCCTCGCATCGTCCATAACTCTAAACTATAGGGACTACTGATACAAGTATATTCCTAGCAGATAACCAAAGACATCAAAAATCATACCTTTCTTCTTTAAAGATCTACGCTTTCAATTTTATTCTTCAAGTTGTTCATTACTTCTTTTTCAGTGTCTTCCAAATTCCCTGCTCAACCAGATTGAAGTTGTTTTAAGATACTTGATCCGACCTTGGCCTCTTCGAAACAACCATCGATGGTCCATGGTAAACTCAACTCCAATTCTATAGAAAATAAGCAAATAAGGATAATTACGGAGCTCGAATCCTAACCATTAGTGGATGGATTTCATTATCCCGTATTCTTAAAGTACTAAATGGGATTAGCACAGCGATTCAATAATAGAGATGACTATACCATATAATTCAAGTGTTTTCCAAAGTAATGTTTTAGTGAAGATTTGTTTGTTGGTTATTTAACTATCAAATAACACAAAAAACATAACCAATGGTTTATTTCTCGTGATAATCACCAATCCTTTTCAATTAATTTAATTTTCGTTTCTCTTATCCTAGAACACTCGCATACTTAACTATTTGATATAAGTATGTAATTAAATATCAATTAAGATGGTTTCTAATTTCTAGTTCATCGTCAATGGGTTACGATAACCATAATCACTTTTATTTCAATTTTGAGACTTTCCCTATTACGCGTCACTTATGAAAATGATGATTTAAATTTCAATACTAACTCTCGATCTCAACTAATATCATGCTTTGGATAAAATTGAAGTCATTCAAGTTCGGGTATCCTGCTACCTCTTAGACAGTGACTCAACATCACCTCCACTGCTCGAATAATAGAAGTTTACTATCGTAAATTCTAATTGACTAACTTAAGTTGATCAAATTTCTCATGCCATTCACTTCAAAAACAAGTTCTAGAAACATATCTTTATTTTTTATTCACGTTCCAATTTATAAGCCATTTTACATAATTTCTTACACTAAGAAATTCTTTTATCATAATCGACTCATTATGTAATGTCCCGCATTTTATCGGTTGTTATTTAAATATTTAAATTAGTTTAAATATCAAATTCGTAATATAAGTGGAATTATATATTAATAAGAACGAAGTTGAACGTATAAAAATATATATTAAATATATTCGAGCCCGTAATATCGCGGCAGTTCGTAATTTAACGTTCTGAACTTCAACTGAATGTACAGGACCCGTTAAAAGTCGGATTTCCTCGAAACAAAAAGCGTTGGAATATGTTGAACTGTATCTTTCTAGTGGTATTGAAAAACCAAGATTTCGTCGTATAGATTGCAAGATATGTCTAAAACAAATATTCAGAAAGTCGCTATGAAATGGTATATCGACCGTAATGGTTTATCTGAAACAACTAGTTATCGGATTCGAATTTGGACAAGGTTCTTTTCAGGCGTAGTGATAATTTAATTTTTAGAATTTTACTGTAATTTTTAATAAATTAAATATGCAACTTTTTATTTGGAGTAGTTCGCACCCTGTATCGATATTTCGGGGTTTCAAAATATGAGTAAATCTACCGGTATTATTATATTTTTGAAATCGTGGCACCTCGCTGGACGCAACTGTATTCTTATTTCTGTCCATCACAGTTCGTAAAAGGAACCACGTACATACATTTTTGGGAATTGACGGATTCAAACCGTGAGAATGCAAGTTGGATGTTAAAAAGCTATACACGACATGCTAAATAAAATATTTAATACAACTGTGCTGTGTCACCTTAAGAAAACTAGGGAATGTAAGGGATCCATCAAACATGAGGATGATAGAACACTATTTCTAAATATAAAATTTATATGATACCTTAACGCCAAAGTAAAATAACGTACAAACCCATATCCCTACCGCCTATTGCTTCCTATTGAAGAAACACACTATACAATAGCCTTTCTTTTCAAATAAATGTAAAGCATGGCGCAACCCCATACTAGGATTAATGACATCATGTACTACCCTACGACTTATAGCTTAATCACTAAGGAAACTTTACACTATAAATATGGAGCGCCATCTCTTCTTCTCGCTACAGAAATGGAACTCCTCTATCCTCTGAAATTCTCGGTGGTTATATTCTTGAGTTCGTAGGCCTGTTAGCTGTTGTGAAGTAAGGGAGGGGTTATACTATTGAGAGGAAGAAACGTAATAGAGAAGGATTCAAAGTGTATAGAAGCAATATGTAAAAGATGAGAGGAGCATACTGATGGATAGAGTAACGTGAAGAACGGAGAAGTAAGGGAAGTCAGCACGTTGGTGCGTGCATTGGAGGGTGAAAGCGGTAGCAGCACTAAACTAGTCACAATGGTTGGGTGAGAGCATGCTGAAGTGGACACATTTTCGAACTTGGATGGGTTAATGCATGCGGCGAGAATAGGGAGGATCTAATATGGTAGATACATGCGCTTCAAAATGAAAGGAGAATGGAGGGAGCTTTACGTGATAGAAATGAAGATGTATGAAGCTGTAATGGGTGTTTACATGGGATATAATGAGTGCAAGTACACACAGGTGTTCATGTGCGAACAGTTGGGTGGAAGCTGACAGTGCGGCGGCCTTCTGGGCTTGAAAATGAGTATGTACGATGGGATTAAGTTGCGGTTTGCTGTGTTCGAGAGTATGGTGTCGGGTTGGATATCTCTAGTGTAAATGATGGAAAGGGAAGTTTAGTTTTCATGTTTGTATTGAAGTTTTAGTTAGTAAATGCGTTATCCTTATTCACCAATACCGGGGGCTGTTCGAACTGAAGAAAGAAAAACAAAAGGGAAGTCTCGACAATGGTGTGACTGTGTACATGAGGGGTTGTATATTCTGGTACGAGTTTCATCTTAAGGTGGAGTTGGACTATGAGTTTTAGTGTGTACTGGGTGGTAGTGCCTTGCATTGCGTGAGAAGTTGGAGATACATTGAACATGAACAATTCGTTGATGAAGGGGTATCTGCATGATCAGGTGTAGCGTGTGAATGGCATGTCGAAATGGATACGTGCGTGTTATGTACAGAAAGTGTGTTTCGGCAATGGGACGTGAAGGTGAGTAAAATATGAAGGGGCTGAAATGCATTGAAGTGCATTTGAAACGTATACAAGATGGAACGGGCGCGACCGAAAGTGAAGAACGGTGAAATTACAATGAAAACAACTGTAAGGGTTATTTATGAATGTGCCGATATGAAGGAGTAAAATATACAAATGCAGATCAGTTGAAACCGTAAAGTCACGGGTTACGCACTGGAACCAGTGTGGAGCGATTCAGAGATCATTGGAAATTTTAATGTCTGATCCGGGGTACCGACGCAAATCGTTATTTAACGGTTAACGCGCCAATGTGAGTAAAATCACTAACTCTGATCTATTTTTAAAATATTATAATTATATTTGTATGTTGTTTGAATGCTGTGAGATGGTAGATTAAGTAGATTACCAGTAAACTGGTGAACATTATATATCGCTGCATATGTACACATCGCCTGTTGGATATTGATTTCGTCGATTATAAATATTCCCTAGTATGGAATCAGTGATAATTGTTTGACTAACATCTGTGGATGCGGAAAACCGGTTGGAGATAATTATATGTACTTTTTGAACCCGAATTACATTTAAAACCCATGTGAATAATGATGTTGAATCAAAATTCAGCATTTGCTTCGATAAATAACCAAATGATATCGATTAGGAAAGTGGTAACAGTCGACCGGAAACCCATCGTTTTGTGAAGAAGTTGATTAGCTGTCAGGAAATCAACGAAGTTAATTATAAAAATTATATTTTTATAATTAACTTAAAGTTTTAAATTTATAATAGAAGTTCTATTATAAACCAGTATTTTAGAGTTCGTTTTATATTGTAAATAAAAACGATTGTTGACATTTAAATAAGTTTATAAAGCAGAAATTATCTGATGATTAAATATTTGGATAATTATATTTAAGATAAACCATTTAGAAATATTATTAGATTAATTAGAATTAATCTAATGTTAAGAAGTAATTAAAAATCAGTTAACGAATTTATTGATGGAATGAAGTTGATTTAATCAACTGTTATTTGGGAAAATGATTATTAGATTAATTGGTCTTTAATTAATCTAATGGAAACAGTTTAGAAATAAATTAATCAAAATTAATGAGATTTAATTATCTTTTAATTTAAAAGTTATAAATAGAACTGTGGAATGGAGAAAGCGAAGAGTTAATATAAATAATCATAAACAACAGAGATTTCAAAGTAAGGTTATGGTGTTATAAAACTATAGTTAAAATATAACAAGAAAATTCGGTCTGACAGATATTATAAGTAATAAGGGATTAGAGTACAGACTTGTATCGTTTCTAAGGTAAGAACGTTGTCGATCAAGGTCTGAGAGGTAAATAGAATACCCCAACTTGAACGGCTTCACTATTATCGAGGAACGATATCAGTTTGTGACGGAAACAGATGTCAAGATTAGTGTAAAGGGAATATGGCAACGTATGCAAGTCTTAGAACTATAGCGATAAAATAAACGTTGTTGATTAGGCTTAAGCATGACTGTTATGTCAAGATTAGTTATAAAGGAGAATATTACAGCGTATGACAAGTTTTGAAATTTAATGATAGATTAACGCTGTTAAGCAAACTTAAGCGTGATTTTTATATATAGCAGCACTTCCTAGGGAATGAAAACATTTGGTTTGGAATCTACTTAGTCTAAAGTGATAAGTAACGACGTTGGTTTTAAAGAAATATGAGAATGAGTTAGAAAGGGAATTAGGGAATCGTGTTAGAAAACGATGGCAGCATTTCAATGTTCGAAATATGATTAGAATTTAACCATTAGGATTTGGAACTAGAATTCGACGATGTCGAATGTATTAAAAGAAAATTATTTTAGGAATTATAATCTGATAGGATCGTTAATACTTAGCTTAAACCAATAAATTATAATAGGATATGTAATCAGTGTTTAGTTATAAACTTGATAAGAAGTTGTCTTAGGGAACAGAGTTTATAAAGTGGACTGGGAATATAAAGTATGAAAGGGATTTCGGTAAACGAGATAATGGTATTGATTTTTGAAATTTAGAGTTATTTGATAAAGGTGTCTAGATTTCTATAATAGGGATGATATTCACGTTTTAAAGTGAATAATGTTTTAAAAGTGCACGGTTGACCGATTTAAATATTTATAATGAAAATGTAATTATTTTTCCAATGTAGATAGGGTAGATTATCCAAGAATAGAAATAAAGAACGCGATAATAATAGAAATGGTTCGAACGTTAATAACGTATTTTTTCTGGAACATGAAAGAATAAAAGTTTAACTGGAAATGTTTTCCAAGAAGTAACGGGATTTGAGAAATATCTGGTAAGATATGGGAATTCGAAAAATAAAGTCTAATGTTAAATTAAAAGTGATTGTGATTGTGTGATGTTAGTTATACATTAGAATGGATGTTGTTTTACTTCGATAGTTAAATAACCGACTATCGAAGTGTTTTGACCATCGTTGTCAATACGGAGAGACTGGTTGGATATATTATCTGGAAACCACTCCGTATAGGCATAAGCGCTGCGAATTAGATATGCTTAAGATAATTGAAGACGGAGTTAAAGGCAAGGGTCGTCCAGTTCCAAAATGGTGTTTTCTGTTTGTCTAGTCCCAGGACAACTTGTACAGACGAGTGTCTGACAGAGTATTTCCAACGGTCACACCGTTGATTTTTACGAATTTAACAAGTTGGTGGGGAGAAGGTAACTTCTCTTTATTCTACACCCAGTGTGCATTTGTGTAATCAATGTGTGATTAAGGATTTGACGATGTGGCATTCATAGTGAACGGTGATCAGATGTTCTGAAGATAAACGTAGCCTCTAGCCTCATAACCAGGAAGTAACAAAAATTGGGCTAGGCAGCATGGCTAGTTGGGTCATCCCCAAGCAGGGTTTATTGTCACAGATCTACAGAAAATTCATATTTGTCTTCTTTTCGATTCTGTATCTTTGGATGACGGTTGGATGGCCAACAACCGTGGGTGGCAATATATTCGATACACTCAAGCTAAATGAGTGGTCGGTCATGTGAGGCCGGGTTGCAAGATGTTCTTGTTGAACCCAGGTGTATCCCTCTTGAGTACACTATTCGTAAGGTGCTCCCATACCTTGTTTGATGGAATCCAATCTCCAATAAGCGCTCTGCGGTTTATGATTTTATATTGTATATATGTGGAGCGTGAGATGCAAGCGTTCTGCTACTTGGATATTTATGTGTTTAGACATTATCATAATATCACTGATTTTGATATCAAAGTATTTTGGATTATAGTAAGGTAAAAACCATCCATGTTTATGTGTGGGCTGGTCTTACTATTATCTTCTTGTTTTGAAAAGGATTTTCAAAGTTAAACAGTATAATTGGAACTTACTCACACTAGTCCCTTGACTGACCGAGAGTTTATTTTGTTTGTGTTTTCCCTAAACTCTTGGGTGCCCTAATTTGTACGGGCAGACAAGTGTTTTAGGCTTTTACAGGTACACTTGGAGGAGCTCAAAGTAGGAAGCTTCACCACTAGTTATTTAGAGATTATTTCCGCTGTGATATGATGTATTGTACTCTGATATGATATGTAAGTACAATTTCAGATTTTGTATTTCAAAGTTATGTTATAATACAATTTATATTATTCCGTTGTGAGTTTCGTATTTACTCTAATTCTATTCAGTTGTGATCTTCTTCTTCTATTCTATTAGTTCTATCTTGTCTTTCTCACCCTCTAAATTCTTTCTATCAATGTCCCGGTATTTTCGATGCTCGAGTAATTAACAGTGTATTTATGTTGATTTTCTGGGTCGAAAATTTCGCGGCCATTACACATTAGCTTTAAATCCACATCAAATCCAATATTAGCTTAAAGCTTATCTTAAGTTAATTGGATTAACTTAAACCTTGCTGGTTAATAGATTAACTAACTTTAACAAAATGATTTATCTCGAATACATTTTGTAAAATGATTCATTTGCATCCCGGCCTCATTAATTAATAAATGGATTAATTTTAAATCGTATTAAAAATTAATTAATAAATACAATATTCTTTATTAAAACAATTAAGTATTTTAATTCCCTTATTGTAAAATAACTAATTAACTTCAGAACAATAAATAAATAAATATATTTATTAAAATATCCATTTATAAAAATGAAATCCACTTAATCACTTTAAAATAAGATAATAATAAGCTTAACCAAATATTAATTAAATAATAATAATTAAACAATTATTTATACTTAAAATAAATAATTTAGTATTTATTTAACCCTTAAATAAATAACTAAACAATACTTAATCTTTAAATAAATAATTTAAAATACCAAATAATATTTGTTTAAAAATTAATTTAAATTTCAAAACTTTATTAATAATCAAATTCATATTTAAAACACTTTAAATAAATAACAAATCTTAAACCTTCATTGAATGACTTGGATAATAATTAATCCTTTTATGAGTCATTAACCATTAATTAAATATTAATTAATTATAATAATTATAATTTAGTTCTTAATTAAAACTTATTTATATATTACACCATTAACATCGTTACTTAGGTAATTAGCAAATTAAAATATCATTAGTCTACAATTCTTAAGTTTTAAAATCATAATTAATAACTTAATTGTAATAACCCTGAATGTTGGAACGAATTTAAAATTTATTTTTAATTGATTTTAATGGATTTTAATTTTTAAAATGATTTATTTTGAGAATTTAATGACTTAAAATTTATATTAAAATGAATTTCAGTGTATATATTTAAAATTTAATTAAACATGCAGGCAACGTCGCAGTAGTTTGAAAAATTAGTTCTGAACTTTAAATGAATACAGAATACAAGATACCAGAAAAAAGTACATATTTAAAGCGGGTCCCTATTTTGGCTAGTTACGTGTTTTTAAAAAAAAAGCGCTGCAATATAAAAAAAATAAAAAAATTGAAAATATTCCCAGAAGATACCAGAAAAAGACTACATACATGTTTGTAATTAAACCCAATAGTTGCATACATCTATGCAATAATTCATGCAGCGTTTCTGTTGAAAATCTACATGAATTATTGCATACATGTATGGAATTATCCAGTTTGATTGCATACTTGTCTGCAACAATTCATGTAGATTTTATGTTAAAAATCTACAAGAATATATGCATACAAGTACGTAACTATTCTGTTTTATTGCATACATTTATGCATGTAATGACCCACATGATTTTTGACTCCAAAAATCGAGACACGACACCATGTCGACTATTAAAGAATAGAAAATACCAGAACGTCAATAGAGAGAAGTTAGAGGTGAGAAATAGAAAGAAAGTTAGAATAGAAGAAGAATACAAATACAATAGAATCAGAGTAACACGAATCTCACAATGGAAAAAATAAATATATTATATAATATAACTTTAAAATAAAACCAATATCTTCATATAATAACATTATATAACATAACTATAAAATCATGAAGCCTCCTGCTCCAACTCTCCAAGTATATCTGTAAAATCCCGACTACTTGACTACCGGTACAAAAATTGGGCACCCAAGAGTTTAGGGAAAAACAAAACAAAATAAACTCTGGGTTAGTTATGGGCTGGCGTGAGTAAACTCCAACCATTTGTTTAAATTTTAAAATCCTTTTAAAAGAAAGAATAATCATCAAATTGATCCACACATAAACACGAATGGTTTTTACCTTATGATAACCCAAAACATTTCGTTAAAATCAATACTCTTCTGATATTATAATAATGTTTAAATCAAATAAATAGCAATCTAGTGGAACGCTTTCATCTCACGTTCCACATATATAATATATAATCAAAAACCACGGGCGCTTATTGGTTAATGGATTCCAATTGGTAAGGTTTGGGACCACCTTTGTAACAATCCTTAAATCCGAACCATTCGAGCTACTGAATACAACTCACGTCCAACACAAATTGCAAGAAAATATGAATCATCAATAGAAAAATGTTAGGGGATGAGAAATAAAAAAGATAGATAGAAGATTGAACTGAACAACAACACAGAGTCTAACAATCATAGTGGAATAAAATGTAATATATAAATAATCACTTTTGAAATACAATTATATTTGAAATTTCATACATCATCAGAGTACATCATATACACAACACAGCGGAATAAACTCTAAATATCTAATACTGAAGCCTCCTGCTTCATGCTCCTCCAGATAAGTCTGTAAAACCTGAACTACTTACTGCCCGTACAAATTTGTGCACCCAAAATTTTAGGGAAAACATAGAAAAATAAACTCTGAGTCAGTCATGGCACTGGTGCGAGTAAATTATTTTAAAACAACTTGATAATTAGAGGATATCTCATAAGACCACGCCGTGAAAAACGGAATGGGTGTTTCCTTTATGATGATACAAACTGGTTTAATTTTTCAAAAATGTGTTGAAATAAGGGATAATCGTAAGACAAACATGGATGGTTTCACCTTACGATAACCCAAAACATTTTGAAATCAATATCTTATTCTGATATTATAATAGTTTTGTAACACCCCGAATTTTTAACAATATTAAAGAGGATAAATTAAAGAATAATTAATTTAATATTTAGAATTAAGTGAAACGGGTTATGCCATTGCGTTCGTGTTGGAATTCTGCTTGAGACAGAGCCCGAGTTAGCGTAAAACGGATAACGTATGAAGAAGTTATGGACGGTTAAAGTTTTATGATGAAAGCAGAATGCACTGGCGCAATTGACAAGTGCGCTAATGTATTTTTACACTAGCTCACCTGCCAAGTGCGCCCAGAATAGTTTCTGGGTGTTCGGGCCATTTTCGAGTGAGTGACGACCTGTGACCTGACCCAATTTCATTAGGGCTGAGGTGGCATCCAAATTCTATAACCCAGCAGCTATAAATATATCCCATATCCTTTGTTTTATTCAAAGAAAAGCAATGGTCGTGGGACTCTGCTAGATTCTAACTGAATTAGGATCTCTCATCTTCTTCTAAAGCAAATCAAATACTGAGATTCAAACATAGACTTAGCACTTCTTCTATCATTTTAGCAATCCAATCACAGTGAGTTCTAGTTGCTTTTAGGTTTAGATAAATAATAGTGAAACTATGAAAGACTGTGACGTGGATACGATTGTAGACTTTAAACTTATGTTATTGGTAGATCTCATGATATATTATGATAGATCTATTTCTTTGGATTCAATTCAATTGTTCTACTATGTTATCATTATGGATCTTGGGTTGTAACTTTTATCTGTCCTATGTGATCTAAAATTGTCACCTTATGATTCATGATAGATCTATCCTATGTGATCTAAAATTGTCACCTTAGGATTCATGTTAGATCTATCTTATGTGATCTAAATTTGTCAATTTATGATTCATGTTAGATCTATTTTATGTGATCTAAATTGTCACCCTATGTTATCATGTTAGATTTAAATCGATTGGACATCTAAAATGGCTAATTAGATATTGTGACATCATAGTTCATCAGTTTTGTGTCCACCTTGTTACGATGAAAATTTCATGTCCATGCTAGCATGTATGCTCACCTTTTATCATACAAGTTTATGTTTATGACAAGATGGTCATTTTAGTATATTCCCGTTATTTTCCTTATTATCGTTTATGACCAGGCTATTGTCTAGCCTAGGCATGTTGCCAATTTTGTGAGGGCACTAGTTAAAGAACGGGTGAAAAGGATAAAAATAGCATAATTTGAGTATGAACATTTATGGATATGTAATTAGAATTATTGGGCAAAACAGGTATTGACACCTATAAAAGGAAAGGATTAATTAATTAGTAAATTAAATAAAAATGGCATAATTTGAATATGAACATTTATGGACATGTAATTCAAATTATTGGGCAAAATAGGTGTTGGCACCTATAAAAGGAAAGGGTTAATTAATTGATTAATTAATTAAAAATGGAATGTCTAGTAATTACAATTAGGAATTGTAATTGTACTTATGACACGAGGTTAGGTTGCATTAATGGTGGAAGTTTGCCCGGACCCGACTGGCATTTCCAGCAGCTACTAATAGTAAACCTAATGTGAGAGGCCTAAGTACGTAAATACGAATTGAGCTATGACACGAGGTTAGGCCCTACTGTGGAATAAGTCTTCCCGGACCTGACCGGCATATCCAGCATCAACATGTTGTAGGCCTAATGTGGGAGGTCCGACCCATTATGAAACCATAAATGGACATGGTAAAGAATTCAACTACTTAACCTAAAGTTAATCCATAGGGATTGTTTGAACTTAAATTTAAGATGGGGGTTAAGTAAACATGATTGAGGGGTGGCTTAAGTAAATCTGAAGTGGGGATGGGTAATAGGCCTACAAACTTAACCCGTTAAGATTATGCAACTAAAGACACCTATAGGTAAGCATAACTGGTTGGAAGTTTAGGGGTTATGTATTAAAGACACCTTTAAGTAAGCATATCCAGTAGAAGTAAATAAGGCTATGTAATTAAAGACACCTAGTGGTATACATAGTCAGTGAAAATCTGGTAAGGGATACAAGACAAATGGGAGAGCTTGTATCACATTGTGTGGGACCCTTTTCAATCAGTAACCCGGAGTAGGTATCAAACAAAGTATTTCGTACAAGGCGGAGAAGGGGCACGCTTACTGACTGATTGTAACAGATCCAAACGTGGAGGATGGTGTGGGCGGTGCAAACCGACCGGGCCATGTGCGTGCATGAGTCGGACAGAGGGGGATAATACGACTATGACACCTGTAGATATGGTTGTGCTAATTGTTACGACGACGGGTTGCCACTTTAGGAAGTGATATCTCCTACTATGGGACCAACACAAGGTATCTACTAGGGTTAGGTAGCCGATCGATCAGGGTAGTAGTTTGGATACATTTGGACGTATACCTAAATCTACCCCCTTATAGGTTGAGGGGTCATCTCTTTCAGGATAAACTAGTAACAGTGCAGAGAAATCATTAGTAAGGCATGTACACTTTATCTTGCTTACCTTGTCACACCTGCCATTTATGTAGTGATCTCCCTTATCCACTTTATATGCCTATCATGTTACTTTTATTTATCTACTAGCTAAAAGTAACTAGACTTGCTAGACTTATTATCTAACCCTTTTCGTTTCTCCTTCTTTCTTCTGTTTCCCCCCCAGGTTCACAGGGAGGAACCACCAAGGCTTAGTCAGGATTCAGATATCATCTTGCTCGAAACTATTGTAGAAGTATGGCTCAAGTTCTTGTCTCTACTATGGCTTAACTCTTTCATTTGGGGAATTATGCTTTTTATTTACTTATGTACTCTGATGATGCAAGACATAAGTTATTTTGTTGTAATGGTTTTTGTGACTTATGAAATTATGGACCATGGTATTTTTATTGAAATATAAATATAAATTTCTACTGCTATCTTAATATATTTGTCTTGTAATTATTCTGTGTCTGATTACCTATAATGCTTCACGGAACTTAATGCATTCCCTTAGTGAGTGACATTAATGGACGTGGGGTGTCACAAGTGTCTAAATACAAATAAATATCAATCTAGCAGAATGCTTGCATCTCACGCTCTACATATATAGTATACAATCAGAATCGCTGGCGCTTGTTGGAGACTGGATTCCGACTATGACAAGGTATGGAACCACCTTCCGATAGTGTATATCTAGAAGGGAATACACTGGATTCAAAAGAACATCTTGCAACACGACCACTACAAGAAATTGTGGTTTTAGTTGCTTTATACAGCGGTGTTTGAACGTGATATGCGACTATTTCATTGACCCCACTAAAATTGTTGTGTTTTAGTCTTTTGATGGGCGGGATTTATTTTTACGTTCCCTCTTATGGTGTTTCTTAATTTTCACTTTCTCTCTGACTGCTTTGTCAATCTCAGATCCGCCCAAAACTTTCATCTCCCTCCGATCTCCTTTCTCGCTCTCAAAACCTATCCAATTGACAATTGCTAAAGCACGAATCTTTCTGTTGATCTTCCTCGAACTCAATGCCCTAGTGGATTTCCATCGAGCCATGTTCATCAACGCCCCCACAAAGACTTAAAGCCATCATTCGCTTGCCCTGATTTATGTTTCCCTAAACCATAAGAGGTGACAAATTTTAATATGTATATTGAGCTATCATTTATAATTTAATTTTTTTGTATGGTTTGCGCTAATTTTATTTCAACTTGCTAATTTGTGCATTGTTATACCTTCAGCCATGAATATAAACTGTTAAAGGTGCTACACACTTTTTTACTATGAAGAGAATCGGTGTTTTATTAGTTCATTTCATAATAAATTTTTGTTAAGCATGTTATGCTGACCACTATCTTGCTTTGGTAGTCTTTTGAAATCTGTTTCTTCTACTTTGTAAGCAACTCTTAAAACAGTGGTTAGGATATTTACTTTAAAGATAACAATCATTTTGCTTTGTCTTCCATCAGCGCATAGAATGTTATTATTTTTAGTGAATATATATGTACAGATAGTAATCTTTTGAATACTGCAGCTTCACCATGTTCAAAGTTATAGGTTTTACATTGTGAGACATACAAAATAAAGTAAATATGTTCAGTTCGAAGCAATATTCATAAAGTATTTGTGCTAAATACATAGATAAATAATTCTTTATGTATTATGAGTTATGAGTTATGTTCTAAGCTATAGTTCTATCATTAAAGATTGGCTTACAATCTACTGGGTAACACATGAAGAAGATCTCAAGTACTTTTTAGAATCTCTACAATACTCGCATATGATTTAATTATACCAGCTCAAGTTGTTATGTAAGAAACTCCTAAAGTTGTGAACTAACTTGGGTTGAAAGATTATGTTTGGAGTTAAAATAATAACTCATGTATGTTAACTTATTAGTCGCTTCGTTAATTTGCCACTTTTAGTTCCATCTTCAATCATCTCTTCAGTTCATCTATAATTATATGCTAGATTCCTTTATATTTATCTAATTTACAATAACCAAAATATAATACATCAAATGACTACACTGCATAAAATTCCACATAGTTAAAGAAATGATTTTGACATGTAACACTCCGTATTTTCAGTGAACATTAAACTAATAAATTAAGGTATACTTAATTTTTAATAGAAGAATTAGGGGAAAAGGTTACGCCATTGCGTTTGTCTCGAAATTTTGCTTGAGATAGAGTCCGAGTTTGCATAAATCGGACTCCGTATGAAGAAGTTATGGCACTTAGAAGTTTCAGGAATTTAAACTAAAAACCAGGTTGAATTCAAATTTAAAGTTTCGAAATTCAAATCACACACCCGGTCTGGGCGGGAAATTTCCCGCCCAGGACCCAGGTCGACTAGGGGGTCGACCTGGGTAGAACAGTTCGACCATGGGGTCGACCTGGGTGTCGACCATAGGGTAGACCTGGGGGTCGACTTCCCCCTTTTTCCAGATCTGTGGACAGATTCATTTTTATGCATTTAGACGCCCGTTCTGACCAGATTCGTTGCCCCTAAGCTATTTAAACACCACCAAACCTCACTTTCTCTCCTCACAACTTCATTTTCCCTATACTCTACCCTAATTCATATAAAAATAAATCTAAGACAGGGTTATGCTGCTCAAGTCCTTCGTAGAAATCAAGTTTAGAATTCTAGTAGAGATTCAAAGGCTAATTCAACGACTTCAACAACTGTTTATAAGAATCAAATCAAATCTAAATTAGAAGAGCAAATACTCTACTTCAAGGGAGAGCTATTCAGTTTCAGAATGAAGATCCCAGAATTCAATGCTCTTCTGTAATTTGTAAGTTCACGTTACTTTCAGAAATAGAAGTTAATTGTGATTCTGACATTGTAATAAATCTGGAACTGAGATTATGCCTGTCTTTCTACATCCTTTAGATCTATCCCATTGATAATATTATGTCCGTTCTTTGTCTCTTCTTTCCTTCTTTCCTTTTTGTTTTATAGCCATGCTACTGCGAGCTTGAGCCAGATCTCATAAGAGATGAACGTACGTTGGAAATAAAATTGGGCATAATTGAGTCGTAACTGATTTGAGGATATAACACATTCAAAACATAAAGTATTGGACATATGACTTCGGATTTGAAACATAAAGTATTGGACACATGACTTAGGATTTGAGGCATAAAGTATTGGATATATGACTTGAGATTTGAAATATAAAATATTGGACATATGACTTGGGATTTGAGGCATAAAGCATTGGACATATGACTTGAGATTTGAGGCATAAAGTATTGGACATATGACTTGGGATTTGGGGCATAAATTAAACTGTAAATATAAGGCGTAGTACATGTTGTGGTTTAAGATATAAAAATTGGGATACAAATATATATATATATATATATATATATATATATATGTATATATATGTGTATATATATATGTGTATATATATGTGTATATATATATATATATATGTGTGTGTGTGTGTGTGATAGTTTATGATTTGGAAGAAGAAGATTAGTTTGTATAGTGATGTATGGATTAGACATTAAAACAATACTTGCCTTTGCTTTGTAAGTCAGTTACTTTTCAGATTTGAACACCTAAATCTAATTGTGACATGTAATAAAATGGATATGAGAATATGCCTGATGTAAGCTATCCTTTCATTGAAATCTGTGCTTGAGTATATATATCTTTGGAAATCATTTTTGACTATAAAACTGGTCCAATCATATTTATCCTTGTTGTATATCGGAATTGTAACCCTTTTAAGTTCATGATATAATCATGTCTATATGCCTGCGATGTATTCCTTGCAAAACTTGTCTTTTTAGTACATCAAGTTTATTGGACCAATAGTTCTTATCATCATATGACAATGCCTATTCTTACGATGTTCCATCTTGCTTCTCCCCTTATATTATGAATCTTGAGTTGAATCTCGAAATACGTACGTTATGAATGCAGGGAAATTTGGGTATAACATGAAATTGACATTATTTGGCATAATTTGGAACATGTAACATGGCATAACTGTTATGATGCAATTTGACATTAATTATGGAATATGTAATTTGACATATTGAACCCAAAATTGGCATGAATGAAAAAGTATGAAGTTGGCATATAAACCAAGTTTTGGGCAAAATTGTTATTGTTGCGAATTCGGGGTAACTTGAGCATTAAATCTATATTGGGTGCAAATTGTAACATGACTAGTTTTTGTGAATCTGGTAATTAGCATGTAAAATCTAGATTTGGGTATATAGGGTAGATGTGTAGATTAAAGATGAACAAGCCTAACTCGAGGTTAGATTGAGTTGTGGTGTAAAACTGCTCGACACATCCAGTAACCACAACATCACCTATCTAATGTGAGAGGTTAGTGCATCATGCCAAAGAAAAACCCGAGGTTAGATTGAGTTGTGGTGTAAAACTGCCCGGAACCGCCCGACACATCCAGTAACCACAACAACACATATTTAATGTGTGAGGTTGGTGCATTAATAAATCAATCAATGCTAATGAACAAGACATGCTAAGAAATGACTACTGTTATGTAATAAGAACACGTAACCAATATAGCACGATTGATTAGGGTTAAGTAATGAGAAAACTTAACCAATATTACAAGATGAATGACTAGGGTTAAGTAATAAGAACACTTAACCAATATAGCTCGAATGACTAGGGTTAAGTATTGAGAACACTTAACCAATACAACATGGATGACTAGGGTTAAGTAATGAGAAACACTTAACCAATATGACAAGATGGATGACTAGGGTTAAGTTAATAGGAAACACTTAATCGGTATAGCATGATAAATGGAAAAGGTTAAGTTAACACTTAACCAATATAACTTGATTTGTGGTAGGGTTAAGTTAAATAAAGAAGGCGACACTTAACCAAAGTAACATGACATGATGAATAGGTGGGTTAAGTTAACTTGAATTGACTGGTGACACTTAACCAATACAACAAGACGAACACATGGGGTTAAGTAACAAGGAGACACTTAACCAATATAACTTGATAAATGAACGGGGTTAAGTAAATAAGGAACACTTAACCAACATGACACGATGAATGGGTGGATTAAGTTAACATGAATGAACAACACTTAACCAATATGACATAATGTGCGGGAGGGTTAAGTACATATCGGTTGGTGGGTAATATTATTAAATATAGGCCCACAAACTTAACCGTTAAATAAACATGCTTGAATCGATGGAAGGGTTAAGTAAATCTCGTGTAAGTGGGTAATATTAGTATATATAGGCCCACAAACTTAACTGTTAAATAAACATGCTTGAATCAATGGGAGGGTTAAGTACATCTCGTGTACGTGGGTAACATTAGTACATATAGGTCCACAAACTTAACCGTTAAGTAAACATGTTAGAATCGGTGGGAGGGTTAAGTACATCTCGTGTAGGTGGGTAATATTTGTATATATAGGCCCAAAAACTTAACCAACAGGAAACCCTAGTAACGGGGACCCATTTAAGCAGTAACCCACATAGATGTATCATGGTACCCTGAAACTAGGCAGGGTGGGGATGATTACTGGGCTAATTGTAAGCGGTCAAAGCAGCGGTAGGGGGTACGTCAGTGTAGGTTCCGACGGTTTACAGGCATGCACGTACTCCAGAGTGGGGAAAAGCAGGCACTGGGTACCAGTAGTTATACACTGTGCATCTTGAATCGTGTCGGTCGCTATCATAAGGATTGATACACCTTATGGTGGG
Organism: Allium sativum; assembly: GCA_030737875.1. NCBI lineage: Eukaryota > Viridiplantae > Streptophyta > Magnoliopsida > Asparagales > Amaryllidaceae > Allium > Allium sativum. The sequence continues at coordinate 787,920,945 of CM060918.1, read as the reverse complement.
AGCAGCACAGGGTATCTACACGCAAGAGAGGGACGATTGACACAGACACAAGAGAAATGAATACAAGTAAAGAGCCAATCGATAGGGTAGTGAGGGTACATCTAAAATGTTCATGGCAATTAGGCGGATTGAGGTGGAATCCTCGATAGATGTACACCTGAAGGCTACCACAATTACTTGGATTGGGATCACGTTATCATTTTATACAAATTACTAGTTGGGACACTAGTTAGGTGGTGTAGAGATAGATATAGAAATCATAATAGCAAAGTTGTAGCGAAGCAGAGAAAGAGTAGAAGCACATTCAGTTTATCTTGCCTTATGATACCTTATGCTTGCCCTATGTTATCTTGTTATCCCTATTATCACCGTATTGCCTTATATTCAGTTTATTCATATCATGATGCTTTTGCCTGTTTGTATGCTGGAAGTCATTGGACTTACCAGACTTATGTTTGACCTAGTTTTGTTTCGCCTCTTTTCTTACGTTCCGCCCCCAACGTTCACAGGGAGGAAATGTTACCACTTAGCTTAGTTTTCTTTCCAAGCTCGAAGATAGTCGATGTTTTGCTTTGGACTCTCTCTTCCACTGCTATGGCTAGTTCATGCTTTATTGGGGAATATCATTGTTATTTTTCTACTTCTTTTATACTTGGAAGTTTTTGAATCAAGATAGAAGTTCTATGTATTACTTTTAAGTATGATTGAGATAACTGTTGTAAAAGCTTGACCAAATTAATTTGTTAATAAAATGACTGTATTTTCCACTAGTTTATTTGTCTATCTTGTAATTTATCTGCATCTTTTAGCTAAAATGCTCCACCAAAGTTGTAACGACCCAGTTTTTGTCGACTTTGGTTATCGCCATAAACTCAATGATAACTAACCAAACATCGAAAAATACCAGAAAGTTAATAGAAAGAAGTTAGAGGGTGAGAATAGATAAGATAGAAACTTATAATAGAAGAATAAGAAGAAGATACATCATCGGAGTAACACGAATCTCACAGTGGAACGAGCAACATATAATAGATAATATATCCTTGAAATAAATCATATACGTATACAGTAACATTATCATAGTACAACACTTACAACTTAGCGGAAATAACTATAGCTATATAATCCAGAAGTGTAACACCCCACCTCCGCCAGGGTGACTCTTGCAAGCACTCTGACTTTGGAGGGGCGTTTGAATCAGGTAAACATGCATAATGATATATCAAGGCAGAACAAGAACATATGTATATATGTAAACAGAGTAAATAACATAGATAAAACAGCGGAAGATTTTAAACCATTTCAAAACAAGTCTGGTACAACATGATATCAACTTTCCAAATAAACAAGTCTAGATAAAACAACATCATCTGAAAACTGAAATACATAAGTGCTATCCCCAAAATAAATGATAACCATAGCTAGCTTCATGTCAAGACTGTACATGAGCTAATCCCACAAGCAAGCGATCAGAAATCCAGCTAACCTCCAATATTCCCTCCCTGAGAACCTGGGGGGGGGGGAACGGAAGAAAAGAGGCGAAAGAAAACAGGTCAGTCGAAAAGACTGAGTAAGCCCTACTATAATCAATGTAAACTGATAAAGTTAACTGGCATGAGCAGCAGGGATGAACATAAGGATAACAACATACTAGCATGATGATTAACTAACAAGGTAGATAAAGGTGTCATCGCATAATCAGGATTAAGGTTTTGCACCACAGGTGTACTAGCAAACTAACATGACTTGAATAAACAAGTATTGATCCCTTGGCCCAAGCTTTGGCCCAATAACATGAAGTGACCCTCATACAAGGTCCAATAACATGAAGTGACCATAACACAAGGTCCAACCAAACGGTCTAGTCGATCGGCTCCCTATAAGCCTAACTCGTCACGTGTTGGTGTCAATACAGCCCAAACATAATTGTAGTCGAACTGTGTCGGGTCCACCCTTCGGGTGTATCAAGCCCTAGAGTGCCAACCCCTGGACACCATAAACATGAGTGCACAGTCTCGATCTACTGGTACCCATGGGTGACTTCTCCAAATACGGACTACGTGCACGACCATAGTCCGTCCGGAACTACATCGGCGTACCACCCGGCCGTCGTTTATTTGGTCGCTTACCTCCAGCCCAGTAATCGTGCCCCCTCCCTAGCCTAGTCCCTAGGGCCTTAGTGATACAAATTTTGGGATTACTGCGGAGTGGGCCCCCATTGCTAGGATTTCTCTAGTGGGTTAAGTACGGTTTAACCCCTTTACTAATCATGGATTAACTTGGTTAAGTGTAACGATGAGTTCACGACTTAACCTCGATTAATCTACCAAGCCCAAATTGGTTAAGTATTAAATGGACCATGACTTAACCCTAATCATGAGGCATTAATTAATTAATGCGCCTTAACCTCTCACATTAGACTTTGTTGTGGTTACTAGTTAAGCCGGGCGGGTCCGGGTAGCTTTACACCACAACTTGGTCTAACTTCGGGTCCAAGGTACAACATGGCCAACTTCTCACATTGGGTCCTATTGTTCGTAGCAACTAGTTAAGCCGGTCGGTTCCGGGTAGGCTTACGCTACAAACTCAACCCAACCTCGAGTTGGTCACACTTATCTTTTCTAAGTGTCATGTCCATCATGTTTCCAAAACACATTACAAATTTTCAAGCAATTGGGTAGACCTAACTTAATAGGTAAATTCCCAATGGGTAGACCTAACTTAATAGGGAAATTCCCAAGCTTATGTTTTTATGTCTTTTAAGTTTACCCAACCCCAAACGCAATCCCATCGCTTACATATCGCAATAGCGCATAAAGGATAGCAAGAGGGAACTTTTCATATCATGACATAAAGGTGTTAAAGCCACAAGTTCAACATGGTGGCATATGAAATGTACATATGTTCATATACTTGCATTAGGCCTCAAAAGCATGCATAAAACCAAACTTATCATATTGGTGATACATGGTGATAAATGACATGTAAAAATGGCCACAAGTTCGCATCTAGCCTCACATGCAAGTTATCATAAGAGATATGATAACTTACATGTTGCCAAAATGCAACCTTTGGCATAAAGCTTGAAGCTTTATGTTCATAAACCCAAGATAAGCTTGCATAACGTGATAGCATGAACAAAATGTTCAACCCAAACTTGCATAACATACTTGCATATCATAACATATCAAACTTGCATAACATAACATGATGAACTTGCATATCATAACATATCAAACTTGCATAACATAACATGATGAACTTGCATATCATAACATATCAAACTTGCATAACATAACATGATGAACTTGCATATCATAACATATCAAACTTGCATAACATAACATGATGAACTTGCATATCATAACATATCAAACTTGCATAACATAACATGATGAACTTGCATATCATAGCATAGTAAACTTGCATCTAAACTTGCATATCATACATTTAACTTTAGAGTTCAAGTATGAAAGTAGAATAGGGCTTACAATGCTTATGAGGACTCAAATGAGTATAGCAAATATAAGAAAGCCCTTATGCAACCAATTAAACCCCAAAATGCAAGCTTTAAATCATTAAAAACCCTTGCTTTATGATGCAAATATAGAAACTTGACTTGAATGCAAGCTAATGATGATCATACAAGCTTGAAAACACTTGTATGCATGGAAAATCTCATAAAATTTGTTTAGGAATTTTACGAAGAGAGTGGAGGCCATGAGAGGATTGATTTTGCCATAGTTTAGTTGCTAGAATGAATAATGATGATTTAGGGTAGGTTAGGGTCTTATTTATAGATTAGGCAAGTGTTTTAGGCCATAGGATTAAACCCTAGTTCCAATCTCAGCCCTCAAAACCGAATCTGGCCCCCAAGCTCAACACAATCTCTAAATGGTGCACCAGGCTAAACAGCCCGGCTGAGCCAAGTCGACAGCCAAGTCGACAGGGCTGTCGACTTGGTCCAACCAAGTCGACTCCCAAGTCGACAGGGCTGTCGACTTTGGTGTTCTGGCGGGATTTTTCCCGCCTGGCCCAATCTGTCCCAATTTTCAAATTCAGACTTGAATTTGAAATCTGTTTTTACTTTGAATTTTTCTGAAAACTTCGTTGGGCCTTAATCGGGTCATACGGACTCCGATTTTCGAAAACTCGGACTCTATTTCGTGTATTTTTCCGAGACGAACGCAATGGCATAGCCCCTTTCCCTTGATTCAGATTTTAGAATTAAATTCTGCCTCGATTTACATCATTACAGGTTATTGAAAATACGGGTTGTTACATTCTCCCCTCCTTAAAGGATTTCGTCCCCGAAATATTCAAGTTAGGAAGAACGTATCCTACCATCCAATCATCCATCTACTCAAAACATCATCCACGAGCAATCATTGTCCTTACAAGATTCTAAATGTTGTATGAACATATGCAAAGGTGTGTGTATATGTACTTATCTAATGCAAATATCATCAATGCAAATTATGTTAGTGAAATGAATCCATATGTATGAAATTCCTAACATAATGTATAGCATCTATATGTGTGCACATAACATACATCCATATGCAACATCCATGTGATAACACAAAAATTTTCATCCATGAATAAGCATAAACACTCATGCATATGAAATATGAGGAGTGTGTGAGCCGATCTAGCGCCTAACGTGTATAATGCATCCACGAGTAACCACTTGCAAACACTTGCAACCACTTGCAACCATCAAGCATAACATGTTTCAAACACATGTTTCATCCAAAGGGTTTCTACCTAAGGTTCTCATGACAAGATTAACGCGATAAACTAGATAAACATGGATAGCAAAGAGAAAGATATGCTAACAAAGAAAAGAGATTGAGAGTGTACCCTAAAAAAGGAATGGATAAAGCCCACACATCTACTCCTCGGTTTCCCAAGTTGCGTCTTGTTCGGCTTCACCCCATTGAACCTTCACCAACTTGACCTCTCGATTCCTTAGCTTCTTGGTCTCCGTCCCCAAGATACGAATCGGAGCTCTCCTCAAGGTAGCCTCTTTCTCCACTTCCACATCTTTCAGAACACTTGGCTCAACAACCTCTGCTGATTCATGTAAACACTTCCGGAGATGCGAGACATGAAAAACATCGTGTACTCCGGCAAGCTTCTCGGGCAACTTCACTCTATAAGCCATCTGCCCGATCCTCTCTATAATAGGGAATGGTCCAACAAACCTCGGTGCTAACTTCCCAACGGCTCCAAATCGGACCACATTCCGCAATGGAGAAACCTTCACGAAAACCATATCCCCAACATCAAACTCCAAATCAGTTCTTCGCTTATCAGCATAGGATTTCTGTCGGTCTTGGGCCGCTTTCATCCGTCTCCGAATCAACTCGACCTTCTCGGACGTATCTCTGATCATATCAGGCCCAAGTATAAGCTTATCTGTAGTCTCCCACCAACATGTAAGCGACTTGCACGACCTCCCATATAAAGCTTCAAATGGTGCCATCCCTATGCTTGCCTGATAACTGTTATTATATGCAAACTCAACAAGAGGAAGGTGGTCTTCCCAAGTACCACCAAAATCCAGAATACAAAGCCTCAACAGATCCTCGAGTACCCTATTCACCCTTTCGGTTTGACCGTCCGTCTGTGGGTGATAAGCAGTACTTAGATTCAATCTCGTGTCCATGGCTTCTTGCAAGCTATTCCAGAACTGACTTGTAAAGATTGGGTCACGGTCACTGACTATACTAGAAGGGACTCCATGAAGTCTCACAATCTCGCGAAGATATACAGACGCTAGCCAAGATGCGGTCCTCTTGCTCTTCACCGGGATGAAATGAGCACTCTTCGTAAGTCTGTCCACAATAACCCAGATGCTCGTATTCCCTTTCCTTGACCTTGGTAGTCCATCGATAAAATCCATGGAAATACTCTCCCACTTCCATAGTGGAACGTCTAGAGGATGCAATAGCCCACCGGGCTTCTTCGACTCGGCCTTAACTTGCTGGCAAATGATACATCTAGAGACAAACTCTGTGTAACACCCCACACCCGCTACGGTCACTCACTAAGGGAATGCCATAACGTTGGTGGAGTATTTTAAGTGAATATAGAACAGAAAAATTACAACAAGACAGATATAAGTAATACTTGAAAATTTAAATCATCATTTCATTTCAGCGGAAAGTAAAACATGTTTGGTTACATCACAAAACCAAAACAAGAGTCAAGTACATAATATCCATCTTGATAAAATAGAAGTACATAATCCCACTACATAGACAATAGCCATAATAGGAAAGATAAACCGAGCTTTACTTCTACGATCCAAGCCCAAAAGATAGATATAGCGGTCTGATCCAAGCCCACTAGTGCTAGGCCCACTCTGATAACCTGAGGGTTGGGAAAAAAAAAAGATAAAAACAACGGGGTCAGACATAAGTCTGAGTGAGTCCTATAACCCTAACAATACAACCATTAAAGTAATTAGGGTATGATATAAATAAGGTATGGTACCTCCGGGGATAATGACTACATTAAGTAGCCCAAAAAAACACAGGATGTACTACGATAACCGCAACAACGTATTTATCCACCCAAGGATAATTACTAGCTTACACCACCCCAGACCTACCCACCCAAGGGTAATTCCTACACTGCACCACACCAGTTCTACCCACCAAGAATAATTCCTACTTAAAGGTTGATCCCATCTAAAGTCTTCGAAAATATAACTAGTAGTTTCTGGTACTTCTAGCTGACCACGTAGGTGCCGTCTGCCCCTACATCCATTAGGTGTACCTAATAATCTTACCCAGTAGTTTCGTGTACCCCTACACAGGTGCCGTCTGCCCCTATCTTTACTAGGTGTACCCACTACTCCCCATCGATCGGCTCCCTATCGTAGATACCCGTGCTGGTCCCACATCTGGGGTGTATCATTCCCCAAAGTGGCTACCTGATAATATCAACGGTGCACGGCTTTATATCTACACGATGCAACAACGACTTATCTACCAGCCCGGGCCCACACACGCATATGAAACCCGATGGACTTGCGTTGCCACCGCTAACCCTTTTTGGCCTCTTATAGTCAAGCCCAATATGCGTGTCCCGTCACTCGACTTGAGTCGAGCCCACAAAGATACGTTTGGGATATTGGTTGAAATGGGCCCCCACAAGCTACCACTTAAGCTTGAAATTTTATCTAGTGTATCCCACTTAACCCTTTAACCATGTCCCCTTACATGTTATAAATCTTGGTTAAGTCCTTTAATCATATTTCAATTGCCACTTATGGCACCCACTAGATTTCCACATGCCACCCATGGCACTTACTTAACCCCTTAATCATGTTTAATTACATGTTCCACCTTGGTTAAGTATTCTAATCGTATTTTTCTATTGCCACCCAAGGCAACCCACTAGTTTCCTCATGCCACCCGAGGTACCCCCACTAGTTACCACATGCCACCCAAGGCACCCACTTAACCCCTCATGTCCCACTACATGCTAATATGGTTAAGTGTTTCTTAATTAATTAAGACCGTGATCCTCCTAAAGACCTCTCACATTAGACTATCTTTTATGACTGCTGGTTAAGTCGGTTGGGTCCGGGCAGCCTTACGTCATAACCGAGTCTAACCTCGTGTCTTTACGTTAATCACGTATTTAGTTTGTGACTAAGACCTCTCACATTGGGCCAATCATTTGTAGCCGCTGGATGGCCGGTCGGTTCCGGGCAGACTTCCGCTACAAAAGGGTCCAACCTCGTGTCTTAGTTGATTAATTACGCCTAATTAATCACCCCCACAATTAATTATCCCTAATTAATTACACATTGTTCATAACATGGGTAGACCTAACTCAATAGGTAAATTCCCATGGGGTAGACCTAACTCAATAGGTAAATTCCCACTTATGTTAATTTATTTTTATGGTATGCTTAATCATACCCAAACATTCATTTATTAACATATTTACCAACCCCATCGTTCCCCACGTAAATCGTTCTCGTTACATGACATAATAAGGGGAAGATCAACACAAATATCATGGGTTTAACATACAACTTTGTCATGGGTTAAGAGGATGTCAACTTGCATATATGAACATACATTAACCCAACTACATATAACCCAAACTTGCATATTATAATACACCTATCTTGCATAACATGTCGAACTTGCATATAGGCATTCTCATAACTTGCATAACATGTTAAACATGCATTTAAGCATACACATAACTTGCATAAGCATTCACATACTTGCATAACTTGCATATCATGTCATTTAAGCATATACATATCTTGCAAAAGCATTCATATACTCGCATAAGCATGCATAACTTGCATATCACATAGATCTTGCATTTAAACATATACATGACTTGCATAAGCATCCATTCACTTGCATAAGCATGCATAACTTGCATATCACTTTCAACTTGCATTTAAACATATACTTAACTTGCATATCACTTTCAACTTGCATAACTCACTTTGCTAAACATGCATAATTCCACTTAGTAAATATGCATAAATCCACTTATTAAACATGCATATATCAAATACTTAACATGCATAACACCAACTACTTAGCATGCATAAAATCACATGCATAACTTGCATATCATGTTACATATAACTTGCATATATTCTCACATATAGTTTGCATTACATGTCATATATACATAAATGTTTAACATGGTGTTTTGCATCATAAAACATGGCCTTAACTTGCATTTAACATAAAACTTGCAAATCACATATCATACAAACTTGCATAAATACATTTATCCACAAACATAGCCATGTCTTATCACATCCTACCATAATCAATTTAACAATTGATTATTAAAGCCATAGAAACTCACCAAAACCAAGATTAGCAAATCAATGAAGTAAAACTAGTTGCCAAATATGAAGAAGAAGGTGATTAGGGGTTGATTAGCTTGCAACTCTCTTCATTTGATTTGTGGAGGCCATGACCAAGTTTCATTTTGCCATAGTTTAGTTACAAAACCTAATTATGAATGAATTAGGATAGGGTTAGGGTCTTATTTATAGGATTAGGTTGCATTTTAGGCCCTTAGATTAACCCTAGATTGATTTAGGACCCTTAGATTTAGGAAATCTCTAGAACCAGCCCTCCTAGCCAGCCTGAAACCCAACCTGGTGCAACCTGGTGCACCCAGGTTCACTGGGCGCCTGGACCCTGTCGACAGGCAAGTCGACAGGCATGTCGACACCCCTGTCGACAGGCCTGTCGACAGCCCTGTCGACATGGGCTGGGCGGGAAGCTTCCCGCCTGACCCCACCTGGCCCATTCCCAATCTGAATATTTAAATTTAAATCTGTTTTAGTTTTGAATTTTCTGCAAACTTCATTGGGCCATAACTGGGCCATACGGACTCCGATTTTCGAAAACTCGGACTCTATTTCACGTATTTTTCCGAGACGAACGTAATGACGCAGCCCGTTTCCCCTAATTCCCACATCTGAGTTTATTTATCTTGTAATTAGTGAATTTTAGTATTAACTAAAATTCGGGGTGTTACATTCTCCCCTCCTTGAAGGATTTCGTCCCCGAAATCTCCAAGCTAAGGAGAATGCATATCCTACCATCCAAACAACCATCTACTCAATCCATCAAACACTGGCATCCATTGTCCTTAAAACAATTTCTAATGATGTATGAGCATATGCTAAAAGTGTGTGTATATGTTCCCTATCTAATGTATGAACATATGCAAACCATGATAGTGCCATGCATCCATTATGTATGCGAGAAAACCCTATCGACACATACAATATCTACATGAGTGCACAACCATTCACCAAAATGCATCATCCATGTGATAACACAACCATTATACATCCATAAATATACTTTCCTACACACAATTTTATGCAATATGCAATATGAAGTGACTGAGCCGATCTAGTGCCTAGAGTGTGTGTATATGCATCCACGAGCGACCACTAGCAAACACTTGCATCCACTTGCATCCATCAACCATAACATGTCTCAAACACATGTTTCAACCATAGGTTTACCCTATCTAAAGGTCAAAGGTACTAACGAGAGGACATACCAAAGATAAGATAAGTACTAGACAAGCGATAAAGGAGAAAGTAAGGACATACCCTCAAAAAGAAATGGGTACAATGAACGCATCTTCGCTTCCGTCTCCCAAGTCGCGTTGCTCTCATCTTCTCCCCATTGCACCTTGACTAGTTGAACCTCTCTGTTTCTCAACTTCCTAATCTCTGACCCAAGGATGCGAGTAGGAGCTCGTCGAATAGTCGCATCACGCTCTACCTCTACATCTCTAAGCAAGCTTGGCTCTACCACCTCTGCCGTCTCATGTAAGCACTTCCTTAGATGTGATACATGGAATACATCATGTACACCACTAAGTCTGTCGGGTAACTCCACCCTATATGCCATCCGTCCAATCCTTTCCTTGATAGAAAACGGCCCAACAAACCTCGGTGCTAACTTCCCAACGGATCCAAAGCGAACAACATTTCTCAACGGAGATACCTTAACAAAAACCATATCCCCAACCTCAAACTCAAGATCCGTCCTTCTTTTGTCCGCATAAGATTTTTGCCTATCCTGCGCTGCCTTCATCCTTCTTCGAATTAAGTCAATCTTCTCAGAAGTCTCCCTAACCATATCGGGCCCAAGCAAGATCTTATCCGTAGATTCCCACCAACATGTAGGTGATCGACAAGGCCTTCCATAGAGAGCTTCGAAAGGAGCCATACCAATACTGGACTGAAAGCTGTTATTATATGCGAACTCCACCAATGGAAGATGCTCTTCCCATGTACCTCCAAAATCAAGGATACAAAGCCTTAAAAGGTCTTCTAGAACACGATTCACCCTCTCAGTCTGGCCGTCTGTCTGAGGGTGATATGCAGTGCTCAGACACAATTGAGTCCCCACTGCTTCTTGCAAACTTCTCCAGAACTCGCTAGTGAAGATAGGATCTCGATCACTCACTATGCTAGAGGGTACCCCATGCAATCGAACTATCTCTCGAAGATATACTGAAGCTAGCCATGGAGCAGTCCTCTTGCTCTTCACAGGTATGAAATGGGCGCTCTTAGTAAGTCTGTCTACCACCACCCAAATTCCTGTATTACCCTTTCTCGACCTGGGTAACCCGTCAATAAAATCCATCGAGACGCTATCCCACTTCCATTGCGGAACCTCCAATGGGTGAAGCAACCCACCTGGTTTCTTTTGCTCCGCCTTCACTTGCTGGCACACCAAACATCGAGCGACATACTCGGCCACATCTTTCTTCATACCGGCCCAGAAGAAAACCCTTTTCATATCTTGGTACATCTTATCCCCACCGGGAATGGTCATCCTAGAACGGTGTGCATCATCAAGAATAACCTTCCTCAACCCTTCATCTTGCGGTACACAAAGTCTACCGTCTCTACGCAAGCACCCCTTATCGTCTAGGGTGTTCCTACTCAAATGGCTGGACGACTTCCCCCCTTATGAGCTTCTCTACCAACTCAACCAACTGTGGGTCATCCCTCTGTGCTCTTCCAATCCACCCCAAAAGAGTAGGCCTAACCAAGGAGGCTAGCAAATCGGGTACAAAGTCAACGGAAGGTCTAAAGTCAAACTTAGAAATAAACTCTAAGCTCCGTCGTTCAACGAACAATGAACTCAAGGACAACCTTTTTCTACTTAAGGTGTCTGTTACCATGTTACCCTTACTCATAGGATGCTAAGGATCCCATCCACTTTTGCTGTCCTAAGACTATGCGCTCAAAGAGTCTCCAATACTTCCCTAAAATGTAGGGCATGCTCTTCTCCACCAGGATATCATCCAAAATTATCACAACTGTCTCCCACGCAGACCACCCTAGTCGAACTCGGCATCCCCCAAATGCAAGCCCCAAAGGCCTAAACCAATATCAGACAAACACCTAAGGGATACCTCCTTCGAATTCAGACGACCTACGTGAGATGATACAAATGAAAATGGCTAAATAATTAAGCCCTTGACCAATTCTGGACGTTCTTGCCAGTCTCGCTCCAAAACCGTCGTTTATCCTATACTGGCTCTGCTCAGCCTATTGAGCACATACGAAAACTTATTTCGCTCCTAGAAAAGACCCAGATGTCATCTACAAAGACCATCACGAACTTATTTAGGTACTCCCTGAACACCCTTCTCATCAAATCAACAAAGTATGCGAGGGCGTTCGTCAAACCCAATGGCATCACCAGCCACTCATAAAAGAAATCATCCGGAGTCCCAAAGGCAGTCTTCTCTATGCTATCCTCAGTCACTCTCAACTGATGAACTTCCGTGGCTGAGTCCACTACTAAAACACTGAGGCGCCAACCAACTGATCAAAGAGATCATCAATCCTCGGCAATGGGTATCTATTCTTCTTTGTGAGTTTATTTAGTTCTCTTCTGTCTACACAAAGTCTGAGGGACCCACCCGCCTTCGTGACAAAAACCACTGGAGCACCTCACTCCGATACACTTCGTCTTATGAACCCCTTCTCAAGCAAATCGCCTACTTACTTATGGAGTTCCCTCCTCTCACGAGGAGCCATGTGGCACACTGGCCAAGTTACTGGTTTAGCATTGTCTACCAGATATATTTGGAAGTCAATCTCCCGCTCCGGAGGTAAGCCCTTCACCTCCCCAAAACACATCCGAGTATTTCCGGACCACTCTAACAGATCGCAAACTCTAGACCGACGTGTCAAGCGATTCTAGATAACTTAGCATAACAGATTCTATGGGATTACAAGAGATCTCGAGAGTGTTACCCAAGCGGGTCATAAGCCTAACAACTCTCCCTTCAAAATCAAGAACGGCACCTCTACTGGATAACCAGTCCATGCCCAAAACTAGCCCATAGCCCGTGAAGCCCACAAGCATCACATCTAAACTCAACGCTAAGTATAGAAACTTTCAAACCCAAACACATCATGGAGCCCAATTGGGTTTGGAACAACTAAGGGATCATCTACCAAACTGGTGTCTTAGTGCAGTGACTCTACTAGTAATGATGAGATAAACGAACTCAATGCGTCAGAATCAAATAAAGTTCGAATTGGATGATAAAGAAATCCAACCTCAAATCTAGACGGTCTTATCCCCATCTGGTACCCTAGTCGTGAGGGAATACAACTACCCCCCCAGAAGATTCCATACCTTGCCCTTGCTTCTTTGGACAATCCTAATAAGGTGTCCTATTCCTCTCAAAAGGATAACCACTTGCCTTCTTCTTCCCTATTCCCCACTCGTAACTTCCCACCAATGAGGTTTCATCTTTCATTAACCAAACAACTATTTGAGCCTTCCTCCCACCGTCTATCCAATAGATACCTACCAGTCCTCCTCCTTCTTGAACCAACTTCTAATCCGACTAACGTCTAAGTCCCTTGAAGTGGTTTTCCATCCTTATCTATCTTAGAAAGATCACCTATACGTGGAGGGGAAACTCAAAACGAGAGAAAGGAAGAGATTCAAAAATGGAGAATTCGAAAGATATAGATATGGCTATTGGGGATTATGCTTTTCTTTCAAAAACTTTTCTCTTAAAAGACATGTTTTTGAAAATACTCCTTTCCAAAAATATTCTTAGAAAATAGTTTTTCTAAAAATTTTATCTGTTCCGGTAACCTTAAGCTCTGATACCACGTGTAACACCCCACACCCGCTACGGTCACTCACTAAGGGAATGCCATAACGTTGGTGGAGTATTTTAAGTGAATATAGAACAGAAAAATTACAACAAGACAGATATAAGTAATACTTGAAAATTTAAATCATCATTTCATTTCAGCGGAAAGTAAAACATGTTTGGTTACATCACAAAACCAAAACAAGAGTCAAGTACATAATATCCATCTTGATAAAATAGAAGTACATAATCCCACTACATAGACAATAGCCATAATAGGAAAGATAAACCGAGCTTTACTTCTACGATCCAAGCCCAAAAGATAGATATAGCGGTCTGATCCAAGCCCACTAGTGTTAGGCCCACTCTGATAACCTAAGGGTTGGGAAAAAAAAAAGATAAAAACAACGGGGTCAGACATAAGTCTGAGTGAGTCCTATAACCCTAACAATACAACCATTAAAGTAATTAGGGTATGATATAAATAAGGTACGGTACCTCCGGGGATAATGACTACATTAAGTAGCCCAAAAAAACACAGGATGTACTACGATAACCGCAACAACGTATTTATCCACCCAAGGATAATTACTAGCTTACACCACCCCAGACCTACCCACCCAAGGGTAATTCCTACACTGCACCACACCAGTTCTACCCACCAAGAGTAATTCCTACTTAAAGGTTGATCCCATCTAAAGTCTTCGAAAATATAACTAGTAGTTTCTGGTACTTCTAGCTGACCACGTAGGTGTCGTCTGCCCCTACATCCATTAGGTGTACCTAATAATCTTACCCAGTAGTTTCGTGTACCCCTACACAGGTGCCGTCTGCCCCTATCTTTACTAGGTGTACCCACTACTCCCCATCGATCGGCTCCCTATCGTAGATACCCGTGCTGGTCCCACATCTGGGGTGTATCATTCCCCAAAGTGGCTACCTGATAATATCAACGGTGCACGGCTTTATATCTACACGATGCAACAACGACTTATCTACCAGCCCGGGCCCACACACGCATATGAAACCCGATGGACTTGCGTTGCCACCGCTAACCCTTTTTGGCCTCTTATAGTCAAGCCCAATATGCGTGTCCCGTCACTCGACTTGAGTCGAGCCCACAAAGATACGTTTGGGATATTGGTTGAAATGGGCCCCCACAAGCTACCACTTAAGCTTGAAATTTTATCTAGTGTATCCCACTTAACCCTTTAACCATGTCCCCTTACATGTTATAAATCTTGGTTAAGTCCTTTAATCATATTTCAATTGCCACTTATGGCACCCACTAGATTTCCACATGCCACCCATGGCACTTACTTAACCCCTTAATCATGTTTAATTACATGTTCCACCTTGGTTAAGTATTCTAATCGTATTTTTCTATTGCCACCCAAGGCAACCCACTAGTTTCCTCATGCCACCCGAGGTACCCCCACTAGTTACCACATGCCACCCAAGGCACCCACTTAACCCCTCATGTCCCACTACATGCTAATATGGTTAAGTGTTTCTTAATTAATTAAGACCGTGATCCTCCTAAAGACCTCTCACATTAGACTATCTTTTATGACTGCTGGTTAAGCCGGTTGGGTCCGGGCAGCCTTACGTCATAACCGAGTCTAACCTCGTGTCTTTACGTTAATCACGTATTTAGTTTGTGACTAAGACCTCTCACATTGGGCCAATCATTTGTAGCCGCTGGATGGCCGGTCGGTTCCGGGCAGACTTCCGCTACAAAAGGGTCCAACCTCGTGTCTTAGTTGATTAATTACGCCTAATTAATCACCCCCACAATTAATTATCCCTAATTAATTACACATTGTTCATAACATGGGTAGACCTAACTCAATAGGTAAATTCCCATGGGGTAGACCTAACTCAATAGGTAAATTCCCACTTATGTTAATTTATTTTTATGGTATGCTTAATCATACCCAAACATTCATTTATTAACATATTTACCAACCCCATCGTTCCCCACGTAAATCGTTCTCGTTACATGACATAATAAGGGGAAGATCAACACAAATATCATGGGTTTAACATACAACTTTGTCATGGGTTAAGAGGATGTCAACTTGCATATATGAACATACATTAACCCAACTACATATAACCCAAACTTGCATATTATAATACACCTATCTTGCATAACATGTCGAACTTGCATATAGGCATTCTCATAACTTGCATAACATGTTAAACATGCATTTAAGCATACACATAACTTGCATAAGCATTCACATACTTGCATAACTTGCATATCATGTCATTTAAGCATATACATATCTTGCAAAAGCATTCATATACTCGCATAAGCATGCATAACTTGCATATCACATAGATCTTGCATTTAAACATATACATGACTTGCATAAGCATCCATTCACTTGCATAAGCATGCATAACTTGCATATCACTTTCAACTTGCATTTAAACATATACTTAACTTGCATATCACTTTCAACTTGCATAACTCACTTTGCTAAACATGCATAATTCCACTTAGTAAATATGCATAAATCCACTTATTAAACATGCATATATCAAATACTTAACATGCATAACACCAACTACTTAGCATGCATAAAATCACATGCATAACTTGCATATCATGTTACATATAACTTGCATATATTCTCACATATAGTTTGCATTACATGTCATATATACATAAATGTTTAACATGGTGTTTTGCATCATAAAACATGGCCTTAACTTGCATTTAACATAAAACTTGCAAATCACATATCATACAAACTTGCATAAATACATTTATCCACAAACATAGCCATGTCTTATCACATCCTACCATAATCAATTTAACAATTGATTATTAAAGCCATAGAAACTCACCAAAACCAAGATTAGCAAATCAATGAAGTAAAACTAGTTGCCAAATATGAAGAAGAAGGTGATTAGGGGTTGATTAGCTTGCAACTCTCTTCATTTGATTTGTGGAGGCCATGACCAAGTTTCATTTTGCCATAGTTTAGTTACAAAACCTAATTATGAATGAATTAGGATAGGGTTAGGGTCTTATTTATAGGATTAGGTTGCATTTTAGGCCCTTAGATTAACCCTAGATTGATTTAGGACCCTTAGATTTAGGAAATCTCTAGAACCAGCCCTCCTAGCCAGCCTGAAACCCAACCTGGTGCAACCTGGTGCACCCAGGTTCACTGGGCGCCTGGACCCTGTCGACAGGCAAGTCGACAGGCATGTCGACACCCCTGTCGACAGGCCTGTCGACAGCCCTGTCGACATGGGCTGGGCGGGAAGCTTCCCGCCTGACCCCGCCTGGCCCATTCCCAATCTGAATATTTAAATTTAAATCTGTTTTAGTTTTGAATTTTCTGCAAACTTCATTGGGCCATAACTGGGCCATACGGACTCCGATTTTCGAAAACTCGGACTCTATTTCGCGTATTTTTCCGAGACGAACGTAATGACGCAGCCCGTTTCCCCTAATTCCCACATCTGAGTTTATTTATCTTGTAATTAGTGAATTTTAGTATTAACTAAAATTCGGGGTGTTACACTCTGCCACATCCTTCTTCATCCCAGGCCAAAAGAAAATGCGCTTCATATCTTTATACATCTTATCTCCGCCTGGATGTATAGTCAACTTAGAGCGATGCGCTTCCTCAAGAACTTTTCTTACTAAATCTTCTACCATTGGAATACATAACCTTCCGTCTCTCCTCAGCCAACCCTTGTCATCAATAGAATATCGAGCGAGATGACTAGACGCCTCTCCTCGAATCAGCTTATCCATAATCTCAATTATCTGAGGGTCTTCTCTCTGCGAAGCCCCGACTTGATCAAGAAGGGTAGGTCTGAGTTCCAGAGATGCTAAAGAACCGGTCATCGACTCAATCGCCAAAGAGAAATCAAAGGTTGCCACATACTCTAAATTCTTCATCTCGACGAATAGAGGACTCAGAGTCAACCTTTTTCTACTCAATGCATCAGCTACCACATTCCCCTTGCCAGGGGTATAGGATATCTCAAAATCATAGGACGCCAAGAATTCCATCCATCTTTGTTGCCTCAGATTCAGATCCTTCTGGGAAAAGAGATACTTCAATGACTTGTGATCGGTATAAAGCTCAAATCTTTCGCCCAGAAGATAATGGCGCCAAGCCTTGAGTGCATATACTATCGCTGCCAACTCTAAGTCATGAGTGGGATAATTCTTCTCATGCACTTTGAGTTGTCTACCGCCAAAGCATATCACTCTTCCTTCTTGCATCAGAACAGCTCCTAACCCCGTGCCACATGCATCGGTGTATACTGTAAATAACTTCCCTCCATCGGGCAAAGCTAGAACAGGTGCTGATGTGAGAGCTCTCTTGAGCTTCTGAAAAGCAAGCTCGCATTCTATGCTCCAAGCAAAAACTAAATTCTTCTTCGTCAATTTAGTGAGAGGAGCGGATATCTTCGCGAAGTCCTTGATGAACTTCCGGTAAAAGCCTGCAAGACCTAGAAAACTTCTCACTTCGGTTGCATTCCTTGGAGTCTTCCAATCCTGAACTGCAACTACCTTAGCGGGATCCACCGCTAAGCCTTGCTTAGATACTATATGCCCAAGGAATCTAACTTCCCTTCTCCAAAAGTGACACTTGGAGAACTTGGCCTTCAACTGATGCGCTCTAAGCGTATCCATCACCTCCACGAGATGCCTTGCGTGCTCTTCCTCATCCTTAGAGAAGATCAGAATATCATCTACGAAGACCACGACAAACTTGTTCAAGAACTCCCTGAACACCCTACTCATCAAGTCCACGAAATATGCGGGTGCATTAGTCAAGCCGAACGGCATGACAAGCCATTCGAAGAATCCATCTGGAGTCCTGAACGCAGTCTTGTCTATACTATCCTCAGCTACCCTGAGCTGATGGAATCCAGTAGCAAGATCAAGCTGAGAGAAAACAGAAGCACCGACAAGCTGGTCAAAGAGATCATCAATCCTCGGTAACGGGTGTCTGTTCTTCTTAGTCAGCTTATTCAACTCTCGATAGTCAACACAAAGTCGGAGAGAACCATCTGCCTTGGTAGCAAATACCACAGGCGCTCCCCATTCAGATATACTTCGTCTAATGAAGTTCTTCTCAAGCAACTCCTTCACTTTCTTACTTAGCTCCCGCCTTTCACGCGGAGCCATGTGCCGAACGGGCAAAGAAACCGGCTTTGCGTTATCCACCAGATAAATGCGGAAATCAATCTCTCGCTTAGGGGGCAACCCCCTAACTTCATCAAAAACATCCGGATACTCTCGAACCACTCTCACAGACTGAAGGGTTTCCATTGACGATTCAAGTGATTCAAGATAGCACAACATGACGGGACCTCTCGGATCACACGAAATCTCTAGGGTGTTTCCGAGGCGAGTCACGAGCCTCACAACCCTATGCTCACAATCAAGGATGGCTGCATATCTGGACAACCAATCCATGCCCAATATCAATCCGTATCCCCTAAAACCAAGAACATAAGCACTGCACAAGAACTCTACACTCAGTATAGAGATCCTCAAATCCCCATATATCATAGACAAATGGGCGGAACCCCCAATAGGATTTGAGACACAGACGAGATCATCTACCAAGCTAGTACTAAGGTGCAAACTATCAACAAGATCAGATGAGATAAAGCTATGCGATGCACCAGAATCAAACAAGGTACGAACTGGAAAATCAGAAATATATACAAGGCTCTCAACAGAAATACTACCTCGATCGGGAACTGGAGCGGTATTGAGAGCATGAACTTGCCCTCCTGAAGGTCCAGCACGCTGAGTCTGACCCTGGCCTTGCCCTTGCTTCTTCGGGCAATCCTTACTGAAATGTCCAGTCTTACCGCAGAAAAAGCATTCACCATTCTTCCTTTTCCTCTTCTTACAATCCTTAATAAGATGCCCAACTGAACCGCAATAATGGCACTTCTCCTTGTTGTTCTTGCCCTTGTTGCCTTAACTCTTGTTCTTGTTCTGATTGCCTTGACTGCTTTGACCACTTGGATTACCCTGATTTCCTTTTCCCTGGGAATCAGTCTTCTTGACTTGAGTATCATTTTTCTTGACATCTCCCTGAAGTAACGCCATATCAACCAAGCTCTCAAACGTGGCCCCATGGGGAATATGTGACATAGCCAATCCCTGCAACGGCTCATTCAACCCTCTAGCAAAACGAAGAGCCTTCTTCTGAGGAGTATTCACCATATCCAAGCCAAAACGAGCTAACTGATTGAACTTGTTCACATATTCTTTGACAGACATATCTCCTTGTTTCAAAGTTATGAACCTTTCCATTTGCAGATTCTCCTCAGCAGAAGATAGAAACTTAAGCATGAACCTTGCCCTGAAATCGGCCCAAGTCTCAACAGGTCTAGTACCATTGGTGACTTCCCACCAATAAGCGACTTCATCCTTCATAAGCCAAACCGCCAACAAGATCTTCCTCTGATCGTCTAACCCAAAGATAGCGACTAAATCCTCGGTCTCTTTCAACCAATTTCTGGCCTCTACAAAAGTCTCAGTGCCTTGAAAATTCTTGCCACACATTGCTTTGAAATCTTTGCAAGTCTTTGCGAAGTCAGCTTAAGGATGCTGAGGGGGAGGAGGAAGAGGAACCTCAGCGACAGGAGGAGGAGGAACATTAACTACAGGAGGAGGAACATTAGCCACTGGAGGAGGAGGAGGAGGAACATCTGCGGGGCCGGCTTCGGTTGCCCTAGCCTCCAAAAGTCTCCTATACCAAACAGGTACGTGTACTCCCTCCGGAATAGCAAAGTTATCGGCCATACTGAAAACGAAGAAAAAGACAGATTCAGAATAGAAAAAAACGAAGGGATTTTGCTAATGGCTTTTTGGGGAATAGCCTTTTAAAATAAACTAGACTTTTCTTTGGAAAATACTTTATACTTGGTTTTGAAAATAGTTTTCCAAAAGTTTTCTAAAAACCTTTTTCGTTACTTCTCGTAAACCATATGCTCTGATACCAAATGTAACACCCCACCTCCGCCAGGGTGACTCTTGCAAGCACTCTGACTTTGGAGGGGCGTTTGAATCAGGTAAACATGCATAATGATATATCAAGGCAGAACAAGAACATATGTATATATGTAAACAGAGTAAATAACATAGATAAAACAGCAAAAGATTTTAAACCATTTCAAAACAAGTCTGGTACAACATGATATCAACTTTCCAAATAAACAAGTCTAGATAAAACAACATCATCTGAAAACTGAAATACATAAGTGTTATCCCCAAAATAAATGATAACCATAGCTAGCTTCATGTCAAGACTGTACATGAGCTAATCCCACAAGCAAGCGATCAGAAATCCAGCTAAGCTCCAATATTCCCTCCATGAGAACCTGGGGGGAGGGGGGAAACGGAAGAAAAGAGGCAAAAGAAAACAGGTCAGTCGAAAAGACTGAGTAAGCCCTACTACAATCAATGTAAACTGATAAAGTTAACTGGCATGAGCAGCAGGGATGAACATAAGGATAACAACATACTAGCATGATGATTAACTAACAAGGTAGATAAAGGTGTCATCGCATAATCAGGATTAAGGTTTTGCACCACAGGTGTACTAGCAAACTAACATGACTTGAATAAACAAGTATTGATCCCTTGGCCCAAGCTTTGGCCCAATAACATGAAGTGACCCTCATACGAGGTCCAATAACATGAAGTGACCCTAACACAAGGTCCAACCAAACGGTCTAGTCGATCGGCTCCCTATAAGCCTAACTCGTCACGTGTTGGTGTCAATACGGCCCAAACATAATTGTAGTCGAACTGTGTCGGGTCCACCCTTCGGGTGTATCAAGCCCTAGAGTGCCAACCCTTGGACACCATAAACATGAGTGCACAGTCTCGATCTACTGGTACCCATGGGTGACTTCTACAAATACGGACTACGTGCACGACCATAGTCCGTCCGGAACTACATCGGCGTACCACCCGGCCGTCGTTTATTTGGTCGCTTACCTCCAGCCCAGTAATCGTGCCCCCTCCCTAGCCTAGTCCCTAGGGCCTTAGTGATACAAATTTTGGGATTACTGTGGAGTGGGCCTCCATTGCTAGGATTTCTCTAGTGGGTTAAGTACGGTTTAACCCCTTTACTAATCATGGATTAACTTGGTTAAGTGTAACGATGAGTTCATGACTTAACCCCGATTAATCTACCAAGCCCAAATTGGTTAAGTATTAAATGGACCATGACTTAACCCTAATCATGAGGCATTAATTAATTAATGCGCCTTAACCTCTCACATTAGACTTTGTTGTGGTTACTAGTTAAGCCGGGCGGGTCCGGGTAGCTTTACACCACAACTTGGTCTAACCTCGGGTCCAAGGTACAACATGGCCAACTTCTCACATTGGGTCCTATTGTTCGTAGCAACTAGTTAAGCCGGTCGGTTCCGGGTAGGCTTACGCTACAAACTCAACCCAACCTCGAGTTGGTCACACTTATCTTTTCTAAGTGTCATGTCCATCATGTTTCCAAAACACATTACAAATTTTCAAGCAATTGGGTAGACCTAACTTAATAGGTAAATTCCCAATGGGTAGACCTAACTTAATAGGTAAATTCCCAAGCTTATGTTTTTATGTCTTTTAAGTTTACCCAACCCCAAACGCAATCCCATCGCTTACATATCGCAATAGCGCATAAAGGATAGAAAGAGGGAACTTGGCATAATCATGACATAAAGGTGTTGAAGCCACAAGTTCAACATGGTGGCATATGAAATGTACATATGTTCATATACTTGCATTAGGCCTCAAAAGCATGCATAAAACCAAACTTATCATATTGGTGATACATGGTGATAAATGACATGTAAAAATGGCCACAAGTTCGCATCTAGCCTCACATGCAAGTTATCATAAGAGATATGATAACTTACATGTTGCCAAAATGCAACCTTTGGCATAAAGCTTGAAGCTTTATGTTCATAAACCCAAGATAAGCTTGCATAACATGATAGCATGAACAAAATGTTCAACCCAAACTTGCATAACATACTTGCATATCATAACATATCAAACTTGCATAACATAACATGATGAACTTGCATATCATAACATATCAAACTTGCATAACATAACATGATGAACTTGCATATCATAACATATCAAACTTGCATAACATAACATGATGAACTTGCATATCATAACATATCAAACTTGCATAACATAACATGATGAACTTGCATATCATAACATATCAAACTTGCATAACATAACATGATGAACTTGCATATCATAGCATAGTAAACTTGCATCTAAACTTGCATATCATACATTTAACTTTAGAGTTCAAGTATGAAAGTAGAATAGGGCTTACAATGCTTATGAGGACTCAAATGAGTATAGCAAATATAAGAAAGCCCTTATGCAACCAATTAAACCCCAAAATGCAAGCTTTAAATCACTAAAAACCCTTGCTTTATGATGCAAATATAGAAACTTGACTTGAATGCAAGCTAATGATGATCATACAAGCTTGAAAACACTTGTATGCATGGAAA
The DNA here is from genome assembly GCA_030737875.1 of Allium sativum. NCBI lineage: Eukaryota > Viridiplantae > Streptophyta > Magnoliopsida > Asparagales > Amaryllidaceae > Allium > Allium sativum. Next base: position 787,897,722 of record CM060918.1, on the reverse strand, counting down.
ATCTCATAAAAATTTGTTTAGGAATTTTATGAAGAGAGTGGAGGCCATGAGAGGATTGATTTTGCCATAGTTTAGTTGCTAGAATGAATAATGATGATTTAGGGGTAGGTTAGGGTCTTATTTATAGATTAGGCAAGTGTTTTAGGCCATAGGATTAAACCCTAGTTCCAATCTCAGCCCTCAAAACCGAATCTGGCCCCCAAGCTCAACACAATCTCTACATGGTGCACCAGGCTAAACAGCCCGGCTGAGCCAAGTCGACAGGGCTATCGACTTGGTCCAACCAAGTCGACTCCCAAGTCGACAGGGCTGTCGACTTGAGTGTTCTGGCGGGATTTTTCCCGCCTGGCCCAATCTGTCCCAATTTTCAAATTCAAACTTGAATTTGAAATCTGTTTTTACTTTGAATTTTTCTGAAAACTTCGTTGGGCCTTAATCGGGTCATACGGACTCTGATTTTCGAAAACTCGGACTCTATTTCGTGTATTTTTCCGAGACGAACGCAATGGCATAGCCCGTTTCCCTTGATTCAGATTTTAGAATTAAATTCTGCCTCGATTTACATCATTACAGGTTATTGAAAATACGGGTTGTTACAAGAAGCCTCCTACTCCAAGCTCTCCAAGTATATCTGTAAAATCCTGACTACTTGACTACTCGTATAAAATTGGGCACCCAAGAGTTTAGGGAAACAAAACAAAATAAATTCCAGGCCAGTCATGGGACTGGTATGAGTAAAACAGTTAAAAACAGTTTGAACAAGTAAACGATATTTCATAAGACCACACAGTATAATGGAACGGGTTTTTCCTTTATAAGAATCCAAAACATCTTTATATCAAAATCCTTTTGATATTATAATAATGTCTATCAACCACAATATAATAATCATCTAGCAGAAATGCTTTCATCTCACGTTCTACATATATAGTATACAATCAGAATAGCAAGCACGTATTTGGTAATGGATTTCCAACTATGACAAGGTATGGAACCACCTTTCACTAGTGTACCTCTAGAGAGGAATACACTGGGTTCAAAAAGAACATCTTGCAACCCGGCCACACATGACCGACCACTCATTTCACTTGAGTGTATCGAATGTATATCACCAACGGTTGGGATCAGCAACCGTTTCCCGAATGGGACAACATCGACAATAGATTTTTAGAAGTAAATGAAACTCTAGATCAGGTGATTATACACCCTAATAGGTGCGACCAACATAGCCATGCTGCCTTCCCGATTTCTGTCATTTCCCGGTTGTGAGGCTAGAGGCCACGCTTATCTCTGATAGATCACACGTTTATTCACTTTGAATGTCACATCATCATACCCGCCAAATCGCAAATGATTTCCCCAAAAATACCATGGGTATACAGCTAAGAGAAACGAATTCCTCCGCCACCGAACGTAAATACATTTGTAGAGATCAACTTACGTGATCTATTAAATATGCTCTGTCAGACATTCTTCCATACAGGTCATCCTGGGACTGGACAAACCGAAGGCACTATTCAGTACAACCATCTTAGGCAATATTTACCTAAGATTTATACAACAACCCTTTCACTTTACTCCATCTTCAATTATCTTTGGCATATATGATTCGCAATTCTTATGCCAATACGGAGTGGTCCTTCGGATAATAATCCAACCGGTCTCTCCATATTGACAACGTTAAAATGGTCAAAACTTTGATAGTCTGTGATTTAACTATCAAAGAAAAATATGTATGCAAACAATGATATTATTTCCAGATGGAAATTATATAGATCAATCATTATTTAACAATATTCTTTTTAGTTCATTAATTTACTTATCTCCTGTTTCCATATATTCTAAATTCTTATTTTCTAAGTCTAGAAAATATACATTATTAATCACTGGAAAACATTTCCATTTCTCTCCCATTTCTTATTTTCTATTATTAGAAAACCTTTTTGATTCTGATTTGGAAAACATTTCCAAACTCCTTTATTGGATTTAAAAAGATGTTTAAATAAAACATCGCTATGCCAACTCAAACCATTTCACTCATTTACTAAATTCACTTAACCATCATTCACTATCAAACCTTACCACTCCTTAGTTAAGAAGGAAGTCAATCAAGTTAGGGTATAATTACCTCTCAGACCTTAACTGAGCAATGTTTTAACTTCGAAATAGTCAAAGTTTATCTTTTAAACCTTTAACAAACTTCCTTACGTAACTCTCGGGTTCTATTTACGTATCCACTTCTTTATTGAAAACATAGGTTATAACGCTAACGTTATAAACCCTAATTCTGAAATATCTAACTTAACATCTAACTTTTTACTTCTTACTATGAATAATTCACCTACTCTAATTTATTTATAAATAAATGAATCTTGATTTAAAAACCGAAAGTAAATAATACTTTTCTGAATGTGATATATTCGAATTCGACGATTTACTGTCTTCTGAGTAATCTCTATTTGATTAACTCTTCTTCGAATAACCTATATTTGATTTTCTCTCTTCGAATAATTTATTCGATTATCTCACTCTTTGAATAAATTATTCGATTAACTCACTTCTAATAAATTATATTCGATTAACTCACTTCGAATAACTTATATTCGATTAACTCCTTTTTCGAATAAACTATATTCGATCTCTTTCTTTCGAATACGCTATATTCGATAATCTTCTTTCTTTCGAATATACTATATTTGATAACCTCCTTTCGAATAATTTATATTCTATAATCTCACTTTTGAATAACTAAAATTTGATTAACTCCTTTCGATTAAGCTAACATCGATAACTCCTTTAACTCTATTTGATTAACTCTATCGATTTAACTCTAACCGTTTAACTCTATTTGATTAACTCTTATCAATTAACTCTATTGGATTACTCTTTTCACTTAACTCCTTTGGAATAAACTATTTTCGATAACTCCTTTAATTCTACTTGAATAAACTATATTCGATTAACTCCTTTAAATTCTATTCGAATAAACTATATTCGATTTATTCCTTTTGAAAGCTAGATTCGATAACTCCTTTCGAACAACTAGATTCGATAACTCCTTTCGAATAAATTATATTCGATAACTCTTCTCGAATGAACTATATTCTATTACTCTTCTCGAATAAACAATATTCGATTACTCTTCTCGAATAAACTATATTCGATTTCCCTTCTCTCGAATACACTATATTAGATAACTCCTTTCAAATAACCAGATTCGATTTACACTTTTGAATTAACTCCTTTGAATCATTTCCTTTTGAATTATCTCCTTTGAATTATCTCATTTGGATTATCTCCTTTGGATAATCTCCTTTGGATTATCTCCTTTTCTATTTGTTTGCTTAACAAATAACTATTCCCTTTTCAATTCTATTTATTTAACAAATAAATATTTCTTTTACCTATTCTACTTATTTAACAAATAAATATCTCATTTATCTTTCCTATTTATTTAAAAAATAAATATTTCTTTTATCTTTCCTATTTATTTACCAAATAAATATTTCCTTTATATTTTCTATTTATTCAACAAATAAATATTTCATTTATAACATTCTATTTATTTCCTATAAATAAATATTTCCATTTAATCTATTTGTAAATGTTTTACAAATATTTCCTTTTAAATTCTATTTGTAAATGCTTCACAAATATTTCTCTTTCTATTTGTTATGCAAATATCTTCCTTTGTATTTGTTTTACAAATATATTTATTTTATATTTGTTTTACAAATAATTTCCTTAATATTTTTTTTACAAATATATTTCCTTTATATTTGTTTTCACAAATATTTCCTTTATATTTGTTTTACAAATATATTTCCTTTATATTTGTTTTACAAATATATTTCCTTTATACTTGTTTTCACAAATATTTCTTTTATATTCCTTTGATTTTATAAACAATTCCTTTTTATATATTCCTTTTATAGAATCCTTTGATTTTTTAAATATTTCCTTTTTATAAAATCCTTTTATAAAATCCTTTGATTTTATAAATATTCTATTTCAATATACAGTTTGAAATCTTCCTTCTATATAAAATCTTTCGATTTTATATAATATTTTTATTTCAATATAGTTATTGTAATTTTCCTTTTTCATCCCAGGGTTTCTTACGGTATTTAGAATACCTAATAACAATGACCAACATCATTCTAACCCACATAATCAATAACAGATTATATATCACATCATATATCATGATATATAAAGATAGCAAAATAAATTTTGAGGAATCCAGTTGGATATCTCCGACCTGTTTCCCTATATCCATAGATGTTAAACAATATAATAACATCGATTTCACTTCGATATGAAATATTATGACAAACAGAATCAATATTTGATCAACGATTAATATATATATCGTTATCTATAAATTTCAACCAATACACAAGCAATTCAACCAAATAGTTAACACAAAGAAATCAACAGATGATTAACAGTTCTAAAAAAATACGTTATAGAAGTATAACTGTTCAGAGTTGGTGAGTTTTACTCACATTTCGCGTTAACCGTTAAATAACGATTTGCATCTATTGATTCAGACAGACAATTTATTTTGCAATAAATTGTAACGAGTTCAAATCCACTCCCAGTCAGTTCCAGTGTGTAGCCACCATCCATATGATCCCAACGGATCTTGTTTCGCTGAATTTCGTTCATATTTGATAGAGTTATGATATTTAGAAGTTAACTAAAAATTTAAACTAATTAAACTAAATTAAAAATCTAAATGGGCCTCACATAATCAAAACCCGACCCACTCATATCTAGCCCGCACCGCACTCATCTTCCTAATATACTTTCGATCTCCTGCTCCCTTTCAACATCCATTAACACAACATTGTACAACCCTCACTCCACCTATGATCCACCGAACCCCACGAGAACACCACCATTCGATTCTCTTTCTTGAGTCCAACTACTCCATCACCCTTGGGTTCAATTCACACGCACTCAGTAGGTTGCATTCTTCAGGCGCTCATGTACAGGCAACACCAAGTAGCGATCGTTTTTCTCCACAATAAACCCAAAAAAATGCACATAAGCTCGGTTTTAATCCCTCATTCCGATTCTAACCTCGAAAACTTGAATCGTTGCTTCACCATTTGCTAATTCCCAACCCTAGCTCAACGCTGGGAAATTGTCGGTTTTAGGAAATACAACCGCACCTAGAAATGACCACATTAGATCGAACCCCTCGCTTCAAAGGTTTCAATGAATTGGGTTTGGATTTTTCCGTTGAGAGTTGGATTTTTAATCGATGATTGAAGTGGTGACATTTTCCGTTTTTTGAAGAACTAGAAAAAGGAAAAGCGACGGTGCATTGGTTTGAGAATGAAATTAGGTTTAATTTTTAAGGGTATTATATAGGATATTTTAATAATTTAATATTCGATTACTATATTAAATTATAAGTAAACGCTATTCTTCTTTGTCCTCTAAAATTCCTGTAATCACATATGACACCAAAAATCACGAAACTGGACATGCAGCTATAGTTCGACATTACAGACCCAACAAAAACGGTTTCGTCGAATTCCGACTCCTTTTGCTCACACATCGTATTTTTAACCGTCAAAACACTAATTTTTTCTCACTCTAAAAATCCGTACGGCCACACACTGAATCTAAAAATCACGAAACTTGGAATCAAACAATAATTTAATATTGCGAATCCAACAAAATTAGTTTCATCGAATTTCGATTTCGTTTGCAAAAGTGGCTATTTTTAAACCCCTAAATAATCCATTTAAATATATAAATATATTTAAATAAAAATTAAATTTAGTATAAATAAATTTATATTATCGTATATATTCACATAGGAATACCATACAACTCAGAAAAATCCTATATGGATTTCTAACTCGATATTTCATCATCGGAATTATATCGATAATCGATTTATATTATAAATCCTTTTTTAAAATATAAATAGATCGTTATGGTTATGGCGCTATTTTTCTGAGAATTTGATTTGGACATAACTCGAAATCTACACAGCAAAATCCCGATTTTTCTCTTTCATTAGAAAAATATACTTCACCAGCTCCGTACATTTATTGTTTCACAAAAATTCGATTTAAAACGAACCCTGTACATTCACTAGAAGTTCAAATCGCCAAATAGCGAACTACCACGACGTTACGGGCACGATTATAATTATATTATAAACTATATGTTCAACTGTCGTCGATTGAATATATTTGTTCATATAATTCAACTCTAAACTGAACTATATACTTTAAATAATCCAAATTACAAAATATTGTGAATTCCACTATTTTTTACTATTTCTGAATTAAATATATTATTCTATTATTTAGATAAATTAAATAATCCATATAATTTAATTTAACGACCATTTAATTCTCTGAGTTACTATTTATATAATTAAATAGATTAATTATAACACCATAAAAATTCGGGTTGTTACATTCTTTCCCGCTTAAAATAATTTCATCCTCGAAATTGCTAAGGTAGAAAACAAACCCTATCAACTGGGTTACCAATTATTTGTTTACTTCTTAATTTCAGTTTCAACTGAACTAGTTTAATTTCAATTAAATATTTAATTAATTCTTATCGACGAAAATTTTCAAAAATTCTGAAAATTTTCTAACACCTTTACTTTTTGAAAAATTTCGCGAGCACCTCCTTTGTACAGCTCAATCGGTATAACCACAACTCGCCTCTCTAGGCCTTCTCCAACCCAAAAGAAAATCAAACAGCCAAGCGGCTTGCCAATTTGGCTCATCAAAATCTCAAACTCATACAAATTATAAACTTGTACCTTTTTGTCGGACATATCATTATATCCTTTCCATCTGCTGTTAATTCAGCATATACCCATGTCATCCTAATTAAATTCCCATCTGTTTATCCTCAACACAATTATTTGTTTAAATCAAAGTCAAATTCCATTCTTGATTTTCAATTTCTCATCTCACCAATCAATATACTTGACCAAGTTAAGTTCCATCCCATATTTGAATAACTAATTAATTCCTCTAATTAGTTATCTTCATCCCAAAATCAAAATCTGATTTTTATTTTAAAAACCAATCCATTTACTCAATCGAGTCTAATTATATACCAAATTTCATTTCTTACTTAGTATCGTTCTATTTTCAATTCAATTTCCCCTTGACTGGCTTTAATCAAATTCCAAATTACTTCCATAATTTCTATATAATCTGGTTTTTAATTCGAACAATCTCTTCCTGGGAATTTTAAATAGCTTTGCTTTTCAAAATCAAATATCTCCTTTTTGAAATTCAACACAACTTGTTTTTCCCAAAACAAATTCAAAACAGTGTCTCTAGTAGTAATCTGTCACTTACAAACTCGAAAATAAACATTGATGATGTGGCCAGCATCATCAGAGTGATTTCCCAGCTATCGAAGTGAGTTCAATACTATATCACTTATCAAAACCAATTCTTTAAACACTTTTATTTTGAAATTAGTTAAAAATGTCATTCACGCTGCTGTAAAACAATTTAAAATCGCCCAGGATTTTAAAATTCTCATATATTTAATCCAAATCCAATTTCAAACACCTTTCCAATTTTCCAGGGTTTTAATTCGCATTCTGATTCTAATTCCAGATTTAATTCAATTCATTTCACTTATACGAATTCTACTTGGTTATACACATAACCATTTAATTTATAATCTTACTCGATTATAATTACACCCAATATATCCAATACATTAAAATTCCAATATATATATTTTCCCTATATCAAAATATACCTTGGGTAAAAATTATTTTCATTTACCCTCTTTTCAAAATATATCATGTCGACCCATCGTATTCGAGTGTTTATTAACTCCTATCGATACAGTGGATCAAACTGATCGGCCGGAACACATAAACAACTCAACTAATAAATCTCCACAATATGAAACATTTTTTTATATCAAATAACAAATACATTCACTTGTATATATACACTCAACTCAATATAGGGTATTGCTAGCCCCATATCTACCGAGTCATGCCATAGACCCAAGGTAATTCACTTAACCTTAAGCTCTGATACCAACTGTAACAACCCAATTTTTGTCGACTTTGGTTAACACAATAAACTCAATGATGACTAACCAAACATCGAAAAATACCAGAAAGTTAATAGAAAGAAGTTAGAGGGTGAGAATAGATAAGATAGAAACTTAGAATAGAAGAAGAAGATACAACATTAGAGTAACACGAATCTCACAGCGGAACGAACAACATATAATAGATAATATATCCTTGAAATAAATCAGTATATGTATATAGTAACATTATTAGAGTATAACACTTACAACTTAGCGGAAATAACTATAGCTATATAATCCAGAAGACTCCTGCTCCAAGCTCTCCAAGTATATCTGTAAAATCCTGACTACTTGACTGCCCGTATAAAATTGGGCACCCAAGAGTTTAGGGAAACAAAACAAAATAAACACCAGGTCAGTCATGGGACTGGTATGAGTAAAACAGTTAAAAACAGTTGGAACAAGTAAACGATATCGCATAAGACTATGCTGTATAACGGAACAGGTTTTTCCCTTAGGAGAATCCAAAACATCTTTATATCAAAATCTTTTTGATATTATAATATTGTCTATCAACCACAATATAATAATCATCTAGCAGAAACGCTTTCATCTCACGTTTTACGTATATAGTATATAACCAAAACCGCAAGCACGTATTGGGTAATGGATTTCCAACTATGACAAGGTGTGGAACCACCTTTCGCTAGTGGACCTCTAGAGAGGAATACACCGGGTTCAACAAGAAAATCTTGCAACCTGGCCACACATGACCGACCACTCATTTCGCTTGAATGTGTCGAATCTATATCACCAAAGGTTGGGATCAGCAACCGTTTCCCGAATGGGACATTATCGACAATAGATTTGTAGAAGTAAATGAAACTCTAGATCAGATGATTATACACCCTAATAGGTGCGACCTACATAGCCGTGCTGCCTGCCCGATTTATATCATTTCCCGGTTGTGAGGCTAGAGGCCATGCTTATCTCTAACAGATCACACGTTTATTCACTTTAAATGTCACATCATCATACCCGCTGAATCACAAATTGATTTCCCTAAAAATACCACAGGTATACAGCTAAGAGAAACGAATTCCTCCGCCACCAAACGTAAATACGTTAGAAGAGATCAACTTACGCGATCTATTAAATATACTATGTCAGACATTCTGCCATACATGTCGTCATTGGACTGGACAAACCGAAGGTACTATTCAGTACAACCATCTTAGGCAATCTTTACCTAAGATTTATACAACAGCCCTTGCACTTTACTCCGTCTTCAATTATCTTTGGCATATATGATTCGCAATGCTTATGCCAATACAGAGTGGTTCTTCGGATAATAATCCAGCCTGTCTCTCCATATTGACAATGTTAAAATGGTCAAAACTTCGATAGTCTGTGACTTAATTATCAAATAAAAATATGTGCGCAAACAACGATATTATTTCTAGATGGAAATTATATTGATCAATTATCATTTAACAATTTTCTCTTTAGTTCATTAATTTACTTATCGCCTGTTTCCATATATTCGCTATTCTTGTTTTCTAAGTCTAAAAAATACACGTTATCAATCACGGGAAAACATTTCCATATCTCTCCCATTTCTTGTTTTCTATTAATAGAAAACCTTTTTAATTCTGATTTGTAAAACAATTCCAAACTCCTTTATTGTATTTAAAAAGATGTTTAAATAAAACATCACTATGCCAACTCAAACCATTTCACTCGTTTACTAAATTCACTTAACCATCATTCACTATCAAACCTTACCATTCCTTAGTTAAGAAGGAAGTCAATCAAGTTGGGGTATAATTACACCTCAGACCTTAACTGAACAACGTTTTAACTTCAAAATAGTCAAAGTTTATCTTTCAAACCTTTAACAAACTTCCTTAAGTAACTCTCGAGTTCTATTTACGTATCCACTTCTTTATTGAAAACATTGGTTATAACGCTAACATTATAAACGCTACTTCTGAATTATCTAACTTAACATCTAACTTTTACTTCTTACTTTGAATAATTCACCTACTCTTATATATTTATAAATAAATAGATCTTGATTTAAAAACCGAAAGTAAATAATACTTTCCCGAATTCGATGTAATCGAATTCGATGATTTACTCTCTTCCGAGTAGTCTCTATTTGAATAACTCTTCTTCGAATAACTCTTCTTCGAATAACCTATATTTGATTTTCTCTCTTTGAATAACTTATTCGATTATCTCACTCTTTGAATAACTTATTCGATTAACTCACTTCGAATAAATTATATTCGATTAACTCACTTCGTATAACCTATATTCGATTAATTCCTTTTTCGAATAAACTATATTCGATCTCTTTCTTTCGAATACGCTATATTCGATAATCTTCTTTCTTTCGAATACACTATATTCGATAACCTACTTTCGAATAACTTATATTCGATAATCTCACTTTCGAATAACTAAAATTCGATTAACTCCTTTCGATTAAACTAACATCGATAACTTCTTTAACTCTAGTTGATTAACTCTACTGATTTAACTCTAACCGATTAACTCTATTTGATTAACTCTTATCAATTAACTCTATTGGATTAATCTTTTCACTTAACTCCTTTCGAATAAACTATATTCGATAACCCCTTTAATTCTACTCGAATAAACTATATTTGATTAACTCCTTTAAATTCTATTCTAATAAACTATATTCGATTTACTTCTGTTGAATACTAGATTCGATAGCTCCTTTCGAATAACTAGATTCGATAACTCCTTTCGAATAAATTATATTTGATAACTCTTCTCGAATGAACTATATTCGATTATTCTTCTCGAATAAACAATATTCGATTACTCTTCTCGAATAAATTATATTCGACTACTCTTCTCTCGAATACACTATATTCGATAACCCCTTTCGAATAACTAGATTCGATTTACACTTTTGAATTAACTCCTTTGAATCATTTCCTTTTGAATTATCTCCTTTGAATTATCTCCTTCGGATTATCTCCTTTGGATTATCTCCTTTTCTATATGTTTATATAACAAATGACTATTCCCTTTTCAATTCTTTTTGTTTAACAAATAAATATTTCTTTTATCTTTTCTATTTATTTAACAAATAAATATCTCATTTATCTTTCCTATTTATTTAACAAATAAATATTTCTTTTATCTTTCCTATTTATTTAACAAATAAATTTTTCATTTATCTTTCCTATTTATTTCATTTATTTCCTATAAATAAATATTTCCATTTAATCTATTTGTAAATGTTTTACAAATATTTCCTTTTAAATTATATTTGTAAATGTTTTACAAATATTTCTCTTTCTATTTGTTTTGCAAATATCTTCCTTTGTATTTGTTTTACAAATATATTTTCTTTATATTTGTTTTACAAATAATTTCCTCTATATTTTTTTTACAAATATATTTCCTTTATATTTGTTTTCACAAATATTTCCTTTATATTTGGTTTTACAAATATATTTCCTTTATATTTGTTTTCAAAAATATTTCTTTTATATTCCTTATATTTTATAAATAATTCATTTTATATATTCCTTTTATAAAATCCTTTGATTTTATAAATATTTCCTTTTTATAAATTCCTTTTATAAAATCCTTTGATTTTATAAATATTCTATTTTAATATACAGTTTGAAATCTTCCTTCTATATAAAATTTTTCGATTTTATATAATATTTTTATTTCATTATAGTTATTGAAATTTTCCTTTTTCATCCTAGGGTTTCTTACGGTATTTAGAATACCTAATAACAATGATCAACATCATTCTAACCCACACAATCAATAGCAGAATATATATCACATCATATATCATAATATATGAAGATAGTAAAATAAATGTGGAGGAATCCAGTTGGATTCCTCCGACCTGTTTCCCTGCATCCACAGATGTTAAACAGTATAATAACATCGATTTCACTTCGATATGAAATATTCTGATAAACAGAATCAATATTTGATCAACGATTTATATATTCATCGTTATCTATAAATTTCAACGAATACGCAAGCAATTCAACCAAATAGTTAACACACAGAAATCAATAGATGATTAACAGTTCTAAAAAATACGTTATAGAAATATAACTGTTCAGAGTTGGTGAGTTTTACTCACATTTCGCGTTAACCGTTAAATAACGATTCGCGTCTGTCGATTCAGATGGACAATTTATTTTGCAATAAATTGTAACTAGCTCAAATCCACTCCCAGTCAGATCCAGTTGGTAGCCACCATCTATACTATCCCAACGGATCTTGTTTCGCTGAATTTTGTTCGGGTTTTACAGAGTTATGATATTTAGAAGTTAACTAAAAATTTAAACTAATTAAACTAAATTAAAAATCTAATGGGCCTCACATAATCAAAACCCGACCCACTCATATCCAGCCCGCACCGCACTCGTCTTCCCCAATACACTTTCGATCTCCTGCTCCCTTTCAACAGCCATTAATGCAACATTGTACAACCCTCACTCCACCTGTGATCCACCGAACCCCACGAGAACACCACCATTCGATTCTCTTTCTCGAATTCAACTACTCCATCACCCTTGGGTTCAATTCGCACGCACCCAGTAGGTTGCGTTCTTCAGGTGCTCATGCTACAGGCAACACCAAGTAGCGACCGTTTTTCTCATCAACATACCCAAAAAAATGCACATAAGCTCAGTTTTAATCCCTCATTCCGATTCTAACCTCGAAAACTTGAATCGATGCTTCACCATTCGGTAATTCCCAACCCTAGCTCAAACCTGGGAAATTGTCGGTTTTAGGAAATATAATCGCACCTGGAAATGGCCACATTAGATCGAAGCCCTCGCTTCAAAGGTTTCAACGAATTTGGGTTCGGATTTTTTCGTTGAGAGTTGAATTTTTAATCGATGATTGAAGTGGTAACATTTTCGGTTTTCTAAAGAACAAGAAAAAGGAAAAGCGACGGCGCATTGGTTTGAGAATGAAATTACGTTTAGATTTTTAAGGGTATTATATAGGATATTTTAATAATTTAATATTCGATTATTATATTAAATTATAAGTAAACGTTATTCTTCTTTGTCCTCTAAAATTCCTGTTATCACATATAACAGCCAAAAATCACGAAACTGGACATACAACTATAGTTCGTAATTACGGACCCAACAAAACTGGTATCGTTGAATTCTGACTCTGTTTGCTCACATAGCGTATTTTTAACCCTCAAAATACTGATAGTTTCTCACTCTAAAAATCCGTACGGCCACACACTAACTCTAAAAATCACGAAACTTGGAATCTAACAATAATTTAATATTGTGGATCCAACAAAATTCGTTTCGTCGAATTCCGACTTCGTTTGCAAAAGTGGCTATTTTTAAACCCCTAAATAATCCATTTAAATATATAAATATATTTAAATAAAAATTAAATATAAATAAATTTATATTATCGTATATATTCATAGAGGAATACCATACAACTCAGAAAAATCCTATATGGATTTCTAACTCGATATTTCATCACTGGAGATATATCGATATTCGATTTATATTTTAAATCCTTTTTTAAAATATAAATAGATCATTATGGTTATGGCACTGTTTTTCTGAGAATTTGATTTGGACATAACTCGAAATCCACACGACAAAATCCCGATTTTTCTCTTTCATTAGAAAACTATCATTCACCAGCTCCGTACATTTCTTGTTTCACAGAAATCCGATTTAAAACGGACCCTGTTTATCCAGTTGAAGTTCAAATCGCCAAATAGCGAACGGCCACGACGTTACGGGCACGATTATAATTATATTATAAACTATACGTTCAACTGCCGTCGATTCAATATATTTGTTCATATAATTCAACTCTAAACTGAACTTTATACTTTAAATAATCCAAATTTCAAAATATAGTGAATTCCACTGTTTTTGATTATTTCTGAATTAAATATATTATTCTAATATTTAAATTAATTAATTAATCCGTATAATTTAATTTAACGACCATTTAATTCTCTGAATTACTGTTTATATAATTATATAGATTAATTATAAAACCGTAAAAATACGGGTCGTTACATTCTTTCCCACTTAAAATAATTTCATCCTTGAAATTGCTAGGTGGAAAACAAACCCTATCAACTGGGTTACCAATTATTTGTTTACTTCTTAATTTCAATTTCAACTGAAACAATTTAATTTCAATTAAATATTTAATTAATTCTTATCGACAAAAATTTTCAAAAATCCTGAAAATTTTCTAACACCTTAACTTTTCGTAAATTTCGCGAGCACCTCCTTTGTACGGCTCAAATGGGATAACCACAACTAGCCTCTCTAAGCCTTCTCCAACCCAAAAGAAAATCAAACAGCCAAGTGGCTTGCCAATTCGACTCATAAAAATCTCAAACTCATATAAATTATAAACTTGTACCTTTTTGTCGGACATATCATTATATCTTTTCCATCTGCTGTTAATTCAGCATATACCCATGTCATCCCAATCAAATTCCCATCTGTTTATCCTCAACACAATTATTTGTTTAAATCAAAGTCAAATTCCATTCTTGATTTAAAATTTCTCAACTCACCAATCAATATACTTAACCAAATTAAGTTCCATCCCATATTTGATTAACTAATTAATTCCTCTAATTAGTTATCTTCATTCTGAAATCAAAATCTGATTTTATTTTAAAAATCAATCAATTTACTCAATCGAGTCCAATTATATACCAAATTCCAATTCTTACTCAGTATTGTTCTATTTTCAATTCAATTTCCACTTCACTGGCTTTAATCCAATTCCATATTACTTCCCTAATTTCTATATAATCTGGTTTTTAATTTGAACAATCTCTTCCTGGGAATTTTAAATAGCTTTGCTTTTCAAAATCAAATATTCCCTTTTTGAAATTCAACACAACTTGTTTTTCCCAAAACAAATTCAAAACAGTATCCTGGTTGAAATCCGTCACTTACAAACTCGAAAATAAACATTGATGATGTGGCCTGCATCATCAGAGTTATTTCCCAGCTATCGAAGTGAGTTCATACGATATCAATTATCAAAGCCATTCTTTAAACACTTTTATTTTGAAATCAGTTCAAAATGTCGTTCACGCTGCTGTAAAATAATTTAAAATCGCCCAGGATTTTAAAATTCTCATATATTTAATCCAAATCCAATTTCAAACACCTTTCCAATTTTCCAGGGTTTTAATTCCCATTCTGATTCTATTTTCAGATTTAAGTCAATTCATTTCACTTATACGAATTCTAATTGGTTATATACATAACCATTTAATTTATAATCTTACCCGATTATAATTACACCCAATATTGCAAATACATTATAATTCAAATATATATATTTTCCCTATATCAAAATATACATTGGGTAAACACTATTTTCATTTACCCTCTTTTCAAAATATATCGTGTCGACCCATCATATTCGAGTGTTTATTAACTCCTATCGATACAGTGGATCAAACTGATCGACCAAAACCCATGAACAACTCAACCAATAAATCTCCACAATATAAAACAATTTTTTATATCAAATAACAAATACGTTCACTCATATATATACACTCAACTAAATCTAGGGTATTGCTAACCCCATCTTTACAGAGTCACGCCACAGAGCCAAGGTAATTCACTTAACCTTAAGCTCTGATACCAACTGTTACGACCCGGTTTTTGTCGACTTTGGTTATCGCCATAAACCCAATGATGACTAACCAAACATCAAAAAATACCAGAAAGTTAATAGAAAGAAGTTAGAGGGTGAGAATAGATAAGATAGAAACTTAGAATAGAAGAAGAAGAAGATACAACATCAGAGTAACACGAATCTCACAGCGGAATGAACAACATATTATATATCCTTGAAATAAATCAGTATATGTATACAGTAACATTATCAGAGTACAAAACTTACAATTTAGCAGAAATAACTATAGCTATATAATCCAGAAGCCACCTACTCGAAGCTCTCCAAGAGTTTAGGGAAACAAAACAAAATAAACTCCGGGTCAGTCATGGGACTGGTATGAGTAAAACAGTTTAAAAAAAATTAAACAAGTAAACGATATCTCATTAGACCATGTCGTATAATGGAACGGGTTTTTCTCTTATGAGAATCCAAAACATCTTTATATCAAAATCCTTTTGGTATTATAATAATGTCTATCAACCACAATATAATAATCGTCTAGCAGAAATACTTTCATCTCACGTTCTACATATATAGTATACGATCAAAACCGCAAGCACGTATTGGGAAATGTATTTCCAACTATGACAAGGTATGGAACCACCTTTCGCTAGTGTAACTCTAGAGAGGAATACACTGGGTTCAACAAGAACATCTTGCAACCCGGTCACACATGACCGACCACTCATTTCGCATGAGTGTATCGAATGTATATCACCAACGGTTGGGATCAGCAACCGTTTCCCGAATGGAACAGCATCGACAATAGATTTTTAGAAGTAAATGAAACTCTAGATCATGTGATTATACACCCTAGTAGGTGCGACCTACATAGCCATGTTGCCTGCCCGATTTCCGTCATTTCCCGGTTGTGAGGCCAGAGGCCACGCTTATCTTTGACATATCACATGTTTATTCACTTTGAATATCACATCATCATACCCGCCAAATCACAAATTGATTTCCCAAAAAATACCATGGGTATACAGCTAAGAGAAACAAGTTCCTCGGCCACCAAACATAAATGTAATAACCCGCAATTCTGAGCCAACTTAAAATTTTTATTTTGGCTATTTTAATGAATTTTGATTATTTAAAATGAATTATTTTAAATAATAACGACGAAAAAATTATTTTCGACGAAGTTAAAACGAATAAATTTATTTTAATTATATAACGAGCCTGAAATGGCGCGGTAGTTTGAAATTTCGATTTCGAATTTCAAATGAATATACAGGATTCGTTTTAAGTCAGAATTGGACGAAACAAGAAATATCTGAATCTGTTTGACGGTATCTTTCTAACGGATCTATGAAACAGAAATTTCACTTTAGAAAGATATGTCCAGTACAAAATTCAGAAAAGTCGATGTGGAATTTATATATATTTTAATATACATAAAGGCCTTTGAAAATGGAAATTTTGCAAACGACCTAGGTTTTCGACGAAACCACTTTTGTTGGATGTGGGATGTCAAATTATTTCCAGATTCAATTTTCCATAATTTTTGAAAGCCATATGTGAGCGTGGCGAAGCTAAACGTGTTTTATCAGTTTTAGTCAATTTCGATTGACCAGAAATTGCCATTTTTCAAACGGTCTCAGAATTTGACGAAATTAGTTCTGTAGGACTGTAACATTAATACGAAGCTAGAAACAATTTTTTGGGAATATTTAGAGTTAGTATGTAGCCCCGGTAAATTGAAATGTGCATTCAAATTCAATATACATTGATTTATATTTTAATTTTGGCGGAAACTGATCGTAACAGCCGAATTGGGTTATGAATAATATCCCATTGTGTTCGGAATGAGGGTAATTAGCTAGGGGCGGCAGTTGTTAGGTTTGATTTAAAGATCGGATCGATAAACCACTAATATTGGAAATTAAAATAATAAAATTAATAAACAAAACCCTCTCTCTTCCTCACAACGCAAAACCCACGCCGGCCCTAGAAAACGAACGGTGATTATAGTTCAAAACTTCTCCCTCAAAGATCTCCCAATCCCCTCTGTTAAAATCAAAAATTCCTGAAGCAAATGGAAGAATGAAGGGAGGGCTTCAAGTCTATATCGATGTGATCTGTTATGGTTTTAAAAATCGTTCGATTTCGTGCCGGGAACAGTGGCCGTTCGCATGCCTATTATCAGCGTCTGGGGTGACTGAAGGGGCCGCCACTCACGGCGGTGGTAGCTGACGGCAGGGGCTTTCGAGGGGGGTGTCGGATCCCGGTCAGAGCCACCGTGGCAGCGGCCATGGCTAGCCCTAGGGGCTGATCGAGTTCCTGAAGCAGACTACAGTGAGTTTTTCCCCTTTAATTTATTTAAATAATATTGTTTATAAAAAAATCTGAAAACTTAATATTTATGTTCTAGTTTTGAAATCTGAAATTATTATATATATTATGGTTTTAAAATCTCAAATTTTTATATAAGTTGTTATAGTTATAATATTTGAAATTATAATATATATAATGTTTGAAATATGAAATATGAAATATGCAATGTTTGAAATATAAAATATGAAGCATTGTTTTAAAATCGATTTTATAAAATATATATACCTTGTTTTTAAAAATATATAAATATATCTTGATTTGAAAATATATAAACATCTTTGTTTAAACAAAAATATATAAACATCTTTTTTTGAACAAAAATATATAAACATCTTTGTTTAAAGAAATATAAACATCTTTGTCTGAAAAAAATATATATAAACATCTTTGTTTGAAAAAGAAATATAAACATCTTTGTTTGAACAAAAATATATAAACATCTTTGTTTGAAAAAAAATATACATGGATGTTGAATAGAAAAATATACATAGACTTTATTTAGAAAAATATACATATATTTTGTTTAGAAATATATATATATGTATATATATATATATACTTTGTTTGGAAATTATAAAATAGAACTTGATTTTGAAAATATAAAATAGCAAGAACTAATAAAATATTTTTATAAGTTAAAAATATGATTTTTAGCTTATGCATGATATTTATAGAATAGTCATATAGAGAATAATTATTAATGGGTTGAAAATATGATTTTTAACGTAGGTATGCGAGTAGATCGACAATCAAAGAATAGAGGAGTGGAACCCTCGGTGACAACTTATCACTTTTAATTTAATTTTCTAGTTAAAATATTTACTAGGAAGCAGACGGTGTTTAGTAGCACCCGATACCCGTCGTCCGCAGACCATGGACGACTTGTTTGTTTGTTTGATTGATTTTGATGTGTAGTTGATTGTGTGATGTGGAATGAAATAAAAAAATATTTTTATAGTTAAAAATAGAATTTTTAATGTGTAAATGAAATGAAATAAATTAATATAAACAAATCGAACGATTTGTATATATACACACATTTAACTGATATTGATTGGGACGATAAATTTTACACATTGCCCAACTACACAAATAAAATCTGTGTTTGATTGTTTGAAACCCCACATGGGTGTTGGGATGAAATTGGACATACACTAATCCCAATAATTAGCTGTATGTCGATTTATTGATCGACAGGCTGTTATAAGAGTTGAATATTTATATTTGATGCTTATACAGTGTAGGACGCACTCTGGATGATGGTTGATGATTTATCGTTGCTATTATATACACGTGTTGTTGAGAATCCATATAATTAACATTATATGGTAATTGATTGGGCCTCATTCCAATTTGGAAAATGTAAAGAAAATTCATTTGTTGAATTGTAAAGAAAATTCATTTGTTGAATTATAAAGAAAATTCATTTGTTGAATTGTAAAGTAAATTCATTTGTTGAATTGTAAAGAAAATTCATTTGTTGAATAGTAAAGAAAATTCATTTGTTGAATTGAAAATATATATTCATGTGTTGAATAAAAGCCGTGTTGATTAGATTGACGCCATTTTGACGTGAACGATATTTATATTGACTTTATTCATTTTTCAATGAATATCGAAAGTGATTTCAAAATCTGATATTTTGAAATGAATTGAAATTCGAATTAAATTGAAAATGAATTGAAATTCAAATTAAATTGAATAGAATTGAAATTTGAATTAAATTGAAAGTATTTGAAATTCGAATTTAATTGAAACGATTTGAAATTTGAATTGAATTGAAATCGATTTGAATTGAAATTGATTTGAAATGAATTTAAAATGAATTTATATTGGAATATTCAATTTTGATTTGAAATTGAATATGAAGTTGAAATTGTTTTGAAAACGAATTTAAAACGATTTATATAATACGTTTTGAAAGGAAATCGACGAAATATATATAATATATTTATATTATATATATTATAGCCTGAATAGAACGCGCCGCGCTGTGGCAGTTCGCGAATTTCGACCATTGACTTCGAATGGACATTGCGGGAGATCCGACCGTCGGATTCTCCTAAAACCGTAACCGTTGGGTTCGTACCGAAAAGAGCTTTCTAACGAATATTAGAGATTTGAAATCTAACAGATGGATTTGGAATTATGTCCAAATCAAATTCGGAAAAGGTCGCTGTAAGTGCAGTTCGATGGCCGTTGATGGAAATCGACTGTACGGGCCTTTATAAAATTACTAAAAATAGTAATATTTTGTGTAAAATCATAAGAAATGATTTGGGAAGAATTGGGATGAAAAACTCCATATTTGAAAAGATAAAAATAGATTTTTATCGAAATGAACTAGTTTTGAACAAGAATAACAATTTGTTTATTTTTTTAAAAGTAAATAAAGTGGATTTGAAATGGTTTTGAAAATAACCAGAATTTCAAATAATTGAATTGGAATGGATTTGAATCAAAATTGTCTTTGGAATATTTCAATGTTGGATTTTGTGATTATACAGATATTGTTATGGAAATTTGAAAGATATATTTATATCGTTATTTCCAATACGATATTTGTTGGTCGTAGAATTTGATATTTAATATAAGCCGACATATTTTCTATTCAGAGCCTTATATTTAGTATCAAATGGGATTTGGGTTTGTCATGAATGGTGTCTTCATTAACACTATTCTTAAGACCTGTTGAGAAAAAGATTAAATCTTTTTATTTGAATTTAATGAAGTGTACCAATTAAATGGTATTTAATTGGAATTGAATTTGAATTGATTTTTGGGTTTATCGTGAATGGTATTTTAAATAACACTTGTTCTTTAACCCGATAATTAATAGAATGTGATTTTGGGTTGTCGTGAACGGTATCTTCAATAATACTGTTCTTAGACCCAACTGAGTTAAGAAAATCAGAAACTAACTGGAGATTAGTTAAGTTGAATGGTTTCTTGGGTATTGATCTGATGTTGGTTTCGGCCTTCGGGGTTAATACTTAGGGAATTGCTCACTTGCTATTTTACGGTTAAAAGCTGATAGAATGGAATGTAATTTTGGGTTTATCGTGAACCGTGTTTTAAATGACATTGATTATTAAACCCAGTTAAAGATTAAAACTAAGTGGAGTTTTAATGAATCTTTAATTAGATTGAATAGATCGAGGATGGAGTATCACCAGTTTTGCTCCAGGCGATAGTTAAATCTTTAATTAGATTTGAACGTGAAATGGTAATTGAATTTACCGATAATACTGTGGTGTTAGATATGAAGTATTACCAGTTTTACATCATGGGATGAATAGGTTGGGATTGGGAAATTAAAACAAATGATTACTTCGGTAAGGTTCGTTAATCCCGACTAGTTTGAATTGATATTCAAAAGAAGATTAAAGAATTTATCTTTGATAAAATTAATGGGAACCTTTCCCTAAGAATGTGAAATTTAGAAACTAACTTTTGGTTGGCTAAGATGAATGGTTTCATGGGTATTGATCTGATGTTGGTTTCGGCCTTCGGGGATAATATTTGGGGAATTATTCTCTTACTAATTTACGGTTAGTGACTGATGAATTGGAATGAGGCGTATGTTGTGTTTGTGTAACACTTGTTTATTATATACGCGAGTTATTCAGAAAGACTGGGTTTATCCCATTCTGAATAACTGATTCGACGATTAGTCGAAGATGAAGACGGTGGTTGAAGATCGGAGGTCTTCACGTCGTTTGGATAATTACTGATGATCTTGATTGGGACGTACTCCCAAGAGGAGGGAATCAGTTGGTGATCGTCCAAACGTACTTGGAGATCGATGGATATGCGAGGTACAAGGTGCCTCCGGTTTCGTTCAGACCCAGAACGGACTTGTAAACGGGCTGTGTGTCTGACACTGGATATCATTCTGTGTGATTGATGGATATCGGTTGCATGGAGTGGTTTGCCTGTGTGGCATGCTAAGATGCAAATGATCAAGGCTTATGTTGAAAAGCAAAGTCTTGTGGCTGATGATCAAAGAACCGCCTGTGTGGCATAGCTTTGTGTAACGTGAATTCGCGAGCCTCACACCCCGGTGGTGAACCAAAAACGGGAGGGGAACTCAGGGAGGACATGCGTTACTTTCTAGTTAGAAGTGGTGTCAGTGGTTTGATACGCCCTGACGAGTTGGACTTATGTGGTTGTTCGTTTTCGAGGCGCCTCGGATATATCGGTGACTATGTGAAGCCGATTAAGTCATTCATTGGCTCATTTACGGCCCAAGGGGCAGGGAAACGCAAAGTTCAGGCATTTTAATCAACATCGGTGGACCGGCCCTGACAATCCAAGGGCCCACCTGAGTCTGGGTCCTGAGGGGCGGGCTAGAGGCTCTCGAATCGGTAGAGGACTATCTTTTGCCTCGGTTCACAGACGAAAATCCAATTTCCAAATACATGACTTTGCGGTTTTGATTGTAGAGCTTAGTATGGAGACATGATATATGGTACCCATGCCGCCTATGATTGATATTTATGATTGTATATAAAATCAGAAACTAACTGGAAACGAGCTAGGATGGGTGGTTTCCTGGGTATTGGTCTGATGTTGGTTTCGGCCTTCGGGGTTAATACTTAGGGAATCGTTCTCTTACTAATTTACGGTTGGAGTCTGATTTAGAATCAAAAGATAAAATTTCGCGTATCAAGCATTCTTTGGCTGTTATAAGGTAAAACCCTATCCTTCGGCTTGCGTTGCATTGTGTGATGGGACCTGGGTCTTATAACAACTTCATTTTTCTTTATTTAGCATGGAGCTATTTGTTTTATGCACTGGTATTCTTGGGAGGAAACCTGTTCCGTGTTTTATGGCGTCGTCCCTTGACTTACCTAACTTTAAAATAAAGATTAATAACTGTTTTAGTTTTCACACCAGTCCCATGACTGACCTGGAGTTTATTGTTTTAACCTAAACTCTGGGTGCCCTTATTTTGAAACGGGCAGCTAGTAGTTTTGGTTTTGCAGATTTATATTAACAGGATCCTGATTTACAACTGGAACAATACTCGGAAAGCTCTGTATTCATGTATTACTTCTAGTTGTGTATTGTATTATTTTCCGCTGCTATGTAATGTATTGTAAACTCTGATATTTTATAATGTGTAATATTGATTTATACTATGTATATTCTTGTAATATGATGAATTATTGTAATATACAATGAAATGTTCTTCTATCTGCGTTGTTTGTGTGTTTTCTCAAAGTATCCGCTCTTTCCTTATCGGGGAAGTTACGGGTCCTTACAGTAAATACGTTTGAAGAGATCAACTTACGCGATTTATTAAATATACTCTATCATACATTCTTCCATACAGATCGTCCTAGGACTGGACAAACTGAAGGCACAATCCAGTACAACCATCTTACGCAATCTTTACCTAAGATTTATAAAACAGCCCTTACACTTTACTCCGTCTTCAATTATCTTTGGCATCTATGATTCGCAATGCTTATTCCAATACGGAGTGGTTCCTCGGATAATAATCCAACCGGTCTCTCTATATTGACAACGTTAAAATGGTAAAAACTTTGATAGTCTGTGATTTAACTATCAAAGAAAAATATGTGTGCAAACAATGATATTATTTCCAGATGGAAATTATATCGATCAATCATCATTTAACAATTTTCTCTTTAGTTCATTAATTTACTTATCTCCTGTTTCCATATATTCTAAATTCTTTTTTCTAAGTCTAGAAAACATACGTTATTAATCAATGGAAAACATTTCCATATCTCTCCCATTTCTTGTTTTCTATTATTAGAAAACCTTTTTGATTCTGATTTGGAAAACATTTCCAAACTCCTTTATTGGATTTAAACATATGTTTAAATAAAACATCGCTATGCCAACTCAAACCATTTCACTCATTTGCTAAATTCACTTAACCATCTTTCACTATCAAACCTTACCATTCCTTAGTTAAGAAGGAAGTCAATCAAGTTGG
Organism: Allium sativum; assembly: GCA_030737875.1. Lineage (NCBI taxonomy): Eukaryota > Viridiplantae > Streptophyta > Magnoliopsida > Asparagales > Amaryllidaceae > Allium > Allium sativum. The sequence goes on along the minus strand of CM060918.1, from coordinate 787,873,622 downwards.
GGTATAATTAACTCTCAGACCTTAACTGAATAACGTTTTAATTTTGAAATAGTCAAAGTTCATCTTTTAAACCTTTAACAAACTTCCTTACGTAACTCTCGGGTTCTATTTACGTATCCACTTCTTTACTGAAAACATTGGTTATAACGCTAACGTTATAAACCCTACTTATGAAATATCTAACTTAACATCTAACTTTTTACATCTTATTTTGAATAATTCACCTACTCTAATTTATTTATAAATAAATAAATCTTGATTTAAAAACCAAAAGTAAATAGTACTTTCCCGAATTAGATATAATCGAATTCGACGATTTACTCTCTTCCGAGTAATCTCTATTTGATTAACTCTTCTTCGAATAACCTATATTTGATTTTCTCTCTTCGAATAACATACTCGATTATCTCACTCTTCGAATAACTTATTCAATTAACTCACTTCGAATAAATTATATTAGATTAACTCACTTCGAATAACTTATAATCGATTAACTCCTTTTTCGAATAAACTATATTCGATCTCTTTCTTTTGAATACGCTATATTCGATAATCTTCTTTCTTTCGAATACACTATATTTGATAACCTCCTTTCGAATAACTTATATTCGATAATCTCACTTTCGAATAACTGAAATTCGATTAACTCCTTTCGATTAAACTAACATCGATAACTCCTTTAACTCTATTTGATTAACTCTATCGATTTAACTCTAACCGATTAACTCTATTTGATTAACTCGTATCAATTAGCTCCATTGGATTACTCTTTTCACTTAACTCCTTTCGAATAAACTATATTCGATAACTCCTTTAATTCTACTCGAATAAACTATATTCAATTAACTCCTTTAAATTCTATTCGAATAAACTATATTCAATTTACTCCTTTTGAATACTAGATTCGATAACTCCTTTAGAATAACTAGATTTGATACCTCCTTTCGAATAAAATATATTCGATAACTCTTCTCGAATGAACTATATTCGATTACTCTTCTCGAATAAACAATATTCGATTACTCTTCTCGAATAAACTATATTCGATTTCTCTTCTCTCGAATACACTATATTCGATAACTCCTTTCGAATAACTAGATTCGATTTACACTTTTGAATTAACTCCTTTGAATCATTTCCTTTTGAATTATCTCCTTTGAATTATCTCCTTTTGATTATCTTTTTTGGATTATCTCCTTTGGATTATCTCCTTTGGATTATCTCCTTTGGATTATCTCCTTTTCTATTTGTTTACTTAACAAATAACTATTCCCTTTTCAATTCTATTTATTTAACAAATAAATATTTCTTTTATGTTTTCTATTTATTTAACAAATAAATATCTCATTTATCATTCCTAATTATTTAACAAATAAATATTTCTTTTATCTTTCCTATTTATTTAACAAATAAATATTTCCTTTATCTTTTCTTTTTATTTAACAAATAAATATTTTATTTACGACATTATATTTATTTCCTATAAATAAATATTTCCATTTAATCTATTAGTAAATGTTTTACAAATATTTCCTTTTAAATTCTATTTGTAAATGTTTTACAAATATTTCTCTTTCTATTTGTTTTTCAAATATCTTCCTTTGTATTTGTTTTACAAATATATTTCCTTTATATTTGTTTTACAAATAATTTCCTTTATATTTGTTTTACAAATATATTTCCTTTATATTTGTTTTACAAATATATTTCCTTTATATTTGTTTTCACAAATATTTCTTTTATGTTCCTTTGATTTTATAAATAATTCCTTTTTATATATTCCTTTTATAAAATCCTTTGATTTTATAAATATTTCCTTTTTAAAAATTCTTTTTATAAAATCCTTTGATTTTATAAATATTCTATTTTAATATACAGTTTGAAATCTTCCTTCTATATAAAATCTATTGATTTATATAATATTTTTATTTCAATATAGTTACTGAAATTTTCCTTTTTCATCCTAGGGTTTCTTACGGTATTTAGAATACCTAATAACAATGATCAACATCATTCTAACCCACATAATCAATAACAGATTATATATCACATCATATAACATAATATATGAAGACAGTAAAATAAATGTTGAGGAATCCAGTTGGATTCCTCCGACCTGTTTCCCTGCATCCACAGATGTTAAACAATATAATAACATCGATTTCACTTTGATATGAAATATTCTGACAAACAGAATCAATATTTGATCAACGATTTTTATATATATCGTTATCTATAAATTTCAACCAATACACAAGCAATTCAACCAAACAGTTAACACACAGAAATCAACAGATGATTAACTGTTCTAATAAATACGTTATAGAAATTAACTGTTCAGAGTTGGTGAGTTTTACACACATTTTGCGTTAACCTTTAAATAAAGATTTGCGTCTGTTGATTCAGATGGAAAATTTATTTTGCAATAAATTGTAACGAGCTCAAATCCACTACAAGTTAGTTCCACTGTGTAGCCACCGTCCATACGATCCCAATGGATCTTGTTTCGCTGAATTTCGTTCATGTTTGACAGAGTTATGATATTTAGAAGTTAACTAAAAATTTAAACTAATTAAACTAAATTAAAAATATGATGGGCCTCACATAATCAAAACCCGACCCACTCATATCCAGCTCGCACTGCACTCATCATCCCCAATACACTTTCGATCTCATGCTCCCTTGCAACAGCCATTAACGCAACATTGTACAACCCTCACTCCACCTGTGATCCACCGAACCCCACGAGAACACCACCATACGATTCTCTTTCTTGAATTCAACTACTCCATCACCCTTGGGTTCAATTCGCACGCACCTAATAGGTTGCGTTCTTCAGGTGCTCATGCTACAGGCAACACCAAGTAGCGACCGTTTTTCTCCTCAACAAACCCAAAAAAAATGCACATAAGCTCGGTTTTAATCCCTTATTCCGATTCTAACCTCGAAAACTTGAATCGATGCTTCACCATTCGCTAATTCCCAACCCTAGCTCAACGCTGGGAAATTGTCGGTTTCATGAAATACAACCGCACCTGGAAACGACCACATTAGATCGAAGCCCTCGCTTCAAAGGTTTCAATGAATTTGGGTTTGGATTTTTCCGTTGAGAGTTGGATTTTTATCCGATGATTGAAGTGTTGACATTTTTGGTTTTCTAAAGAACAAGAAAAAGGAAAAGCGACGACGCATTGGTTTGAGAATGAAATTAGGTTTAGATTTTTAAGGGTATTATATAGGATATTTTAATAATTTAATATTCGATTATTATATTAAATTATAAGTAAACGCTATTCTTCTTTGTCCTCAAAAATTCCTGTAATCACTTATGACACCCAAAAATCACGAAACTGGATATGCAGCTACAGTTCGACTTTACGGACCCAGCGAAACTGGTTTCGTCGAATTCCGACTCCGTTTGCTCACACAGCACATTTTTAACCATCAAAATAATGATTGTTTCTCACTCTAAAAATCCGTACGGCCACACATTGACTCTAAAAATCACGAAACTTGGAATCTAACATTTATTAAATATTGTAGATCCAACAAAATTATTTTCGTCGAATTCCGACTTCGTTTGCAAAAGTGGCTATTTTTAAACCCCTAAATAATCCATTTAAATATATTTAAATAAAAATTAAATTTAATATAAATAAATTTGTTTTATCGTATATATTCACAACGGAATACCATACAGCTCCAAAAAATCCTATATGGATTTCTAACTCGATATTTCATCATCGGAGTTATATCGATATTCGATTTATATTTTAAATCCTTTTTTAAAATATAAATAGATCGTTATGGTTATGGCGTTGTTTTTCTGAGAATTTGATTTGTACATAACTCGAAATCTACATGACAAAATCCCGATTTTTCTCTTTCATTAGAAAAATATACTTCACCAGCTCTGTACGTTTCTTGTTTCACAGAAATCCGATTTAAAATGGACCTTGTATATTCAGTTGAAGTTCAAATCGCCAAATAGCGAACTGATGCGACGTTACGGGAACGATTATAATTACATTATAAACTATACGTTCAACTATTGTCGATTGAATATATTTGTTCATTTAATTCAACTCTAAACTGAACTATATGCTTAAATAATCCAAATTACAAAATAATGTGAATTCCACTATTTTTGATTATTTTTGAATTAAATATATTACTCTATTATTTAAATAAATTAAAAAATCTATATAATTTAATTTAATGACCATTTAATTCTCTTAATTACTATTTATATAATTAAATAGATTAATTATAACACCGTAAAAATACGGGTTGTTACAAAAGTTAAGGCATTCCCTTTATGAGTGACCTTAACAGAGGTGGGGTGTTTCACTTAGTATCAGAGCTGAAGGTTACCGGATCAGATAAAAGATTTGAAAAATTATTTTCAAAATGGTTTTAATAGAAGCATTTTCAAAAGAAAAGTTTTGTTTTAAAGGCATATTCCCCAAATCCATATGCACTATCTTTTGATCATCTTTTTGAATCCTTGTTTCTTCTTTCCTGAGTCTCCGGGGCTCCTGGATTTCTGGGAGGTAGCCTCATCGCGACATGGTTCCGTAGGCTCGATGAGACTACGACACTTGTCAAAGGGAAAATAAGTGCCCAACTTCCATATATAGTCGTAGTAGTTTCACCTGCAGCTAATTTTCTTTCGAGCTTTGTAGGATTCTCCGTGCGATGGAGGTAGCTTTCGAGAGACTTGTCAACGTGTTACATAAGGATAGTAAAGATGAGACTAAGGGAGTTTTGCTAAGGAGCACAACCCAAGGATAAGGAATTCATGGATATAGACTTGGTTCACAAAGGAGGGGTGGAAAGAATGGTAAAACCTAAGACAAGAGGAAGTTTCTTTATTATGGTATAACGGGTCGTATAATTAAGGACAAGGGCAAGAACAAATGACAAGATTTTCAGGGGCAAATACTTTCTCTCACCGCCAGCGTACTTGAGAGAGAGGTAGTAAGGTTTCTTTTGAAAAAGTTTAGTTTTTCTTCTTGATCATCCTGTTAGTACTCTTTTGATTTTAGCGCTTCACATTCGTTTATATCTACTTCCATAGTTGAGTCTCTGCACCTTAGTACTTGTATAGTAGAAGATCCCATTATTGTCTCAAATCCAATTTGTGGTTTGGCACATTTATCTTTGGACTGTAAGGATTTGAGATACTTATGTTTTTGGTTTCATGGGCTATAGGTTGATTCTAGGCATGGATTGGTTAGCTAGTAATTGTGAAAGGAGGGTAGTTAGACTTTCAACTTGCCTCGGGAATACCCTCGAGATTTCGTGTGATCCTAAGGGATCAGTTTGTCTTAGCTACCTAGAATCACTTTATGTATCTATCGACGATTTTCGATTCGTTGGAGTAGTCCATGAGTACGCAAGATGTTTTGATTAGGGTAGGGGTTTTTGCCCTAAAACTCGAGACAGACTCCCACATATATGACAATGTAAAGCCAGTTATGCGATCAACGATAGTTTTGGGGCAAGATTGGCAAAGATAGCCAGAGTCAGTTACGTGCTCAATTGTTTGGTTGTTTTTCTAATATCATCTCACATAAATCATCCAAATTCAGAGGCGGTATTCCTTGGGTGCTTGTCTGATATTGGTTTAGGCCTTTGGGCTTGTACTTAAGGGATGTCAAGTTCGACTAGGATGGTTTGCGTGAGAGATATCGACCCTCAGATTTGTGACATGATGGATAAGTAGAAGAGAGACCTGTAATCATCTTAGTATATACACTTGGTATCATGGTTAATATCTGTTTATCTTGGAAAGATAGTTTGACTACATTGGATACCATCTAGCATAGTAAGTGATCGAGGTCCTATCTTTACTAGTGGGTTTTGGAAATGGAGGTCAAGAAGCTTCGCAATCGTGAAGTTAAATTAGTTAAGGTACAGTGGAGCGAAGCTTAAGAAGATACAACTTCGAAGACTGAAGACTAGATACGCACATCATACCCTTTTTGAAGGTATATCCTTAATTCCACTTTTTCTGTAATATTTATTTGTATGCTGGTCTTTATCTTTTAAGTATATCCTCTTGGTCCTATCCTCGATCCTTAGGTAGAAGCCAATGGATGAAAACATGTGTTTGAGACAAGTTATGATTGATGGTTGCAAGTGGTTGCTCGTTGATGCATACACACACACATTAGGCACTAGATCGGCTCAGTCACTTTCATATTGCATATGCATATTAATGTATTTGTATATGGATTGGAACTTGATGTGTTATCATATGGATGTTGCATATAGATGGGTGAATATGCACACATATAGTATTTACATGATTAGGGATATTTGCATACATATTGGACGCATGACACTCTCATGATTCACATTAAGGAGGTCAACTGGATCAGTAGACCGCCTGATTTTGCATTAGATAAGTGACATATACACAAACTTTGCATATGTTCATACGGCATTAGAAACCCTTTATGGACAATGGATGCATGTGATTGAACGGTTGAGTAGGTGGATGTTGGATGGTAGGATATACGATCTTTCTAACTTGAAGATTTCGAGGACGAAATCCTTTAAGGAGGGAAGAATGTAACACCCCGTATTTTCAGTGAACATCAAACTAACAAATTAAGGTATACTTAATTTTTAAGAGAAGAATTAGGGGAAACGAGTTACGCCATTGCGTTCATCTTGAAATTCTGCTTAAGATAGAGTCCGAGTTTGCGTAAATCGGACTTCGTATGAAGAATTTATGGTACTTAGAAGTTTCAAGAATTTAAAATAAAAACCAGCCCGAATTCAAATTTAAAGTTTTGAAATTCAAATCACAAACCCAGGCTGGTCGGGAAATTTCCCTCCCAGGACCCAGGTCGACCAGGCGGTCGACCTGGGGGTCGACCTGGTAGAACAGGTCGACCATGGGGTCGACCTGCGCCCTTTTCCAGATCCGTGGACAGATTAATTTTTCTGCATTTAGACGCCCATTCTGACAAGATTCATTGCCCCTAAGCTATTTATACACCCCCAAACCTCATTTTTCCTCCTCATAAATTCATTTTGCCTATACTCTACCCTAATTCATATCAAAATAAATCTAAGTCAGGGTTATGCTGCTCAAGTCCTTCGTAGAAATCAAGTTTAGAATTCTAGTAGAGATTCAAAGGCTAATTCAACCACTTCAACAACTATTTCTAAGAATCAAATCAAATCTAAATTAGAAGAACAAATAGTCTACTTCAAGGGAGAGCTATTTAGTTTCAGAATACAGATCCCAGAATTCAAGACCCTTCTGTAATTTGTAAATTCACGTTACTTTCAGAAATAAAAGTTAATTGTGGTTCTGACATTGTAATAAATCTGGATCTGAGATTATGCATGTCTTTCTATATCGTTTAGATCTATCCCATTGATAATATTATGTCCGTTCTTTGTCTCTTCTTTCCTTCCTCCCTTTTTGTTTTATAGCCAGGCTACTGCGAGCGTGAGCCGGATCTCATAAGAGATGAACGTACGTTGGAAATAAAATTGGGCATAATTGAGTTATAACTGATTTGACGACATAACACATTCAAAACATAAAGTATTGGACATATGACTTGAGATTTGAAACATAAAGTATTGGACATATGACTTGGGATTTGAGGCATAATGTATTGGACATTTGACTTGAGATTTGAAACATAAAATATTGGACATATGACTTGGGATTTGAGGCATAAAGCATTGGACATATGACTTGAGATTTGAGGCATAAAGTATTGGACATATGACTTGGGATTTGGGGCGTAAATTGAACTGTAAATATAAGGCATAGTACATGATATGGTTTAAGATCTAAAAATTGGGATACATACATACATACATACATATATATATATATATATGATAGTTTATGATTTAGAAGAAGAAGATTAGGGTGTATAGTGATGTATGGCTTAGGCATGAAAACAAGACTTGCCTTTGCTTTGTAAGTCATTTACTTTTTAGATTTGAACACCTAAATCTAATTGTGACATGTAATAAAATGGATATGAGAACATTCCTGATGTAAGCTATCCTTTCATTGAAATCTGTGCTTGAGTATATATATATCTTTGGGAATCATTTTTTACTATGAAACAGGTCCAATCATATTTATCCTTGTTGTATATCGGAATTGTAACCCTTTTAAGTTTATCATATAATCATATCTATATGCCTGCGATGTATTCCTTGTAAAACTTGTATTTTTAGTACATCAAGTTTATTGGACCAGTAGTTCTTATCATCATATGACTATGCCTATTCTTACGATGTTCCATCTTGCTTCTCCCCTTATATTATGAATCTTGAGTTGAATCTCGAAATACATACGTTATGATCGCGGGGTAAATTGGGTATAACATGAAATTGACATTATTTGGCATAATTTGGAACATGTAACATGGCATAACTGTTATGATGCAATTTGACATGAATTATGGAATATGTAATTTGACATATTGAACCTAGAATTGGCATGAACGATGAAGTATGAAATTGGCATATAATCCAAGTTTTAGGCAAAATTGTTATTATTGCGAATTTGGGGTATCTTGAGCACTAAATCTAGATTGGGTGTAAATTGTAACATGACAAGTTTTGGTGAATTTGGTAATTAGCATGTAAAATCTAGATTTGGGTATATAGGGTAAATGTGTAGATTAAAGATGAACATGCCTAACCCAAGGTTAGATTGAGTTGTGGTGTAAAACTGCCTGGAACCGCCCGGCACATCCAGTAACTACAACAACACCTATCTAATGTGAGAGGTTAGTGCATCATTTCCAAGAAAAACCCCAGGTTAGATTGAGTTGTTGTGTAAAACCTCCCGGAACCGCCGGACACATCCAGTAACCGCAACAACACATATCAAATGTGAGAAGTTGGTGCATTAATAAATCAATTAATGCTAATGAACAAGACATGCTAAGAAATGACTAGGGTTAAGTAATAAGAACACTTAACCAATATAGCACGAATGACTAGGGCTAATTAATGAGAACACCTAACCAATATTACAAGATGAATGTCTAGGGTTAAGTAATAAGAACATTAACCAATATAGCTCGAATGACCAGGGTTAAGTAATGTGAACACTTAACCAATATAACATGGATGACTAGGGTTAAGTAATGAGAAACACTTAACCAATATGACAAGATGGATGACTAGGGTTAAGTTAATAGGAAACACATAACCGGTATTGCATGATATATGGAAAAGGTTAAGTTAACACTTAACCAATATAACTTGATTTGTGGTAGGGTTAAGTTAACACAAGAAGGAGACACTTAACCAAAGTAACATGACATGATGAGTAGGTGGGTTAAGTTAACTTGAATTGATTGACGACACTTAACGGATACAACAAGACGAACACGTGGGGTTAAGTAACAAGGAAACACTTAGCCAATATAACTTGATAAACGAACGGGGTTAAGTAAATAAGGAACACTTAACCAACATGACACGATGAATGGGTGGGTTAAGTTAACATGAATGAACAACACTTAACCAATATGACATAATGTGCGGGAGGGTTAAGTACATATCGGGTTGGTGGGTAATACTAGTAAATATAGGCCTACAAACTTAACCGTTAAATAAACATGCTTGAATCGATGGAAGGAAGTACATCTCGTATAGGTGGGTAATATTAGTACATATTGGCCCACAAACTTAACCGTTAAATAAACATGTTTGATTCGATGGGAGGGTTAAGTACATCTCGTGTAGGTGGGTAATATTAGTACATATAGGCCCACAAACTTAACCGTTAAGTAAACATGCTAGAATCGATGGGAGGGTTAAGTACATCTCGTGTAGGTGAGTAATATTTGTATATATAGGCCCACAAACTTTACCAACAGGAAACCCTAGTAACGGGGACTCATTTTAGCGGTAACCCACATAGATGTATCATGGTACCCTGAAACTAGGCAGGGTGGGACCAGCACAGGGTATCTACATGCTTAGATGTATCCGACAGTTTACGGGCGTGCACGTACTCCAGAGTGGGAAAAAGCGGGCACTGGGTATGAGTAGTTATACACTATGCATCTTGAATCGTGTCGGGTCGCTATCATAAGGATTGTTACACCTTATGGTGGGACCAGCACAGGGTATCTACACGTAAGAGAGGGCCAATTGACACAGACACAAGAGAAATGAATATAAGTAAAGTGCCGATCGATAGGGTAGTAAGGGTACATCTAACATGTTCATGGCAATTGGGCTGATTGAGGTGGAATCCTCACGATAGATGTACACCTGAAGGCTACCACAATTATGGAGATTAGGATCACGTTATCATTTTATACAGATTACTAGATGGGCCACTAGTTAGGGGGTGCAGAGATAGATATGGAAATCAGAATAACAAAGTTGTAGCGAAGCAGAGAAAGAGTAGAAGCGCATTCAGTTTATCTTGCCTTATCATACCTTATGCTTGCCCTATGTTATCTTGTTATCCCTGTTATCACGGTATTGTCTTATATTCAGTTTATTCATGTCATGATGCTTTTGCCTGTTTGTATGCTGAAAGTCACTGGACTTACCAGACTTATGTCTAACCTAGTTTTATTTCGCCTCTTTTCTTCCGTTCCCCCCTCCCCAGGTTCACAGGGAGGAAATGTTACCGCTTGACTCAGTTTTCTTTCCAAGCTCAAAGATAGTCAATGTTTTGCTTTGGACTCTCTCTTCCACTGCTATGGCTGGTTTATGCTTTATTGGGGAATAACATTGTTATTTTTATGCTTCATTTATACTTGGAAGTTTTTGGATCAAGATAGAAGTTCTATGTATTACTTTTAAGTATGATTGAGATAACGGTTGTAAAAGCTTGACTGAATTAAATTGTTAATAAATTGACTCTATTTTCCGTTGCTTTATTTGTCTGTCTTGTAAATTATCTGCATCTTTTAACTTAAATGCTCCACCAAAGTTAAGTCATTCCCTTTGTGAGTGACCTTAATAGAGGTAGTGTGTTTCAGTTATCCGAATTAAAATATCAAAATAATGGGAAATTAATTTCATATCAGGTTAACCCAAAAATGTTAGAAAAACGAAAAAGCATTTCTCGATGGGTGCATATGAGGGCAGTAACAACATTTCTAATATCTCAGGATACTAAGGGACATGGCAAGAAATTAAATTTCCTTTGTTTTCCTTTTAATTTTGGAACAAGTGGGTTTTTGAGTATCTTCTTTTGCTGTTATATAAAAATTATTTTGTTAATTGTATAGTTCAGTTTACTATAATTAGTTTGTTGGCCCCTACAGAAATTATCGTATGTGTAATGATGTTTGTAATTACTTCATTTGGTACCCTAATTCTTGGTTAATAACACCACAAACTAAATATAAAAAAATTAATTTTCATACTAATTTCCTCTGATTGGAACTCAGCCATGATCTATAAGGATGCTCCAAATGCCACTGGGAAGAAAGGTGGGAAGATGGCATTGTTAATGGAGGTATTGGTGGATGAAGAGGGAGCGGGTGATGCTTTGGCAATGGGAGAGGGTGCAGTGGGAAAGGATTAATCGGTGGTTGCATTGTGCAGGGGTACATTATTGGAAAGAAAACTGCCAGGCAACCTGCCGAAGGCCGGATCGCTCGCTGTTTCATCAGCGGATTGGACTTAAGAGTTGGTTCCATGATGAACGAGTGCTACGTCCAGCTGTGCTTGCATCAGGCCATGCACATTATAGTTGTGCTTACCACTAGCATTGGCTTCCAAACTGACATTATGAGTAGAAGGCACTGCTTTATTAATATGGGCCAAGTGCTTCATGAAGAGTTAAGCATGATCACTACCCTTGTGAGTAGTTGCGTCTGAAAGCTCAAACTCAACAAGCATGCCAAGAAAACTAGCCGAAGTGCTTTACAATTTCTAAGCGTTCATTTCTAGCATACACCCAGAGAACTTGTTCATTTCAGCAACTAATAATTTATTATTTTTTGGCACATTCTCCTCCACCTCTCTAGCCACCTCACCGAAACTCTTAACATTTGATATTTTCTTCGCGTTGCTAACTGTTTTCCACTTTTAAGATTCTTTTTTCCTATTTAGATTACGCTGCCACTTCCTCTCTGCCTTTTGATTTGCAATATTACTAGGCTCCTTGCCATCAACATTGACCACACCATTATCACATTTATTTAGCGAATGACGATTTTTTTTACATGAAGTAAAAAATCTTAGATTTCCACTCATATATAACATGAATTTTCTAAGTGCCTCCATCCACTAATTGGACTAAAAAGTAGTCGACTAATTGGACTCATTAGTAGCAGTTAATATTGTATTGATGAAAGTGATAGTCACTGAGATAACGAGGATAAATATTTGATCAGGATCAATTGTTTTTCTTCTGAATTTCAATCATAATCATACATTATTCATCATTTTAAATCCTGGGTAAAATGATTTGTTGTTTATGTTGAACCAGTTTTGATCACTAAAAGTAATATTGGTTTGATGGGTGACGGACCTTTCATTGTTGGGAATGCTCCTATAAGTCTTATATTAACTTACTATTTGTTGTTTTACCACCTATGGATTAATGAACAAAGTTTAGGATTATGTATTATCGGGTAATGTGACAGTTATAATTTTTGCTACATGAGTTGAGTTGGTTCTGACAAGTATGAAATATACAGTTGAGTATCCAAGGTGGAATGATATGAAAGTTCTAATAGCTTATGTGAGCTTGTGCTTCACGTTCACGCTTCATAATGTAAACATCGTACTCTGGAATGTTCCTCTAAAATTGCTTTTAGTTTGGTTTTTCCACGAGGCTGGGTTTTCTTTTCTATAAGCTAGTATAGTGGGCCTTTTTTGTACCTGTATATTGCTCAATCTATATTTACAATGTTGAACGATTACATTTTTTTTCTTTTCAGTTATTTGTGTGCCAAGTTTGAAAAGTTGTCTCCAATGCTAAATGAGATTTTCCGAATACCTTCTCAGCTTCTCCAGCATATTTGTGCGATGGAAATCACCATATAGTGAAGAAAATAAGAATATACAGTAAGAAATCCCAAGATGGAACTGGACACGTGGCGGGCTCGGGTTCGGACTAAGTTGATGGTGACGATGTGGTTTCAGCGGAGGGGAAGCTGCAGTGTGGGGATAGGTTTGGTCGAGGTCGAGGCTGAGAGGTGGGTGGAGCTATAGCTACAGTTAGGTGAATGTTGTCATGTCAAGGGGGACTGGTGCAGTAGTGATGATGGCAAAGGTCGAGGAGGATTTGTGGTGAAAGGGAATGGAGTTTGGATGACGTAGGAAAGGAGGTTCAGATGATGTGGGAGACGCATGAGGTGAAAGGGTTTCAACGGTCCAAGGCTTCGTTTTTTAATATGCAAAGCTGTTGAGATTTAAAAAAAAACGAGGACAGGGTATGTGACGGCCGGGAACTTCGCTCGATCCAAATCAGTCGTTAAACCGATCTAGACCGTTCGAAACCCCTGATCGTTGAGAACAGGACAAAATAGAACGCAGACGGAAGAACATTTCATTGCTATTACAACAATTCCATCAGATACAAGAATATACAGAGTATAATTGAATAAATTACATTCGAAAAATATCAGAGATTACAATAAATTACATAGCAGCGGAAAAATAATACAAAGCACAACTGAAGGTGATATAAGGATACAGAGCTTTTCGGATATCATTCCAGCTGTAAACCAGGATCCTGTGAATATAAATCTGCAAAACCAAAACTACTAGCTGCCCGTGCGGAAAATAGGGGCACCCAGAGTTTAGGTTAAAACAATAAACTCCAGGTCATTCATGTGACTGGTGTGAGAACCAAAACAGTTATTTAAAACTTTACTTTAAAAGAAAGTAATTCAAGGGACCACGCCGTATAACACAGAACGGGTTTCCTCCCAAGAATACCAGTGCATAGGATAAACAATGCAATGCTTTTTCGAAAAATGAAGCTATTATAAGACCCAGGTCCCATCATACAATGCAACGCAAGCCCGAGGATAGGGTTTTCCCTTATAATAGCAAAACATGCTTAGTACGTTTAAAACAAATCATTTGATACTATAATAAGTGTATAGTGTCAAAACAATTTCAATCATAAATATAAATCATAGACGGCATGGGTACCATATATCATGTCACCATACTAGTTCTACAATTAAAACCGCAATACACGTATTGGAAATTGGATTCCATCATGAGTCGAGGCAAGGGGCAAGCTCCTCTCCGCGTTCGAGACACTCTAGCAAATGCCTCAGGGTTACGCACTCTGGGCAACCCCAGATCTTCAGGGCCGGTCCTCACTTACGTTAGAGGATTAATTATGCCTGAACACACGTTTCCCGGTCCTTACAGACCTATAATCGAGGCGCCTCGCATTCCAACAACCACATAGGTGAAAAGTATATAAATGTCAGGGCTGGTAAGTCACTGACACCACCAAAGCTAGAAAGAAACGTCGTGCTCTCCCTGTAGTCACTATCCCGTTTTTGACTCATACCGAGGTGTGAGGCTCGCGAATTTACGTTATACACAAAGCTGCCACGTAGGCCGTGCTTTGGTCATCAACCACAAGACTTTGCTTTTCAACAGAAGCCTTGATCCATGCAACTCAGTATGCCACACAGGCAATTCATGCCGTGCGATTGATATCTATCGATATATAACCTCTAAGCTCGTACGTCTCAGAGAAGGGCGTTAAGCAAGAGAATAAATTCTCCGCCGCCAAACAGATATATATTTAACAGAAATCAATCAACACAGAATAAAATCCAATGTCAGACACACAATCCATTTACAAGTTCGTTCTGGGTCTGAACGAAACCGGAGGCACTTTCCTCGCATATCCATCCATCTCCAAGTACGTCTGGACGACCACCAACTATTTCCATCCTCTTGGGTGTACTGCCCAATCAGGATCGTCAGTAATTATCCAAACGATGTGAAGACTTCCGGTCTTTGACCACCGTCTTCATCTTCGACTTATCGTCGAACCGGTTATTCAGAATGGGTGTAAACCCGGCCTTCCGAACAACCCGCGTATATTAAAACGAATGTTACACAAACACAACATACGCCTCATTCCAATCCAGAATATTCCTTTATTCACAAAATCGCATTTTTAGGGAAAGGTTCCCATTAATTTTATCCAAGATAAATTCTTTAAAATTTATCCTGTAATCTTCCTTTGGATGTCGTTTCAAACCAAATTATGGTTTTTTGTAAACTAGTCGAGATTTGCGAACCACACCGAAGTAATTATTTATTTTATTTCCCAATCCCAACCTATTCATCCCATGAAGCAAAACTGGTAATACTCCATATCTAATACTATGGTGTTATCGGTAAAATTAATTACCATTTCACGTTCAAATCTAATTAAAGATTTAACTATCGCTTTGGAGCAAAATTGGCGATACTCCATTCTCGCTCATTTCTAAATTTGATAATTTAGAATATAGATTTACATTTCAATCTAATTGCAGATTCGTTAAAACTCCTTTTACTGGGTTAAAGAACTAGGAGTTATTTAAAACACAGTTCACGACAAACCCAAATCACATTCTATTTGTTATCGGGTTAAAGAACTAGTGTTGTTTAAAACACAGTTCACGATAAACCCACAAATCAATTCTAGTTCAATTCAAATCAAATATATTAGGAATTCCGATTATTTAAAACCCCTTTTTAAATCTAATTTATTTATTTAAAAATAAAAACCCGGGTTTTAAATTGAGTTCAAACTAGTTCATTTCGATAAAAATCTATTTTTATCTTTTCAAATATGGAGTTTTTCATCCCAATTTTTCCCAAATAATTTCTTATGATTTTACACAAATTATTACTATTTTTAATAATTTTATCAAGGCCCGTACAGTCAATTTCCATCAACGGCCATCGAACTGCACTTACAACGACCTCTTTCGAATTTGATTTGGATGTATCTCCAAATCCAACCGTTAAATTTCAAATTTCTAATATTCGTTAGAAAGCTCTTTTTGATACGAACCCAACGGTTCCGGTTTTAGGAGAATCCGACAGTCGGATCTCCCGTAATGTCCGTTTGAAATAAATGGTCGAAATTCACGAACTGCCGCGGCGCGGCGCGTTCTATTCAGGCCATTATATTATATATATAATATATATAATATATATTTCGTCGATTTCTATTAAAACCAATTTTATAAATCGTTTTAATTTCGTTTCAAAGACAATTTCAACTTCCATTTCATTCCAAAGCAAAATTGAATTCTTCTTTATAAATTCGTTTTAAAATTCATTTCTATTCAATTCAAATTTCAATTCAATTTGAATTCATTTCAATTCGCTTTCAATTCAATTTGAATTCGTTTTCAATTCAATTCAATTCCAAAGTCGTTTTCTATTTGATTCAATTCAAATTGGTTTTCTATTCGAATCAAATTCGTTATATATTCCATTGAAATCAAATTCGTTTTCTATTCAAATCAAATTCGTTATATATTCAATTGAAATCAAATTCGTTATATATTCAATTGAAATCAAATTCGTTATATATTCAATTGAAATCAAATTCGTTTTATATTCAATTGAAATCAAATTCGTTTTCTATTCAATTTATTTCGAAATCGTTTTCAATTCAGTTCATTTCGAAATCGATAAAATCGATATAAATATCGTTCACGTCAAAATGGCGTCAATCTAATCAACACGGCTTAATGTATTTCTATTTTCAAATATTCTATTCAACAAATGAATATTTATTTTTGTCAACACATGACTAATCTCAATGAATGAGTACTGTCCACGTGTGACTATTTTTGTTATTTAATATATTTTATAAAAATTAAGGTATCTATCGTTTGATATTGAATCAGACTCCAACCGTAATTTAGTAAGAGAACGATTTCCTGAATATTAACCCCGAAGGCCGAAACCAACATCAGATTTTAGTTGTGCAGTTGGGCGATGTGTAAAATTTATCGACCCAATCAATGTCCTTCAAATAGGTGTACCTAAACAAACCGTCCGGTTTGTAAATGAATATTTTATTTATTCACATTCACGTTAAAAATTATATTTTTAACGATAAAACAATTTTATTTTAACATATGAATTTCTATTCAGTTCATTCTTTAAATAAAATGATATTTTTATTTTTCTAACTTATTTTAGAAAATTTCGGCGGCATAACGGCACGATACTAGAAACGGGACAAGGCCTAGCCTTATCCCCGGTCTAGTGAAGGCCCACGCCATTCACACATCAATCAAATTCAACAAACAACCAAATTCAAATCAAATCATCTAACTAATTTATGCAACCAAACAAACAAGTCCATGGTCTGTGGACGATTGTGTCGGGTGCTACTAAACACCGTCTGCATCCTAGTATATATATATATAACTAGAAAAAGAAATTGAAAGGTGAGAAATTCTCACCAATAGCTATCCTAGCTCCACGGCACTTCTTTGATAGAAATCTTCATCGTTATCGTATCTTCGTCATCTTCGTTGCCCGTAGCCACTACATATGTAAAAATCGAATTTTTACTTCGTTATTCAATATATAAAAATCGAATTTTTACTATGTTATTCAATATATAAAAATCGAATTTTTACTATGTTATTCAATATATAAAAATCGAATTTTTACTTCGCTATATGGATAAAATTCCATTTTCATCACGCTATTATCTATATAAAGATTTCGCCTTTTTACATATGAAGTTTTCGCCTTTTCAAAAATATAGAGATTTCAACTTTTTAATTTAAAGATTTCAACTTTTCACTATCTATATAATATAAAAATCATATTTTTACATCATCTATATAGTAAAGATTATATCTTTAAAAATATAAAAATCATATTTTTGATACTTTAAAAATTTAAAAATCATATTTTTGATCCACTTCATATATAAAAGTTATATCTTTAACCTTTTTATAAATTAAAAACTGAATTTTAAAAATAAAAATCTTCTCTTCCTTATAAATAAAAATCGAAACTTTCATTAATAAAAATCCGACCTTTCATAAATAAAATCCTTATCTTTTCATTTACTTTTTAAAAATCTTAACTTTACAGTTTTAAAAATAATATCTTTACAGTTTAGGATTTAAATAAACTAAATAAACAAAAAAAATCAGAATAAAATAAAAAGGGTCAAGAACTTACAGCGGGGGGGGGGGGGGGGGTGTGCTGCTTCGACGCAGGATGGAGGGGGGGTCTTCTCGCGATCGACTTCGAGGAGGGGGGGCGAACTCGCGAAGGCAGGGGGTGGTGCGGTTGGAGGGGGAAACGAAGGGGAGGAGGAGGGGGCTCGATGAAGGGGGCGGCGGCACTCAAGGAGGAGGAGCGGCGGCTGCTCCGCCCCGTCCTTCTTCTTCTTCTTTTTTCTTCTTTTTTTCTTTGATTTCTAAAAATGAATTGAAATTGTCGGGGGGGGGGGGGGCCTGGGTAGTTAAGGGAAGAAAGGGTTTTTTTATTTTATTTTTATTATTTAATTATTTTATTTTCTAAAAAGTTGACTTTTACATACGACCTCTAAACGAGGTCCACCGCCTGTCGTCCATAGCGTTTTACCCCCATTCCGAACCCAATGGGATATGTATCGCAATCTGATTCGATTGTTTTGATCAGTTTCCGTTGAATTTTCATTTAAATCATTATATTGAATTTTAAACGTACATTTCAAATTACCGGGGTCACATACTAACTCTAAAAATTCTCGAAAAATATTTTCTACCTTCGTATTGACGATACGGTCCTAACAAAACTAGTTTCGTCGAATTCCGAGACCGTTAAAAAAATGACCATTTTCCAGTCGATTAAAATCAACTAAAACTGGTCAAACGCGTTTTCCTTTGCCACGCTCACATATTGATTCAAAAAATTATGAAATTTGGAATCTAGCAATAACTTAACATCACGGACCCAACAAAAGTGGTTTCGTCGAAATCCGAGGTCGTTTGCAAAATTCCCATTTTTAAGGGCTTGAATTCCATAGCGACTATTCAGAATTTTCAACTGGACATATCTTTTGATTCCCGCTATGAAATTTTGATTTTTCAGATTCGTTGGAAAGATATCATCAATTAGATCCTATCATTTTTGGTTTCACTAAAATCTAGATTGTTTTGCACCCGGTACATTCAATTGAAGTTTGAAATCGAATTATCGAACTACCGCGCCATTTTCAAATCTATTTATAATTATATATAATTATTTATATTCTAACGACGACGTATATAATATATACGTTTGAATTATATTCAAAATAAATTTCTCGTTGATATCATTTAAAATAATTCATTTTAAATATTCAAAATTCGCTAAAATCGCCAAAATAAAAATTTTAAACTGGCCCAGATTTTCGGGTTGTTACAGGGTAGAACGTAGAGGGAGAAGATAATGGAAGTAATGAAGATAAGGTAGTGGATGCAAGTTTTGAAATGAAAGAATTAGATATATTCATACGTTTTTGAATGTGTATACTGATTACCTCATGTGAAGTCACCCAAAAGAATTGGACAATCATCACACCATTTCAAATTTAAGCTATTAAAAAAACACAAGTTAAAATGTATGTTTTTATTAAGAATGTTTAGTTTTTTTTTAATTTCTGCTGTAATGTTTTGTAAACTTAGCGTTCAAAATGTTTCTTAAAAAGAGAAATGGAGTGATTGGTCTGGACTTTGCCAGAGATTCAATAATTGAAGTTGTTCAGAGATCAAAGGCTGGGCTTGGCCAAATAGATCTTGCAGCCTTGGATGTTGTTGTTTCACCTTATGAAATTGTAAGTTTTTCTATAGAAACCTATAATGTCATAGGTCTGTTGTTGCAAGCTTGGAATTGGAACATCAAACTTAAGTTTGTTGTTGATCTTGCTTCGTGCAAGCATGCATGTGCAAGCTTGCTTGCTTGCTTCAGCAAGCTCGAGCCTACTTCAATAGGCATGCTTCATAAGGTATCTGTATTATTTTTCATGCAAACTAAACTATTATTTATATGATATGATATGATGAGCCAGTCTGATGCCACGTTTATATTATAGTTCCAGGGAATTGTTCATGTTACTATTCATTTTATAACATTGACTATTAGGAAATCTTTTAATTTATAACCATATTTACAAACTTCAGAAGTGCATGTTACTGTCAAGGCAAAAGCAGAGGAAGATGGGAATGATGTTGAGCATCAGAAAAGATCCAGCAATTTCATAAGGTATAAAAAGATACGTTTTCATCTTGTTGCTTATTTAGTGAACTTCATATATAATGATAATGATACCAGTAACTAGTTTGCTCAATTTTTATGATCCATGTTATTTTTTCTTTTGTTCCACTGTCTTAAATGGATAAGTTTATCTGAGAAGATAAGTTTCTGTTTGTTAGGAAAATTCTACTGTTAAATGGATAAGTTTATCAGAGAAGATAAGTTTCTGTTTGTTAGGAAAATTCCACTGCATGATTTGATTCCTATTTTTCATTAGTGAATATATATAAATATGTTGATTTTTATTTACCCAAATGTGTTCTTTAGGACTAAAGTAAAGCCTCCAATGTACTGGATTTTTACGTATCTATTGATTGATCATACATCTACAAACTAGCAGTAAAAAGAAGATAATATTTATTTTTGAGGAATTTTTAACTGTCATTTTTGAATATTGTAACTGCACTTCATGCATAATTCTTTTTGAAGAATTTCACACATAATTGTAAAGGCCCTGTTATTGTATGAGCAGTAAAATTAAAGTGAGGGCTGAACCATTCAAAATTCAGCTCATTTGGAACTGATATATAATAAATTATACTTGTATGGAAATTGTAACGACCATGATTTCACCCGCTTAAAATCGATCAAGATCGTTCAAAACCCGAATACACTAACTGTGGGAATACAACACATCAGAACAAATAATAAAAGACTTTTATTACATCATAATAACATAACATCAGAGTACATAATATATCAGAGTACATCGAAAATAATAATACAGCGGAAGATAATTTACAATGAATATAATACAATGCACAGCGGAAGTCTATCAATGCATTGGATAAATCTTTAAGCTTCAATCCAGAATCCGGCTCAATGTATCTGCAAAATAAGCTACTCGACTACCCATGTGGAAAAGAGGGCACCCGAGCTCGCAAAGTGAAACAAACTACGGGTCAGTCATGGGACTGGTATAAGAAATCTAACTTAACTTATCTATTAATGCGGCTAATCATAGGACCACGTCGATAATCCGGAACTGGTCTACTCTATTGGATTGCCAGTGCATAAATAAAGAAACTTGTTAAACAACGCAACGTTTTTAGAAAAATGAAACCATTATAAGACTCAAGTCCCATCACACATTGCAACACAAACTGGAGGATAGAGTTTTACCTTATAATGGTCAAAAATGCTTGTTACATCTAAAATGGATTTGATATTATTATTAGTGTATATATGTTTTCAAAGACAATTCAATCATAATGTATCAATCATAGACGGCATAATACTCCATCCTACTATGTCGCCATTCTAATTTTACAATCAAAACCGCCTGGTGTCATATTGGAAGTTGGATTTCCATCATGAGTCAATGTAACATCCTGACTTTTTCCGACTATTTTCAATTGATTTTAATAAGGAATTAAAATGAGAAATGCTATTTAAAACAAAGCTAAAGTAATTCTTGATATATATAAAAACATATGTAGGAAAAATAGAGAAAATATTGTATATACTTGTTTGATCTTAGGATTTGAAAATATAAAACAAGTATACTACATTCAAATAAAAATCTTAAGTGTTAATACATATATAGATAAATACTTCATAGTTTATCATTTTAACAAAGCAAGGATTTAAAAACAAAAGCCTTATAACATGAACTATATAAAGGGTATTTTATTCACTTTAAAGATAAAGAAGGACTTTAAAGAAAAACAACACAACATGTATGAATATGGCAAGAGACAATTCGGCCATAACATGAACAATGGCACATAAAACATTTGATCTTTTTACCAAATCAAATATCTTTAACATGAGACAAAAACAAGCACACATGAGACAAAACCATTAAATGAAGGATACTATAAATAGTAAACTAAGATTTTGAAACCATTCCCTAAAGCACCTAAAGAAATTCTCAGGTTAAGCTTGCATGTGCACAACATGCATAAGAGAAATATCAAGCAAGAAGGAGACAAAGAAAAACCCATTTTATATTGCTTTAAAATCTAAAGAGGATACATGCATTTAATGAAGGTATGTTCAAGCTTCTAGAAAAGAGAACCTAGTACAATTCTATTGGCTATTGAACCTTAATAAAACAATTTTTTTTTGCTTGCATATTTAGCATATATTGGCCATAGGTAACTAGGAGGAAGGGTTACTGCTAATGGGAAATTCACTGTAGAAACCATGTGCAGGAAATCAATTCTTATAACCTTGAACTCAACTATAAATACACCTCAGACCTCTCACATTTTTCTCACAACAAAACTGATGTTCACATTAAAATTTCTGAAGATATTTACTGGAATTTTGGAGAGCATTAAGGTGAGGAAACACTTACTGTATTGTTTAAATTCCTTGATCAGTTTTAATAATCTATAGGAATTTTTGCTGTGAACATTGTTTTACTGTCAACAAGAAATGTTTAATGCTAAGAACACCTTCATTTACATATGTATAAACTAATATCCCATGTAGAAACAATATAGTACTGAATGCGCAAGATTGGTTGATGATCTAATCACTTAGTTAAATTTGAACTATGTTATGTGAAACACAGAGTAACTGATCATGGATTCTCAGAAGAGAATACCATCAAACCGTCATCCTATTATTTTAAGATCAACTATATTAATTATATAGGTATGAGAAATTTCAAACAAGAAAACACAGAAATAAACATTTGCAAGAAAAACAGTTTAACAACTTTTATAGTAAACTCTCTATATACATGAATTTTTAAATCAGACGAAACACTGTTTTGTTTATATAAATGGAATCACAACACAAAACAATGATTTTTGGTGGTGGTTTCACAAATTTTAACCTTTTGAATAATGAGATCTATGGGGATGATCAGAATTTGAACATTTATCAAATTTCGACCATCTAGGCCACCAGAAGTCAGGCGGTGAAGAGGAGAGCTTCATCTAGAGTAGGAGTAACTTGGAAAAATATTAAATGATTTTTCAAATGTGTGAATTTCGATAATGAAGTATAAATAGGGTTTATGGTTCATGTTTTTGGGTCTACTGTCTTGGATGAACTGCATCGCGACGACGAGGCAAGGTGGTGCGGTACTAGGAGGATCGGCGGAGGAGGTCGACGAGGCGATGTGGCTGAAGCAGAAGGCGTTCTGGTGAACAGAGGGAGGAGAACGAGACGGATTCTCCGATGAACCCAATTTATCAACAAAGGGGAAGCACAATGAAAATAATATACATAACCAGGTGGTAGGGTCTGGAGGCTCCGACGTGATCCGGTGGTGGTGGCCAACGTGCAGAGATGATGGGCGGCAGTACAGGGTGGTTGCAGTGACTGTGCATGTGCACGGGTGTGCATAAACAGGAAGGGAAGAAGAATGAGGATCGGCCAAGGTGATTTTTACATGAACGATGGTTGTGGCAAGGTTTTTCTGAAGTTTTGGTACTGGTACTTTGGCAAAGTACATGTGTAACGACCGGTATTTTACTATATAATAATTAATTTATTTAATTATATAAATAGGGATTAAGAGATTGAAATGGTCGTTGAATTAAATTATAGTGAATTTATAATTAAAATAAATAATATAATAACATATTTAATTTTTGAAATAATCAAAAATAGTGGAATTCACAATATGGTGTGAATTGGATCATCTGTGATATTTAATTCAGTTTAGAATTGAATTAGAATAAAGAATATATTATTTTAAAGATAGTTGAATGTATAATTATATTATAATTAAAATCGAGCTCGAAATGGCGCTGCAGTTCGTAATTTGGCGATTTGAACTTCAACTGAATGTACTGGATTTGTTTTAAATCGGATTTCTGTTAAACAAGGAATGTTAGGAGCTGGTGAAGTATGTCTTTCTAATGGAAGAGAAAATTCGGGGATTCATTATGTAGATTTTGTTTTATGCCCAAATCAAATTTTCGAAAAGTCGCTATGGAATTTTTTTTATAACTTATAACGATATATAAAAGGAATTTCATTATAAATCGAATATCGACTTAATCGAGATTTGAAATATCGAGCTAGAAATTCATATAGGAATATTCTGGAGTTGTATGATATTCTAGTGTGAATATATAATTTTATTTTTAAATATTAAATTTAATTGTTTTTTAAATATATTTATAGATTTAAATGGGTTATTTAGAGCTTTAATAATAGCCAGTTTTTAAACGACCTTTGTTTTAGATGAAACTAATTTTGTTGGATCTGCAATATTAAATATTTGTTAGATTTCAATTTCCGTGATTTTTGAAGTCAGTATGTGGTCGTTGGGATTTTAATGTGAGAAACAGTCAGTATTATGACATTTAAAAATATGCTGTGTGAGCAAACGAAGTCGGGATTCGACGAAACAAGTTTCGTCGGGTCCGCAATGTCGAACTGTAGCCGCATGTCCAGTTGCGTGATTTTTGGGTATGGTATGTGATCACAGGAATTTTAGAGGATGAATACAAATAGCGATTGCTTAAAATAAAATATAATATTCGAATAAAAAAAAAATAAACCTACCCTATAAATAATCTTTAACACTTCTAACCCTAAACCATTCCCTCATCCAACAGGAAAATGCGCAGCCACCTCTTCTTCAAATGCATAGTAAAGTTCATCCTTTGAAAATCAAAATCAATTCAAAACAAAATCGATAAATCGAGAGAGATATATATATATTTGAGTCCCCTGTGTAATCCTCTTCATTTTAGTACCAGTTTTGAAGGGTTCGAAAAATGTTTTGTTCGATGTCGTGAAACCCATTTTAACTAGGGTTCCGAGTCGCAGAAGATTGATGCAGCGAATGATGAAACAAGTGTTGGTTTTGCGGTCAGGAAGTTCCGCACCTTGTATGTGAGTTTGAGGGGTTTGTGAGTGAAAAAGTGTCGTGGGTTTACTGTAGTGGTGCGACTAGGGATTGGTGTCACGGCCGGAAAAAGGAGACGTCGAGTGTTACTTTTTGGGGGTGAGGTGAAAGCCAATGCGACGAGATGAACGTTGGCAGAGGGCTTGGTGAACTCGGTGGAGTATAGGAGGAGAAAGGTCCATTGGAAAAGTTCGGCAATGGTGTGGATTGAACAGGAGGACGATGGCTTTATTTCTTAGAGGAAGAAGGAATATGGTGGAGGGGTTTGGGCTTTAACAATAGTGAATGGGCAATGGGTATTTGGTAAGGCCCAATGTTAATTTCAAATAGAAATTAATTTTAAATCAAGTGTGTACATGACATTGTGAAATGCATAACTCCGTCATACGTTAACCAATTTCGGCAAAACAAGATCTGTCGGGATCGTATGGACGGACACTACACGATGGAACTGACTGGAAGCCCATTGAAGTCCATTACAATTTATAGCAAAACAAATTGTCCATCCGAATCAAGCGATGGTTATCGTTATTAATGATGAACGACCAATGTGAGTAAATCTCACTAACTCTACTCGATTTATATTTTTATAAAACATTTTTAGAATTTATAAATAATGTTTGTTTGCTGTGTGTTGGCTGTTTGGTTGAACTGCTAGTCAGTTGATTGAAAATATAGAGCGATATAGATATAAATCGTAAATCAAATATTGATTATGTTTAGCAGAATATTTCATAGTAAAATGAAATTGATGTTAATTTTATTGTTTAACCTCTGTGGATGCAGGAAAATAGGTCGGAGGGACCCAACAGGGTTCCTCAACATTAATTTTACTGTTTTTTTCATATATTGTCTTATATGATGTTACATTAAATCTGTTATTGATTTTGTATGGTTGAATGATGCTGATCATTGTTATATGGTATGTTAAATACCATAAGGATTACTGGAATGTAAAAAAGAAAATTTTCAATGTTATATTGAAAAAAAATTATAAAATTAAAAGATTTTATAAAAAGAAAATTATTTGTTTAGAAAATAAATAGATTAAAAAGGAATATTTATTTGCTAATCAAATAGATAGGATTGAAGGGAAATATTTGTAAAACATTTACAAATAGAATTGAAAACGAAATATTTGTAAACTATTTACAAATAGAATTGAAAAGGGATATTTATTTGAAAATAAATAGAATAGAAAGAGGAAATATGTGTAAAATAAATAGAAAGGAAATAGTTAGATTATCAAAGGAATTACTTATAAAACCAATGGATTTTATATAAAAAGAAAATATTTTATAAATCAATAGAATTATCAAAAAGGGGTTTATTTGGTAGATAAGTAGATTATAAAAGAAAATACTTGAAAAATGAATAGAATTGTATCAAAAGAGAAATTTATATTTGAAAGGTTTAGACCCGTGCTTCGCACACGGTATAACATGATATGGATTTAAAGCAAAAAAATTAAATAGAATCTATTCTGACCGATAGATTGAGAAGATAAATTTATAAATAATATTTTGTAAACCAATTAAAATATTTATCATTGGATAAATAGAATATATAAGTCAGGACTTATATAGAGAAATAAGAGTCGATTTCAACATCGATATTTGGAACTGGAAATGGGCGAAGAGTTAATCGTTTAGAGTTAATCAAATTAGAGTAATCAATTAGAGTTAATCGAATTAGAGAAATTGATTAGAGTTAATTAAATAGAGTTAACCAGTAGAGTTAATTAGACATAGTTAATCGAATTAGGATTAATTGAATATTAGTTATTCAATTAGAGTTGATCGAATATAGTTATTTGAGATAGAGTTAGTCAAACATAGTTATTCAGGATGAGTTGCCATTTCATATGATTGTTAGCGTAACTCGTAGAGCTACAAATAGCCTACGGCGGTCGGATGTTTCCTGAGAGAATCTGGCGTGACCATTGTGATCGCTGCGATCTAGAGTCAAGCGAATGGAGCTAAATTGAATATTAGCCATTCGAAATAAAGTTAAAACAGACATAGTTATCTGAATATAAGTTAATCGAATATTAGTTATTCGATAGAAGTTAAATAAGTAAGTTAATCAAGTTAAGTTAGTCAAGTTGAGTTAAATCGAGCTGAGGTAGTCAAGAAGAGTAAATCGAACCGAGTTAGTCCGAATGAGTTAAATCAAAGGAGTTATTCGAAATAATTTATTCGAATAACACTAAAGGAGTTAATCGAATATAGTTTATTCGAAAGGAGATTAATCGAATGTAAATCATTCGTAGAAAGTTAATCGAATGTAAATCATTCGAAGAGAGATTATCGAATATAGTTATTCGAAGAAAGAGTTATTGAATATAGTTTATTCGAAAAGGAGTTATCGAATAGAGATTATTTGAAAAAGAGAATTATACATTGAATTCGATTATATCGAATTCGGGAGAGTAATATTTACTTTCCGTTTAAATCAAGATTTAATTATTTATTAATAAATTAGTGGTTTAGTTATTTAGTTAAATTAAGGAATAAAAGTTATATTTTGAAGTTGGATATTTAAGAAGAAGGGATTATAATGCCATAGTTATAATCAATGTTTTAAAATAAAGAAGTAGACTCATAAATAGAATCCGAGTTATGTCAGGAAGTTGTTAAAGATTTACAAGTTGAACTTTGTCTATTTCGAGGTTAGAAATGTTGTTCAGTTAAGGTCTGAGAGGTAATTATACCCCAACTTGATTGGTTTCAGTTTTAACTAAGAAATGATTAAGGTTCGATAGTGAAGGTTGATTAAGTGAATTTAGTTAATGAGTGCAATGGTTTGGATTGGCTTAGTGATGTTTTATTTAAACATCTGTTTAAATCAAATGAAGGAGTTTTGGAAATGTTTTCTAAATAAGAATCAGAAAGTTTTTAACATAGAAAATAAGGAATGGGAACGAATATGGAAATGTTTTCCGATGATTAATAAAGTATATTTTCTAAGTTTAGAAAATAAGAATTTACAAATATATAGAAATGGGAAATGAATAAATTAATGATGAATTAAATTAAAAGAGATAATTGATTATTGATGATTGATTGATCGAATTTATATCTGGAAATAAGATTGTTGGTTGCACGCCTATTTTTCTTTGATAGTTAAATCACCGACTATCGAAGTTTTTGACCATTTTTCCGTCGTCATACGGAGAGACCGGGATTAGATTCATTATCTGAAAACCACTCTATATGGACGTTAGCGTTGTGATCAAATATGATGAAGGTAATTGAAGACGGAGTTATACAAGGGCTATCCTGTTTACAGAATAGTGCCTTCGGTTTGCCCAGTCCCAGTACAAACGTGAATGAACGAATGTCTGACAGAGTATGACTAACGGATCGCGTAAGTTGATCTCTTCAAACATACTTATGTTTGGTGGTGGAGGAATTCGTTTCTCTTAGCTTTATACCCGTGGTATTTTTGGGGAAATCAATTTGTGATTTGGCGGGTATGACGATGTGGCATTTAAAGTGAAGGGTGGTCAGGTATTCCAAAGGATACGTTATGACTTCAAGCCTCATCAACCGGGAAATGACAGAAATCGGACAGGCAGCATGGCTAGGTGGTTCGCTCCCATTAGGGTTTATATCACCTATCTAGATAAAATCCATTTCATTCTTTTATTATTATCGATGCTGTCCCTTTTCGGGAAATGGTGGGTAGCCCCCAACCATTGGTGATATACATTCGATACACTCAAGAGAAATGAGCGGTCGGTCATGTGTGGGCCAAGTTGCAAAACGTTCTTGTTGAACCCAGTGTATTGGCCTATAAAGATACACTATCGGCAGGTGGTCCCATACCTTGTCATAGTTGGAATCCAATCTTTAATAAACACCCACGGTTTTGTTTGTATACTATGTATGTGGAATATGAGATGCAAGCGTTCTGCAAGATTGTTAATTACATGTGATTAGGCACTATCATAATATCCGAAAAGTATTGATTTTGAAAGTGTTTAGGGTTATCGTAAGGTAAAAACCGTCTGTGTTTATGTGTTGATTGGTCTTACGATTATATTTTCCTTTGAAAAGGATTTTGAAAAGTTAAACCAAATGATTTGAGTTTACTCACACCAGTCGTATGACTGACCGAGAGTTTATTTTGTTTTGTTTTCCCGAAACTCTTAGGTGCCCAAATTTGTATGGGCAATCAAGTAGTTCAGGTCTTTACAGATATACTTGGAGGAGCTTAAAGCAGGAGGCTTCAGGATTATATAACTATTGATATTTCCGCTGTGTGTAAGTGTTGTACTCTGATAATGTTATTGTATATATATATTGTTTTGTTACCAAATTAGGTTATATATTATATTTATTTGCTCCACTGTGAGATTTGTATTAGTCTGATTCTGTTCTATATTAATCTTCTTCTTCTTCTATTCTAATTTTCTATCTTATCTATTCTCACCCTCTAACTTCTTTCTATTAATGATCAGGTATTTCCGATGTCTGAGTAGTCACCATGGTAGTTTTATGTTGATTTTCTGAGTCGAAAATCCCAGTTCGATACAGTGGTATAAGAGCTAATGGTTAAGTGATTACCTTGGCTCTATGGTGTGACTCAGTAGAGACGGGGTTAGTAATGACCTAGATTGAGTTGAGTGTATATGTACGAGTGAACGTATTTGTTATTTGATATAAAAATGTTTTGTATTATGAAGATTTATTGTTTGGGTAGTTTGTGAATTCTGGTCAATCAGTTTGATCCACTGTATCGATAGGGATTAACAAACACTTGAATACAATAAACCGACACAATATGTTTTGAAAAAGGGTAAATGGGAAATTTTTACCCAAAATATATTTTAATGATTAGTATTTGGAGTTATAATATATTGGATGTGTTGGTTGGTTATAATTGAAATGGTTATATCAATAACCAATTAGAGCTCGTATAATATAAAAGCAGATTAACTAAATCTGAAAATAAAATCAGAATTGAAATTAAAACCTTGAAAAATTAAATAAATGTTTATAAATGGATGTGGATTAACTATATGAGAATTTTAAAATCCTGGGAGATTTTAAATTGTTTACAACCACTGTGAATGGTATTTTGAAATAATTTCAAAATAGAATTTGTTTAAATATGATTTTGGAAAAGTGGTACAGTATTGAACTCACTTCAGTAGCTAGGAAATAACTCTGATGATGCTGGCCCCATCATCAGTGTTCATTTTCGAGTCCTAAGTGACAGATTACTAGCAGGGATTTTGTGTTGAATTGTTTTGAGGAAAACAAGTTGTTTGAATCTCGAAAAGGGAATATTTGATTTGAGTGAAAAGAAAAGTTATTTAAAACTCCCAGGAAGATTGTTTAGAAAAAAAACAAATTTTGTGAATTTTGTGAAAGAAGATATGCATTGAATTGAAACCAATTAACTGGAAATCTAATTGGAATATAATATATGAAGTAAAATCAGATTTTGAATTGTGAGACAAGGATCTGAAATGGTATTGAATTGATGAGTTAGGAGGTTGGAATCAAGGATGGAACTTTGGTTTGAAATAGAATTTGGCTTGGACATGTGAATGATTTGATTTTGAGGGAAAAATTGGAATTTTGTTTGGGAATGCATTTGTATATGCTGACAGGGTAGCAGATGGAAAGGATATAACGATATCCCACAAAAAGGTACATGTTTAAATTTCCATATGAGGTTTTATGCGCCGAATCGGTAAGCCGCTTGGCTTTTTTATTTTCTTTTTTTTAAGGAAAGAGCCTAGAGAGGCGAGTTGGGGTTTGAACTATTCACCAGTAAAAAGGAAGTGCTGGCGAAATTTTTCAAAAATTTCGGGTGTTAGAAAATTTTCATGATTTTTGAAAATTTTCGTTGATAAGAATTAATTAATATTTTAATTGAAATTAAATGGATTCAGTTGAAATTGAAGTTAAGAAGTAAACAAATAATTCGTACTAGTCAATAGGGTTTGTTCTTTACCTTAACAATTTTGAGGACGAAATTATTTTAAGGGGGTAAGAATGTAACAACCCGTATTTTACCGCATAATAATTAATTTATTTAATTATATAAATAGAGATTAAGAGAATGAAATGTTCGTTGAATTAAATTATAGTGAATATTTAATTAAAATAAACAATATAATAATATATTTAATTTATGAAATAATCAGAAATAGTGGAATTCACAATATGGTGTGAATTGGATCATCTGTGATATTTAATTCAGTTTAGAATTGAACTAGAATAACGAATAAATTATTTTAATGACAATTGAATATATAATTATATTATAATTAAAATCGAGCTCGAAATGGCGCCGCAGTTCATAATTTGGCAATTAGAACTTCAACTGAATGTACAGGATTCGTTTTAAATCGGATTTCTGTTAAATAAGAAACGTTAGGAGCTGGTGAAGTATATCTTTCTAATGGAAGAGAAAATTCGGGGTTTCATTGTGTATATTTTATTTTATGTCCAAATCAAATTTTCGAAAAGTCGCTATGGAATTTTTTTATAATTTATAACGATATATAAAAGGAATTTCATTATAAATCGAACATCGATTTAATCGGGATTTGAAATATCAAGCTAGAAATTCATATAGGAATACTCTGGAGCTGTATGATATTCTAGTGTGAATATATACGATAATATTTATTTTTGAATATTAAATTTAATTGTTTTTTAATATATTTATATATTTAAATGGGTTATTTAGAGCTTTAAAAATAGCCAGTTTTTCAAACGACCTCTGTTTTCGACGAAACTAATTTTGTTGGATTTGCAATATTAAATTTTTGTTAGATTTAAATTTCTGTCATTTTTGAAGTCAGTATGTGGTCGTACGGTATTTTAATGTGATAAACAGTCAGTATTTTGACGGTTAAAAGTATGTTGTGTGAGCAAACGAAGTTGGAATTCGATGAAACCAGTTTCGTTGGGTCCACAATGTCGAACTTTAGTTGCTTGTCCAGTTGTGTGATTTTTGGGTATCGTATGTGATCACTGGAATTTTAGAGGACGAATGCAAATAGCGATTGCTTAAAATAAAATAGAATATTCGAGTAAAAAAATATTAAACTTACCGTATAAATAATCTTTAACATTTCTAACCCTAAACCATACCCTCATCCCACAGGAAAATGCGCCGCTGCCTCTTCTTAAAATACAGAATAAAGTTCATCCTTTGAAAATCAAAATCAATTCAAAACAAAATCGATAAATCGAGAGAGATTTATATTTGAGGCCCTTGTGTAATCCTCTTCATTTTAGTACTAGTTTTGAAGGGTTCGAACAATTTTCTGTTCGATGTCGTGAAACCCATTTGAACTAGGGTTCCGAATCGCAGAAGATTGAAGCAACGAATGATGAAACGAGTGTTGTTTTTAGGGTCAGGAAGTAATTCCGCACCTTGTATGTGAGTTTGAGGGGTTTTGTGAGTGAAAAAGTGTCGTGGGTTTACTGTAGTGGTGCGTCCAAGGATTGGTGTCACGCCAGGAAAAAGGAGACGTCGAGTGTTACTTTTTGGGGGTGAGGTGTAAGCCAATGCGACGAGATGAACGTTGGCAGAGGGCTTGGTGAACTCGTGGAGTATAGGAGGAGAAAGGTATGTTGGAAAAGTTGGGCAATGGTGTGGATTGAACAGGAGGATGTCGGCTTTATTTCTTGGAGGAAGAAGGAATACGGTGGAGGGGTTTGGGATTTAACAATATTGAATGGGCCAGGGGTATTTGGTAAGGCCCAATATTTATTTCAAATAGAAATCATTTTAAATCAAGTGTGTACATGAGATTGTAAAATGCATAACTCTGTCATATGTTAACCAGTTTCAGCAAAACAATGTCCGTCGGGATCGTATGGGTGGACACTACACGAACTGACTGGAAGCCCATTGGAGTCCGTTACAATTTATAGGCAAAATAAATTGTCCGTCTAAATCAAGCGATGGTTACCGTTATTAACGATGATCGACCAATGTGAGTAAATCTCACTAACTCTACTCAATTTATATTTTTATAAAATATTTTTAGAATTTATAAATAATGGTTGTTTGCTGTGTGTTGGCTGTTTGGTTGAACTGCTAGTCAGTTGATTGAAAATATAGATAACAATGTAGATATAAATTGTAAATCAAATATTGAATCTGTTTAGCAGAATATTTCATAGTAAAATGAAATTGATGTTAATTTAATTGTTTAACATCTGTGGATGCAGGGAAATAGGTCTGAGGGACCCAACTGGGTTCCTCAACATTTATTTTACTGTTTTTTCATATATTGTGTTATATGATGTGATATGAAATCTGTTGTTGGTTTTGTATGGTTGAATGATGTCGATCATTATTATACGGTACGTTAAATACCATAAGGAATACTTGAATGTTAAAAAGGAAATTTTCAATGTTATATTGAAAAAATATATTTAGAAAATTAAAAGATTTTATAAAAAGAAAACTATTTATTTAGAAAATAAATAGATTAAAAAGGAATATTTGTTTGTTAATCAAATAGGCAGGTGAAATAACCCGGAAATTCTGAGCCAATTTAAAATTTTTATTTTGGCAATTTTGAAGAATTTTGAATATTTAAAATGAATTATTTTAAATAATAACGATGAGAAATTTATTTTGGATAGAATTAGAACGTATATATTTATATAGATTGTTGTTAGAATATAAATATTTTATTTATAATTATAAAAGTAATTGAAAATAGCGCGGTAGTTTGAAATTTCGCTTTCAAAGTTCAAATGAATATACCGGGTGCAAAATAAACCGGATTTTTGCGAAACCAAAAATATTAGAGTCTAATTGAGAATATCTTTCCAACGAATCCGAAAAATCAAAATTTCATAGCGGGGATGCAAAGTTATGTCCAGTTGAAAATTCAGAATAGTCGCTATGGAATTCTGGCCCTTAAAAATGGAAATTTTGCAAACGACCTCGGTTTTCGACGAAACCACTTTTGTTGGATCCGTGATGTCAAATTATTTCTAGGTTTCAAAATTCATAATTTTCTGAATCAATATGAGAGCGTGGCGAAGTTAAACGTATTTTGATAGTTTCAGTCAATTTTAATCGACAGGAAAATGGCCATTTTTCAAACTGTCTCAGAATTTGACGAAATTAGTTTTGTTATAACCGTATCGTCAATACGAAGCTAGAAAATATTTTTTGGGAATTTTTAGAGTCCGTATGTGGCCCCGGTAAATTGAAATGTGCGTTTAAATTCAATATATGGAGTTATATTTTGATTTTGATGAAAACTGATCGAAATGATCGAATCAGCTCATGATACATATCCCATTGTGTTCAGAATGAGGGTAATTAGCTATGAACGACAGTCGGTGGGTCTCGTTTCGAAGTGCAAATAAAAATTTACATTTTAGATAAATAATATAAAAAAATTCAATAAAGCCCTCCCCTTTATACGCTCCCCCCCCCCCCCGGGTGTTAATTCAGTTCGAATAAAAAAATACCCATCGCGCCCTAGCGCGATGGCCCCTTCCACAGCCTCCCCTCCGACCTCCTCGACCCTCCTTCTCCTCCGTCCTTCTCCTTCTTCCTCCACGAACACCCAAAACCGCAACCCCCATCACATCGAGCGCGACCACCATTGCCTTCCACCGCCGCATCTCCCCTCCCTCCGGCCTCCTACTGCGCCGCCAGCCCTCTTCTTCCTCCTTTTCCTTCTCCGTCCATCTCTCCCTCCCTTTCTATAATTTAAATCCCACTTCTCGCGCCCAAATCAGCCCATCCCCAAAACCCTAGGACGCCGCCGGCGAGTTCAGCCACCACCGACCCTTGTCTCCGCGAACCAGTGAACAAACTCTTTTTTTTTTACTTAGTTAGATATTTTATTTAGTAAATCAGTTAATTTCAGTTTTAAAGGTGAATAAGAATGGTTTTATTTTCTTTGTTGTACGATAAAAAGAACATGATAAAAAGTTGATTTTTTTTTGTAATGTAGATAAGCTTTGATTTATATTTATATTTTTAACATAGAAAGCTTTGATTTATATTTATATTTATATTTTTAACATAGAAAGCTTTGATTTATATTTATATTTTTAACATAGAAAGCATTGATTTTTATTTATATTTTTAACATAGAAAGCTTTGATTTGTATTTATGTTTTTCACAAAGAAAGCTGGGATTTTTATATAGTTAATCACATAAGAAAGG
This sequence comes from Allium sativum, assembly GCA_030737875.1. Lineage (NCBI taxonomy): Eukaryota > Viridiplantae > Streptophyta > Magnoliopsida > Asparagales > Amaryllidaceae > Allium > Allium sativum. Next base: position 787,838,358 of record CM060918.1, on the reverse strand, counting down.
TCGGATTTTTTATATGATATGAAGAATAAAAATATAATTTTTATATAGTGATAAGGATAAAAATCGAATTTATATATATATATAGTAGCGGTATAAAAATAGAATTTTTATCTATATAGTAGCGGTGTAAAAATAGAATTTTTATCTATATAGTAGTGGTGTAAAAATAGAATTTTTATCTATATAGTAGCGGTGTAAAAATAGAATTTTTGTCTAGATAGTAGCGGTGTGAAAATAGAATTTTTATCTATATAGTAACAATATAAAAATGTGATTTTTATATATGTAGTGAATACGGGCAACGAAAGAGATGAAAGGCGAGCACGATGAAGATTTCTACATATGAAGAGTCGCGGTGCATTGGTCTAGCTAGTCGGTGAGAACTTCTCACTTTAAATCTTGTTTTCTAGTTAAAATATATATTAGGATGCAGACGGTGCTTAGCAGCACCCGACACCCGTCGTCCACAGACCATGGATGACTTGTATGTTTGTTTGATGTGTTGTGAAGTTTGCTTGTGATGTTGATGTGAAATGGATAATAAAACATTTACGTATTGAAATAAATTAATTATCGTTAAAAATATAATTTTTAACGTGAATGTGATTAAATAAATATTCATTTACAAACCGGACGGTTTGTTTATGTACACCTATTTGAAGGATATTGATTGGGATGATAAATTTTACACGTCGCCCAACTGCACAAATAATATTCAGTGTTTGTGGATTGAAACCCCACACGGGTGTTGGGATGAAATTTGACGCACCAATCCCAATTGTTTAGTGGTATGTCGATCGTAGGATTGACAGACTGTGTAAGCGTCAATTAATTATATTTAATGCTTATGCAGTTGTGTGGTGCACTTTGAATGGTGGTTGGTTGTTTATCGTTGCTATTATATACATTAATTGTATGGAATCCATATAATTAACATTATATGGTAATTGATTGGGCCTCATTCCAATTAGGAAAATAAAGAATATTATAAAATAAAGATTCATGTGTTGATTCTAATAAAATAGTCATGTGTTGAGTAAAATATTTTAAACAATAAAATTTACATCTTTATCATAATTTATAAAATATATTAAATAATAGAAATAGTCATGTGTTGACGATGCTCATGTGTTGAGAATATTCATGTATTGAAAGAAAATATAGATTCATGTGTTGAATAGAGAAAATATTCATTTGTTGAATAGAGTAACGAAGTTATTGAAATATATAATGCCGTGTTGATTAGAGATACGCCATTTTGATGCGAACGATATTTGTATCGATTATATTCGTTTTTATAATGAATGTAGAAAAAGGAAGTGATTTCAAAATATAACGTTTTGAAAATATTATCATTTGTATATCGATGATGTGGAATATTCAATTTTGATTCGAAATTGAATATGAAGTAGAAATCGTTTCAAAAACGAATTCAAAACGATTTATAAAATACGTTTTAAAAGGAAATCGATGATAATATATATATATCATATATATAATGGCTAGAATAGAATGCGCCGCGCCGCGGCAGTTCGTGAATTTCGACCATTGACTTCGAATTAACATTGCGGGAGATCCAACCGTCGAATTCTCCTAAAACCGGAATCGTTGGGTTCGTATCGAAAAGAGCTTTCTAACGAATACTAGAGATTTGAAATCTAACGGTTGGATTTGGATTTATGTCCAAATCAAATTTGGAAAAGGTCACTGTATGTGCAGTTGGATGGCCGTTGATGGAAATCGACTGTACGGGCCTTGATAAAATTAATAATAATATCAATAATTTGTGTAAAATCATAAGAAGTGATTTGTGATGAATTAGGATGAAAATTTCCAAATTTGATAAGACAAAAATAGATTTTTATCGAAATGAACTAGTTTTGAACTAGAATTGTAATTCCATTTATTTTTAAAATAAATAAATTGGATTTGAAATGGTTTTGAAAATAACCAGAATTTCCAATAATTGAGTTGGAATGGATTTGAATCGAAATTGTCTTTGGAATATTTCGATGTTGGATTTAATGGTTATACAGATATGGTTGTGGAAATTTGAAAAATATATTTTATATCGTTATTTCCAATACGATATTTGTTGGTTTGGAATTTGATATTGAATATAAGCCGGTATATTTTCTATTCAGAGCCTTATATTTAATATCAAATGGGATTTTGGGTTCGTCGTAAATGGTGTCTTAAATAACACTGTTCTTGAACCCAGTTTAGAAAAGAATAAATCTTTTAATTAAGATTTAGTGAAATTGTCCAGTTAATTAGTATTTAATTGGAATTGAATTTAAATTGGTTTTTTGGGGTTTATCGTGAACGGTGTTTTGAATAACACTTGTTCTTTAACCCGATTAACAATGGAAAGTGATTTTGGGGTTTATCGTGAGCGTTGTTTTGAATAACACCCGTTCTTTAACCCGATTAACAATGGAAAGTTATTTTGGGGTTTATCGTGAACCGTGATTTAAATGACGTTGGTTCTTTAACCCAGTTAAAGACATGATGTTGATTTTTGAGAAGATTAAAACTAAGTGGAGTTTTAATGAATCTTTAATTAGATTAAAGTGATCGAGGATGGAGTATTACCAGTTTTTCTCCAAAGCGATTGTTAAATCTTTAATTAGATTTGAACGTGAAATGGTAAGTAATTTTACCGATATCACCGTGGTGTTAGATATGGAGCATTACCAGTTTTGCTCCATGGGATGAATAGGTTGGGATTGGGAAATAAAATAAATAATTACTTCGGTGTGGTTCGCTAATCCCGACTAGTTTGGAAAACCTTAACATGGTTTAAAATGATATCCAAAGGAAGATTAAAGAATAAATTTAGAAGAATTTATCTTTGATAAAATTAATCGGAACCTTTCCCTTAGAATGTGATTTTGCGAATAAAAGAATATTCTGAATTGGAATGAGGCGTATGTTGGGTACGTGTAACACTTGTTTATTATATACACGGGTGATTCGGAAAGGCCGGGTTTATATCCATTCTGAATAACCGATTCGACGCTAAATCGAAGATGAAGATAGTAGTTGAAGACCGGAAGTCTTCACATCGTTTGGATGATTATTGATGATCTTGATTGGGCTGTACACCCAAGAGGAAGGAATCAGTTGGTGATCGTCCAGACATACTTGGAGATCGATGGATATGCGAGGAAAGTGCCTACAGTTTCGTTCAGTCCCAGAACGAACTTGTAAATGGACTGTGTGTATGACATTGAATTTTATTCCATGTTGATTGATCTCTGTTAAATATACATCTGTTTGGCGGTAGAGAATTTATTCTCTCGCTTAACGCCCTTCTCTGAGACGTACGAGCTCAGAGGTTACATATTGATGGACATCAGTCGCATGGAGTGAATTGCCTGTGTGGCACGCCTAAGTGGAAGATGATCAAGGCTTCTGTTAAAAAGCAAAGTCTTGTGGTTGATGATCAATGCACGGCGTGTGTGGCATAGCTTTGTGTATAGCGTTAATTCGCGAGCCTCAAACCTCGGTATGAGTCAAAAACGGGATAGTGACTACTGGGAGAGCACGACGTTTCTTTCTAGCTAGTGGTGATGTCAGTGCTTAAACTGGCTGACATTTATATCCTTTTCACCTATGTGGTTGTTGGAATGCGAGGCGCCTCGAATATATGGTCGATAACTGGCAATATGTGAGCCGACGTACAAACCATTATATAGGTCATATAGGACCGGGAAATGTGTGTTCAGGAATTGCCAATCCTCAAAAGTAAGAGAGTACCGGTCCTGAAGATCCAAGGATCGCTGTGTGTGGTCCTAAGACATTTGCTGGAGTGTCTCGAACGGAGAGGAGCTTGCCCCTTGCCTCGACTCATGATAGAATCCAATTTCTAATACGTGATATTTCGGTTTTATTTGTAGAGCCTAGTATTGGCGACATAGTGGTATGGGACACTTATGTCATCTATGATTGATACTTATGATTGAAGTTGTTTTCTTCACTTATAGTAATAATAAAAGATGAAATTTAACGTATCCAGCATTCTTTGGCTGTTATAAGGTAAAACCCTATCCTCCGGCTTGCGTTGTAATGTATGATGGGATCTGGGTCTTATAATAGCTTCATTATTCTTTATTTAGCATTGCGCTGTTTGTTTTATGCACTGGTATTCTTGGGAGGAAACCCGTTCCGTGTTATACGGTGTGGTCCCTTGATTTACCTAACTTTAAAAATAAAGATAAATAACTATTTTAGTTCTCACATTTGTCACATGACTGACCTGGGTGCCCTTATTTTTGACATGGGCGGCTAGTAGTTTTGGTTTTGCAGATTTATATTCACATGATCTTGGTTTACATCTGGAATGATACTCGGAAAGCTCTGTATCCGTGTATTTCTTTCAGTTGTGTGTTGTATTATTTTTCCGCTGTAATGTAATTTAAATCTCTGATATTTGTGAAATGTGTAATATTTATTCATACTCTGTATATTCTTGTATTCTGATGGAATTGTTGTAATAAACAATGAAATGTTCTTCTGCTTGCATTTCGATTTGTCGTGTTTTCAAAACGATTAGGGGTTTCAAATAGTCTTGGTCGGTTTAACGATCGATTCAGATCAAGCGAAATTCTTTACCGTTGCATTTGGTATTAGAGCTTTGGTTTACCGAGCTCGAGAACAAGACACATTAGAACCGAACGAAAGAATTCATCAGAGATTGGATTAGTAATATCCAATAAGAATGACTTGTTAGAGATGGGATCAGTAGAGTCCTAGAACGAGCGTAACGAGTGTTGTTTTGCAAAATATAAAATTGAAAACAAATTTTGTTTTGAAATTTAAGTCATTTTATACGTATCTGAATATTTTATTTGTATTGAATTTGGACAATCCAATATATAAAGATTTTGTATATACATGTCATGAACGTATATTCGAAATTTTAATATACTGGATAGATATAGAATCACACTCTAGTCGCCCAGAGATGATTTTGATGATTGATGCATCGTCATCAGAGTTGATGTTCGAGTGCCGAAGGTGTGATATCTATATATTTCCATTAGATTGGCGTGAGAACCAAAACTAGATAGGGCTATTGTTGTGATTTGGCATCAAAAACATGATTTTCTGTGTATATCAAAATTATGAATTTGAAACATTAATTCACTAACTGATTACTGATTATATTGTATGATTATTGGTTTGAAATTTCGAACCATGTAGGCCAAATTGAACCAAGTATTGAACTGTATTGAAAAATGATTACAATTGCATGCATATACATGTATTTCCATTGAACAGGTCATAGCAAGGAGGCTAGAGCTGAAGGATAAAATTGTTTGCCCGACAAATAGGTACATGTTTACAAATTTATTGGGTTTGGATGATTTTATGAGCCGATTGGCTAGCCGCTTGGCTAGCCGCTGGGCTGTTTCTTTTTGTTTTTCGATTGATGAGGGCCATGGGAAGCTATTTGAAATATCCCGAAGTTCCCGGTGTAGGGGAGGTTATGGCAAAAATATTCGAAAATTTAGGGTGTTAGCCAATTTTTTGAAAAATTTGAAAAGTTCTTAGAAACTAAAAAGTTGAAGAACTTAAGCCGTAATGAGAATAATGGAAGTTAAGTTGGTTAGTTAAATAACTTTCAGCTTCGTTCCTTTTCGGGGACAAAAAGTTTTAAGTGGGGGAGATTGTAATAACCCAGAAATTCTAAGCCAAATTAAAATTTTTATTTTGGCAATTTTGATGAATTTTGAATATTTAAAATGAATTATTTTAAATAATAACGACAAGAAATTTATTTTGGATAGAATTAGAACGTATATATTTATATAGATCGTCGTTAGAATATAAATATTTTATTTATAATTATAAAAGGAATTGAAAATGGCACGATAGTTTGAAATTTCGATTTCAACGTTCAAATGAATGTACCGGGTGCAAAATAAACCGAATTTTAGCAAACCAAAAATACTAGAATATAATTGAGAATATCTTTCCAACGAATCTGAAAAATCAAAATTTAATAGCGGGGATAAAAAGTTATGTCTAGTTGAAAATTCAGAACAGTCGCCATGGAATTCTGGCCCTTAAAAATGGAAATTTTGCAAACGACCTCGGTTTTCGATGAAACCACTTTTGTTGGATATGTGATATCAAATTATTGCTAGGTTTCAAAATTCATAATTTTCTGAATCAATATGTGAGTGTGGCGAAGTTAAACGTGCTTTGACAGTTTCAGTCAATTATAATCGACTGGAAAATGGCCATTTTTCAAACAATCTCAGAATTTGACAAAATTATTTTTGTTAGAACCGTATCGTCAATACGAAGCTAAAAAATATTTTTCGGGAATTTTTAGAGTCTGCATGTGGCCCCGGTAAATTGAAATGTGCGCTCAAATTCAATATATTGAGTTATATTTTGATTTTGACGAAAACTGATCGAATCAGCTCACGATACATATCACATTGTGTTCGGAATGGGAGTAATTAGCTATTAAAGCCATACCCTTTATACGCTCTCTCCCCTCCCCCCAACCCCTCCCCCCGTGTTAATTTAGATCAAATAAAAAAAGAAAAAAGAAAAAGAAAAACCCATCGTGCCCTAGCGCGATGGCCCCTTCCACTACCGCCAAGGCGGGCGCAACCGCCTCCCCTCCGCCCTCCTCGACCATCCTTCTCCTCCTTCCTCCACGAACACCCAAAACCGCAACATCCATCACATCGCGAGCCGCCACCATTGCCTTCCACCACCGCATCTCCCTTCCCTCCAACCTCCTGCTACGCCGCATGCCCTCTTCTTCCTCCACTTCCTTCTCCATCCATCTCTCCCTCCATTTCTCTAATTTAAATCCCCCTCTCGCGCCCAAATCAGCCCAAACCGAAACCCTAGGCCGCAGCCGGCGAGTTCAGCCACCACCGCGAGCTCCGGAGTGAGCACCTCCGACCCTTGTCTCTGCGAACCAATGAGCATTCTCTTTTTTTTACTTACTTAGTTATTTTATTTAGTAAATTAGTTAATTTAAGTTTTAAAGGTGAATAACAGTGGTTTTATTTTCTTTGTTGTATGATACGAAGAACATGATAAAAAGTTGATTTTTTTGTAATGTAGATAAGCTTTGATTTTTATTTATATTTTTAACATAGAAAGCTTTGATTTTTTATATATATTTTTAACATAGAAAGCTTTGGTTTTTATTTATATTTTAACATAGAAAGCTTTGATTTTTCTTTATATTTTTAACATAGAAAGCTTTGATTTTTATTTATATTTTTAACATAGAAAGCTTTGATTTTTATTTATATTTTTCACATAGAAAGCTGGGATTTTTATATAGTTAATCACATAAGAAAGGTCGGATTTTTTATGTGTTATGAAGAATAAAAATATAATTTTTATATAGTGATAAGGATAAAAATAGAATTTTTATCTATATAGTAGCAGTATAAAAATAGAATTTTATCTATACAGTAGCGGTGTAAAAATAGAATTTTTATCTATATAGTAGCGGTGTAAAAATAGAATTTTTATCTATAGAGTTGCGGTGTGAAAATAGAATTTTTATCTATATATAACAATATGAAAATGTGATTTTTATATATGTAGTGAATACGGGCAACGAAAGTATGAAAGGCGAGCACAAAGAAGATTTCTAAGTATGAGTCGAGGTGTATTGGTTTAGCTAGTCGGTGAGAACTTCTCACTTTAAATCTTGTTTTCTAGTTAAAATATATACTACGATGCAGACGGTGCTTAGCAGCACCCGACACCCGTCGTCCACAGACCATGGACGACTTGTATGCTTGTTGATGTGCTGTGAAGTTTGTTTGTGATGTTGATGTGAAATGGATAATAAAACATTCATGTGTTGAAATAAATAAATTATCATTAAAAATATAATTTTTAACGTGAATGTGATTAAATAAATATTCTTTACAAACCGGACGGTTTGTTTATGTACACCTATTTGAATGATATTGATTGGGATGATAAATTTTACACGTCGCCCAACTGCACAAATAATATTCGGTGTCTGTGGATTGAAACCCCACACGGGTGTTGGGTTGATATTTGACGCACACCAATCCCAATTATTTAGTGGTATGTCGATCGTAGGATTGACAGACTGTGTAAGCGTTAATTAATTATATTTAATGCTTATGCAGTGGTGTGGTGCACTTTGGATGGTGGTTGGTTGTTTATCGTTGCTATTATATACATGTGTTGTATGGAATCCATATAATTTACATTATATGGTAATTGATTGGGCCTCATTCCAATTTGGAAAATAAAGAATATTATAAAATAAAGATTCATGTGTTGAATAGAATAAAAATAGTCATGTGCTGACAATGCTCATGTGCTGAGAATATTCATGTGTTGAAAATATTCATGTGTTGAGTAAAATATTTTAAACAATAAAATTTACATCTTTATCATAATTTATAAAATATATTAAATAATAAAAATAGTCATGTGTTGACGATGCTCATGTGTTGAAAGAAAAATATAGATTCATGTGTTGAATAGAGGAAATATTCATTTGTTGAATAGAATAACAAAGTTATTGAAATATACAAAGCCGTGTTGATTAGAGATGCGCCATTTTGACGCGAACGATATTTGTATTGATTATATTCGTTTTTATAATGAATGTAGAAAAGAAAGTGATTTCAAAATATAACGTTTGAAAATATTATCATTTGTATATCGATGATGTGGAATATTCAATTTTGATTCGAAATTGAATATGAAGTTGAAATAGTTTCGAAAACGAATTTAAAACGATTTATAAAATTCGTTTTAAAAGGAAATCGACGAAATATATATATAATATATATTATATATATAATGGCCTGAATATAACGCGTCGCGCCGCGGTAGTTCGTGAATTTCGGCCATCGACTTCGAATTGACATTGCGGGAGATCCGATCGTCGGATTCTCCTAAAACCTGAACCGTGTCGTATCGAAAAGAGATTTCTAAAGAATGCTAGAGATTTGAAATCTAATGGTTGGATTTGGAATTATGTCCAAATCAAATTTGGAAAAGGTCGGTGTAAGTGCAGTTCGATGGCCGTTGATGGAAATCGACTGTACGGGCCTTGATAAAATTATTAAAAAAATTAATAATTTGTGTAAAATTATAAGAAGTGATTTGTGAAGAATTGGGATGAAAATTTCCAAATTTGAAAAGACAAAAATAGATTTTTATCGAAATGAACTAGTTTTGAACTAGAATTGTAATTCCATTTATTTTTAAAATAAATAAATTGGATTTGAAATGGTTTTGAAAATAACCAAAATTTCCAATAATTGAATTGGAATGGATTTGAATCGAAATTGTCTTTGGAATATTTCGATGTTGGATTTCTTGATTATACAGATATGGTTGTGGAAATTTGAAAGATATATTTTATATCTTTATGTCCAATACGATATTTGTTCTTTTTAGAATTTGATATTGAATATAAGCCGGTATATTTTCTATTCAGAGCCTTGTATTTAATATCAAATGGGATTTTGGGTTCGTCGTGAATGGTGTCTTAAATAACATTGTTCTTGAACCCAGTTTAGAAGAGAATAAGTCTTTTAATTAAGATTTAGTGAAATTGTCCAGTTAATTAGTATTTAGTTGGAAATGAATTTAAATTGGTTTTTAGGGTTTAACATGAGCGGTGTTTTTAATAACACATGTTCTTTAACCTGATTAACAATGGAAAGTGACTTTGGGGTTTATCGTGAGCGGTGTTTTGAATAACACCTGTTCTTTAACCCGATTAACAATGGAAATTGATTTTGGGGTTTATTGTGAACCGTATTTCAAATGAAGTTGGTTCTTTAACCCAGTTAAAGACATGATGTTGATTTTTGAGAAGATTAAAACTAAGTGGAGTTTTGGTGAATCTTTAATTAGATTAAAGTGATTGAGGATGGAGTATCACCAGTTTTGCTCCAAAGCGATAGTTAAATCTTTAATTAGATTTGAACGTGAAATGGTAATTAATTTTACCGATAGCACCGTGGTTTTAGATATGGAGTATTACCTGTTTTGCTCCACGGGATGAATAGGTTGAGATTGTGAAATAAGATAAATAATTACTTCAGTGTGGTTCGCTAATCCCAACTAGTTTGGAAAACCTTAACATGGTTTGAAATGATATCCAAAGGAAGATTAAAGAATAAATTGAGAAGAATTTATCTTTGATAAAATTAATGGGAACCTTTCCCTAAGAATGTGATTTTGCGAATAAAAGAATATTCTGAATTGGAATGAGGCGTATGTTGGGTTCGTGTAACACTTGTTTATTATATACGCGGGTGATTCGAAAAGGCCGGGTTTATACCCATTCTGAATAACCGATTCGATGCTAAATCGAAGATGAGGACGGTGGTTAAAGACCGAAAGTCTTCACATCGTTTGGATGATTATTGATGATCTTGATTGGGCTGTACACCCAAGAGGAGGGAATCAGTTGGTTATCGTCCAGACGTACTTGGAGATCGATGGATATGCGAGGAAAGTGCCTCCGGTTTCGTTCAGACCTAGAACGAACTTGTAAATGGACTGTGTGTCTAACATTGGATTTTATTCTGTGTTGATTGATCTCTGTTAAATATACATCTGTTTGGCGGCGGAGAATTTATTCTCTTACTTAACGCCCTTCTCTGAGACGTACGAGCTCAGAGGTTGTATATCGATGGACATCAGTCGCATGGAGTGAATTGCCTGTGTGGCATGCCTAAGTGGCAGATGATCAAGGCTTCTGTTGAAAAGAAAATTCTTGTGGTTGATGATCAAAGCACGGCCTGTGTGGCGCAGCTTTGTGTATAGCGTTAATTCACGAGCCTCACACCTCGGTATGAGTCAAAAACGGGATAGTGACTGTAGGGAGAGCACGACGTTTCTTTCTAGCTAGTGGTGGTGTCAGTGCTTAAACTGGCTGACATTTATATACTTTTCACCGGTGTGGTTGTTGGAATGCGAGGCACCTCAAATATATGGTCGATAACTGGCACTATGTGAGCCGACGTACATACCATTATATAGGTCCTATAAGACCATGAAACGTGTGTTCAGGAATTTCCAATCCTCAAAAGTAAGAGAGGACCGGCCCTGAAGATCCAAGGATCGCTGTTTGTGATCCTTAGACATTTGCTAGAGTGTCTCGAATGGAGAGGAGCTTGCCCCTTGCCTCGACTCATGATGGAATCCAATTTCCAATACGAGATATTTTAGTTTTATTTATAGAGCCTAGTATTGGCGACATAGTTGTATGGGACACTTATGACGTCTATGATTGATACTTATGATTGAAGTTGTTTTCTTCACTTATAGTAATAATAAAATATGAAATTAAATGTATCAAGCATTCTTTGGCGTTATAAGGTAAAACTCTATCCTCCGGCTTGCGTTGCATTGTGTGATGGGACCTGGGTCTTATAATAGCTTCATTTTTCTTTATTTAGCATTGCGTTGTTTGTTTTATGCACTGGTATTCTTGAGAGGAAACCCGTTCCGTGTTATTTGGCGTGGTCCCTAGATTTACCTAACTTTAAAAATAAAGATTAATAACTGTTTTAGTTCTCACACCAGTCACATGACTGACCTGGAGTTTATTGTTTTAACCTAAACTCTGGGTGCCCTTATTTTCGACACGGGTAGCTAGTAGTTTTGGTTTTACATAATTATATACATAGGATCCTGGTTTATAGCTGGAATGATACTCAGAAAGCTCTGTATCCGTATATTTCTTTCAGTTGTGTGTTGTATTATTTTTCCGCTGCAATGTAATTTAAATCTCTGATATTTGTGAAATGTGTAATATTTATTCATACTCTGTATATTCTTGTATTCTGATGGAATTGTTGTAATAAACAATGAAATGTTCTTCTGCTTGCCTTCTGATTTGTCGTGTTCTCAAAACGATCAGGGGTTTCTAACGGTCTTGGTTCGGTTTAACGATCGATTCAGATCGAGCGAAATTCTTCAACGTTTCAATAGGATTGAAGGGAAATATTTGTAAAACATTTACAGATAGAATTTAAAAAGAAATATTTGTAAACTATTTATAAATAGAATTGAAAAGGGATATTTATTTGAAAATAAATAGAATAGAAAGAGGAAATATGTGTAAAATAAATAGAAAGGAAATAGTTAGATTATCAAAGGAATTACTTATAAAATCAATGGATTTTATATAAAAAGAAAATATTTTATAAATAATTGGAATTATCAAGAAGGGATTTATTTGGTAAATAAATAGATTATAAAGGAAAATAATTGAAAAATTAATAGAATTGCATAAAAAGAGAATTTATATTTGAAACGTTTAGACCTATGCTTCACACACGGGTATAACATGATATGGATATAGAGTAAAGATTTTAAATAGAAACTATTATGACCAATAGATTGAGAAGATAAATTTATAAATAATATTTTGTAAACCAAGTAAAATATTTATCATTGGATAAATAGAATATATAAGTAAGGACTTATATAGAGAAATAAAAGTCGATTTCAACATCGATATTTGGAACTCGATATGGGCAAAGAGTTAATCGGTTAGACTTAATCGAATTAGAGTAATCTAATTAGAGTAATCGATTAGAGTTAATCGAATTAGAGAAATTGATTAGAGTTAATTAGATAGAGTTAACTAGTTAGAGTTAATTAGACATAGTTAATCGAATTAGAATTAATTGAATATTAATTATTAAATTAGAGTTGATCGAATTTAGTTATTTGAGATAGAGTTAGTCAAACATAGTTATTCAGGATGAGTTGCCATTTCTTACGACTGTTAGCGTAATTAGTAGGGCTGTAGATAGCCTACGACGGTCGGATGTTTCCTGGGGGAATCAGGCGTAACCATTGTGATTGCTACGATCTAGAGTCAAGTGAATGGAGTTAAATCGAATATTAGCCATTCGAAATAAACTTTAAACAGGCATACTTATCCGAATATAAGTTAATCGAATATTAGCTATTCGATAGAAGTTAAATAAGTTAATCAAGTTGACTTAAATCGAGCTGAGGTAGTCAAGATGAGTTAATCAAACCGAGTTAATCCAAATGAGTTAAATCAAAGGAGTTATTCAAAATAATTTATTCAAATAAATTAAAGAAGTTAATTGAATATAGTTTATTCGAAAGGAGGTTAATCGAATGTAAATCATTCGTAGAAAGTTAATCGAACATAAATCATTCGAAGAGAGATTATTGAATATAGTTATTCGAAGAAAGAGTTATCGAATATAGTTTATTCGAAAAAGAGTTATCGAATAGAGATTATTCGAAAAAGAGAATTATACATTGAATTCGATTATATCGAATTCGGGAAAGTAATATTTACTTTCCGTTTTAATCAATATTTACTTTTTTATTAATAAATTAGTGGTTTAATTATTTAGTTAAATTAAGGAATAAAAGTTATATTTTGAAGTTGGATATTTAAGAAGAAGGGATTATAACGCTATAAATGTTTTAAAATAAATAAGTAGATTAAGAAATAGAATTCGAGTTACATAAGGAAGTTGTTAAAGATTTGTAAGTTGAACTTTGTCTATTTCGAGGTTAAAAATGTTGTTCACTTAAGGACTGAGAGGTAATTATACCCCAACTTGATTGGTTTCAGTTTTAACTAAGAAATGGTTAAGGTTCGATAGTGAATGCTGATTAACTGAATTTAGTTAATGAGTGCAATGGTTTGGATTAGCTTAGTGATGTTTTATTTAAACATCTGTTTAAATCAAATGAAAGAGTTTTGGAAATGTTTTCCAAATAAGAATCACAAATGTTTTTAACATAGAAAATAAGGAATGGGAACAAATATGGAATTTTTTTTTGATGATTAATAAAGTATATTTTCTAATTTTAGAAAATAAGAATTTACAAATATATAGAAATGGGAAATGAATAAATTAATGATGAATTAAATTTAAAGAGATAATTGTTGATTGATGATTGATCGATCGAATTTCTATCTGGAAATAAGATCGTTGGTTGCACACCTATTTTTCTTTGATAGTTAAATCACCGACTATCGAAGTTTTTGACCATTTTTCGGTCATCAATATGGAGAGACCGGGATCAAATTCATTATCTGAAAACCACTCTATATGGACGTTAGCATTGCGATCAAATATGATGAAGGTAATTGAAGACGGAGTTATGCAAGGGCTAGCCTGTTTACAGAATAGTGCCTTCGGTTTGCCCAGTCCTAGGACAAACGTGAATGGACGAATGTCTGACAGAGTATATCTAACGGATCGCGTAAGTTGATCTCTTCAAACGTACTTACGTTTGGTGGCGGAGGAATTCATTTCTCTTAGCTTTATATCCATGGTATTTTTGGGGAAATCAATTTGTGATTTGGCGGGTATGACGATGTGGCATTCAAAGTGAAGGGTGGTCAGGTGTTCCAAAGGATACGTTATGACCTCAAGCCTCATCAACCGGGAAATGATAGAAATCGGGCAGGCAGCATGGCTAGGTGGGTCAATCCTATTAGGGTGTATATCACCTATCTAAAGAAAATCCATTTCATTCTTTTATCTATTATCGATGATGTCCCTCATCGAGAAACGGTGGGTAGCTCCCAACTGTTGGTGATATACATTCAATACGCTCAAGCGAAATGAGTGGTCGGTCAAGTGTGGGCCAGGTTGAAAGATGTTCTTGTTGAACCCAGTGTATTCGCCTCTAGAGATACACTATCGGCAGGTGGTCCAATACCTTGTCATAGTCGGAATCCAATCTTCAATAAGCGCCCACGGTTTTGTTTGTATACTATGTATGTCGAACGTGAGATGCAAGCGTTCTGCTAGATTGTTAATTACATGTGATTAGACACTATCATAATATCTGAAAAGTATTGATTTTGAAAGTGTTTTGGGTTATCGTAAGGTAAAAACCGTCCATGTTTATGTGTAGATCGGTCTTACAATTATCTTTTCCTTTGAAAAGGATTTTGAAAAGTTAAACCAAATGATTTGAGTTTACTTACACCAGTCCCATGACTGACACAGAGTTTATTTTGTTTTGTTTTCCCTAAACTTTTGGGTGCCCAAATTTGTACGGGCAGTCAAGTAGTTCAAGTTTTTACAGATATACTTGGAGGATCTTGAAGCAGAAGGCTTCAGGATTATATAGATATTAATATTTCCGCTGTGTGTAAGTGTTGTACTCTGATAATGTTATTGTATATATATATATACTGTTTTATTACCAAGTTAGGTTATATATTATATTTATTCGCTCCGCTGTGAGATTCGTATTACTCTGATTCTGTTCTGTATTAATCTTCTTCTTCTTCTTCTATTCTAATTTTCTATCTTATCTATTCTCACCTTCTAACTTCTTTCTATTAATGATCAGGTATTTCCGACGTCTGAATAGTCAATATGGTAGTTTTATGTTGATTTTCGGAGTCGAAAGTTGTAACACCCCGTAATTCTGTTAATATTAATATTCACAAATTAAAGAATAACTAATATCAGACGTGAGAATTGTGGGAAACGGGTTGCGCCATTGTGTTCGACTCGGAATTCTAGTTGAAATAGAGTCCGAGTTTGCTTGATTTGGACTTCGTATGAAGGAGATATGGCCATCGGAAGTTTCAGGAAATTCAAAATTCAAAATTCGAAGTCAAACAGGCCAGGCGGGAAATTTCCCGCCCAGCACCCCAGGTCGACTGGGGAGTCGACTGGGCAGTCGACACCCCCAGGACCAAGTCGACTGCGCAGTCGACTTGGGTTCTGACCTGGTCAAGTCGACCAGGTTTTGGCAGAGCCCAATCTTGAGCTGCTGATGTGTCTTTAGGGCTGGGTTGGCTAATTTAACGGTTCAGGTTAGTTCTGAGTTGATCTGATGGTCTAAATAAATCCTAAACTCTATATATACCTAAGTAGTCTCTCACTCTAAAATCATATGAAAAATAGAATAGCCGCTGTCATGCCATCACCATGGAACTCGGTGTAGCCGCCGCCAAATAATAAGGAAGAAAGCTAATCAAAACTCTAATTCTACTCAACTCTAAAGAAAATCAAGACTCTCTTTCTTCTCTAATTGTGAGTATGATGATCTTAATAAGATTATTAGCAAACTAATTAGATTAAGATGTGATATGGATCATAAGAAAATGATGTGTAAACCTTATGCTATCATGTATGTTGTAAATCCTATGTTATGTGATGATGATATCCTATATGTTGTAAATCATGCTATGATGATATTATATATGTTGCAAGTTTCTATGCTAAGTTGTGATGTTACAAAGCCGTGATGTTATTATGTTGTAGTTAGCTTATGAATCATGATGTTGATTATATATATTTGGGCTATGATGATTCACATGATAAATCACATGTACCTATGCAAGTTCAGATTTATTAGTATGTATAATCTCACATATTGTATGACATCTATTTAGATCTAGAATTATGACATCTATTTAGATCTAGAATTATGCTATGACATGTGTGAGTTCTATGTGTTAGATGCTAGTTCACACCATCATTATGTTGCATAAACCACATATGCAAATTTATACATGAACTTGGGTTATGATCATATTATGTAAGTTATGACATTTAACCAAACAATTTGACACCATTAGATCCATGACATGTGTAGTTTTATGCAAGTTTCACCCCTATTATGATTAGATCTATTTTATTTGTCTATATGTCGTGATAATTTATCTTTGTGCTATGAGTTAGACTATTCGAGTCTAACGTATATTTTGCGTTGAATAAGCGAACGTATAATGTGGGGTAGGGGTAATATTAAGGAGTTAATATTAAGAAATTGGGGTGCAATTGATATGATTTTGCATACCGTAAGTGGATGGCCATAATTGAGTCAATTATGGACATCATTAAAATTGGAATTAATTAATGATTTGAATAGGGATATATTTAAAACTGGGGTAAAAGATTATAAGTGTTAATCAGTGCTTAGGACACGAGGTTGGAATCGTTTGTGACGTAAAACTGCCCGGACCCGCCCGGCGAATCCAGTAGTCACAAATGTCAGCCCAATGTGAGAGGTCCTAGGCCCAAATTAAAACATAACAGTTGTAAAGACACGATGTTAGACTCTTTTATGGTGTAAGACTGCCCGGACCCGCCCAACAAATCCAGCTGCCATAAATGCCAGTCTAATGTGAGAGGTCTTTATGAGGTTATGGCCTGAATGAATTAAAAAATACTTAACCAGATAAACATGTAAGGTGGGACATGGGGGTTAAGTAGGTGCCTTGGGTGGCATGAGGAATCTAGTGAGTTCCTTTAGTGGCATTTGAAATACGATTAGTAAGACTTAACCAAACACGCATGTAAATGAACATGACTAAGAAGAGGGTTATGTGGGATATACTAGTGGGGACAAGCTTAGGTGGATAGCTTGTGGTAAGTAATTGGGGGCCAATTTCAACCAGTAACCCAATCATATCTTTGTGGGCTTGACCCAAGTCGAGGACGGGACACGAATACTGGGCTTGACTATAAGAGGCCAAACGGGTTAGCGGTGGCAACGCAAGTCCAACGGGTTTCATATGCGCGTGTGGACCCAAGCTAGTAGGTAAGACGTTGTTGCATCGTCTAGGTATAAGCCGTGCATCCTCAAGTTGTATCGGGTTGCCACTTTAGGGGAGTGATACACCCCACTGTGGGACCAGCACGGGTATCTACGTGTAGGGAGCCGATCGAAAGTGGGTAATGGGATACACCTAACAGAGATAGGGGCAGGCGGCACCTATGTAGTCAGCTAGGGGTACACGAAGTTATTTATAAAATTTCTAAGTGAATCAAGTGGGATCAACCTTTAGGGTGACTGGTGTGGTGCAGTGTAGTAATTATTCGTTAGTATTAGTTGTGCCTTTAACGTTATCTCACTACAACAAAACAGTCCTTTTACAACGGGCAAAAACCGTTGTAATATGCATTTCACAACGGGTGTATGCCCGTCTTAATATGACCCGTCGTAATAGCTCCTGACTATTTGACAACGGGCAATGACTGTTGTAAAAGATCGTTGTAATAACTTGCTCTATCACGTGCAATGACTCTATGACAATGGTTATTAACCCGTTGTAATAGCTAATAAATTACAAGCGGCCATTGCCCGTTGTAATACAGTATATTACAACGGGTTTTTCCCATTGTAATAGAAAATTTAAATATAACTGTTGCGATATACATCCATAATAATAATGAATATTTTAACATGCAATAAATACTGTAATGCAACAATCAAAATCACATAATAACACATACTAAAAGACTGAAGCAAGAATCATATAATTCCAACACATTCCAAAATGTTCGATAAGTTTATACTCCAAAAGACTAGATAAGTTTACGTTCCAAAAGGTTAGATAAGTTACGTCGACATAGTTCTAACATAAATTACGTAACTAGTTTCATAAGTAAGAAAACTAGACCAAGGAAATGTAATCTTTGTGCCACGCAACGGCTGATCCAACGGCCTGTCGATCTGGCAAAGAGCTAGAAGTGGACGTGCAATGATCAGTGGATAACACCGTTCCTTCAGCAAGCGCTGTGTTGTCTGAGACAAAACAAGATAGATCTTTTTTTAGCACACAAAAAAAAAGAATTTAAGAACCATGTATATTACAATTAACAAATTCAATGTCAAGACTCGAATACAGTTGTGTATTATTCATTGTACCAAAGTTTCTGAGTGCTAAAGTGACATATATATGACATCGTATTACAGTGTTTCAGAAAAATTCAAAATTCAATTACAATGGTGAATGGTACTGTAAGGGAAAATTACCAAAACTTTCACATACTATGAAATGGTGACCTTGCTTTGGCAACAAAGACCAAGGACTGATTATAAAGTTGTAAACACAATTAATACTCGAATATAATTCTAACAAACTTATGCTCGTTTTAGTTATACTATGTGTCATATGTCAAAATCGAGCAACCTACTTGCATATTAGTTCATATTTGATAGTGATAGGGTAAAAAATTTATTTAAAATATCAACATATACGATTATAATCTTGTAATACTAATTATGACAATTGTCTACAGTGACACTATCATTAGAGCTTCATTTAGCTTTTCTTAAAAAAATAACATTATTCCTTGAGACAACGAATCCATGAGAAGCCACATTAAGGGAGAAATGATAGTTTTCTGTCGTAATAGAAACTTTTCCGTTTTATTTGTTATATTGTGCCTCATGAACTTGATCTATAAAAAAACTTACTAAGTTGCCAATTCATTCAGATTAACAGAATCAACTATATCAATTAAAATAAACTATAAATAAGTTAATATGTATTGTAGCACAAATCTTATCGATTTATCGTCATAATTGTACTTGATCGACGACATCATTGATATTTTTTCTGAACATTAAAAATGAAGCTTACAAAGAAAACAAGCAACCAGTAAATTAAAGTGTACCTGATGTTTTTTACGCTTCATCTGAATGGCTTTAGTCTTCTTAGGCCTTAAATCCAATGAAAGCAGTTTCTTTTTCTTGTACACTTCTCGTAACGCCTGCTTTTGCTTCTGCGAAATCATAGTCAATACCTGAGCAATTCCCTTCCTTGCGAGTTTAATCTTGGACAGTTTGTTAAGGGGCACTGCCAGTAACTTTGGCAACGCAAAGCAAAGTCAGTTCAGATTTCGGCTCGTTGAGCTGGGTCAGAAGTTCGTCCTTTGACTTGGTACGTAACTCATGGACCTTGATTCTGGCCATTGCTGAAGCTGAACGATGAATGTTTACAAATGGCTAACTGACAGAACAAGATAGACTTTGTTAATCATGACAAATTCTAAATATTATTACACTAGATGGTAATTTTTTTTCACTAGATGGTGAATAATCTTGAAAGAAACAACTTAACAAAATTGAAATGTACATGAAAAAAGAGTAGAAATTCAGTATATTTTCATTTAATCAGTATATGATATTGAACAACTGATCTGCATATAAATTAAACTGTTACACTATTGTTTACTCTCTCTAACCAACTTCAAAAACTGCCACACGAGATGTAAAACACCACATTATTACATTGATAATGAACTGATCTGCATCTAAATGTTACATATACAAGCAATTAAATAATCAATATGATGCAGATACAACTTTGTTACATGAAATGCATGTTAATCTAAGTAATATGCTGTTGCTTGTTCTATGCGTTCATAAGTATTTAGCCCTCTTGAAAGTGCAAAAATAAGCATAGGATGTGTTACTTATAAATCAAAATATCGCTCACCCTAATGAAAACTATTAATAAGGATTCACAAACATTATAAGAGAATACTTGCAAGGTGTATCCCCATCCTGGACAGCCTCTTCTTCAGCTTTGTGTTCCAGTGGTTCTTCACGTCGTTGTCCGTCCTCCCCGGCAGCAGCGCTGCTATTATCGACCACTTGTTCCCTAGCACTTCATGGAACTTTATTATCGTCTGCTCCTCCATCTCCGTGAACTGCCCGTTCTTCAGGTCTGGCCTTAGATAGTTTGTCCATCTCAGCCTGCAGCTCTTCCCTCACCTCTGCAGCCCTAAACATATATGTACACACACACACACTCTTTAATCATGTTTTCTTACAACTATGAAAGAAGAAGAAGAATAGTTATGGTAACTACATACCGGCATGTTTAGGAATGAGGCGATAACTATGAAAGAAGAATAGTTATGGTAACTACATACTAGTTTCAATAGTATTTGCAAGTATGCAGGCAATAACCACACATACGAAAACAACCCAGCATTTTCAAGTATGCATGTAAGTTATCAAGGCGAGGTAACAACACAGGAAAACAACCCAGTATTTCCATGTATGCAGGCTAGTTATCAAGGTAACAACACAGGAAAATTGTAGAACAGCAATAAACCATATATCCGAAAACAACCCAGTATTTAACTATTCTATTTAGTTAAATTCTGAGGCCAAAATACTTGAATCAAATATTTATCGCGAGCTAATACTCACCTTAAACAATGGAAGTAGGCGCAGGAAACTCGGCGGCAACGCCTGCGACTTGCGGTGCTTCAGGCGCTAGGTTTCCAACCCAGTTGGAACCTTGTTCCTTCTTCATGCGTCCCGGCTCTATCGCGGAGGGAGGAAGAAGATCGAGATCGTTGGTATGTCGAGGTCAATGGCTACAGGTAGCAGATCGGGGTGACATCGACGGACTGATTCAAGACAGCGACTTTGGGCTTTGGGGCTTCGGGCACCGGAGATGATAGAAAGGAACAGGGAGTCGAACTAGAGGCGCGGATGGAAGTAGTACACGGTGGTTCAGCGGGTTTGGGTGGCGGCGATCGAAAGTGGAGGATTCTATTTCGGGTGGAGCGATTTGATTAGAGGTTGAAATTGGTGATGGTGTGGGCAGCTCTTCAAGGTGTCTGCGGTTTCGAGGCGGGAGTAAGCGGGGGTGAGATAGTTGATGGATGGAGACGGACGACAGAGGGAGGACCGTCATCGGTGGTGAAAGATTTTTGATTTGGGGATAAATCGATTTGGACATTAAAAGTTTGGGGAAAAATATATAAAGAGAAAGAAGGGAACGGTGGAGACTTAAAAGAAAAGACATGTCATGGTAGACACGTTACAAACGGATGAAGGGACACGTGTGATATTTTCAGCAACAAATGAACAAGTGGCCAATTCAATTAAAAATTAAATTAAAGGAGTATATATAATATGTGTACAACAAAAATGAGAGATCCAATACATTTCAAATACCATCTCGTATTATTATTATTATTTTACACCAAATTTAAATAAAAATAATTTTTCAAACAAATATATATATATATATATAAACTAGTTTAAAATATCACAAATGTTAATTTTAACAAAATATTTAAATCGAATGTAAAAGAAAAATTAAATTTATACTTACAAAATCAATTAAGAGCCAAAATAAAATAGACTAGATTTTCAAACTTATACTCACATATCAAGTATAAACATAAATTTCCAACACTAAATTAAATTAACGCTTAAATTTTAAATGTCAAAATTCCTGATTCATTACAGCATACATACAAAACCATATCGTAGAAGTGGAAAAATCTTGCACGAACCCCTGGCTTTGCAAAAACCATATTAGAAACATTTTGTGTGAAATATAATTAAGAAGATGGTATGTTTCTACCACAATGGCGTCAAATCAACATTTCACAGTGATGCAATTTTAAATCATACCACCTATTACAATGAGCATTTTTTAGCCTATTGTTATGGTGGGCGTTATGATTATAAATTATTATATATTTGGTATTAATTACTCGATTTTACTTATTAATGACTGAAAAGTAAAGTTAAGCCTGTTGGAATACTGATTATATATAATAACTAGTAGTCAGTGATTATTTAATAAAACTCGTTAATTATCACAAGTTATAAATGATTAATATAATATTATTAATGATTAATTATTAAATAATATAATATTAATGATTAGTAATTATTAATGTAATATTAAAGTTAAAGGCAATAATCTAAGTTATATAACATCATTGAATGAAATCTAATATGTATACAATAATATAAAGAAAACGTCATTATTTAAAACTTTTTTTACAGCTATTTAGGTAGACATTGTAGATATTATTACTTTTACAATGGTGTTATAAATAATTTAATATTGTTAATAATTATTATTTATGATTAATTATTAAATATAATATTATTAATGATTAATTATTAAATATAATATTATTGATGATTAATTATTAAATATAATATTGTTAATGATTAATTATTAAATAAAATAATATTATTAATGATTAGTAATTAGTAATATAATATTATAGTTAATAATTAATAATATATTATTAATTATTAAATAATAAAACATAAATAGTACTAATTTTATAAAATATCTATTACAACAGGCCTGAAATGACCGTTGTAATAGCAATCTATTACAACGTGCAGGTTTTACCCATTGTAAAAAGAGCGTTGTAAAGGATATCTATTACAAGTGTCCAGAAACGACCGTTGTAATAGCATTCTATTACAACGGGCAATCTAAGGCTGTTGTAAAAGGGTGTTGCACAAGCATCTATTATAACGGTTCAGAAAGTGACCGTTGTAATAGCATTCTATGACAACAGGCAGGTTGTGCCCGTTGTAAAATGGACGTTGTAATAGGGTATTTTTGTTGTAGTGTCTTTATCTTCTCTTCCATACCCAATAGTTCATAGACATTTCCTTGTTTTCCAGCTTATGCCTTATTCTAGTTATTTTGATAATAGTATTGTTAGAATTATCATACTCGCCAGACTTTATGTCTGACCCCCTCCATTTCTATCTTCCCCCCCCCCCCTCCAGGTCCTCAGGGTGGGCCCAGCTCTAGCGGAGCTTGATTGGATTGCTTTATCTCTCTTTTGGAAAGCTTGGACCGCTGAAGTAAAGTCCAGCTTGTTATCTTCTTTAATGGCTATTTATGTAATGGGGTTATGTATTTTGTTTTATCAAGATGGATATTGTACTTGACTCTGATTTATGGTTTTATGATGTAACAAACATGTTTAATTTCCGCTGCAATGAAATAAAGTATTAGATTTTCAAGTACTACTAATTTTCTGTCTTGTTGTAATTTTTCTGTTCTATATTCACTTAAAACCTCCATGGAAGTTAATGCATTCCCTTTGTGAGTGACATTAATGGACGTGGGGTGTTACACGTGGTATCAGAGCTTAAGGTTACCAGAACAGATAAATTTTTTAGAAAAACTATTTTTCTAAAGTATTTTTGGAAGAAGTGTTTTCAAAAACATGTCTTGATGAGTAATTTAAAGAGGAAAGGTTTTATGAAAAACATAATCCCCAATAGCCATATATCTTTATCTTTCGAATTCTCCATTTTTGAATCTTTTCTTTTTCGTTTCAACATGGCTGAAGATTTGAACCTTCCGGGGGGTGTAACGATACCAGGATGGTATAGGAGGTTATTAGAGGCTAGGGCCGCTGTAGGTCCAGCCAATGTTCCTCTACCACCAATTGCACCCGCTCCTCCTCCTCCTCCTCGCATTGATACTTTTGCAAAGACATGCAAGGAATTTAAGGCTATGGGTGGAAAACCTTTTCAAGGGTCAGAAACGTTTGTGGAAGCTAGAGATTGGCTTAAGGAGGTGGAAGAATTGCTAGAAATCTTTGAAGTAGAAGAAGGGAGGAAAGTCAAATTAGCAGCTTGGTTAATGAAGGGAGAGGCCTCGTTTTGGTGGGAGGTCACTAATGGGGAGCGTCCTTTTGATTTTTGGGCGGATTTCAGACGTAGGTTTGAGGCAAAGTTTCTCTCAAGGGCAGAAGAGAATCTATACATGGAAAGGTTCTTGACATTTAATCAGGGAAATCTATCAGTGAAAGAGTACGTCAACAAATTTAACCAATTGGCAAGGTTTGGCTTAGATTTGGTGAACACGCAGGAGAAGAAGGCTCTGAGGTTCGTTAATGGCTTGAATGAGCCATTGCAGGGGTTTGCTATGACCCACATCCCTATGGGGGCCACCTTTGAGAAGCTAGTAGACATGACACTCATGCACAAGGAGAAAGGCGCTAATGCTAATAAGGCACCCGAGAAGAAAGGGGATCAGAAGAAACCACAACAGCAAAACAAGAAGGGTGGTAAAGACAATAATGGCAAAGGAAAGAAAAGATGCTTTAACTGTGGGACACCAAGCCATCTCAGCAAGGATTGCAGAAAGAAAAAGAAGACTGGCTGTTTTCACTGTGGTGAAGCGGGACATCTAGTGAAGGACTGCCCAAAGAAGGGGTAGAGGGCAGAGTCTACCTCGGGTGGACAGGTGCAGGCTCTTATGGCATCGGGGCAGGCAAGGGGACAAGTTAAGGCTCTCGCGGTCCCACCGCTGTAAGAACGAGGTAGAACCATTTCTGTTGAAAGCTTAGTTTTTCTGTTTGATCATCCTGTCCGTACCATATTCGATTCGGGCGCATCGCATTCGTTTATCTCTACATCATTAGTTGAATCACTGCACTTAAACACCAGTTTAGTAGAGGATCCCTTAGTTGTTTCGAATCCAATTGGGGGCTCATCTTATTTGACCATGATGTGTTTGGATTTGAAAATTTCTATACTTAGCGTTGAGTTTAGATGTGATGCTTATGTATTGGGCTTCACGGGCTATGGGCTAATTTTAGGGATGGATTGGTTATCCAAAAATGGGGCCGTTCTTGATTGTGAAAGGAAAGTAGTTAGGCTCATGACTCGCCTTGGCAACACTCTCGAAATCTTTCGTAATCCCATAAATCCCGTTATGCTAAGTTATCTAGAATCGCTTGACGCGTCTGTGGAGAATCTACGATCTATTAGAGTGGCCCAAGAATACTTGGATGTGTTTGAGGAGGTGAAGGGCTTGCCTCCGAAGCGGGAGATAGATTTTCGAATATATCTTGTGGATAATGCAAAACCAGTATCTTTGCCAGTACGCCACATGGCTCCTCGTGAAAGGAGGGAACTCAATAAGCAAGTGAAGAAGTTGCTTGAGAAGGCGTTCATAAGACGAAGTATATCGGAGTGGGGTGCTCCAGTAGTGTTTGCCACGAAGGCGGATGGGTCCCTTAGACTTTGTGTGGACTATAGAGAACTTAATAAGCTTACTAAGAAGAACAGACACCCACTGCCGAGGATTGACGATCTCTTCGATCAGTTAGTTGGTGCCTCAGTGTTTTCGCAGTTGGACTTAGCCACTGGTTTCCATCAGTTGAGAGTGGTTGAGGATAGCATAGACAAGACTGCCTTTAGGACTCCGGACGGTTTCTATGAATGGCTAGTGATGCCCTTTGATTTGACAAACGCCCTCGCATAATTTGTTGATTTAATGAGTTGGGTGTTTAGGGAGTACCTTAATAAATTCGTGGTGGTCTTTGTAGACGACATCTTGATCTTTTCTAAGAATGAAGAAGAGCATGCCCTACATCTTAGGGAAGTGTTGGAGACTCTACGAGCGCATAACCTTAAAGCTAAATTTACTAAGTGTCACTTCTGGAGAGAGGAAGTGCGATTCTTAGGGCACGTGATTTCCAAAGAAGGGATAGTTGTGGATCTCGCGAAGGTGGTGGCCATCCAAGATTGGAAGGTCCCTAAAAATGCTACCGAAGTGAGAAGTTTCTTGGGGTTGGCTGGCTACTATAGGAAGTTTATCAAAGACTTCACAAAGATATCAGCTCCATTAACACGTTTGACGAAGAAGAACCTAGTTTTCACATGGGACGTAGATTGTGATGATGCATTCCAACGTTTGAAGAGAGCTTTGACCTCAGCTCCAGTCTTAGTGCTGCCAGACGGGAGTAAGCCATTTACTGTTTATACCGATGCTTGTGGGACAGGTCCAGGCGCAGTCTTAATGCAAGAGGGTAGGGTAATAGCCTATGGTGGAAGGCAGTTAAGGGTGCATGAGAAAAATTACCCTACACATGACCTAGAGTTAGCCGTAATTGTTTTTGCGCTTAAGTCTTGGCGTCATTATCTTCTTGGCGAGAAATTCGAATTATTCACTGACCACAAATCTTTAAAATACTTATTCTCTCAAAAGGACTTGAATTTAAGACAACAAAGGTCGATGTAATTCTTAGCGTCCTACGATTTCGAAATAACATATAACCCTGGCAAGGGTAACGTGGTGGCAGACGCCTTAAGTAGGAAAAGGTTGTCCTTGAGCCTATTGTTTGTTGAACGGCGAAACTTAGAATTCATCACTATGTTTGATTTTAGATCTTCTGTTGACTTTGTACCCGGTTTGCTAGCATCCTTGGAGGTCGGACCTACGCTTTTGGGACGGATTGGTGAGGCACATCGAGACGACCCACAGTTGGTTGAGTTAGTGGAGAAGCTCAAAAGAGGGGAGTCATCATGCCATCTCTGTAGGTATACCCTAGATGATAAGGGTTGGTTACGTAAGGATAGTAGACTTTGTGTACCACGAGACGAGGACTTGAGGAAGACTATTCTTGATGATGCACATCATTTGAAGATGACCATTCATCCCGGCGGGGATAAGATGTACAAAGACATGAAGCGAGTTTTATTTTGGTCCGGTATGAAGAGGGATGTGGCCGAGCATGTCGCTAGATACTTGGTGTGCCAACAAGTAAAAGTGGAGCAAAAGAAACCCGGTG
Source organism: Allium sativum (assembly GCA_030737875.1). NCBI lineage: Eukaryota > Viridiplantae > Streptophyta > Magnoliopsida > Asparagales > Amaryllidaceae > Allium > Allium sativum. The sequence continues at coordinate 787,811,218 of CM060918.1, read as the reverse complement.
GGTTGCTTCACCCATTGGAGGTTCCACTATGGAAGTGGGAAAGTGTCTCGATGGACTTTGTAGATGGATTACCAAGATCAAGGAAGGGTAATACGGGGATTTGGGTTATAGTAGACAGACTTACTAAGAGCGCCCAATTCATTCCCGTGAAGAGTAAGAGGACTGCTCCATGGTTAGCTTCTGTATACGTTCGACAGATAGTTCGTTTGCATGGTGTTCCTTCTAACATAGTAAGCGACTGTGATCCTATCTTTACTAGCGAATTTTGGAAGAGCTTGCAAGAGGCGGTAGGGACTCAGTTATGTTTGAGCACTGCATATCATCCTCAGACGGACGGCCAGACTGAGAGGGTGAATCGCATTCTAGAGGATCTTTTGAGGCTATGTATCCTAGACTTTGGGGGTACATGGGAAGAGCATCTTCCATTGGTAGAGTTCGCATATAATAACAGCTTCCAATCTAGCATTGGCATGGCACCTTTCGAAGCTCTTTATGGATGACCTTGTCGTTCACCTACATGTTGGTGGGAATCTACCGATAAGATCTTACTTGGGCCCGATATGATTAGAGAGACTTCTGAAAAGATCGACTTGATTCGAAGGAGGATGAAGACGGCGCAAGATAGGCAGAAATTTTATGCAGACAAAAGGAGGACAGATCTTGAGTTTGATGTTGGGGACATGGTCTTTATCAAAGTGTCTCCATTACGGAATGTTGTTCGCTTTGGGTCCTTTGGGAAATTAGCACCAAGGTTTGTAGGGTCGTTTCCTATTAAGGAGAAGATTGGACAGATGGCGTATAGAGTGGAGTTTCCTGGGAGACTTAGTGGTGTACACGACGTATTCCATGTGTCACATTTGAGGAAGTGCTTGCACGAGACCGCGGAAGTGGTAGAGCCGAGCTTGCTTAGAGAGGTAGAGATAGAGTGTGATGCGATGATTCGACGAGCTCCTACGCGCATTCTTGGGTCGGAGATCAAGAAGTTGAGGAATCGAGAGGTCAGACTAGTCAAAGTGCAATGGGGAGATGATGAGAGCAACACTACTTGGGAGACAAAAGCGAAGATGCGTTCGTTGTACGCTTTTCTTATTGAGGGTATGTCTTTTAATTTATCCTTTATCGCTTAGCTTGTACTTATCTTATCTTTAGTATGTCCTCTCGCTAGTATCTTTGACCTTCAATTAGGATAATCCTATGGTTGAAACATGTGTTTGAGACATGTTATGTATGATGGATGCAAATTTGATGCGAGTGTTTGCTAGTGGTTGCTCGTGGATGCATATACACACACTTTAGGCACTAGATCGGCTCAGTCACTTCATATTGCATATTGCATATATATGGATGTATTTAGTAAAATGGATGTATGAGGATTTGTTTTATCATATGGATGCTGCATTCAGATGATGATTGTGCACGCATATAGAGATAATATGTAGCATTAAGGAACTTTTGCATACATAATGGACGCATGGCACTATCATGATTTGCATTAAGGAGGTCAACTGAATCAGTGGACCACCTGATTTTGCATTAGATAAGGAACATATACACACACTGTGCATTTAAACATGAAAGCATTAGAAGTCTATAAGTACAAATGGATGCCAGTGTTTGATGGTTGAGTAGATGGTTGTTTGGATGTTAGGATATACATTCTCCTTAACTTGAAGATTTCGGGGGCGAAATCCTTTAAGGAGGGGACAATGTAACACCCCGTAATTCTGTTAATATTAATATTCACAAATTAAAGAATAACTAATCTCAGACGTGAGAATTGTGGGAAACGGGTTGCGCCATTGTGTTCGTCTCGGAATTCTGGTTGAAATAGAGTCCGAGATTGCGTGATTTGGACTTCATATGAAGTAGATATGGCCATGGGAAGTTTCAGAAAATTCAAAATTCGAAGTCAAACAGGTCAGGCGGGAAATTTCCTGCCCAGCACCCCAGGTCGACTGGGGAGTCGACTGGGCAGTCGACACCCACAGGACCAGGTCGACTGCGCAGTCGACTTGGGTGTCGACCTGGTCAAGTCGGCCAGGTTTTGGCAGAGCCCAATCTTGAGCTGCTAATGTGTCTTTAGGGCTGGGTTGGCTAATTTAACGGTTCAGGTTAGTTCTGAGTTGATCTGATGGTCTAAATAAATCCTAAACTCTATATATACCTAGGTAGTCTCTCACTCTAAAATCACATGAAAAATAAAATAGCCGCCGTCATGCCATCACCATGGAACTCAGTGTAGCCGCCGCCAACTAAGAAGGAAGAAAGCTAATCAAAATTCTAATTCTACTCAACTCTAAAGCAAATCAAGACTCTCTTTCTTCTCTAATTGTGAGTATGATGATCTTAATAAGATTATTAGCAAACTAACTAGATTAAGATGTGATATGGATCATAAGAAAATGATGTGAATTGTCATATATGTTGTTGTAACCTTATGCTATCATGTATGTTGTAAATCCTATGTTATGTGATGATGATATCCTATATGTTGTAAATCATGCTATGATGATATTATATATGTTGCAAGTTTCTATGCTAAGTTGCGATGTTACAAAGCCATGATGTTATTATGTTGTAGTTAGCTTATGAATCATGATGCTGATTATATATATTTGGGCTATGATGATTCACATGATAAATCACATGTACCTATGCAAGTTTAGATTTATTAGTATGTATAATCTCACATATTGCATGACATCTATTTAGATCCAGAATTATGACATCTATTTAGATCTAGAACTATGCTATGACATGTGTGAGTTCTAAGTGTTAGATGCTAGTTCACACCATCATTATGTTGCATAAACCACATATGAAAATTTATACATGAACTTGGGTTATGATCATATTATGTAAGTTGTGACATTTAAGCAAACAAGTTGACACCATTAGATCCATGACATGTGTAGTTTTATGCAAGTTTCACCCCTATTATGATTAGATCTATTTTATTTGTCTATATGTTGTGATAATTTATCTTTGTGCTATGAGTTAGACTATTCGAGTCTAACGTATATTTTGCGTTGAATAAGCGAACATATAACGTGAGGTAGGGGTATTATTAAGGATTTAATATTAAGAAACTGGGGTGCAATTGATATGATTTTGCATACCGTAAGTGGATGGCCATAATTGAGTCAATTATGGACGTCATTAAAATTGGAATTAATTAATGATTTGAATAGGGATATATTTAAAACTGGGGTAAAAGATTATAAGTGTTAATCAATGCTCAGGACACGAGGTTGGACTCGTTTGTGATGTAAAACTGCCCGGACCCGCCCGGCGAATCCAGTAGTCACAATTGTCAGCCCAATGTGAGAGGTCTTAGGCCCAGACTAAAGCATAACAGTTGTAAAGACATGAGGTTAGACTCTTTTATGGTGTAAGACTGCCCGGACCTGCCCGGCAAATCCAGCTGCCATAAATGCCAGTCTAATGTGAGAGGTCTTTATGAGGTTATGGCCCGAATGAATTAAAAAATACTTAACCAGATAAACATGTAAGGTGAGACATGGGGGTTAAGTAGGTGCCTTGGGTGGCATGAGGAATCTAGTGAGTGCCTTTAGTGGCATTTGAAATACAATTAGTAAGACTTAACCAAACACACATGTAAATGAACATGACTAAGAAGAGGGTTAAGTGGGATATACTAGTGGGGACAAGCTTAGGTGGATAGCTTGTGGTAAGTAATTGGGGGCCCATTTCAACCAGTAACCCAAACGTATCTTTGTGGGCTCGACCCAAGTCGAGGACGGGACACGCATACTGCGCTTGACTATAAGAGGCCAAACGGGTTAGCGGTGGCAACGCAAGTCCAACGGGTTTCATATGCGTGTGTGGACCCGGGCTGGTAGGTAAGACGTTGTTGCATCGTGTAGGTATAAGCCGTGCATCCTCAAGTTGTATCGGGTTGCCACTTTAGGGGAGTGATATAGCCCACTGTGGGACCAGCACGGGTATCTACGAGTAGGGAGCCGATCGAAAGTGGGTAGTGGGGTACACCTAGCGGAGATAGGGGCAGGCGGCACCTATGTAGTCAACTAGGGGTACACGAAGTTATTTATAAAATTTCTAAGTGAAGCAAGTGGGATCAACCTTTAGGGTGACTGGTGTGGTGCAGTGTAGTAATTATTCGTTAGTATTAGGTGTGCCTTTAACGTTATCTTTATCTGCTCTTCCATACCCAATAGTTCATAGACATTTCCTTGTTTTCCAGCTTATGCCTTAGTCTAGTTATTTTGATAATAGTATTGTTAGAATTATCATACTCGCCAGACTTTATGTCTGACCCCCTCTATTTCTATCCTTTTTCCCCCTCCAGGTCCTCAGGGTGGACCCAGCTCTAGTGGAGCTTGATTTGATTGTTTTATCTCTCTTTTGGAAAGCTTGGACCGCTGAAGTAAAGTCCAGCTTGTTATCTTCTTTAATGGCTATTTATGTAACGGGGTTATGTATTTTGTTTTATCAAGATGGATATTGTACTTGAATCTGATTTATGGTTTTATGATGTAACAAACATGTTTAATTTCCGCTGCAATGAAATAAAGTTTTAGATTTCCAAGTACTACTTATTATCTGTCTTGTTGTAATTTTTCTGTTCTATATTCACTTAAAACCTCCATGGAAGTTAATGCTTCCCTTCGTGAGTGACATTAATGGACGTGGGGTGTTACAAAAGTCCCAGTTCGATACGACCTAGGTGTTGGCGGATAGAGCGGCACATGGGAAAAGGGGGTGATCGGCCGTGTTCTGAGGGGTGGTACTTTGGGTATGGTACTTCCGATAAGTTCGGCAAAATGTGGTACTTCCGAGAAATTGGTACTTTGACAAATCTGAACGAGATTTTAAATTTAAACAGTTTTAAAATTAAAATTTGAAAATAAATAAAACTTAAAAATTAATTAATCAATTAATTATAAAGAATTGTTTTTATTTAATTAATCGATGGCAAGTGGAAAGAAGAATCTGTCAGGAGATCAAAACAAAAAGTTCGACTATAGAAGTTCAATCAGTTTTAAAATAAAATAATAAGCGAATAATTAACTTAAATAATTAATTTAAATTACTTATAATAAGAGGATAATTTTAAAAGGGAAGACGAGCTGGAAACATCGTATGAGCAGTGATAATATATGAAGTAAATATGCCTTGTGCACGTGCATTGTCTACTTTTTCCCAAATAATGATCAAACCTGAACGAAACATTGTGTGCAACGCATACAACTTAGTTGATCATTTTTAAAAAATAATTAAATTATTCTGATATGAACCAGGTAAAGAAAAACACTGTTTATATAATGATAATTAATCTGAAAAATGAATAATAATCAGGATTAAGCCGATAAACATTCATCGACTATAAAAGATATTCGTACATCGTTTCGAAGAGTCCGGAATAAATATTCTACTTCGACTCGAGGTATACGATGCATGTCAGCATATTGAAGACGACAATATAGAAGAAGAGTTTTGGTCTGTTTAGTCCCAAGACAAACCCGAATAAACGAGTGTCTGACAACATATATCAGTTAGATTCTACACATCGAACTTACGTAAGTATATTACGTTGGTAGCGGAGAAATTCGTTTCTCTTAGCTTTATTACCCGTATTATATTTGGGTAATCGAATGAGTACTTCTGCGGATAGGGCGATGTGGCATTCAAAGAAATTAAAGAAATAACCTGTCAGAAGAGAAACATGACCTCAAACTTCGCAACCAGGAAATAACAAAAGTTAGGCTAGGTAGCATAGCTAGTTGGGTCATACCCAAGAAGGGTATATTATCACCATCTAGAGGACTTCCATATTTAACTTCTTAAATCTCTTTCGGTGCTATAGATTTCGGAAAAGGTAAATCGAGCCCAACCGTATAAGTGATAATATATTCGTTATACTCAAGCTAAATGAGTGGGCGGTCATGTGTGGCCGAGTTACAAGATGTTCTTGTTGAACCCCAGTGTATCCTCTCTAGAGTACACTGATCGGCAGTTGCTCCCATACCTTGTCGGTTGGAATCCAATCTCCAATAAGCGCTCTGCGACTTTTTTGATTTTATACTATATACGTGAATGTGAGATGCACGCGTTTCACTAGATAATTATTTATATGGTACGAACTATTGTAATATCAAATGTTTGATATAAAATATTTGGGTCATTATCCATATGCTAGTTATGGTTTTGCCTAATGATTTCTAAAGTAATAAATCGGTTAACAAGAAACCTTATTACTTATTTCCCTGTTTACATCTTTATAACTATGCTTCCTCACACCAGTCCCCTGACTAACCCAGAGTTTATATTCTTTGTTTCCTAAACTATTGGGTACTCATAATATTTTGTTATGAGTAGACAAGTGAATTCAGGTAGGCAAGTGGAACTTGATGAAGTACACGTTCAAGACCCTAGTGGCACATCTATTTTAATTACCCAGTTCAGTATCTATGTTGATATAGTATGGTAATGTATAATTATGCTATTGAACTATGATGATGATGTATTATGATGTGTACCATGATGTATCGGACTCTATGATGTAATATATTATGTATTTGTGAAATTCTGCTACGAGATTCTGAAGTCTTCTTATTCTTCTATTCTATTAGTTCTATCTCATCTTCTAAATTCGTTCAATAACAACACGACTTTCGAGGCGTCGAAAATCGCGCCGCTACAGTTGGTATCAGAGCTTAGGTTTTCTGAACACCTAAGTTGTGAGTTAGTGCTGAGAGTGTGTATTTTTATAAAAACTATTATAGTATAAGACGACATAGTTATTAATTTAGGTTATCCCTAAGACTATTTTCCGAATAAGTATTAACTCTCAAATCGTATTTTCAGAGAGTTGATAATGAGTTCTCAAGCAAGGCGAGGCCGAGGAGCAAGTCAGGCAACTACGACCAATGTGCACACTATTAATCAGACCCAAGTGGATACAACTGAAGTGGTCTAAGCTCCGATGCTGCCAAACTTCGCTATGATTTGCAAGAACTACACTACTTTGGGAGGAAAGACTTTTAAGGGAACCGAATCACTGTTTGACGTCCATTCATGGATTAGATCTTGTGAGAAGATTTTTAAGGGACTGAAGTTGGATGACGAGTATAAAAGTCTCTTAGCTTCATGGAATCTGGAGGGAGTTGCAGCTATCTGATGGGATGCCTCTTAGCTTCAGAGGTTGTATATTGATAGATATCAAACACATGGAGAGAATTGCCTATGTGGCATGCCTAAGTGGCAATTGATCAAGACCTCTGTTGAAAAGCAGAATCTTGTGGTTGATGATCAAAGCACTGCCTGTGTGGCATAGCTTTTTGTAACGTTGATTCGCGAGCCTCACACCCCAGTTGTGAACCAGAAACGGGAGAGGACTTCAGGTAGGGCATGCGTTTCCTTCTAGATAGAAGTGGCGTCAGTGGTTTTACATGCCCTGACGAGTTTGACTTATGTGGTGTTGCTGTTGCGAGGTGCCTCGGATATATCGACGACTGTGTGGAGTCGATGGAGTCATTTGGCTCATTTACGCCCCCAAAGGGCAGGGAAACGCAGTGTTCAGGCATTTTAATCCACATCGGTGGACCGGCCCTGACGATCCAAGGACTCACCTGTGTCTGGGTCGTGAGACATGGGCTATATTGTCTTGAATCGGTAGAGGACTATCTTTTGCCTCGGTTCACAAATGGAAATCCAATTTCCAAATACGTGACTTTGAGGTTTTGATTGTAAAGCCTAGTATTGGTGACATGATATATGATACCCATGCCGTCTATGATTGATACTTATGATTGAAATTGTTTTGTCACTATACACTTATAGTGATAAAAGATGAAATTTAGCATATCAAGCATTCTTTGGTAATAAAAGATTTGATCATGGAGGAAGCCGCACAATGGGATATAGAAATTACTCCAGAATTGGCTGTGAGAAGAGAGCCGCTAAAGATAATTGGCAAAGAAACCAAAGAACTGAGGAACAAGAAGGTTCACTTAGTCAAAGTGCAATGGAGTGGAGATCCACGAGATTGTACTTGGGAAACAGAGGAAAGCATTAAGAAAGCCTATACTAAGTGCAGGGTGGATATCTCTGATTGACTCTGGTGCAAGGTACATTTACCATATCTTACAATACATTTTGTTCTCTACTTTACTGTTGTTTTCTTTTCATGCATGTCAACTTTTAATCATATAGTCTGAATGATTTTAAAAAAAAAATATGAATTAATTAGTATGATTTTGAAAAGTTAAAAACAAATTGATTGTCGGTTGTGTTGTGTGATTGTGAGCTTGATTAATTAAATTATTAGAATGATAGTTAATTTAATCAATAAGAGAATGAATGGTAGAATTTATTCAATTAAATCACACATTGTACTGGTTTAAACATAGATAGAAATATATACATGTGCATTATATATGTTTGAACAAGTAAATGGATTAGCTGTTGAGTAAAGAATTTATTTGCGTGCCCGACAAATAGGTAAACCTTAATGAGTTGGATGCGAAATTTTATTATTATATCAATTCCTGTGAATGTCATTGGATGCAGAGTGCTGGTTGTTCTGTGTGTAATAATAAACGTCACCATAGGATAGTAACAATTAATTTTGAACTACACCACATGGCATACTTCTTGAAGATAGGCATACTTCATCATATACCACATAAGCATTTGGAGCTTGTGTGACGAGGTTAAAGATTTACCATACGAGCGAGAGGCTTGTATGGCGATGACTATATTTTATAGGTAGAACTGATGACTGATATGGACCATATAAAATATAACGGTAAATTGCTAGATTAATAAAAAAAACCACACGGGTCTGGAGACGACAATAAACACGTCTCTCTGGTTATTAAGGCACAAAAACCATTTATTGGGTGACGAGAATTTATTCTCTGGAGTTATGATCTATACACACTCCCCTGTGGACACCGGAATATATCACTATAAATATGTGCATGCTTATTAGGATTTATTGGGTACCTAATGCGGCCCAATAAATTTCCAAACCCCTCCCCGTACAAAGGAGGTTATGGCGATTTTTTTCGAAAATTTAGGGTGTTAGCCAAATTTTTGAAGAATTTGAAAATTCTTAGAAACTAAAAAGTTGAAGAATGGAAGCCAGACTGAAAGTAGAGTTAGTTGATCAAACCATTTTCGACTTTGTTCCTTTTCGGGGACGGAAAGTTTTAAGTGGGGGAGATTGTAACAACCCGGAAAATTTGAACCAGTTTAAAAAATTTTAATTGGCTAAAATAGTGAATTTTAATTATTTAAAACAAATATTTTAAATAATAACGATGAAAATCATGTTTGAATCGACGTTCGAAAATAAATATAATTACTTTGAATTATAAACAAGGCCTGAAATGGCGCAGCAGTTTCAAAATTTCAATTCAAACTTTGACTGACTGTACCGGGTGCAAAATAAAACGGATTTTAGTGAAACCAAAAATATTTAAATCTGTTAGTGAAAATCTTTCTAACAAATCTAAAAAATCGAAGTTTCGTAACGAGAGTCAAAAGTTATGGCCAAATGAATTTTCAGAAAGGTCGCTATAAAATTTATATAGCCCGTGAAAATAGACATTTTGCAAACGACCTCGGAATTCGACGAAACCACTTCGGTTGGATCCGGGAGGTCAAATTATTTCTAGGTTTCAAATATCATAATTTTTGAAGCTAATATGTGAGCGTGGCGAAGAAAAATGTGTTTTGGTCAATTATAGTTAAATTGGATCGACCAGAAAATGGCCATTTTTCAAACGGTCTCAGAATTCGACGAAAATAGTTTTGTTGGGACCATATCATCAAAACATAGCTAGATTTATTTTTCTAGAATTTCTAGAATCAGTATATGGCCCCGACAAATTGAAATGTACATTCAAATTCAATATTGAATGTTTTATATTTTAATTTGAAGAGAAACTGACTGAAACAGTCGAATGGGCCTATGAAACATATCCCATTGTGTTCGGGATGGGGTTATTTAGCTAGGAGCGACAGTCGTTGGGTTTGAATTGGTGTTCGTGTAGAGCGGGGGGTATTTTAGGATTTAAAGAAATTTAAAATAATTATACATAATCCTGGCTAATCACGCTTCATCGTTTACTTTCCCATGCCCGAAAACCCCCCTGTAGCGATGGCGGAAGTATCTTGAAGCTTCTCAGCTTGATTTATCCTTCCACACACCAAATCAGACCCCCTCCAGTTGAGAACTTTGTAGAGCTCGACTCCAGCTTCCAATCCATACCGGTGTCTTCGTGTTTGGTGAAGTATCTCGCTCTGAATTCAAACGAGAAGTGTCGCCGTTCATCTGAGAAGTGGGGGAGCTAGGCGCCGTCGATCTGGACAGAGGTGGGACCCCTGCGCGCGGATTCCGAAGCCATACAACGTGAAGCAGTCTGATCTTGGCCAAGCTTCACCGATTGAACGAAAATCTGAAACCTAATTTCGAATCAATGAGCTGAGGTACGAGTTTTATTTTGAAGGGGTTTACAACGCTTAAAAACGTTGATAATTCCATTATAACTTGTAAAAATCATATCTTTAACATATGTTGTCGAAATCCAGTGAAACAAGAGACAGTGGACTCATGTGTACGTCTTCTACATTCTAGAAGAGACCGCATATTTTTCTTAGCCTTCTGCAATTTTTGGTGGAGTGGAACCCAATGTGAGATTTCTAATTTATAAACGATATGGAAAACAACGATGCATAATTATATAGTCGATGTATGAGTTATATAAGCGTTGTACACCTCATGTATAAGCGTTGTATAAGTTGTATGTTCAATGTATAAGTTATATATGCATTGTAAAAATTATATATGCATTGAAATAAATTGAAATGAATTGAAGTGAATTGAAATATATTTATATACGAATATATATATATATATATATATATATATACTCCCTTCGTCCACGGACCATGGACGATATATATTGGTTGCGATATTGTTTGGATTGGTTGATGTGAAATTTGGTGAATACCATGAATGATTGATTAGAAATGATTGATTGTGATTGAAACCCCAATAGGATTAGTATATGGGAAAATTCGCCTGCGTGCGAACTAGATATTGAAAATCCCCATTGTCAAGAACCACGAGGTTTTAAGGTAGAGCGAGGAGCCGTACTAGGGACGGTGCCAGTTTTAACTACCCTGCTGTTATGCTGCCAAAATTTTCAATAATATTCATGTGTTAGAATTATTTTCATGTGTTGAAACAATATTCGTGTGTTGAATAGAAATTCATGTTTTGAATAGAAATTCATGTGTTAAATGAGTTCGTGTTTTGAAATAAATTATTTTACAATAAAAATCACATTTTTATTATATATATAGCCTATATAAAATATTAATATTTTAAATAAATTGTTTTAACACCAAAAATAACATTTTTACCTTATATATAGACTATATAAAATAATCGTGTTTTGAAATAAATTGTTTTACAATAAAAATCACATTTTTATTATATATATAAACTATAGAAAATATTCATGTGTTGAATAAAGGACTAGAACGATAAAAATCATATTTTATCGTATGTCTGAAGTCGAAAACATTCATGCATTGAATATATGGATTGAACAATAAAATCTACATTTTTATTGTGAATATGAAGTGTTAAAAATGGTGATGTGTGAAATAAACATTTATGATGATAAAAATATCATTTTTATCAAATATATAAAGTGGATTTGGTTTTGAAATCGAAGAAAGAATTATATTTATATATATTTATATAAATATAATTAAAATATAGTGAATAACGAAGATGCAGATCGTGTTTTGAAACCGTGATTTCAAACGATTAGTGCGGGAGATCCGACCATCGGATTTTCCCGAAACTACAACCGTTGGGTTCGCCTTGGAAATATCTTTCCAACGACACCAACTTTGTAAAGGTCCAACGGTTGGATTGTCTGGAATGTTTAATTCAAATCTGAAGAAAAACAGCGCCAGAATCGATTATATATATATATATAATTAAATTAAATTGAATAACGACGCTGCAGTTCGTATTTTGAAATTGTAACTTCAAATGATTAGTGCGGGAGATCCGACCGTCGGATTTTCCCAAAACTGAAACCGTTGGATTCGTTTTGAAAATAACTTTCTATTGATATAAAATCTTTGAAGATCCAACGGTTAGATTTTCAGACATGTGTAATTCAAATCTGGAGAAAAATAGCGCCACGGCCGCGTTATGGCCTGAAGCATCGTTTGAATGAATTGGCTATTTTTTAAATAAATAAAAATAGTGATAAATCGTGATAAAATATTATAAACGATATGGAATGGAAATAAACTGAATTTGCCTGGTTTATGTGATATTTGATGGTTGAATGTGTTTGGTGTGAAAATTACATTAAAGAACGGAATTAGTGATATCAAATAATTTAACCATTGAAATGAATTGATTTGAAATTCTAAACATACGTGAATTATTTGAAAAGGCCGAGTTGATTCTCATTTCAAATAATTGTTCGACGAGTGAAAGTCAAAGATATAAAGACGGTGCAAGACCGATGATCTTCACGTCGAATTGAGGGGTGCTATTGATGCTCATGATAGGAGTAGCTACCTTGACGGGGCTGAAGTAGTAGCCGTCCGGACGTACATGTTGATTGTACGGATATGCGAGGTATTGAGTGCCTCCGGTTTCGTTCAGACCCAGAACGAACTTGTAAATGGACTGTGTGTCTGACATTGGATTTTGTTCTGTGCTGATTGATCTCTATTAAATATATATATGTTTGGCGGCGGAGAATTTATTCTCTTGCTTAACGCCCTTCTCTGAGACGTACGAGCTCAGAGGTTATATATCGATAGAAATCAATCGCGTAGAGTGAATTGCTTGTGTGGCATGCCTAAGTGGCAGATGATCAAGGCTTCTGTTGAGAAGTAGAGTCTTGTGGTCGATGACCAAAGCGCGACCTGTGTGGCATAGCTTTGTGTATAGCATTGTTTCGCGAGCCTCACACCCCGGTATGAGCCAGAAACGGGAGAGGACATCAGGGAGGACATGCGTTTCCTTCTAGCTAGGAGTGGTGCTTTGGGTTTTGTATGCCCGGGTATTTTACTTATGTGGATGATGGAAAGCGAGGCCTCGGTTTGCTTCGGTCTCATCGGAGCCGATGGTGTGGTCAAATATGACCAGTTTACGCCCCATAGGGCAGGGAAACGCAATGTTCAGGAATTTTAATCCACATCGGTGGACCGGCCCTGACGATCCAAGGGACCACCTATGTCTGGTTCCTGAGAAATGGGCTAGATTGTCTCAAATCGGTAAGGACTATCTTTTGCCCTGGTTCATGGTGGAAATCCAATTTCCAAATACGATATCGTGCGGTTTTGATTGTATATATATGGCGACATGATATATGGTACCCATGCCGTCTATGATTGATAGTTATGATTGAAATTGTTTTTAAAATATATATACACTAGCAATAGTATCAAATGATTTGTTTTGCTCGTTTCAAGCATATTTTGGCCATTATAAGGTAAAACTCTATCCTCCGGTTTGTGTTGCATTGTGTGATGGGAACTGAGTCTTATAATGGCTTCATTTTTATAAAAAAACATTGCGATGTCTAAAGGATTTACTTGTTTTAAAGCACTGGTTATCCAAAGGAGTAAACCCGTTCCATGAAAGTGGCGTGGTCCTGTGATTAGCCATATTGTAAAGTGTTTTAAGTAGATTTCTCATACCAGTCCCATGACTGACTCGTAGTTTGTTACACTTGCAAACTCGGGTTCCCCTATTTCTACACGGGCAGCTTTGTATTTAGGTTTTAGCAAGCTCTTTCTGGATAGCTGGAGCTGAAGATGGACTCTACCATTTATCTCTTTTTATGCTATTCAGCTCCTGTTGTACATATTATGTTTTCTTTTCCGCTGTAGACATTTTATGCATAGCTGAACTGTATTTTGTACTAAGTATGATCATATATACTATGTAACTCTGATGATTATATTTATCTAGTGTATTCTATTGTACATTATCTTGTGTATTTAATTATTTCTATTCTGTTGTTATCTGTTTATGTGTTATATTCCAATGATTACCCTTGCACCGTCTTATCGGGGTTTGGGGTCATCACTTAAACGACCCGAAATCCCTCTTACGGGTCGTTTAAGTCGGTATCAGAGCTTTGGTTTACAAAGCTCAGAGAACAAGACACATTAGAACCATGTGAAAGAATTCATCAGAGACTGGATTAGTAATATCCAATGAGAATGACTCGTTAGAGATAGGATCAGTAGTTTCCTAGAACGAGTGTAAAGAGTATATTTTAAAATGAAAACGAATTTTGTTTTGAAAATTTAATTCAATTATTCGTATTTGAATATATATTTTTTATTGATTTGGACAATCCAATATATAAAGATTTTGCGTATACGTCTAATCCACGTGTATTTGAAATTTTAAATATACTGGATAGATTAGAATTACATCTAATCATCCGGAGATGATTTTGATGATGGAGCTCCATCATTAGGATTTATGTTCGTGTGACGAAAGTGGGATTTCTATATATTTCCAATTGACTGGTATGAGAATCAAAATTAGATAGGGCTTATTGTTGTGATTTAGCATCAAAAATCTGATTTTTGACTACATATCAAAATTATGAATTTGAAATGATAATCAACTAATTGATTGCTGGTTGTGTTATTTGATTATTGTTTGATTAATTAAAATGTTGGACCTTTAGCCAAATTGAACCAAATAGTGAATTGTATTAAAAAATGATCGCATTTGCATACGTATACATGTACTTACATTGAATAGTTCATAGCACGGAGGCTAGAGCAGAAGAATAAAATTGTTTTCCTGACAAATAGGTACATGTTTATTGTATTTCTTTGGGTTTGGATGATTTTAGAGCCGATTGGCTAGCCGCTTGGCTGTTTCTTTTTCTTTTTGGATTGAAGAAGGCCATGGGAGGCTATATGAAATATCCCGAAGTCCCCGGTGCAGGGGAGGTTATGGCGAAATTTTTCGAAAATTTAGGGTGTTAGCTAAATTTTTGAAAATTTTGAAAAGTTCTTAGAACTGAAAAGTTGAAGAACTTAAGCCATAGTGAAAATAATGGAAGTTGAGTTGATTAGTTAAACAACTTTCAGCTTCATTCCTTTTTGGGGATGAAAAGTTTTAAGTGGAGGAGATTGTAATAACCAGGAAATCCGAGCCAATTAAAAATTTTTATTTTGGCGATTTTAGTGAATTTTGAATATTTAAAATGAATTATTTTAAATAATAACGACTAGAAATTTATTTTGAATAGAATTCGAACGTATATAGTTATATAGATCGTCATCAGAATATAAATATTTATTTTAAATTATAAAAGGAATTGAAAATGGCGCGGTAGTTTGAAATTTGATTTCAAAGTTCAAATGAATGTACAAGATTCAAAATAAACCGGATTTTAGTGAAACTAAAAATATTGGAATCTATTTGAGTATATCTTTCCAATGAATCCGAAAAATTGAAATTTCATAGCGGAAATCAAAAGATATGTCCAGTTGAAAATTCAGAATAGTCGCTATGGAATTTTGGCCCTTAAAAAATGGAATTTTGCAAACGACCTCGGTTTTCGACGAAACCACTTTTGTTGGATCCGTGATGTCAAGTAATTGCTATATTCCAAAATTCGTAATTTTTTGAATTTATATGTGGGCGTGACAAAGGAAAACGTGTTTGACCAGTTTTAGTTGATTTTAATCGACTGGAAAATGGCCATTTTTCAAACGGTCTCAGAATTGGACGAAATTTGTTTGTTAGGACCGTATCGACAATACGAAGCTAGAAAATATTTTTAGAGAATTTTTCTAGTAGGTATGTGGCCCCTGTAAATTGAAATGTGCGTTCAAATTCAATATAGAGTTATATTTTGATTTTGACGAAAACTGATCGAAACTATCGAATCAGCTTACGATACATATCCCATTGTGTCCGGAGTGGGGGTATTTAGCTAGTGATGTCAGGCGGTGGGTTCGATTTAGAGGTCGAATGAGAAAGTTATATATATGTTTTCAAGGCCATGATTTTAAAAAAAAAAAGGGTGGGGACCCTTATTCCCCGTTATTCTCCTCCTTTTAGCAGACGCCACCCTGAAAACCGCCACCCCAGCCATCATGCCACCACCGCCCACCCTCAGAATGCCGCCGCCAGTCCCCCAGCCACCCACCTCATCGACGACCTCCCTCTTTCCCCCCATCTCGAACGGAATACCCCCAAACACCCAAACCAGCACACCACATTCAAATCTACCCCTTCCACCGCCTGCCCTGGCCATGCACACCTTCCAGCCTCCAACCCCGACCGCAGGCGCTGCCCCCCCCCCCCCGACCACCAACCCCAACCAGTGGGGCCCCTAGTTAGAAATCCGATTTTTATTATTTTTCGAGTGCACATTTTAGTCCCCGAGATGTTTTAGCTCTTCCTCGATCCTCCTCCGCCACTCCGACACCTCAAGTGAGTTTTATTTCAATTTTTATTCACTTATGCGATTAAAATATGATTTTTATATTATAGAAAGAATAAAAATATGATTTTTATATTATAGGAAGAATAAAAATATGATTTTTATTTATGTAGCGAAATAAAAATCTGATTTTTATCATATATATAGTGAAGTAAAAATGTGATTTTTATTGTGAACAGCGTGAAATGGTTGAGTTGAAATGTCGGGCAAATCCGAACCGTTTAGAAATATAGAATGGTGGAGTGGAACCCCAAGGTGATAACTTCTCACTTTTATTTACTTCTAGTTTAAAATATATACTAAGATGCAGACGGTGCTTAGAAGCACCCGACACCCATCGTCCATAGACCATGGATGACTTGTTTGTTTGATTGTTGTGTAGTGAAATTTGATTGTGTGATGGTGAATGAAATAAAAATATTTTATAGTGGAAAATATTTCACAGTTAAAAATATGATTTTTAACGTATGTATAAAATAAATATTTATAAACAACTCGGACGATTTGTTTATTTACACTGATTTGACTAAAATTGATTGGGACGATAAATTTTACACATCGCCCAACTGCACAAATAAAAATCTATGTTTGTTGATTTGAAACCCCACATGAGTATTGTGATGAGATTTGACGTACACTAATCCCAATTGTTTAGTTGTATGTCAATCGATGGATTGACAGACTGTGTAAGCGCTAATTATTTATATTTAATGCTTATGCAGTTGTGTGGTGCACTCTGGATGATGGTTGATTATTTATCGTTGCTATTATATACATGTGTTGTAGGGAATCCATATAATAAACGTTATATGGTAATTGATTGGGCCTCATTCCAATTGGGAAAATCTAGAAAATAAATTCATGTGTTGAATTGAAAATAAATTCATGTGTTGAATTGAAAATAAATTCATGTATTGAATTGATAAATAATTCATGTGTTGAATTGAAAATAAATTCATGTGTTGAATTGAAAATACATTTAATTTGTGTTGAATTGAAAATAAATTCATGTGTTGAATTGAAAATGAATTCATGTGTTGAATAGAAAATGAATTCATGTGTTGAAATAAAATAATTTCATGTGTTGAAATAAAATAATTTCATGTGTTGAATAAAAGCCGTGTTGATTAGATTGACGCCATTTTGACATGAACGATATTTATATCGATTTTATTCATTTTTATAATGAATATAGAGAAGAAAGTGATTTCAAAATATAATGTTTTGAAAATATTATCATTTGTATATTGATGATGTGGAATATTCAATTTTGATTTGAAATTGAATATGAAGTTGAAATCGTTTTGAAAATGAATTTAAAACAATTTATAAAATACATTTTAAAAGGAAATCGACGAAATACATATAATATATATATTATATATATAATGGCCTGAATAGAACGCGCCGCGCTGCGGTAGTTCATGAATTTCGACCATTGACTTCGAGTGGACGTTACGGGAGACCCGATCGTCGGATTCTCCTAAAACTGGAACCGTTGGGTTCGTATTGAAAAGAGCTTTCTAACGGATATTAGAGATTTGAAATCTAACAGTTGGATTTGGAATTATGTCCAAATCAAATATGGAAAAGGTCGTTGTAAGTGCAGTTCGTTGGCCATTGGTGGAAATTGACTGTACGGGCCTTGATAAAATTATTAAAAATAGTAATAATTTGTGTAAAATCATAAGAAATTATTTGTGAAGAATTGTGATGAAAATTTCCATATTTGAAAAGATAAAAATAGATTTTTATCGAAATGAACTGGTTTTGAACTAGAATTAAAAACCATTTATTTTTGAAATAAATAAAGTGGATTTGAAATGGTTTTGAAAATAACCAGAATTTCCAATAATTGAATTGGAATGGATTTGAATCGAAATTGTCTTTGGAATATTTCGATGTTGGGTTTCGTGATTATACAGATATCGTTATGGAAATTTGAAAGATATATTTATATCGTTATTTCCAATATGTTATTTGTTGGTCATAGAATTTGATATTGAATATAAGCCGATATATTTTCTATTCAGAGCCTTGTATTTAATATCAAATGTGATTTGGGTTTATCGTGAACGGTGTTTTAAATAACACTGGTTCTTTAACCCGATAATTAATGGAATGTGATTTTTGGATTATCGTGAACCATGTTTTAAATGACATTGGTTCTTTAACCCAGTTAAAGACAAGATATTGATTTTTGGGATGATTAAAACCAAGTGGAGTCTTAATGAATCTTTAATTAGATTGAAATGATCAAGAATGGAGTATCACCAGTTTTGCTCCAGGCGATAGTTAAATCTTTAATTAAATTTGAACGTGAAATGGTAATTGAATTTACCGATAACATCGTGGTGTTAGATATGAAGTATGAGCGGTTTTACTTCATGGGATGAATAGGTTGGGATTGGGAAATAAAATAAATGATTACTTCGGTGTGGTTCGCTAATCCCGACTAGTTTGAATTGATATTCAAAAGAAGATTAAAGAATAAATTTAAAGAATTTATCTTTGATAAAATTAATGGGAACCTTTCCCAAAGTATAAGAATATTCGAATAAAAGAATATTCTGAATTGGAATGAGGCGGATGTTGTGTTTGTGTAACAATTGTTTAGTATATATGCGAGTCATTCAGGAAGACCGAGTTTATCCCATTCCAAATAGCTGATTCGACGTGGTGTCGAGGATGAAGACGGTGGTCGAAGACCGGAGGTCTTCATGTCGTTTGGGGGATTACTGATGATCTTGATTGGGTCGTATACTAAAGAGGAGGGAATCAGTTAGTGATCGTCCCGACGTACTTGTAGATCGATGGATATGCGGGGTACTAAGTGCCTCCGGTTTCGTTCAGACCCAGAACGAATTTGTAAATGGGCTGTGTGTCTGACATTGGATTTTATTCCGTATGACTGATTTCTATTAAATATATATCTGTTTGGAGGCGGGGAATTCATTCTCTTGCTTAACGCCCTTCTCTGAGACGTACGAGCTCAGAGGTTATATATTGATGGATATCAAACACATGGAGTGAATTTCCTGTGTGGCATGCCTAAGTGGTAATTGATCAAGGCTTCTGTTGAAAAGCAGAGTCTTGTGGTTGATGATCAAAGCACCGCCTGTGTGCTATAGCTTTGTGTAACGTTGATTCGCGAGCCTCACACCCCCCGGTTATGAACCAGAAACGGGAGAGGACTTCAGAGAGGGCATGCGTTTCCTTCTAGATAGAAGTGGCGTTAGTGCTTTTACACGCCCTGAAGAGTTTGACTTATGTGTTTGTTGCTGTTACGAGGTGCCTCGGATATATCGGTGACTGTATGGAGCCGATGGAGTCATTTGGCTCATTTACGCCCCAAAGGGCGAGGAAACGCTGTGTTCAGGCATTTTAATCCACATCGGTGGATCGGGCCTGACGATCCAAGGGCTCACCTGTGTTTGGGTCCTGAGACATGGGCTAGATTGTCTCAAATCGGTAGAGGACTATCTTTTGCCCCGGTTCACAGATGGAAATCCAATTTCCAAATACATGACTTTGCAGTTTTGACTGTAGAGTCTAGTATTGGTGACATGATATA
The DNA here is from genome assembly GCA_030737875.1 of Allium sativum. NCBI lineage: Eukaryota > Viridiplantae > Streptophyta > Magnoliopsida > Asparagales > Amaryllidaceae > Allium > Allium sativum. Next base: position 787,791,127 of record CM060918.1, on the reverse strand, counting down.
TGGTACCCATGCCGTCTATGATTGATACTTATGATTGAAATTGTTTTAACACTATACACTTATAGTAATAAACGATGAAATTTAGCGTATCAAGCATTCTTTGGCTATTATAAGGTAAAACCCTATCCTCCGGCTTGTGTTGCATTGTGTGATGGGACCTGGGTCTTATAATGGCTTCATTCTTCTTTATTTAGCATTGCGCTATTTGTTTTATGCACTGGTACTCTTGGGAGGAAACCCGTTCCGTGTTATACGGCGTGGTCCCTGGATTTACCTAACTTTAAAATAAAGATTAATAATTGTTTTAGTTCTCACACCATCACATGACTGACCTGGAGTTTATTGTTTTAACCTAAACTCTGGGTGCCCCTATTTTCGATACGGGCAGCTAGTAGTTTTGGTTTTGCAGAGTTATATTCACAGGATCCTAGTTTACAGCTGGAACGATACTCGGAAAGCTCTTTATCCGTGTATTACTTCTAGTTGTATTTTGTATTATTTTCCGCTGCAATGTAATTAAATGTAATTTAAATCTTTGATATTTTCTGTGTAATATTTATTCATACTCTGTAATATTCTTATATTTTGATGGAATTGTTGTAATAAACAATGAAATGTTCTTCTGTTTGCGTTTTGATGTGGCTTGTCCTCAACTCAATCCGTGATTTCCCGTAACAGAGATTTCTGGTTGTTTAAGGAATATTTGGGGGTTTTGAGTTATCAGACGACGACGATGAAGTGGTAGAGATTGTGAACATCCCGGACGACGAGTGGATTGTGATTGACAGTGACTCGGAGGAGTAGAGTAAAGGGACGTGTGTGGACGATGCATATGTATATTATATAGCCTATAACTTGAATTAGTCAAGTACAGCCTAAGTATGTAGTATGTTATGTATGACTAGTATGAATATGAAACTAGTGTATAATTATAATGTACTAAGTGGATATGATATGAAGTATCATCTTTTGGGAAAATCTTTCTGCCTTTCTTACTTTAAATTTCTGGGACGAAATTCTTATAAAGGGGGTGGACTATAATGTCCCGACTTTTTCCGACTATTTTCAATTGATTTTAATAAGGAATTAAAATGAGAAATGCTATTTAAAACAAAACTAAAGTTATTCTCGATATATATATATATATATATATATGTGTGTGTGTGTATGGAAAAATAGAGAAAATATTGTATATACTTGTTTGATCTTCGGATTTGAAAATAGAAAACAAGTATACTACATTCAAATAAAAATCATAAGTGATAATACATATATAGATAAATACTTCTTAATTTATCATTTTAACAAAGCAAGGATTTAAAAACAAAAGCCTTATAACATGAATTATATAAAGGGTATTTTATTCAATTTAAAGATAAAGAAGGACTTTAAAGAAAAACAACACAACATGTATGAATATGGATAGAGACAATTCGGCCATAACATGAACAAATGGAACATAAAACATTTGATCTTTTTTCCAAAAGAAATATCTTGAACATGAGACAAAAACAAGCGCACATGAGACATACCATTAAACGAAGGATACTATAAATAGTAAACTAAGATTTAGAAACATTCCCTAAAGCACCTAAAGAAATTCTCAGGTTAAGCTTGCATGTGCACAACTTGCATAAGAGAAGTATCAAGCAAGAAGGAGACAAAGAAAAACCCATTTTATAATGCTTAAAAATTTAAAGAGGATACATGCATTTAATAAAGGTATGCTCAAGCTTCTAGAAGAGAGAACCTACTACAAGTCTATTGGCTATTAAACCGTAATAAAACAAAAAAATTGCTTGCATATTTAGCATATATTGGCCACATGTAACTAGGAGGAAGGGTTAAGGCTAATGGGAAATTCACTGTAGAAACCATGTGCAGGTAATTAATTTTTAAAACCTTGAACTCAACTATAAATACACCTCAGACCTCTCACATTTTTCCCACAACAAAACTGAAGTTCACATTAAAATTTATAAAGATCTTTACTGGAATTTTGGAGAGCATTAAGGTGAGGAAACACTTACTGTATTGTTTAAATTCCTTGATCAGTTTTAGTACTCTGTAGGAATTTCTGCTGTGAACATTGTTTTACTGTCAACAAGAAATGTTTAATGCTAAGAACACCTTCATTTACATCTATATAAACTAATATCCCATGTAGAAACAATCCAGTATTGGTTACATAAGATTGGCTGATGATCTAAGCACTTTAGTTAAATCTGAACTGTGTTCTGTGAAACAAAGAGTAACTGATCATGGATTCTCAAAAGAGAATACCATCAAACCCTCATCCTAGTATTTTAAGATCAACTATATTAAGTATATAGGTATGAGAAATTTCAAACAAGAAAGCATAGAAATAAACATTTGCAAGTAAAACAGTTTAACAGCTTTTACAGTAAACTCTCTATATATGAATTTTCAAATCGGACGAAACGCTGTTTTGTTTATATAAATGGAATCACAACACAAAACCATGATTTTTGGATGTGGTTTCACAATTTTTAACCTTTTGAATAATGAGATCTATGGGGATGATCATAATTTGAACATTTATCAAATTTCGACTATCCAGGCCACCAGAAGTAAGGCGGTGAAGGGGAGAGCTTCATCTAGAGTAGGAGTATCGTGGAAAAATGTAAAATAATTTTTTCAAATGTGTGAATTTTGATAATGAAGTAGAAATAGGGTTTATGGTTCATGTTTTTGGGTCTACGGTCATGGATGAAATGCATCGTGACGACGAGGCAAGGGTGGTGCGGTACTAAGGGGATCGATGGAGGAGGTCGACGAGGTGATGTGGCTGGAGCAGGAGGCATTTTGGTGGATGGAGGGAGGAGAACGAGATGGATTCTCTGATGAACCCAATTTATCAGCAAAGGGGAAGCCCGGTGAAAATATTGTACACGACAAGGTGGTAGGGTTTGGAGGCTCCGACGTGATCCGGTGGTGGTGGCCGACGTGCAGAGGTGATGGGCAGCGGTCCAGGGTGGCTGCGGTGATTGTGCATGTTCACGGGTGTGCATGAATATTAAGGGAAGAAGGAGGATCTGCCATGGTGATTTTAACGTGAACGATGGTTGTGGAAAGGTTTTTCTGAATGGTACTTTGGCAAAGTACCAGGGTGTTGGCGGATAGAGCGGTGCATTGGAAAAGGGGGTGATAGGCCGTGTACTGAGGGGTGGTACTTTGGGCATGGTACTTCCGATAAGTTTGGAAAAATGTGGTACTTCCGAGAAACTGGTACTTTGACAAATCCGAACGAGATTTTAAATTAAAACAGTTTTAAATTTAAAATTTGAAAATAAATAAAATTCAAAAATAAATTAATTAAATATAAAGAAGAGTTTTATTTAATAAATCGAAGGCAAGTGGAAAGAAGAATCTGTTAGAAGATCAAAACGAAAAGTTCAACTATAGAAGTTTGATAAGTTTTGAAATAAAATAATAAGCGAATAATTAATTTAAATTACTTATAATAAGGGGATAATTTTAAAAGGGAAGACGAGTTGAAAACATCGTTTGAGCAGTGATAATATACGAAGTAAAAATGCCATGTGCGAAGCATGTGCATTATCTACTTATTCCCAAATAATGATCAAACCTGAACGAAACACTGTGTGCAATGCATACAACTTAACTGATCATTTTTAAAAAATAATTAAATTATTCTGATATGAACCAGGTAAACAAACACTGTTTATATAATGATAATTAATCTGAATAATAATAATCAGGATTAAGCCGATAAACATTCATCGACTATGTTGGCTAGCTTTTTGACCAAGCCACCGAGGTTCACTCACAAGAAGAAAGTATGAAACTGTGTTCCTTTAGTCCATGAAGGATCGGATCGCGCCAGAAGGTCGCCCCACTCGGATCGCCACCCATCGGATCGCCCCCATAACATCAGCGATCCGACTATCTCTACACGACTCGATCCGTACTCACACTACTACCCTGCACAGACCGATCCGATTCCCCAACGCACAGCGAAGCCTTCGACCTGTTCAAGCACGAGATAGTCTTCGGCGATCCGAGATGCACGGATCCAGCGACACGTGTCCCCAACTGTCACTTTGACCAATTCCTCCTCCTTGCTCGATCCGATATTTAAGGGGATCGCGACACCAGTCCACAACGGCTAATTTGACTAATTCTTCATCAAGCTGCGATACGATCCGATATTCTCGGGATCCGTGCCACGTGTGACCGCGATCCATCGGACAAAATCAGCTATAAATAGCCCGGAGCTTGGCATTTTTCAGGATCTTTTGGCAGTATTGAGCACTGATTCCACCATTACCGTCATACCACTATTTCTTATCAGTTTTATTACTAAATTACTGAGAGAAATCACAATTGTAAGAGTGAGTTTGAGAGAAATCATTGATTGTACTAGCATTCAAAGTATAATCGATAACATATAAAGTGGACGTAGGCTCGTTAACGCCGAACCACTATAAATTTTGTGTGTTTTCTTCTTTTTCTTCATTCTCCAGTTATAATTCTTTAAGAATCTGAACAATTTGGGTGTTAGGCCCAAATTTTGATCTAACACTTTGGTGCTTTCACTGAGAGCAGAATTCTCAACCTATCATATTGCTATTCTACTATTTGGATTTGAAAGTCCGAAGAAAACAGTCCCAAAACTTCACTATTTAGTATTTTGAAGATTCCAGCGACATCTGATATCATGGCTGGAAAGAAGTCTAAGGAAATACGAGCTTCGCTGGCGAACGAAGTCGCGAATGAAGCAGTTGAAGAAAGTGTGCACGAGCTGGGAAATGAGGGACCTTTGGATCGCGGAGCGCAGGGGGCGAACCGATCTGATCGTGGCACGAACCGATCCGATGAAGGTGCCATGCTCCGAGTCGACGAGGACGAGGCGATCCGGACTGCTGAAGGGGTTGTTACTCGATCCCGTGATAACGCCTCGAATCCTCCTCATACCGTGACCATGAACCTACCCTAGGGGAGCGTACCAAATCGCCGATCTCGATCCACAGCGATCTGAATTGAAGACCAGACTACAACTCGACCTGGAAAGGAACCTATGGCTCGATCCTACCATCCTGGCCCCTCCGCTCGACCTGGTTCAAGCTCTTTGCGCATAAGAGAAAATGATGATGATCAATATGACCCTTCTGCTCCCGTTACTGAGGGGGATCTCTCTCGCTTTTCCGAAATGTGGAAAAGGCTGTTTGATGAATTGGCTGCTCAAAGGCAGGAGAGCTCCGTTCTGCGATAGAACTTGACCGCTATGGATAGAAGGCTTAATGATCTCACAAGGCAAAGGATGCCCCCAGTTCGTCCGCTTACCCTAGAATACTCTTCTTCTTCAGAGGAATCGCCGAGACCTCCGCGGCGACCATACGAGAGGCCTGAAAACATAGAGCAGCTTCGATTTGGAACCCTGCCATCACGGAAAGAAGAGGCACTGGGTGCAGGGCCCTCAAACCGCAATGTGAACGATCACGCCGCAACTCCCTGAGCTCGAGGTGTGGACAGCCCTGTACAGAACAGACTGCCTCAGCCCCGTCGCCGTATAGATGCTCATGGTAACAGGGGGCAACGAAGCCCAATCCGAGCCCCGGATTTCGTGGCCGCTCCTGGAAGAGAGATTAGAGAACCTCACCGAGTAAGAAGCGCTGACCCCGAACCTCCGCTGACCAGTGCAAATGTTGCAGCTATGATCCATCAAATTCTAGCAGATAGCCGTGGACAACGGAATAAAGATTGGGGAATTGACCGCAGTCACACACCTTTCACTGATGACATTTTAGATGCAACGTTCCCGAGGCGCTTCAACATGCCGCAGATGAATCGTTACGTGGGTAGATCTGATCCCGTCCAGCATCTGATGAGATATTCTTGGTCAATGACCGCTGCCGCAGCTTCTGACGCTGTCAAGTGCAAAGCATTTCCCATATTCTTGGAGGATGTAGAATTATTATGGTTTACTCGCTTACCAGCAAGATCAATTTTCAGCTTCAGGGAGTTGAGTGAAAGGTTTGTGGAACAGTTCCACATCTATGCACAAAAGACGAAGAGTGTGATTGACTTGTTCCTTGTCAAGCAATGACCAGGCGAGAGTTTGAGGGTGTATCTAGACCGTTTCAACCTGGCCGCTACTGAAGTTAAAGATCCTCATGAGCCAACTGTTGTGGCAGCCCTAATTGATGGGGTAGATAAAGACACTGAATTTGGGAGATACCTGGCCGGCAAGCCACCTCATACTAGAGAATTGTTCTACGAAAAAGCTAACATGCACTTACCCCAGGAGGAAGTATATGCTAACCGAAAGGCAAAAACGGCCGATAAAGAGGAAATCCAGAGCAATGTCGCCATTAAGCAGACAGGAGACAGCTCGGGGAAGGTCGAGGTTAATGTCGGAATTCGGAATCAGGGTGGTCGTCAGTCAGGAAACAATGATAATAACAGTAATGGCAACAACCGAAAGAGGAATCGAGGGAACGACTCCCAGAGAAGGACTCGTCCCAGGTCTTTTGAGAGTTATACGCCAATAAACGATACTTTGGAAAATATCTTCATGGATTCGTACAACGTCCTCCAAAATAAAAGGCCTCCTCCCAGAGAGTCGACGGAGAAAGAACGTGAAACGAGGAAGTTTTGTCTCTTTCATTAGAATCATGGCCATTCGACAAATGAATGCCGTCACCTAAGAGATGTAGTCGAGAGGCTTCTCCGAGAAGGAAAATTGGATTAATACAAAGTGACACCCAGAGACAGGGGGCAAGCTATACAGGCCCAAAATCAGAACCAAAATCAACCTGCTGTCAGGCCAACTGCCCAGCAAAAGGGAAAGGACCTTGTTATCAATACCATAATCGGAGGGCTTTATCTCGCCGGACACGGTTCCAAGGCTTTAGGTCAGTATGTCAATGCATCCAAGCAACACCTCGAGGTAGGGGAGTGTAGCAACCTTGAGGACAACATCCTGGTAAAGCAACAAAAGATGATGTCCGACAATGTCGTTTTCCGCGAACGAGAAAGTATTGGAGTCCATGCTCCGACTGAAGATCCAATTGTAATCACAGTACCTATTGGCCCGGCCACTGTTCATAAAGTCTTAGTGGATAACGGGAGTTCCGTCAACATTCTTTTCAAAAAGGCATTCGACCAGATGAACCTCGAGATAAAAGACTTGAAGCCCTGTCAGGGATGGATCCGTGGATTTAATGGAGCATCCACCGCTCCAATGGGTTATGTAGAGCTACCAGTTACGCTTGGGGAAGGAGAACGCCAGAGAGTGAGAATCCTTCCCTTCGTGGTTTTGGATATTGAATCACCCTATAATGCTTTCTTGGGCCGACCGGCCCTCGCAAAGTTTAGAGCCTGTATAGCCCCCTGGTGCTTGTTATTGAAGTTTCCTACCGAAGCTGGTGTTGGTGTTGTTAGAGGAGATCAGGTTGCCGCACGAGCATGTTACATTGCAGAGCTAAAGCTACTCCGCAACGGAGGGGACATAGAAACCAAGGGCGCTTCTCCCCCCCACAAGGGCAGAGACCTTATAGCAATTAAAGAGGATAACCTTAGGAGAGTCGTCCAGAGAGTTTCCCGAGGATATAGATCCCAGAGAGGACAAAGAACCTGGGGGCAGAATTGAGACTCCCAACGAGACAACTGTGGATGTACCGATCGATGATAGTGACCCAGAGAAGGTCCTTAAGATTGGATCCCAGTTAAATCCGAATTTAGCTAAAGAACTGACGAATTTCTTAAAAGATAATTTGGATGTATTTGCTTGGACCCACGCAGACATGTGCGGGATATCTCCATCAATCATGAGCCATTCATTAAGCATTAACCCTAAACATCCTCCGGTAAAACAAAAAAGGCGAATGCTGGGCCCAGAGAGGTCCGCTGCCTTGAAAGAAGAAGTTGGAAAGCTAAAGAGTAATGGATTTATCAGAGACTCAATCTACCCAGACTGGATTTCAAATCCAGTTCTGGTGAAGAAGGCCAACGGGAAGTGGCAAACATGTATCGATTTCTCGGATTTGAATAAAGCCTGCCCGAAAGACAGCTTTCCATTACCCAGGATCGATCAGTTGGTGGACTCAACGGCGGGTCATGAACTTCTCTCCTTTATGGATGCTTATTCAGGATATAACCAGATTCCAACGCATGTTTCAGATCAAGAACACACTAGTTTCATTACGGATCTAGGGTTATACTGCTATGTGGTAATGCCCTTTGGCTTGAAGAACGCGGGCGCTACATATCAACGGTTAGTGAACAGAATGTTCTATAACCATATTGGGAAAACAATGGAAGTATACGTCGACGACATGTTGGTTAAGTCCACACAATCCTCTAATCACACTACGGACTTGGCAGAGATGTTTGGCATTCTTCGAAAGTACGGGATGAAACTCAACCCAACAAAATGTTCATTCGGGGTCACCTCCGGAAAATTCTTAGGATTCATCGTCAGTTCTCGTGGGATTGAGATTAATCCAGACCAGATCGCAGCAATTCGAGACATTCAGGAACCTAGGCAAATTAAAGATGTACAAAGCCTTGCAGGGAAAGTAGCCGCACTAAGCAGATTTATCTCCAGGGCTACGGACAAATGCATCCCATTCTTCGAATTGATAAAGCGAGGAAAACGCCACATCAAATGGACGCCCGACTGCATAGAAGTGTTTCAGAACTTGCTGAGACACCTAGAGAAAGCTCTGATATTATCTAAGCCGTTGGATCACGAAGGCTAATTCGTGTACTTGACAGTGTCGTCCCACGTGATTAGCTCAGCATTGCTAAGAGAAGAAGATAAGGTCCAAAGACCTGTGTATTACGTGAGCAAAAAATTGATGGCAGCAGAGCGTAATTATCCAAGGATAGAAAAGTTGGCGTATAGTTTGCTGATCGCCTCTAGAAAGCTTCGACATTATTTTCAGGCTCATCCCATTACCGTATACACTGATCATCCACTCAAGCAAGTTCTACAGAGACTAGAAGCATCTGGAAGGCTACTCAAGTGGAACATTGAGTTGAGTCAATTTGATCTGAACTTTCAACCCCGGCGGTCAATACGGGGGCAAGCGATATCCGACTTCATAGCAGAGTTTACTGTCCCAAAGGACGATATTACGAACAAAGAAGTTAACCCCTCAAAGTTGCATCTCGACCCCAATACCTGGAGATTGTATACTGATGGCGCTAAGAATGACAAGAGATCTGGCGCTGGAATAGTGCTTGAAACTCCCGAGAAACGGTTGATATCCTATGCTATCCGGATGGAGTTTCACGCCACTAACAATGACTCCGAATATGAAGCCCTGATAGTCGGGCTAAGGAACGCAAAGGAGTTGGAAATCACAAAGCTGGACATCTTTTGCGACTCCAAGTTAGTTGTAAACCAAGTCACTGGAAAATTCCAAGCCAAAAGCCCAAGATTGATTTTATACTTGGAGAAAGTGAAGGAGTTGCTGAACGGCTTCGATTACTACAGCATATCTCATATTCCACGGTCAGAGAATCAGCAGGCGGATAAGTTGGCAAAGATGGCTAGCTCTGATGATCCTGAAGAGACCGGGCTAGCCCCAGTTGAAGTACTTCGGTCTCCTAGTTTAGATCAGATGGAAATTGATCCAGTACTAGAGACGGAACCAGAAAGGGAGTCATGGATGACCCCTCTAAAGAATTTCTTGATGAATGGAGTGCTTCCGACCAAGAAAAGCGAGAGGTGTAAAGTAATTCGTAAAGCTGCCCGATACGTTCTGCAAGGCGGAGTTCTTTACAGACAAGGATTTTCGATGCCCCTTCTCCGGTGTATAGCTCATGACGATATCAAGCGTGTGCTGCAAGAGGTACATGAAGGTGAATAAGGCGATCACACTGGAGGGCAAACATTGGCGAAAAAGGTGTTGCGACATGGTTATTTCTGGCCTACCATAAACTAAGATGCGGCGAAGTACGCATGACGATGTGATGCATGCCAGAGATTTTCAATAATACCTAGAGCACCTCCTAGTCAGTTAAAAACGATGACGAGTCCATGGCCTTTCGCTATGTGGGGAATTGATATCATCGGAAGTCTTCCCATAGCTAAGGGCGGGGCAAAGTTCGCTATTATAGTCGTAGATTACTTCACTAAGTGGGTCGAGGCTGAGCCACTGACTACAATCACAACCAAACGAGTGATCAATTTCGTCATTAGAAACATCATCTGTCGATTTGGGATTCCAAAGATTGTTATAACTGACAACGGAACTCAGTTCGATAGCACTGAATTTAGAGACTTCTGCCAAAAATACCACAATGAGAAACGGTACACCTCTGTGGCGCATCCGCAATAAAACGGACAGGTGGAAGTGGCAAACAAAGTGATTAAGTCCATTCTGAAAAGAAGACCGAAACGGGCCAGAGCAATGTGGGTTGATGAGTTACCCTTAGCACTATGGGCCTACAGGACAACGTATAAGTCGGCAACTGGACATACCCCCTTTTCCCTTGCTTTTGGAGCAGAAGCAGTCATCCCAGTAGAAATAAAAGTATCTTCTCACCAAGTGACTTATTACGATCCGATCACTAATAACGAATTGCTCCTTGAATCCCTGGATATGATCGAAGAAAAGAGGGACGAACCAGACCTGTGTGCCTGAGATGCAAGCAACAGGTCGCCCGATACTACAACAAAAAGGTTCGAGCCCGAACCTTCGAACCTGGAGACTTGGTTCTGAAGTGTGTCTAACCAGCCCCACTCATATGGGCGCGAAATGGGAAGGACCGTACTCTATTCTGTGCAAGCTTGATAATGGAACTTTCAAGCTAGCGACCGTAGATGGAAAGGAAATCCCCAGAGCGTGGAATGCCCAACATTTACGGCCGTATCTAACGTAAAGATGTCAGATCTGTTCTTTCGCTTTATTAAGGACCATGTACAAGGCACGACTTGCCTAGAATAGTCCAATTTCTTAAGCAAAAATTATAAAGTGGACGTATGTCATGACTCGATCGAACCACTATAAAAATATTGTGTGTTGTTTACCTTTATTGCACTATTTCTTATCTGCCTTTATATTTTTATGGAAATTGCTGTGAACCATGCAGCGATCACAGAAGCGTATAATTATAGGTGCCTTCCATCAGAATGGAATGCAGTCACCAGTCAAAACTCCGAGGGTGCGATAAAGTAAATCATATCACTGATAGCGCTCTAACTCTCCAGAGCCGAGAGAGAGCATAACAGACATGAGGGTGATCTCCGTAAGTCATGGCGGTGTACCATGATCAGAACCGCATTGACGTAACTCTAACCTAGGCGACTGCCAGGAGAGTATAAAAGCGTCTCCGACTGAGCGCTGAGAAAGAGATCCTTCCCCGCTGAAGGATCGGGGAGCGATTGAACTCCTGAGCTCGAACTCTAACTCTCCAGAGAGAGAGAGTATAAAAGCGTCTCCGACTGAGCGCTGAGAAAGAGCTCCTTCCCCGCTGAAGGATCGGGGAGCGATTGAACTCCTGAGCTCGAACTCTAACTTTTCAGAGTAGAGAGAGTATAAAAGCGTCTCCGATCGAGCGCTGAGAAAGAACTCCTTCCCCGCTGAAGGATCGGGAAGTGATTGAACTGCTGAATTCGAACTCTATCCTCGGCGGCCGCTAGGAGAGTATAAAAGAGTCTATGATTAAGCGCTGAGAAAGGTGCCGGAAACTCAGCACCACAAGGACAGTTATCTTATTAGATTTTCTAAGTCCCCCATATTCAGAAATAGGGGGCAACGTGCAAACAACGCTAATCAATCCTTAATAAACCCTAGTTAAGCGCTACATTAACGATTGATTGGGGGCCATATACATATACACATGAACCTTGATGCAGCACGGAAATTTTTAAATTTTTCTTTCTGTTGCTTGACTGATTTGTAGTTATAATCAGCTGATCTATGACTAAGCATGAAAAGTTTATTAAATGCAGGTACACGATGATGCAAAAAGAGATAAACTTTCATTTACAAACTGTAAGCCTAGAAAGTGAAAAACAACCTAAAACAAAAGTGAGGGCCAGTCTCACAATTACATTTCATGGCCAGTAAGAAGCCTAAAGACAAAATATAGACAAGTGACAATATCCTATTTACGCTTGGACTTCTTCTCCTGCTTCTGTTTCTCCAGCTTCGCCTTGTCAGTTTCGGATTGATCACCCTTCTTTCTTTTCCTTTTGTCTATGAGAGGAACGTCCGACTCATCAGAAGACTCCTCCTCCTCCGGCTTTCTCTTTCTTTTATCAGTAAGGGAAACTGGGAAATCATCAGGGTTCGCAGAATGAAGCTGTTTACTGATGGATTTGGGCCTGAGTTTCAAAACCATCCCAGTTTTGGGATTAAACTCCGAGATAGGGGCTACGTTCAAAGGCTCTTGTCCCACCTTCTTTAAAGCCAGCTGCTTTTCCTGCCTAGCTTTTCTGTTAGCCAAAGTTTCGTCGTCCTCGTCTTCGGCTTCTTTGGTACTAATGATATCCTCCTCATCCTCTACATGGCGCCCATCCATATCTTTCAAGGCCTCGATGGTTTCATCATCCTTGGGAGCATCAGCACTGGGTGCCAGGACGCCCTTCTCTGCTGTTGTACCCTCAGCCTGCTTCAGTATATCAACACCGGCGCTAGGCGAGACAACAATCTTCTCCGCCTCTGTCCTCTTCTCGACATCCTTGTCGACGGGCTCGCCACATGTATTATGGGGAACACACATTATTAATTCGATTGGTTGCTCTACCAGACGATGACAACTCATAATTGCTTTGACAAATTGTGGGGAAAAAAGGGAGATACCTTCCGCTGATCCCCCATCTAGGCTAGCTACAGAAGCTCCGACAACCACAGGAGTTAGGCCCAAAGGAATTAATGGATCATCAGGATGGTATTCCTCAACTCCAGAGGTCTTGGGCTCTACAGCTGAGCTCGAACCTTCGTCAACCTTGCTTTTGCCCTTAGCCAGGGCCCTCTCCTTCTCCATTTCTTCTTGAATTAGACGCCGGCCTTCTGCCAGATCCTCGGGCTCGTTATCCCTTAGAATAGTCTTCATCAGCTCATCTTCGTCAATCTCTTCAACTCCTAATCTCTGCTTCTCACCCTCGACGATGGCATCCCATAAGTTGGCTAAAGTAACGTTGTAACAGCCCTGATTTTTGGGTTTAATTTTAAAATTTTATTTTAAGAAATTTTAATGAATGAATATATTTAAAATTATTTATTTTAAATAATAACGATGAAAAACTTATTTTATTTCGAGCGCGAACTTGAAATTTATATTAAATCCATTCCGAGCCTGAAAACGGCGCGGTAATTTCAGATTTGAAATTCCAACTTTGAAAAATTATATAAAATAAAATATAAATCGGAATTGGACGAAACAAGAAACGCTAAGACCGTATTGAAAATATCTTTCCAAAGAGTTTCAGAAATTAAGATTCCAGTTTATAAATTGTAAGTTATGAGAAAATTAAATTTTCAGAAAATCGCTATAGAATTCGTATATATTATATATAAGGCCCGAAACGTAAAATTTTTGCAGAATAAGGAATTAGGACCCGAAACCATCTCCATTGGTTTCAGAATGTTGTTTACACATAAAAATGACTATAAAAACTTATATTTTTGAGTTTCGGAAAAATTCCACTATTTTTGGTATTTTTAAATATTAAAAATATACGCCTGAAAAATGGAATTTTTGCAAACGAACTCCGAATTCGACGAGACCAGTTTCTATGGATTCGGAATATTAAAATAAGGTTAAATTCTAAAATTTATAATTTTTGGAATTATTTTGTGGCCGGTATAATTTTTACAGTGAAAAATAGCATATTTTCAGACTTCGGAAATTCATAATAAATTCATTCGGACTCGGAAAATTACGAAATCAGGTTCGTTGGATTCGTAATGACCTGAAATAATTATGTTTAAAATTTTACTAATTTTGAAATCAGCATGTATTTATAAGAATTTTTGAATTGAAGAAAACAGTTGAAAATTTAGTAATTGGACACGTAATGATATTTGGGCCCAAACCAAAAGTAGACCCATAGTATATATTATCTTTTTCCTCAGAATTTAGGGATGAAATTCGAAATACACAGCAGCCATCTTTTTCCCTTCCTTCCTCCTCTTGTCAATGGCTGTCTTCTTCCTCAATCAAAAATTTGTCGAAAATAAAATCTATTCAAACCATAGCAAATTATATGTCCACTCGAAGGTCTCGACGATAGGAAGCTAATGGTGTCGTCGGTTTCGTCAAATAGCGCTCGGATTCGCTGGAATCTCGTCTTAAAGCTCGCTGTTTTCGAAATTCAGAAGCTCAAAACGTAAATCAAGAAATTCCCGTGAATCGAGGAAGAATTAGACGAAGTCACGAACACGGAAGTTCTTCGTCTACGTGAGGTGGAGGTGCTCGCCAAATTTCAGGCAGTTTGGAGGTGTGAGGCGGCCTGTGGGGCCCGCGAGGCGAAATCGTTCATAGGCGATTTCCCGATGATCGGAGAAGCTTTAGGGGCGGCTCTTTCTGGTGGTGGTGCGTCTCGCCAAGACGAAGACGTTGGCGGTGGTCCCGTGGCGTCAGGTGGCCTGAAGCAGCGGAAAATGGCGGTCAAAGTTCTGCGGTGAATAGTGTTTCGCGGTCAACGGGCTGAGGGTATTTTCTATTTTATTTTTAAATTATTTAATTAATTTCCAGAACTTTAAAATTGCATAACTCACTCATACGAAGTCGAAAATCGACGATTTCAGTTGCGTTGGGATCGTGGCGACGAGATGGACGCGTGGACACTAATTTTGTCCAGTTCTGAGACAGTGAAATTTTTAGGTATTTTCACGAATATTAATTAATTAATTAATTATGTCCAACTTTAATAAATCATAACTCTCTCGTACGAGGTCCGATTGACGAACCGTAAATTGCTTTGGACTCGTCTTTCCGAGCTCTTCGCGATGGCGCAGACCAGAGCTGAATCCGAGACAGTCAAATTTTCAGCAAAAATCAATGTGAGAATTCTATTTTTAAAATAAAATTATTTATTTATTTAATTCACTGCAAAATCTATATTCATATCATAGGAAATTCATGTTGTTGCTGCATGTATGATTATTTCCATGTTGATTGTTTGTGATGATTGTGCGTATTTATGTTGACATGATTTTGTGTGCACGACGAAGACAAACATTTTAGTTAATATATAAAATGTATAATATTCATGTTTGTAAAAGAAAAATTTGTGCAAACCATAAAAATTATATATTTATATTGTGTATATATTTAACGGAGATGTTACATGTTAGAAAGGGAATTTATATATTGTGAAGAAAAAAAAAGTATTCTTTGTTTATCATGTTGGAATTTTCATTTTATGAATTACCCACATAAAATATTCATTTTTATGTTATGTTGAATTAGAACCGTCAACATAAGTATGTTCATTTGGTTAATAACGTTATGCTAACATAAGAACATCGCTTGTGTTAATAATGTTATGTTAATATAAAAACTGTCATTGTATTAAAATGAACAAAATGGATGTGTCATTTATGTTGTATATAAAATTGACAAAATAAACATGTCATTTATTTAGTAAATTACACATGCCATTTTCATAAGGAATGTTAATATTAGATTAAAATCGCTTTTGTCAATATAATTAAGTAGCGACAAAAATTCACTTTTGTCAATATAATTGAAGTAGCGATGAAATCACTTTTGTCAATATATTGAAGTAGCGACAAAAATCATATTTTTGTAAATGTAGAAGAAAGATTAAAATAACAAAAGATTCATTTTGACAATTGAAGAAGAGTGACAATAGAAATTTCATTTTTATTTAATGTAATAAAAGAAAATACTTTTATTTTGTTAATGCCATAGCATTGCATATGAACGGTATATATTTATTTTGTTAATGACATAGCATTGCATATGAATGGTATATATTTATTTTGTTAATGACATAGCATTGCATATGAATGGTATATATTTATTTTGTTAATGCCATAGCATTGCATATGAATGATATATATTTATTTTGTTAATGCCATAGCATTGCATATGAATGGTATATATTTATTTTGTTAATGACATAGCATTGCATATGAATGGTATATATTTATTTTGTTAATGACATAGCATTGCATATGAATGGTATATATTTATTTTGTTAATGACATAGCATTGCATATGAATGGTATATATTTATTTTGTTAATGACATAGCATTGCATATGAATGGTATATATTTATTTTGTTAATGACATAGCATTGCATATGAATGATATATATTTATTTTGTTAATGACATAGCATTGCATATGAATGATATATATTTATTTTGTTAGTGACATAGCATTGCATATGAATGATATATATTTATTTTGTTAACGTTGCATAGCATTGCATATGAATGATATATATTTATTTTGTTAACGTTGCATAGCATTGCATATGAAATGAAATATATTTATTTTGGTTAATGTAAAGAGTATGACAACTTCAATTTTTGTTAAGGTAAAGAATAGCGACAAATTCCTTTTTATATGTAAAGAGAGAGATGAAATAAGCTTGCGTATATATATTAATTCACTTTTATATGTAATGAGAGAAATGAAGTAAAATTTGTTTACATATACATTCAGTTTATATGTCAATTGTAAGGGAAGGTTTGTTAACATGTACATTCATAGTTGTATATGTCATTGGAAAAAGAGAGATTATTTTTATATGGATAGAATAAAAGAAAGATTCATTTTTATAAAAATAGATAAAAAGAATGGCAAAACATTCATTTTGTCAAATATAAAAGAAAGATAGAAAATATAAGGATGACAAGATACTCATTTGTCAAGAGTAAGAAATATGCATTTTGATCAAACGAAAAAGGATGACAAAATATTCATTTGTTAAAAATTAAGTTGACATTGTTTTGTACTGATAAGTTTTGTTAAAGGAAATTACATTTCATGTGATCAAAATAAGAAGAAATGAAAATTACATTTTTTTTTATGTAATTATATGATTGAAATGTCACTTATATTAGAAGTGTTAAACTAGATAAACATGTCCCTTTGTTTAAAAGAGGTTATTTAGGATAAGAAGGACATTTTATTAATTAAAATTACACCTTTATTTGAAACTATGATATGAAATGTGGTAAGCGAATAAAATTTACACTTTTATATATGTAACTATAAATGAGGATTTGCACTGTAAATTAGAATTACATTCTTATTATGTAATTAAGGTATGATATTATATTTTATATTAAAAATTATATTTGCATGACGTCACCTAAGAAGGAAATTTGCATTGCCAATATAAAATAGCAAAAATCATTTTTTTGGTTTGCATTGAAAGAGATAAGAAATATATTCGTTCGCATAGAAATGAAGTTAACACCCAAAATATATTTCGTTTTGGCTAGGAATTGAAATGACACAAAAATACTCATTTTTTGTTAAATTATGAAGGACGTACAAAAATATTCATTTTTGGTTGTAATTGGAATGATACACAAAATACATTTTTGTGTGTAGGATATGTATGGAAATTGAAGAACATTAATAAAAGAAACCATTTTTTGGTGTGATGAGTTATTGCATATAAATAAGAAGATTGGTTGTTAGGAAAATATAGTAAGATGAAATGGATGGAGGAATTATATATATAATTATATATATCAAAATTTAAAATCAAACGATATGAAATGATTTCCAACTTATATATACACGAGAATTGTTTGGGAAGTCCGAGTTTATCTCATTCCAAACAATTTAAACGACGTTTAAAAATTGAAGATTTAAAGACGACCATAGAAGACCGACGGTCTTCACATCGAATGGACGACGACTGCTGATGCCCATGATTGGAGTAGCTACCTTGAAGGGGCTACAGTGGTTGCCGTCCGGACGTAGTGTTGATTTGTACGGATTTGACTTTCGCTCAGACCCAGAGCATAAGTTTTAAATGGATTGTGTGTCTGACGTTGTACTCCGTTAATATCATGTTATTGATTTTCTGTCTATATATAAATGATTGGTGGTGAAGAATTTATTCTTTACTTAACACCCGTTTATATATTGATGGACGATCAATGGCACGGTATGGATTGACAATGTGGCACGCTAAGATGAAGATGATCAAGGCTTTGTTGAAAAGCAGGCCTTGTGGTTATGACGTAACTTCGCGAGCCTCACAAACCGGTAGAGTCTAAAACGGGCGAAGGGAACGCAGGGAGAGCAGCACGTTTCTTTCTAGCTAGAAGTGGTGGTTGGGTTTTATCACGGCCTGACATTTTACTTATGTGGATGATGGAATGAGGCGCGCCTCGGATAGGTCCTATAGGACCGGGAAACGTGTGCTTAGGAATTGCCAATCCTCTAAGCTGTATTTGAGGACCGGCCCTGCCATTTCCAAGGGTTAACTGCGGGTAATCCTGGGACATTAGCTAGAGTGTCTCGAATCGGTAAGGAGCTCCGCTCTAGCCTTGACTCATGATGGAAATCCAAATCTCCAATACGCCCCATGCGGTTTTGATTGTATTACTAGTACGGAGGCATAATATATGGTACCTATGCTTCCTAGGATTGATATTATGATTGAAATGTTTTATTAAAACATATACACACTAATAATAATATCGTTTTTACGTATTTATCATCTTTTAATCACCATAAGGTAAAACTCTATCCTCTGGTGTGCGTTGCATTGTGTGATGGGACCTGAGTCTTATGGTGGTTTCATTTTTCTAAAAAAAAACATTGCGTTATTTGACGATTTACTTTACTGTTATGCACAGCAATCCATTGGAGTAAACCCGTTCCGCGTTAGCGGCGTGGTCCTTGGATTTGCCTTATTAGTAGTTATGTTAGTTAAGAATTCTCACATCAGTCCCACGACTGACCCGTTGTTTGTTTCCACCTTTGCAAACTCGGGTGCCCTCTTTTCCACATGGGCAGTCGAGTAGTTTTTTGCAGATATTTATCTCTTTAGCAGGATACTGGATTGAAGCATAAAGCTGTGTCCAGAATATAGAAAAGACTTCCACTGTATTAGTTTTGTTCAGCTGCAATGTATTATAAATTAATGTAAAATTTATCTTCCGCTGCAATTATTTTTATTCGATGTACTCTGATATTCTGTACTCTGATGTAAACATTTGGTACTGTTTATAAAAGTCTGCTGTTTTGTTCTGATGATTGTTGTATTCCCAAAGTTAAAGTATTCGGGATTTGAACAGTCTTGGTCGATTTTACGATCGATCGGGTCGGGCAAAGCCCGGGTCTTTACAGTTGGTATCAGAGCGAGGTTAGCTCAAATCTTAGGGGTACAACTCGTTAGAACTGAACAAAAGACTCATCAGAGAATTGGTTTAGTAATGTCCAATAAGAATACTCATTAGAGATAGGATCAGCAGTATCCTAGAATGAGAAAACTCATTAGAGATGGGGTTAGTAATGCCCTAGAATGAGTTCAGAGTGATAAGCTTATGATAAGCGTATTTTTGATTATACTTTTGAAAATATGATTTTTGAATATATAAAAGTATATGTATATTTGATAAGTTAGTCAACAAATGAAATTAATAAGAGAAATTAAAATTTAGTTAGTTAATTAAACAACTTTTACCTTAGTTCCTTTTCGAGGACGAAAAGATTTTAAGTGGGGGCGACTGTAACAGCCCTGATTTTTGGGTTTAATTTTAAAATTTTATTTTAAGAAATTTTAATGAATGAATATATTTAAAATTATTTATTTTAAATAATAACGATGAAAAACTTATTTTATTTCGAGCGCGAACTTGAAATTTATATTAAATCCATTCCGAGCCTGAAAACGGCACGGTAATTTCAGATTTGAAATTCCAACTTTGAAAAATTATATAAAATAAAATATAAATCGGAATTGGACGAAACAAGAAACGCTAGGACCGTATTGAAAATATCTTTCCAAAGAGTTTCAAAAATTAAGATTCCAGTTTATAAATTGTAAGTTATGAGAAAATTAAATTTTCAGAAAATCGCTATAGAATTCGTATATATTATATATAAGGCCCGAAACGTAAAATTTTTGCAGAATAAGGAATTAGGACCCGAAACCATCTCCATTGGTTTCAGAATGTTGTTTACACATAAAAATGACTATAAAAACTTATATTTTTGAGTTTCGGAAAAATTCCACTATTTTTGGTATTTTTAAATATTAAAAATATACGCCTGAAAAATGGAATTTTTGCAAACGAACTCCGAATTCGACGAGACCAGTTTCTATGGATTCGGAATATTAAAATAAGGTTAAATTCTAAAATTTATAATTTTTGGAATTATTTTGTGGCCGGTATAATTTTTACAGTGAAAAATAGCATATTTTCAGACTTCGGAAATTCATAATAAATTCATTCGGACTCGGAAAATTACGAAATCAGGTTCGTTGGATTCGTAATGACCTGAAATAATTATGTTTAAAATTTTACTAATTTTGAAATCAGCATGTATTTATAAGAATTTTTGAATTGAAGAAAACAGTTGAAAATTTAGTAATTGGACACGTAATGATATTTGGGCCCAAACCAAAAGTAGACCCATAGTATATATTATCTTTTTCCTCAGAATTTAGGGCTGAAATTCGAAATACACAGCAGCCATCTTTTTCCCTTCCTTCCTCCTCTTGTCAATGGCTGTCTTCTTCCTCAATCAAAAATTTGTCGAAAATAAAATCTCTTCAAACCATAGCAAATTATATGTCCACTCGAAGGTCTCGACGATACGAAGCTAATGGTGTCGTCGGTTTCGTCAAACAGCGCTCGGATTCGCCGGAATCTCGTCTTAAAGCTCACTGTTTTCGAAATTCAGAAGCTCAAAACGTAAATCAAGAAATTCCCGTGAATCGAGGAAGAATTAGACGAAGTCACGAACACGGAAGTTCTTCGTCTACGTGAGGTGGAGGTGCTCGCCAAATTTCAGGCAGTTTGGAGGTGTGAGGCGGCCTGTGGGGCCCGCGAGGCGAAATCGTTCGTAGGCGATTTCCCGATGATCGGAGAAGCTTTAGGGGCGGCTCTTTCTGGTGGTGGTGCGTCTCGCCAAGACGAAGACGTTGGCTGTGGTCCCGTGGCGTCAGGTGGCCTGAAGCAGCGGCAAATGGCGGTCAAAGTTCTGCGGTGAATAGTGTTTCGCGGTCAACGGGCTGAGGGTATTTTCTATTTTATTTTTAAATTATTTAATTAATTTCCAGAACTTTAAAATTGCATAACTCACTCATACGAAGTCGAAAATCGACGATTTCAGTTGCGTTGGGATCGTGGCGACGAGATGGACGCGTGGACACTAATTTTGTCCAATTCTGAGACAGTGAAATTTTTAGGTATTTTCACGAATATTAATTAATTATTTAATTATGTCCAACTTTAATAAATCATAACTCTCTCGTACGAGGTCCGATTGACGAACCGTAAATTGCTTTGGACTCGTCTTTCCGAGCTCTTCGCGATGGCGCAGACCAGAGCTGAATCCGAGACAGTCAAATTTTCAGCAAAAATCAATGTGAGAATTCTATTTTTAAAATAAAATTATTTATTTATTTAATTCACTGCAAAATCTATATTCATATCATAGGAAATTCATGTTGTTGCTGCATGTATGATTATTTCCATGTTGATTGTTTGTGATGATTGTGCGTATTTATGTTGACATGATTTTGTGTGCACGACGAAGACAAACATTTTAGTTAATATATAAAATGTATAATATTCATGTTTGTAAAAGAAAAATTTGTGCAAACCATAAAAATTATATATTTATATTGTGTATATATTTAACGGAGATGTTACATGTTAGAAAGGGAATTTATATATTGTGAAGAAAAAAAAAGTATTCTTTGTTTATCATGTTGGAATTTTCATTTTATGAATTACCCACATAAAATATTCATTTTTATGTTATGTTGAATTAGAACCGTCAACATAAGTATGTTCATTTGGTTAATAACGTTATGCTAACATAAGAACATCGCTTGTGTTAATAATGTTATGTTATTATAAAAACTGTCATTGTATTAAAATGAACAAAATGGATGTGTCATTTATGTTGTATATAAAATTGACAAAATAAACATGTCATTTATTTAGTAAATTACACATGCCATTTTCATAAGGAATGTTAATATTAGATTAAAATCGCTTTTGTCAATATAATTAAGTAGCGACAAAAATTCACTTTTGTCAATATAATTGAAGTAGCGATGAAATCACTTTTGTCAATATATTGAAGTAGCGACAAAAATCATATTTTTGTAAATGTAGAAGAAAGATTAAAATAACAAAAGATTCATTTTGACAATTGAAGAAGAGTGACAATAGAAATTTCATTTTTATTTAATGTAATAAAAGAAAATACTTTTATTTTGTTAATGACATAACATTTCATATGAACGGTATATATTTATTTTGTTAATGCCATAGCATTGCATATGAACGGTATATATTTATTTTGTTAATGACATAGCATTGCATATGAATGGTATATATTTATTTTGTTAATGACATAGCATTGCATATGAATGATATATATTTATTTTGTTAATGCCATAGCATTGCATATGAATGGTATATATTTATTTTGTTAATGTCATAGCATTGCATATGAATGGTATATATTTATTTTGTTAATGACATAGCATTGCATATGAATGATATATATTTATTTTGTTAATGCCATAGCATTGCATATGAATGGTATATATTTATTTTGTTAATGACATAGCATTGCATATGAATGGTATATATTTATTTTGTTAATGACATAGCATTGCATATGAATGGTATATATTTATTTTGTTAATGACATAGCATTGCATATGAATGATATATATTTATTTTGTTAATGACATAGCATTGCATATGAATGATATATATTTATTTTGTTAATGACATAGCATTGCATATGAATGATATATATTTATTTTGTTAATGACATAGCATTGCATATGAATGATATATATTTATTTTGTTAACGTTGCATAGCATTGCATATGAATGATATATATTTATTTTGTTAACGTTGCATAGCATTGCATATGAAATGAAATATATTTATTTTGGTTAATGTAAAGAGTATGACAACTTCAATTTTTGTTAAGGTAAAGAATAGCGACAAATTCCTTTTTATATGTAAAGAGAGAGATGAAATAAGCTTGCGTATATATATTAATTCACTTTTATATGTAATGAGAGAAATGAAGTAAAATTTGTTTACATATACATTCAGTTTATATGTCAATTGTAAGGGAAGGTTTGTTAACATGTACATTCATAGTTGTATATGTCATTGGAAAAAGAGAGATTATTTTTATATGGATAGAATAAAAGAAAGATTCATTTTTATAAAAATAGATAAAAAGAATGGCAAAACATTCATTTTGTCAAATATAAAAGAAAGATAGAAAATATAAGGATGACAAGATACTCATTTGTCAAGAGTAAGAAATATGCATTTTGATCAAACGAAAAAGGATGACAAAATATTCATTTGTTAAAAATTAAGTTGACATTGTTTTGTACTGACAAGTTTTGTTAAAGGAAATTACATTTCATGTGATCAAAATAAGAAGAAATGAGAATTACATTTTTTTTTTATGTAATTATATGATTGAAATGTCACTTATATTAGAAGTGTTAAACTAGATAAACATGTCCCTTTGTTTAAAAGAGATTATTTAGGATAAGAATGACATTTTATTAATTAAAATTACACCTTTATTTGAAACTATGATATGAAATGTGGTAAGCGAATAAAATTTACACTTTTATATATGTAACTATAAATGAGGATTTGCACTGTAAATTAGAATTACATTCTTATTATGTAATTAAGGTATGATATTATATTTTATATTAAAAATTATATTTGCATGACGTCACCTAAGAAGGAAATTTGCATTGCCAATATAAAATAGCAAAAAACATTTTTTTGGTTTGCATTGAAAGAGATAAGAAATATATTCGTTCGTATAGAAATGAAGTTAACACCCAAAATATATTTCGTTTTGGCTAGGAATTGAAATGACACAAAAATACTCATTTTTTGTTAAATTATGAAGGACGTACAAAAATATTCATTTTTGGTTGTAATTGGAATGATACACAAAATACATTTTTGTGTGTAGGATATGTATGGAAATTGAAGAACATTAATAAAAGAAACCATTGTTTGGTGTGATGAGTTATTGCGTATAAATAAGAAGATTGGTTGTTAGGAAAATATAGTAAGATGAAATGGATGGAGGAATTATATATATAATTATATATATCAAAATTTAAAATCAAACGATATGAAATGATTTCCAACTTATATATACACGAGAATTGTTTGGGAAGTCCGAGTTTATCTCATTCCAAACAATTTAAACGACGTTTAAAAATTGAAGATTTAAAGACGACCATAGAAGACCGACGGTCTTCACATCGAATGGACGACGACTGCTGATGCCCATGATTGGAGTAGCTACCTTGAAGGGGCTACAGTGGTTGCCGTCCGGACGTAGTGTTGATTTGTACGGATTTGACTTTCGCTCAGACCCAGAGCATAAGTTTTAAATGGATTGTGTGTCTGACGTTGTACTCCGTTAATATCATGTTATTGATTTTCTGTCTATATATAAATGATTGGTGGTGAAGAATTTATTCTTTACTTAACACCCGTTTATATATTGATGGACGATCAATGGCACGGTATGGATTGACAATGTGGCACGCTAAGATGAAGATGATCAAGGCTTTGTTGAAAAGCAGGCCTTGTGGTTATGACGTAACTTCGCGAGCCTCACAAACCGGTAGAGTCTAAAACGGGCGAAGGGAACGCAGGGAGAGCAGCACGTTTCTTTCTAGCTAGAAGTGGTGGTTGGGTTTTATCACGGCCTGACATTTTACTTATGTGGATGATGGAATGAGGCGCGCCTCGGATAGGTCCTATAGGACCGGGAAACGTGTGCTTAGGAATTGCCAATCCTCTAAGCTGTATTTGAGGACCGGCCCTGCCATTTCCAAGGGTTAACTGCGGGTAATCCTGGGACATTAGCTAGAGTGTCTCGAATCGGTAAGGAGCTCCGCTCTAGCCTTGACTCATGATGGAAATCCAAATCTCCAATACGCCCCATGCGGTTTTGATTGTATTACTAGTACGGAGGCATAATATATGGTACCTATGCTTCCTAGGATTGATATTATGATTGAAATGTTTTATTAAAACATATACACACTAATAATAATATCGTTTTTACGTATTTATCATCTTTTAATCACCATAAGGTAAAACTCTATCCTTTGGTGTGCGTTGCATTGTGTGATGGGACCTGAGTCTTATGGTGGTTTCATTTTTCTAAAAAAAAAACATTGCGTTATTTGACGATTTACTTTACTGTTATGCACAGCAATCCATTGGAGTAAACCCGTTCCGCATTAGCGGCGTGGTCCTTGGATTTGCCTTATTAGTAGTTATGTTAGTTTAGAATTCTCACACCAGTCCCACGACTGACCCGTTGTTTGTTTCCACCTTTGCAAACTCGGGTGCCCTCT
The DNA here is from genome assembly GCA_030737875.1 of Allium sativum. NCBI lineage: Eukaryota > Viridiplantae > Streptophyta > Magnoliopsida > Asparagales > Amaryllidaceae > Allium > Allium sativum. The sequence goes on along the minus strand of CM060918.1, from coordinate 787,765,556 downwards.
TTTCCACACGGGCATTCGAGTAGCTTTTTGCAGATATTTATCTCTTTAGCAGGATACTGGATTGAAGCATAAAGCTGTGTCCAGAATATAGAAAAGACTTCCACTGTATTAGTTTTGTTCAGCTGCAATGTATTATAAATTAATGTAAAATTTATCTTCCGCTGCAATTATTTTTATTCGATGTACTCTGATATTCTGTACTCTGATGTAAACATTTGGTACTGTTTATAAAAGTCTGCTGTTTTGTTCTGATGATTGTTGTATTCCCAAAGTTAAAGTATTCGGGATTTGAACGGTCTTGGTCGATTTTACGATCGATCGGGTCGGGCAAAGCCCGGGTCTTTACAAACGTGGTAGTCCGGGATCCACGAGATGTTACGGGTCTTGAGGACGTGGCCGAGGAAGTCAAAAATCATCTCTTCGAACGCTTCGATATCCTTTTCTCTCTCGAAGAGCTTGTTGTTAGAAGCAGTAGCCATCTCAATGGCACTTTCAACATTCCTCTCGGCGAGAGCCACGCGCCTCTCCGCATCCGCGACTTGATCATTTAAAATTACCTTCTCCGCTTCAGCCAATACTAGACTTTCTCTCAGACTTGCTTTTTCTTCTTCCCAAGCAGCTCTCTCAGCTTCAAAATGGCCCTGCGCCGTCTTCAACTCAATATTGGCCATTTTAAGATCTTCTACCTCTTTCTTTAAGGCCATTTTCTCTTGACTATTTGAGTCAAGTTCAGAATGAAAGCGTTTCTTAGCATTCTCCAATTCGGTCTTCTAATTTTCAGCATCTCTTCGCGCTAAGGCAAGTTGGGATTGAGCGTCTTCCAAGTCCTTCTCCATCTTTGTCCTAGCCCTTTCATTATTATCTATCTTCACCTTGGATCTATGTGCTTCCATCTCAAGCGTTTGGATGACTTCTGAAAGATTAACATCATGTTTCTTCATCACTTCATACTGCCTGGCTACATGGCGAATGTGCCCGACGACTTCAGTATCCCAGTTCCTAGGGACTGGTTCCAAGGCTGGAACAAACATCATCCTTTCGAAGAAGATGTTGGGGAATTGTTCTCACAACTTTTCCAGCTTAGCTTGAGTCTCGGGACCATGGATGTAATCTCGTGACCCGGGGCAACCAAATCTTGCTGGCTGGAAGGGACAATGTCACTTATCTCTTTCTCAGAATCCTTGATTGGATCCTAGCTTTTATCCTTGGGCTCGTAGTGTCTTTTTGATGACCTGCTGTGAGAGGGTGCACTCTTCGGAGGAGTTAACTCTTTAGGAAGTTGTTTTCCCCCTGTAGGTGGCACTGAATAACTGGGAAGCTTGCCAGAGGTTGATTTTGGCGGAGACCGGGATTGCGAAGAAGTAGGCTTATGAGAAAGGCCGCGAGAACGCTCAGGATTTGGTGAAGACTGGGTGTACCTTCACGGAGAGAGCGATAAGAATAGGACCGCCTGCGAGACATCCTTCATGCAAAAGAAAAAAGAGCATATTAAAACCTTGAATACTGTTGATATAAAAGTGTGGGGTCAGGCAGTGCGTGTGATTTGTGCATCCCATATAATTCCCCCTAACAGACCCGGGCCCGAAGTCAGGCTCATCTGAGTAGTTTCTTGTCCTCCAACTGGAACAGTGGTTTCCTCAGAAGCAGGGAAAAATGGCTCTCCTTCAAAGTCCCCCTCTGTATATACATCATCAGGAAAAGGAATTTTGCTCATCTCTTTAAATAGTTGTTCTTCTGTTAAATCATCGGGAGCAGCAGGTTCGATCGGAAGAGAGGCCCTTGAGGGGAAACCCCTTGGAGAAACTGGGATTTCCTTAGACTTGTCACCACGGGCCTCATCTATATATGTTTAGGTCCTCGTCATCCTGGATGATTATCGGGGAAGGACTCTTGCGGAATTTAATTGTTTCTGCTGCCTGTGATGTTCCTTCTCCCTCCGTTGGGGGCACGTATTTGTAGGGTTTGCCGCCTGCACCAAGTCCAAACCTTATATCCAGAAGGCGATGCTTGGGAAGATTTTCATCAGTAATGCACTTCTTGATCCTTAGGAAATAGGATCTGCTTTGTAGAAGAAGAGACAGTCGATTATTGTATACCAAGCCTTCCGTCTTGGGAAAGACGTGATCTGTTTAAAAAAAAGAGGGTGGCATGTTAATGCTTTGATTTCTTAAGCAAGTTATTCAGTCAAAAGACTAAAGTTTACTTGATTTAAGCCATCTTCTTGAGCACCCAGCCAGTCTCTTTATATAGAACCAATCAGACTTGGGATCCCCTATATTGTTGTATCCATCATACAGAACCTTCCTATTCGCTACCGATTCGAAGAAAGAGAAATTTGGGGTTGCCGAGGAGCGATGCTTGAAAAGATAAAAGAATTTTAAATCTTTAAATGTAAGCTCGGTATGCAGGATTTCCGCGTATGCGATATATAGAGTGTATAGAGCCGCGTAGGCGTTAGGATGAAGCTGCATCAGAGCGATACCCAATCGTTTTAAGGTCTCAATGACGATTGGAGGAAACGGAGGAATAGCTCCTACCCAGCACATGAGTCGGCTGATTGTCATATACCCTTCCGGAGCTAAGTGGGGTCTATCTTCGCTACCGAGTGTCCTCACATCATCCCAGGGGATCCCATGTCTCAGGAAAATTCTTTTAAGCTTTATGTCATCGAGTTTGGAAGCTAAAGAATCTGTAAATTTCTCTATCCCAAGTGCGTCAGGAATCTCGTCGGGAGCTCGCCTGTCTACTTCAGACTCTTCATCAAATGAAGTACTTTCAGATGGATACGATTCTGTTGCCTCATATTCGGATCCAGAATCTTCACCTCCTGGGTTAATTGGAGGGACCTCGGGGTTGTGGTGCTCAGGCACCTCGGGATCCATTTCTGTGTCGGATCTTGAAGAGGAATGATTATCCGACATTACTGTTTAGGCGAGTAAACATGAGAAATAAGATTAAAACTACCCGTCCCCCCTGTGTGTGCAAGTGCCGGTGTGTGCTTGTGCGTGCATTAAAGAAAAGTACAAAGGTAAACAAAATCATCTAGACATTGGTCGTTGTTCGATTGGTAGATTATGCATTTGTTCAATCCGGAATGTTTGTCTCAAAGGCTCTAACCTAACTGTCCATCGATTTGTTAGAGTTGCATCATATTATTCAGTCAGCGTGTGCATCAGATTGTTCGTCAGGCGGATCGCGGGGCAGGATCGGATCGCGACATATGGTCGGATCGTGGTAAAGGACTCGGTACGCGGAAGGGTATAAGATCATGGAAAGGCTTCGAATCGTGAAGCGCACCAATTCATCCAAACGGATCGCGATGGTATCTTGGCGATCCGCATCGCCCCCCATTCTCCACGACCCGAAGCTCCAGTATCTCCACGATCTGACACTCGCGTCTAGTTCCCCACGAACTGTAGCCTTGCCATTTCCGCGATCCGACCCACTAGCCAAATCAACATTCCAGTTCTGTTCCCTCTCCCCTCGCCTCACCATCGCTTCGAACTCGGGCCTCGCCCACGAACCGACCTGGTCATCCCTTCCTTCTTCTTCCTCAACTCTCCTCTTCACCCTTAAATCCATGGAATCGAATCAGGCACGTTCGCGTTTACTATCACCAAATCCTACAAAACTCCGCTGTCTCCACTCTCTAAACCAGTGCGAACACGATAGAAACTAAAGAAAAGCTGTTTAATTACCTTCTTAAAGTTTGAAATCGGTTGGGAATTTGGAAATCAAAGTTAGGGTTCTCTCTCAAGAAAATTGGCGGCGGCTGCGAAAGAAGAAAGAAGAGGAGAAGAATGAGGGTGAGGATCGATTTATATAGGCAAAGGGGCGACCGTTAGTCTCCCCCTTTTTGTCTTATTCGATCCGTGAAAATAGGCGGGCCGCGAATCAAAAGCCCACCACGTCTGGAAGAGAAGCCCGTCTCATTCCGTGAAGAGGCCCAAATGCTCACCAAAGGACGAGGCGAACGACTTGCCAACGGACCGTGACTCGCACATGCGATCTGAATCGATAAATGACCGACAGGAATGAAAATTCAGAAATGATCATAGAAAATTCAAAAATGTACCTGGTAGATGCGATGATGAAGACTCTAAAAGATCCCAGAAAAGAATTGTCTAATAAACAGGAAACTATTAAAGATTTATCCGATATTTATAGCGACCAAAGGGACAACTTTCCGTAAATGATATGGCCTTTCGAATAGACGCTACCACTGATTTGCATCTCTTTATGAAAAGTCGTTTCTATAGTTTCGAAGCATGTTCCATCATCGATAAAACATACTTCGAGGGGGCAAAATGTTGGCGAGCTTTTTGACCAAGCCACCGAGGTTCACTCACAAGAAGAAAGTATGAAACTGCGTTCCTTAAGTCCATGAAGGATCGGATCGCGCCAGAAGGTCGCCCCACTCGGATCGCCCCCCATCGGATCGCCCCCATAACATCAGCGATCCGACTACCTCTACACGACTCGATCCGTACTCACACTACTACCCTGCACAGACCGATCCGATTCCCCAACGCACAGCGAAGCCTCCGACCTGTTCAAGCACGAGCTAGTCTTCGGCGATCCGAGATGCACGGATCCAGCGACACGTGTCCCTAACTGTCACTTTGACCAATTCCTCCTCCTTGCTTGATCCGATATTTAAGGGGATCGCGACACCTGTCCACAACGGCTAATTTGACTAATTCTTCATCAAGCTGCGATACGATCCGATATTCTCGGGATCTGTGCCACGTGTGACCGCGATCCGTCGGACAAAATCAGCTATAAATAGCCCAGAGCTTGGCATTTTTCAGGATCTTTTGGCAGTATTGAGCACTGATTCCACCATTCCCGTCATACCACTATTTATTATCAGTTTTATTACTAAATTACTGAGAGAAATCACAATTGTAAGAGTGAGTTTGAGAGAAATCATTGATTGTACTAGCATTCAAAGTATAATCGATAACATATAAAGTGGACGTAGGCTCGTTAACGCCGAACCACTATAAATTCTGTGTGTTTTCTGATTTTTCTTCATTCTCCAGTTATAATTCTTTAACAATCAGAACAATTTGGGTGTTAGGTCCAAATTTTGATCTAACAGACTATAAAAGATATTTGTACATCGTTTCGAAGAGTCCAGAATAAATATTCCACTTCGACTCGAGGTATACGACGCATGTCAGAATACTGAAGACGACAATATAAAAGAAGATTTTGGTCTATTCAGTCCCAGGACAAACCCGAATGGACGAGTGTCTGACAACGTACATCAGTTAGATTCTACACATCGAATTTACGTAAGTATATTACGTTGGTAGCAGAGAAATTAATTTCTCTTAGCTTTATTACCCACAATATATTTGGGTAATCGAATGAGTACTTATGACGAATAGGACGATGTGGCATTCAAAGAAATTAAAGAAATAATCTGTCAGAAGAGAAACGTGACCTCAAAATTCGCAACTAGGAAATAAAAAAAGTTGGGCTAGGCAGCATGGCTAGTTCGGTCATACCCAAGCAGTGTATATTATCACCATCAAGAGGACTTCCATATTTAACTTCTTAAACCACTTTCGCTGCTATAGCTTTCAGAAACGGTAGATCGAGCTCAACCGTAGAAGTGATAATATATTCGTTACACTCAAGCAAAATGAGTGGACGGTCATGTGTGGCCGGGTTACAAGATGTTCATGTTGAACCCCAGTGTATCCTCTCTAGATTACACTGATCGGCAGGTGCTCCCATACCTTGTCAGTTGGAATCCAATCTCCAATAAGCGCTCTGCGACTTTTTGATTTTATACTATGTACGTGAATGTGAGATGCAAGCGTTTCACTAGATAACTATTTATTTGATACAAACTACTGTAATATCAAATGTTTGATATAATATATTTGGGTCATTATCCATATGCTAGTTATGGTTTGGCCTAACGATTTCTAAAGTAATAAATCGGCTAACATGAAACCTTATTACTTATTTCCCTGTTTACATCTTTATAACTATGTTTCCTCACACCAGTCCCTTGACTGACCCAGAGTTTATTTTCTGTGTTTCCTAAACTCTTGGGTACTCATAATATTTTGTTATGAGTAGACAAGTGAATTCAGGTAGGCAAGTGGAATCTAATGAAGTACAAGTTCAAGACCCTAGTGGCACATCTATTTTAATTACCCAGTTCAGTATCTATGTTGTTATAGTATGGTAATGTATAATTATGCTGTTGAACTATGATGATGATGTATTATGATGTGTACCATGATGTATCAGACTCTATGATGTAATATATTTTGTATTTGTGAAATTCCGTTGTGAGATTCTGATGTCTTCTTATTCTTCTATTCTATTAGTTTTATCTTTTCTATCTCATCTTCTAAATTCTTTCGATAATGACATGACTTTCGAGGCATCGAAAATCGTGTCATTACAGTCATGGCTAGGAACGATCTCCTTACCGATTCGAGACTCTCTAGCAATGTCTCAGGATCTAGACGCTGGCGAAACCTTGGATACTGCAGGGCCGATCCATAAATACTTTAGTGGATTAGTTATGCCTGAACACACGCTCCCTGGTCCCATAGGACCTATAATTTGGCCATTGGCGACCAATAAATCCGAGGTGCCTCACAATCCATCAACCACATAAGTAAAAATGTCAGGGCTTGTAAGTCGCTGACACCACTTCTAGCTAGAAAGAAACGTGTGCACTCCCTACATTCCCTTGCTCTGTTTCTGTCTCTTACCGGGGTGTGAGGCTCGCGAGGTAACGCTATATACAACGCTTGACGTATTAGGCTATGCTTTGATCATCAACCACAAGGCTCTGCTTTTCAACAAAAGCCTTTATCATTTGCATCTTGGCATGCCACATTGACAATTCACGCCATGCGATCGATAACTACCAATATATAACCTCTGAGCTTATGCGTCTCAAAGAAGGGTGTTAAGCAAGAGAATAAATTCTCCTCCACCACATGTATAAATTAAATAGAAATCAATTTAATTTACATGTAATAAAATCCTATGTCAGACACACATCCATTTACAAGTCCGTTCTGGGTCTGAACGAAACCAGAGTCACCTTATTCCTCGTCCCGTATACCGGGATGTGAGGCTCACAAGGTAACGCTATACACAAAGCTATGCCAAAATAGGCTATGATTTGATCATCAACCACCAGGCTCTGCTTTTCAACAAAATCCTTGATCATTTGCATCTTGGCATGTCACATTGACAATTCACGCCATGCGATCGATAACTACTAATATATAACCTCTGAGCTCGTGCATCTCAGAGAAGGGTGTTAAGCAAGAGAATAAATTCTCCATTACCACATGTATATATTAAATAGAAATCAATTTGATCTATATGGAATGAAATCCAATGTCAGACACACATCCATTTACAAGTCCATTCTGGGTCTGAACGAAACCGGAGTCACCTTATTCCTCGTCCCGTATGTCCAATACGGAAGTGAGGTGCTCACTTATCCGGACAATCAACAAGTACGTCCGGACAACTACCACTTTAACACTTTCCTGGGAGCAAATCAGTCCAGGGCTTCAGTAGTCATCCATTCGATGTGAAGATTGTCGGTCTTCAACCACCATCTTCATCTTCGACTTTTAATCGTCGTAGCAATTATTCAGAATGGGTTAAACCCGGTCTTTCCGAATAACTCGCGTAATTTGTAATCAAAAATCAAGTAGTATAAAGACACATCAAACGCCTCATTCCAATTTAGAATATTCTTTTAATAAAATATTCACATTGTTCTATCAAAGATAAATTCTTTAAATTTATTCTTTGATCTTCTTTTTAAAGATTTATTAAAAACGCAATTTGGTTTTAAATATCAAAAATCATTATTTAATGATTATTTTAATTTAAGAAATTAACCTTTTCTTTAACTGGGTTAAAGAACTAATGTCATTTAAAACACAGTTCACGGTAAACCCAAATCGTCTTCCATTAAATATGGAAATTTCACAGAAATAAAATAAATATATAATTGTTATGAATTTCTGTATCAAACCAATAATATAAATGGAAAAACGGCAAAGCCTTTTAAATTCCATATATAGTATCGGTCTTCTTTTACAGAAGCTTATCTTGATTATTATTAAATCGAAATCCATTCAATTCCAATTTAATATATTAAATTGAAAAACTTTACATTGGTAAATTATCGTTTCATATTAATAAAAGATTTATAAATTCCATTTAAATCTTAATAAATGATTTATAAATTCAAAATTAAAATTTCACTGTTAATTGGGATTAAATAACAAAAGTCGTTAAAACACAGTTCATGATTAACCCAATTCACATTTCATTTTATTCCAATTATTAAATATAACTGGAAACTCTAATAACCTTAATTAAAAGATTTATTCTTTCCTTATGGGGTTTAAGAACAGTATTATTAAAGACACCATTGACGACAACCCAAAATTGGATTTATTTTATTTAATTCCAAATAAATATTAATTAATTGGAAAACTCCATTAAATCTTGATTAAAGATTTATTCTATTTCTTTATTAAAATATTGTTTTCAAAATATTAGATTTTGGAAATTACTACTTTTTATTCTACTCATTATAAAATGAATAAAAACGATCGATAAACCCGCTCAGGTTAAAATGGAGTTTCGACTTATAATGGGCTAAATAGTCCAATACATTACCATGTCCATTTATGGTTAATAATGGGCTAGACCTCCCACATTAGGCCTACAACTTGTAGTTGTTGGACATGCCGATCGGGTCCGGGCAGACTTATCCCACAAGTTGTGCTTAACCTCGTGTCATAGCTTGCTTTGTATTTGCACACTTAGACCTCTCACATTAGGTTCAACATTAGTGGCTGCTGGATATGCCGGTCGGGTCCGTGCACACTTACACCACAAATGCAACCTAACCTCGTGTCAAAAGTGCAATTACAATTTATAATTGTAATTATTTCACTGAAAAATATTCATTATTTTAAACTATTCTTTATTTAAAATATCTTTATTCTAAAATATTCTTAATTTAAAATGTCCTTTATACTATATTGTTATTTATTTTATAATATTCTTTATTTCTGAATCGGAATGTGAATCAACCAATTACCATATAAGTTGATTTATATGGTTCTCATACATTGCATATGAATGATAAATAAACATCCAAATAACAACCAGAGTGCATTCTACAACTAATCACAAGGGAGATGTGTAATTAGAATATCATCCCAAGACCGTGTGGGGTTTCATCCAACCAATAAATAATAAATTATTTGTGTAATTAGGCGATGTGTAAAAAAAAATTATCGTCCCAATCACATAAACAAGTCGGATAACTTGTAAATGGAAGTGTAATTATAATAACATTATTTTAACATGTTTAATTTTCCAAATCTCAATCATGTCACAATACAACATACATAACAACACAACAATACATCCATGAAATAGATATAACAATTATTTCAATCATTTTAATGCAATAAAAATGATACTTTTTATTTCAATCTTTTTACTGAAACTACGTGACAATAAAAATGTAATCTTATTATTGAAAACACGACATTACCTAAATAAATGATACATTCATTTGACAAATCATTATCCTAAATAAATGAAATATTCATTACTCTAACATATATGACATATTTAACTAAATTGACAATTTAATCCTAACATGACATTTTTATTCTAAAATGACAATTTTAACTAAATTGATAAATTTATTCCTAACATGACATTTTTATTCTAAAATGACAATTTTAACTAAATTGACATATTTATTCTTAACGTAACATTTCTACAAAATGTCAATTTTAATTCTAACAAACATTTTTAACTAAAATGCCAATCTTATTCTAATGTAACATTTTTCTAATTTGTTAAACATGACAATTATAATTTAACTATTCTAATTTGTCAAAAGGACAATTTATTATTTAACATTTCTAATTTGTCAAAAAGGAAAATTTAATTCAACATTTCTAATTTGTCAAAAACGACAATTTCTATTCAACATTTCTAATTTGTTGAAATTGACAATTTCTATTCAACATTTCAAATTTGATGACAATTTCAATATAATGACATTATCTAAACGTATGACATTTTAAAATAACTTGGACATAATCTAAATATATGACATATGATACGACCCGAACTTCCCCGTGAAGGAAAGCACGGATGGCGTTGAGGACAAGACAAAATAGAACGCAGACGGAAGAACATTTCATTGTTATTACAACAATTCCATCAGATACAAGAATATATAGGGTATAAATGAATAAATTACATTCAATAAATATCAGAGATTACAATAAATTACAAAGCAGCGGAAAATAATACAATACACAACTAGAAATAATACACGGATACAGAGCTTTCCGAGTATCGTTCCAGGTGTAAATCAGGATCCTATGAATATAAATCTGCAAAACCAAAACTACTAGCTGCCCGTGTAGAAAAGAGGAGCACCCAGAGTTTAGGTTAAAACAATAAACTCCAGGTCAGTCAGGTGACTGGTGTGAGAACTAAAACAGTTATTTAAAACTTTACTTTAAAAGAGAGTAATTCAAGGGACCACGCCGTATAACACGGAACGGGTTTCCTCCCAAGAATACTAGTGCATATAACAAAACAGCGCAATGCTCTTTGGAAAAATGAAGCTATTATAAGACCCAGGTCCCATCACACAATGCAATGCAAGCCGGAGGATAGGGTTTTCCCTTATAATAGCCAAACATGCTTGGTACGTTTAAAACAAATCATTTGATACTATTATAAGTGTATAGTGTCAAAACAATTCAAATCATAAATATCAATCATAGGCGGCATGGGTACCATTTATCATGTCGCCATACTAGTTCTACAATTAAAACCGCAATATCACGTATTGGAAATGGGATTTCCGTCTTGAGTCGAGGCAAGGGGCAAGATCCTCTCCGTTCGAGACACTCTAGCAAATGTCTCACGACTCCACTTTGATCCTTGGAATCGGTTGGGCCGGTCCTCACCTAACTTTGGAGGATTGGCAATTCCTAAACACACATTTCCCGGTCCTAACAGACCTATATCCGAGGTGCCTCGCATTCCAATAACCACACAGGTGAAAAGTATATAAATGTCAGGGCTGGTAGGTCACTGACATCGCCCATAGCTAGAAAGAAACGCCGTGTTTTCCCAACGGTCCGTATCCCGTTTTTGACTCATACCGAGGTGTGAGGCTCGCGAATCCACGTTATACACAAAGCTACGTCACACAGACCATGCTTTGATCATCAACCACAAGACTTTGTGAAACGAACCGAAATCCCCCTTATGGGAAATCCTGGATTGAGTCGAGGACAAGCCACAAAAGAACGCAGGCGGAAGAACATTTCATTGCTTATTACAACAATTCCATCAGAATACAAGAATAAACAGAGTATGAATAAATATTTCACATTCGATACAATATCAGAGATTACAATACATTACATTGCCGCGGAAAATAACACAATACACAACAAGAAGTGATACACGGATACAAAGCTTTCCGAGTATCGTTCCAGCTGTAAACCAGGATCCTGTGAATATAAATCTACAAAACCAAAACTACTAGCTGCCCGTGTCAAAATAAAGGCACTCAGAGTTTAGGTTAAAACAATAAACTCCAGGTCAGTCATGGGACTGGTGTGAGAACTAAAACAGTTATTAATCTTTATTTTAAAGTTAGGTAAATCAAGGGACCACGCCGTTTAACGCGGAACGGGTTTCCTCCCAAGAGTACCAATGCACAAAACAACAGCGCAATGCTAAATAAAGAACAATTGTAACGACAAGGAATTTCGCTCGATCCGAATCGATCGTTAAACCGACCAAGACCGTTTGAAACCCCTGATCGTTTGAGAATAGGACAAATTGGAACGCAGACAGAAGAACATTTCATTGCTATTACAATAATTCCATTAGATACAAGAATATACAGAGTATAAATGAATAAATTACATTCGATAAATATCAGAGATTACAATAAATTACATAGCATCGGAAAATAATACAAAGCACAACTGAAGGTGATATACGGATACAGAGCTTTCCAGATATCACTCCAGCTGTAAACCAGGATCCTGTGAATATAAATCTGCAAAACCAAAACTACTAGCTGCCCGTGTAGAAAATAGGGGCACCCAGAGTTTAGGTTAAAACAATAAACTCCAGGTCAGTCATGTGACTGGTGTGAGAACTAAAACAGTTATTTATACTTTACTTTAAAAGAGAGTAATTCAAGGGACCACGCCGTATAACACGGAACGGGTTTCCTCCCAAGAATACCAGTGCATAGAATAAACAGCGCAATGCTTTTTTGAAAAATGAAGCTATTTTAAGACACAGGTCCCATCACACAATGCAACGCAAGCCGGAGGATAGGGTTTTCCCTTATAATAGCCAAACATGCTTGGTACGTTTAAAACAAATCATTTGATACTATAATAAGTGTATAGTGTCAAAACAATTTCAATCATAAATATCAATCCTAGGCGGCATGGGTACCATCTATCATGTCTCCATACTAGGCTCTACAAATAAAACCGAAATATCTCGTATTGGAAATTGGATTTCCGTCATGAGTTGAAGCAAGGGGCAAGCTCCTCTCCACTTCGAGACACTCTAGCAAATGCCTCAGGACTACACACTCTGGGTAACCCTTGGATGCTTCAGGGCAGGTCCACACTTACGTTAGTGGATTAGTATTCCTGAACACACGTTTCACGGTCCTTACAGACCTAAAATCGAGGCGCCTCATCCAACAACCACATAGGTGAAAAGTATATAAATGTCAGGGCTGGTAAGTCACTGACACCACCAAAGCTAGAAAGAAACGTCGTGCTCTCCCAGCAGTCCTTATCCCGTTTTTAACTCATACCGAGGTATGAGGCTCGCGAATTCACGTTATACACAAAGCTGCGCCACAAAGGCCGTGCTTTGATCATCAACCACAAGACTTTGCTTTTCAACAGAAGCTTTGATCAATTGCCACTTAGGCATGCCACACAGGCAATTCATGCCATTCGACTGATGTCCATCGATATACAACCTCTGAGCTCATACGTCTCAGAGAAGGGCGTTAAGCAAGAGAATAAATTCTCCGCTGCCAAACAGATGTATATTTAATGGAGATCAATCAACACAGAATAAAATCCAATGTCAGACACACAATCCATTTACAAGTTTGTTCTGGGTCTGAATGAAACTGGAGGCACTTTCCTCGCATATCCATCGATCTCCAAGTACGTCTGGACGACGAGTAACTATTTCCCTCCTCTTGGGTGTATAGCCCAATCAGGATCATCAGTAATTATCCAAACGATGTGAAGACTACCGGTCTTCGACCACCGTCATCACCTTCGACTTATCGTCGAATCGGTTATTAAGAATGGGTATAAACCCGGCCTTTCCGAACAACCCTCGTATATTAAAAACAAATGTTACACAAACACAACATACGCCTCATTCCAATTCATTAGTCATTAACCGTAAATCATTAAGAGAGCAATTTCCCAAATATTAACCCCGAAGGCCGAAACCAACATCAGATCAATACCCAGGAAACCATTCTTCTTAACTAATCTACAGCTAGTTTCTAAATTTCAATTCTTAGGGAAAGGTCCCCATTAATTTTATCAAAGATAAATTCTTTAAAATTTATTCTTTAATCTTCCATTGGATGTCAATTCAAACCGAATTATGGTTTTCCAAACTAGTCGGGATTAGCGAGCCACACCGAAGTAATTATTTTATTTTATTTCCCTATCCCAACCTATTCATCCTATGAAGCAAAACTGGTAATACTCCATATCTAACACCACGGTGTTATCGGTAAAATTAATTACCATTTCACGTTCAAATCTAATTAAAGATTTAACTATCGCTTTGGAGCGAAACTGGTGATACTCCATCCTCGCTCATTTTCCAAATTTGATAGTTTTCATTATCAATTCACATTTCAATTTAATTACAGATTCATTAAAACTCCTTTTATTGGGTTAACGAACTAATGTCGTTTAAAACACATTTCACGATAAACCCAAATCACATTCTATTAATTATCGAGTTAAAGAACAAGTGTTATTTAAAACACCCTTCACGATAAACCCATAAATCAATTCTATTTAAAACCCATTTCAAATCCAATTTATTTTTTTAAAAATAATTGGGTTTTAAATTTAGTTCAAAACTAGTTCATTTCGATAAAAATCTATTTTTATCTTTTCAAATATGGAGTTTTTCATCCTAATTTTTCCCAAATCATTTCTTATGATTTTACACAAATTATTACTATTTTTAATAATTTTATCAAGGCCCGTACAGTCGATTTCCATCAATGGCCATCGAACTGCACTTACAACGACCTTTTCCAAATTTGATTTGGACGTATCTCCAAATCCAACCGTTAGATTTCAAATTTCAAATATTCGTTGGAAAGCTCTTTTCGATACAAACCCAATGGTTCCAGTTTTAGGAGAATCCGACGGTCGGATCTCCCGTAATGTCCGTTCGAAATAAATGGTCGAAATTTACGAACTACCGCGGAGCGGCGCATTCTATTCAGGCCATTATATTATATATATAATATATATTTCGTCGATTTCTATTCAAAACGAATTTTATAAATAGTTTTAAATTCGTTTCAAAAACATTTCAACTTCCATTTCCAATTCAAATCAAAATTGAATTTTTCCTTATGAATTCGTTTTAAATTCATTTCAATTTAATTCAAATTTCGTTTTCTTTTCAATTCAATATAAAAACGAATATAGTCGATATAAATATTGTTCGCGTCAAAATAGCGCATCTCTAATCAACACGGCTTTATATATTTCAAAAATTCCGTTATTCTATTCAACAAATGAATATTTATTCTATCCAATACGTGAATCTATATTTTTGTCAACATATGACTAATCTCAACGAATGAGTACTATCCACGTATGACTATTTTTGTTATTCAATATATTTTATAAAATTATGATATCTATCGTTTGATTTCAAATCAGACTCCAACTGTAAATTAGTATGAGAACGATTCCCTAAATATTAACCCCGAAGGCCGAAACCAACATCAGGTCAATATCCAGGAGACCGCCCATCTTATCTATTTTCCAGTTAGTTTCTAATTTTATATGATAAACATGTAAATTTTATTGTTAAAATATTTCGTTCAACACATGACTAATCTCAACGGATGAGTATTGTCAACACATGAACCTTTATTTTATAAAGAAGTTAGTTTCTAATTTTATATATAATAAAGATGTAAATTTTATTGTTAAAATATTTCGTTCAACACATGACTAATCTCAACGGATGAGTACTGTCAACACATGAACCTTTATTTTATAAAGAAGTTAGTTTCTAATTTTATATATAATAAAGATGTAAATTTTATTGTTAAAATATTTCATTCAACAAATGACTAATCTCAACGGATGAGTACTGTCAACACATGAACCTTTATTTTATAATATTCTTTATTTTCTAATTTGGAATGAGGCCCAATCAATCACCATATAGCGTTAACTATATGGATTCCATACAACACATGTATATAATAGCAACGATAAATAATCAACCATCATCCAAAGTGCACTACACTGTATAAGCATTAAATATAGATATCTAATGCTTATAACAGCCTGTCAATCAATCGATCGACATACAACTAATTATTGGGATTAGTGTATGCCGTATTTTATCCCAATACCCGTGTGGGGTTTCATATCAACAAACACTGAATATTATTTGTGCAGTTGGGCGATGTGTAAAATTTATCGTCCCAATCAATATCAGTCAAATCAGTGTACATAAACAAACCGTCTGGTTTGTAAATGAATATTTTATTTTATTCACACACGTTAAAAATTATATTTTTGACGATAAAATATTTTATTTCAACACATGAATTTCTATTCAGTTCATTTACACAATAAAATGATATTTTTATTTTTCTAACTTATTTTAGAAAATTTCGGCGGCATAACGGCACGATACTAGAAACGGGGCAAGGCCTAGCCTTATCCCCGGTCTAATAATGGCCCACGTCATACACATATCAATCAAATCCATTCCATTTCACCAAACAATCATATTCAAATCAAATAATCTAACTAACTACACAACCAAACAAACAAGTCCACGGTCTGTGGACGATGTTGTCGGGTGCTACTAAACACCGTATGCATCCTAGTATATATATAACTAGAAAAAGAAATTTAGAGTGAGAAGTTCTCACCGAGGTTTCCACTCCGCCGTGCTTTGCTGTTGAACTGCTGAACATATGGATTTGCTTGAAATACCAATGCAGTTCTTTTTCCCGCTGTTTATAATAAAAATTATATTTTTATCACTTCATTCTAATAAACAAAAATCATATTTTCATTTCTTCTTCATATATATTTTTATTTCTACTTCATTCTATATAAAGATTTCGCCTTTTCTTATATAAAGATTTCGCCTTTTCTTATATAAAGATTTAATTTTTATTTTATCACTTATAAAAAATCACATCTTTATCTCAACATATATATAATAAAAATCAGATTTTTATTTCGCTACCTATATAAAAATAATATTTTTATATTCTCTATTATATAAAGATCATATTTTTATTCTCTTACCTATATAAAAATTATATTTTTATACTTCTACAATATAAAAGATTATATTTTTACCTTTCTATAAACCATATTCTTTCGCTAACAAAAACCCAATCTTCTCGCTAAACAAAATCATAGCTTTGTTGAGTTAAAAATCATATCTTTGAACGATAAAGATCTAATCTTTATCCATTTACTATATTATAAAAATCGTCCCTTTTTATTTATAAAAATCAAATCTTTTTGATGATAAAATTCAAACCTTTAAGCGAATAAAAATATAGTCTTTAGCGAATAAAAATATAGTCTTTACTTAACCGGAATCTATAAACAAAATTAGATTTTTATTAACACTAATTTATAAACAAAATCAATTAAAAACTTACAGTGGATAATTGGGGTGGAGATGGTGGTTGCTCGCGTGGAGAGTGGGCTGGGCGTCGGCGTCGTTCAGATGGTGGGGGGAGGGGGGTGAGGTCGCGGTTCTTGGCAGAGGGAGGAGGAGAGGGGATCAATTGGCTGAGGGGGGAAGAAGAGAGGCGGGGAGCGGAGGTAGAAGAGGAGGGTGTGGTGGGGGTCGGCGCCACCCGGGGGGGCCGCGATGGAAGTGGTGGCGGCGGTTCCCCCCAGGTCGCCCCTTCCTTTATCTTTTTTTTTTTCTCTATTTGAAATTAAATCGAACGCGGAGGGGGGGGGGGCTGGAGGGTATAGGGAGGATGAGAGAGAAGGTTTTTTTTATTATTTTAATTATTAAAATTCAAAAAGAAACTTTTATTTTCGAGCTCAAAACGAGACCCACCGCCTATCGTCCGTAGCTAATTACCCCAATTCCGAACACAATGGGATATGTATCGCAGGCTGATTCGATCAGTTTTCGTCAAAATTCCATTATAACTCTATATATTGAATTTGAACGTGCATTTCGATTTACTGGGGCCGCATACTAACCCGAAAAATTCCAGAAAAATATTTTCTAGCTTCGTATTGACGATACGGTCCCAACAAAACTAATTTCGTCGAATTTTGAGATCGTTGGAAATGGCCAATTTCCAGTCGATTAAAATCAACTAAAACTGGTCAAACGCGTTTTCCTTTGCCACGCTCACATACTGAATCGAAAAATTACGAAAATTGAAACCTTGCAATAACCTGACATCACGGATCCAACAAAAGTGGTTTCGTCGAAATCCGAGGTCGTTTGCAAAATGGCTATTTTTAAGGGCCAGAATTCCATAGCGACTATTCAGAATTTTCAACTGGACATATATTTTGATTCCTGCTATGAAATTTCAATTTTTTGGATTCATGGGAAAGATATTCACAATTAGATCCTATTATTTTCAGTTTCGTTGTAATTTGGTTTATTTTGAATCCTGTACATTCATTTGAAGTTTGAAATCGAATTATCGAACTACCGCGCTTAAAAATAAAATATTTATATTCTAACGACGATGTATATAAATATACACGTTCTAATTCTATTCAAAATAAATTTCTCGTCGATATTATTTAAAATAAATCATTTTAAATGTTCAAAATTCGTTATAGTTGCCAAAATAAAAAATTTAAACTGGCTCGCATTTCCGGGTTGTTACAATCTCTTCCACTTAAAACTTTTCGTCCCCGAAAAGGAACAAAGCCGAAAGTTGTTTTACTAATCAACTCAACTTTCATTATTTTCGTTATGGCTCAAGTTCTTCAACTTTTCCGTTTCTAAGAACTTTTCAAATTTTTCAAAAATTTGGCTAACACCTTAAATTTTCGAAAAATTTCGCCATAACCTCCCCTACACCGGGAGCACCGGGAAAATCCCGAAATTGCCATACAGGCCCTCTAATCTCAAAAAGAAAAAGAAAAAGCCAAGCGGCTAGCCAATCGGCTCATAAAATCATCATGACCCAAACAAAACAGTAATTTATGGTAAACATGTACCTATTTGTCGAGCAAACAATTTTATTTCTCTGCTCTAGCCTTCTTGCTATGACCTGTTCAATGTAAGTACATGTATATGCAAGCAAATGCGACTAATTTTCATTACAATTTACTGTTTGGTTCAAATTGTCTATATGGTTCAGATTTAATTAATCAAACAATAATCAAACAACACAACCACCAATCAATTAGTTGATTATCAATTCAAATTCATAACTTTGATATATAGTCAAAAAATCACATTTTTGATGCCAAATCACAACAATAAGCCCTATCTTGTTTCGGTTCTCACACCAGTCAATTGGAAATATATAGAAATCTCACTTTCGAAACTCGAAAATAAATACTGGCGATGGTCCCCCGCCACCAGAATTAATCCTGGGCAAATAGAGTATGATTCTATAACTATCCAGTACATTAAAACTTCGAATACACGTTTGCAAGACATATACGCAAAAAATTTATATATTGGATTGTCCCAATTCAATACAAAATAAATAATCAAATACGAATAATTGATTTAAATTTTCAAAACAAAATTTGTTTTCATTTTCAAAAATATACTCTTCACACTCGTTCTAGGATACTACTGATCCCATCTCTAACGAGTCATTCCATTGGATATTACTAATCCAATATCTGATGAATTCTTTCGTATGGTTCTAATGTGTCTTGTTCCCTGAGCTTTGTAAACCAAAGCTCTGATACCAAGCTGAAACGAACCGAAATCCCCTTACGGGAAATCCCGGATTGAGTCGAGGATAAGCCACAAAAGAACGCAGACGGAAGAACATTTCATTGCTTATTACAACAATACCATCAGAATACAAGAATAAACAGAGTATGAATAAATATTTCACATTCGATACAATATCAGAGATTACAATACTTTACATAGCAGCGGAAAATAATACAATACACAACTAGAAGTGATACACGGATACAATGCTTTCCGAGTATCAGTCCAGCTGTAAACCAGGATCCTATGAATATAAATCTGCAAAACCAAAACTACTAGCTGCCCGTGTCAAAATAAGGGCACCCAGAGTTTAGGTTAAAACAATAAATGCCAGGTCAGTCATGGGACTGGTGTGAAAACTAAAACAGTTATTAATCTTTATTTTAAAGTTAGGTAAATCAAGGGACCACACCATATAACACGGAACGGGTTTCCTCCCAAGAATACCAGTGCATAAAACAACAACGCAATGCTAAATAAAGAACAATGAAGCTATTATAAGACCCAGATCCCATCACACAATGCAACGCAAGCCGGAGGATAGGGTTTTTACCTTATAATAGCCAAGAATGCTTGATACGTTTAAAACAAATCATTTGATACTATTATAAGTGCATAGTGTATAAAACAACTTCAAATCATAAGTATCAATCATAGATGGCATAAGCGCCTCATCCCACTATGTCGCCATACTAGGCTCTACAATCAAAACCGCAAATGTCACGTATTTGGAAATTGGATTTCCGTCTGTGAACCGAGGCAAAAGATAGTCCTCTACCGATTCGAGACTGTCTAGCCCGAGCCTCAGGAACAGCCACAACTGCCCCTTGGAGCGACAGGGCCGGTCCACCTATGTGGATTAAAATTCCTGAACACTGATTTTCCCCGCCCTTTGGGGCGTAAGTGAGCCAACGAATGGCTCCATCGGATCGTCCGATCAAACTGAGGCGCCTCGTAACACTAACAACCACATAAGTCAAACTCGTCAGGGCGTGTAAAACCACTGACGCCACTTCTAGCTAGAAAGAAACGCATGTCCTCCCTGAGGTCCTTCTTCTGTTTTTGGTTCACTACCGGGGTGTGAGGCTCGCGAATCAACATTACACAAAGCTACGCCACACAGGCCGTGCTTTGATCATCAACCACAAGACATTGCTTTTCAACAGAAGCCGTGGTCATTTTCCACTTAGGCATGCCACACAGGCAATTCACTCCATGCGTTTGATATCCATCAATATATAACCCCTGAGCTCGTACGTCTCAGAGAAGGGCGTTAAGCAAGAGAATAAATTCTCCGCCGCCAAACAGATATATATTTAATAGAAATCAATCACACAGACTAAAATCCAATGTCAGACACACAGTGGATTTACAAGTTCATTCTGGGTCTGAACGAAACCGGAGTCACCTAGTACCCCGCATATCCATCGATCTCCAAGTACGTCTGGACGATCACCAACTGATTTCCTCCTCTTGGGTGTACGGCCCAATCAAGATCATCAGTAATTATCCAAACGACGTGAAGACCTCCGGTCTTTAACCATTGCCTTCATCTTCGACTAATCGTCGAATCAGTTATTCTGAATGGGATAAACCCGGTCTTTCCGAATAACTCGCGTATATAATAAACAAGTGTTACACAAACACAACATATGCCTCATTCCAATTCATCAGTCACTAACCGTAAATTTGCCAGAGAATAATTCCCCAAATATTAACCCCGAAGGCCGAATCCAACATCAGATCAATACCCAGGAAACCATTAATCTTAGCCAACCTACAGTTAGTTTCTAAATTTCACATTCATAGGGAAAGGTTCCCGTTAATTTTATCAAAGATAAATCCCTTTAAATTTATTCTTTAATCTACCTTTGAATACCAATTCAAACTAGTTGGGATTAGCGAACCACACCGAAGTGATCATTTATTTCAATTTCCCAACCCCACCCTATTCATCCCATGAAGTAAAACTGGTAATACTTCATATCTAACACCACAGTGTTATCGGTAAATTCAATTACCATTTCACGTTCAAATCTAATTAAAGATTTAACTATCGCCTGGAGCAAAACTGGGGATACTCCATTCTCGTTCTTTTCAATCTAATTAAAGATTCATTAAAACTCCACTTAGTTTTAATCTTTAACTGGGTTAAAGAATCAGTGTCATTTAAAACACGGTTCACGATAAACCCAAAATCACATCACATTTCAATCAGTCCCAAACCGTGAATTAGCAAGTGAGCAATTCCCTAAGTATTAACCCCAAAGGCCGAAACCAACATCAGATCAATACCCCAGAAACCATTCAACTTAACTAATCTCCAGTTAGTTTCTGATTTTCTTAACTCCTTTGTGTCTAAGAACAGTATTATTGAAGATACCGTTGACGACAACCCAAAATCACATTCTATTAATTATCGGGTAAAAGAACGAGTGTTATTTAAAACACCGTTCACGATAAACCCAAGAATCAATTCAAATTCAATTCCAATTAAATATTATTTAATTTTTACACTTCATTAAATCTAAATAAAAAGATTCAATCTTTTTCTCAACTGGGCTTACGAACAGTGTTAATGAAGACACCATTCACGACAAATCAAAATCACATTTGATATTAAATACAAGGCTCTGAATAGAAAATATATCGGCTTATATTCAATATCAAATTCTACGACCAACAAATATCGTATTGGAAATAACGATATAATTATATCTTTCAAATTCCCATAACAATATCTGTATCATCACGAAATCCAACATCGAAATATTCCGAAGACAATTTCGATTCAAATCCCTTCCAATTCAATTATTGGAAATCTTGGTTATTTTCAAAACCATTTCAAATCCAATTTATTTATTTTAAAAATAAATAGAATTATAATTCTAGTTCGAAACTAGTTCATTTCGATAAAAATCTATTTTTATCTTTTCAAATATGGAGTTTTTCATCCCAATTCTTTCCAAATCATTTCTTATGATTTTACACAAATTATTACTATTTTTAATAATTTTATCAAGGCCCGTACAGTCGATTTCCATCAACGGCCATCGAACTGCACTTACATCGACCTTTTCCAAATTTGATTTGGACATAATTCCAAATCCAACCATTAGATTTCAAATTTATAATATTCATTAGAAAGCTCTTTTCGATACGAACCCAACGGTTCTGGTTTTAGGAGAATCCGACGGTCGGATCTCCCGTAATATCCATTTGAAGTCAGTGGTCGAAATTCACGAACTACCGCAGCGCGGCACGCTCTATTCAGGCCATTATAATATATATATAATATATACTTCATCGATTTTGTTTTTAAAACGTATTATATAAACCGTTTTAAATTCTTTTTCAAAACGATTTCAACTTCTTTTCAAATCAAAATTGAATTTTTCCTTATAAATTCGATTTAAATTCATTTCAAATTGATTTCAATTCAAATTGATTTCAATTCAAATTGATTTCTAATTCAATTTTAGTTCGTTTTCAATTCAATTCAATTTCAATTCGAATTCATTTCTATTCGATTTCAATTCGAATTCATTTTTATTCAGTTTCAGTTCGAATTTCAATTCTTTTCAAAATATCAAATTTTGAAATCACTTTCGATATTCATTATAAAATGAATAAAATCGATATAAATATCGTTCACGTCAAAATGGCGTCAATCTAATCAACACTGCTTCATATATTTCTATTTTCAAATATTCTATTTCAAATATTTCTTTTTCAAATATTTCTATTTCAAAACTGGAATGAGGCCCAATCAATTACCATATAATATTAATTATATGGATTTTCTACAACACATGTATACAATAACAACGATGAATAATCAACCATCATCCAAAGTGCATTCTACACTGTATAAGCATCAAATATAAATATTTAACGCTCATAACGGTCTGTCAATCAATCGATCGACATACAACTAATTATTGGGATTAGTGTATGTCATATATCATTCCAATACCCGTGTGTGGTTTCAAACAATCAAACACAGATTTTGTTTGTGCAGTTGGGCGATGTGTAAAATTTATCGTCCCAATCAATATCAGTCAAATGTGTGTATACAAACAAATCGCCAATTTGTCTATTTTTAACTATAAATTATTTTCAACTATATAAATATTTTATTTCATTTCACATCACATCACACAATCAACTACACATCAAAATCAAACAACCAAGCATACAAGCCGTCCATGGTCTGTGGACGACGGGTGTCGGGTTTTACTAAACACCGTCTGCATCCTAGTATATATTATAACTAGAAAATTAAATAAAAGGTGAGGAGTTCTCACAAAGGGTTCCACTCCACCGTGCTTTGCTTCTGAACTGCTGAACCGTCTGGATTGGTTTGAAATTCCAATGTAGTTCTTTTCACACTGTTCATTATAAAAATTATATTTTTATCACTTCATTCAATAATTAAAAATCGTATTTTTATTTCTACTTCATCTATTTTTACAACACTTCTTTCTATATAAAAATTATGTTTTTATATTTCTACTTCATATATAAAGATCGAATTTTTTTATTCTTTCTAAAATATAAAAATTATATCTTTGATCTTCCTATAATATAAAAATTATATTTTTATTACCTCTACATTATAAAAAAACCTATTTTTAAATTATGCTATATTTTCAAAAACACTTCTATTTTATTTTGCAAAATTAATGTTATTTTATTTTCAAAACTGAAAAGAAAAAGAAATAAATAAATATAAAAAATGTATGCTCACTGTTATATTTCTGAAGCTATCAAACCCACCCTCAACCCCGTCTTCTTTTGTTTTCAACGCTCCAGAAACTTCACGCTGAAATCGAACCCTCATCGCTCCAAAATCCCATCCACACACGCTGATTTGGAAGGCCGGTCCTCAATCAGGAGGTGGCAGGATGGCGTAGGGCCCCACGGCGGGCGCTTGGTTCGGCTTTGGCGGGATTGGGCTTTAGGGTTTTGGAAATGGGAGGAGGGGAGACGAGAGGCTGCTGACGGCGGCGAATCGAAGGGCACTGACAACTGGGGACGCGCGCGGTGAAGGGAGGCGACTACCTAGGCGGTGCGGTGGCCAGAGGAGATATCGCGATGGCAGTTTTTAATTAATTTTTTTTTTGTAAACCCGACATCAGGTTTTATTGGTTAGAAAGGTGGTTGACTTAGAAAGAGGGAAGGGAGGGGCCTTATAGTAATTTATATATTTTATTTAATTTGAATTCCAACAAAAGGGTAAATCTTCATCTCAACTCCAATTCGAACTCAACGACTGTCGCGCCTAGCGTAATACCCCATTCCGAACACAATGGGATATGTATCGTAAGCTGATTCGATCGTTTCAATCATTTTTCATCAAAATCAAAATATAACTCTATATATTGAATTTGAATGCGCATTTCGATTAACTGGGGTCACGTACTAACTCGAAAAATTCCCGAAAAATATTTTCTAGCTTCGTATTGATGATACGGTCCTAACAAAACTAATTTCGTCAAATTCTGAGACCGTTTGAAAAATGGCCAATTTCCAATCGATTAAAATCAACTAAAACTGGTCAAACGCGTTTTCCTTTGCCACGCTCACATATTGATTCGAAAAATTTCGAAAATTGAAACCTAGTAATTATTTGACATCGCGGATCCAAAAAAATTGGTTTCGTCGAAATCCAAGGTCGTTTGCAAAACATCCATTTTTAAGGGCCGAAATTCCATAGCGACTATTCTGAAATTTCAACAGGACATATCTTTTGATTCCCGCTGTGAAATTCCAATCTTTCAGATTCGTTGGAAATATATTCACAAATAGATTCAAATATTTTTGGTTTCACTAAAATCCGGTTTATTTTGCACCCTGTACATTCATTTGAAGTTCGAAATCAAAATATCGAACTACCGCACCATTTTCAATTCCTTTTATATATATAAATAAATATTTATATTCTAACGACGATCTATATAAATATATACGTTCAAATTCTATTCAAAATAAAATTCTCATCATTATTATTTAAAATAATTCATTTTAAATAATGAAAATTCGCTAAAATTTCCAGAATAAAAATTTTAAATTGGCTCGAATTTCCGGGTTATTACACTTTGCTTTTCAACAGAAGCCTTGATCAATTGCCACTTACGCGTGCCACATTGGCAGTTCACTCCATGCGACAGATGTCCATCCATATACAACCTCTGAGCTCGTACGTCTAAGAGAAGGGTGTTAAGCAAGAGAATAATTTCTCCGCCGCCAAACAGATGTATATTTAATAGAGATCAGTCAACACAGAATAAAATCCAATGTCAGACACACAATCCATTTACAAGTTCGTTCTGGGTCTGAACGAAACCGGAGGAACTTTCCTTGCATATCCATCCATCTCCAAGTACGACTGGACGATCACCAACTGTTTCCCTCATCTTGGGTGTACAGCCTGATCAAGATCATCAGTAATCACCCAAACGATGTGAAGACTTCCGGTCTTCAACCACCGTCTTCATCTTCGACATATCGTCGAATCGGTTATTCAGAATGGGTATAAACCCGACCTTTCTGAATAACCCGCATATATAATAAACACGTGTTACACAAACACAGCATACGCCTCATTCCAATTCAGAATATTATTTTATTCGAATTTCCACATTCTTAGGGTAAGGTTCCCATTAATTTTATCAAAGATAAATTCTTCTAAATTTATTCTTTAATCTTCCTTTGGATATCATTTCAAACCATATTATGGTTTTTCAAACTAGTCGGGATTAGCGAACTACACCGAAGTAATTATTTTTTTTATTTCCCAATCCCAACCTATTCATCCCATGGAGCAAAACTGGTAATACTCCATATCTAACACCATGGTGTTATCGGTAAAGTTAATTACCATTTCACGTTCAAATCTAATTAAAGATTTAACTATCGCTTTGGAACAAAACTGGTGGTACTCCATTCTCGATCACCTTTCAGATTTGATAATTTAAATTATCAATTCACATTTTAATCTAAATAAAGACTCATTAAAACTCCACTTAGTTTTAATCTTTTCAAAAATCAACATCTTGTCTTTAACTGGGTTAAAGAACCAATGTCACATAAAACACGATTCACGACAAACCCAAATCACATTTGATATTAAATACAAGGCTCTGAATAGAAAATATATCGGCTTATATTCAATATCACATTCTGAAACCAACAAATACCGTATTGGAAATAATGATATAAAATATATCTTTCAGATTACCATAACAATATTTGTATAATCACGAAATCCAACATCGAAATATTCCAAAGACAATTTCGATTCAAATCCACTTCCACTTCAATTATTGGGAATATTGATTATTTTTAAAATCACTTTCAAATTCAATTTATTTATTTCAAAAATAAATTGATTTTAATTCTAGTTCAAAACTAGTTCATTTCGATAAAAATCTATTTTTATCTTTTCAAATGTGGAATTTTTCATCCCAGTTCTTTCTAGTTCACATATTATGATTTTGCACAAATTATTGATATTTTTAATAATTTTATCAAGGCCCGTACAGTCGATTTCCATCAACGGCCATCAAACTGCACTCACAGCGAAATTTTCCAAATTTGATTTGGACATAATTCCAAATCCAACCGTTAGATTTCAAATTTCTAATATTCATTGGAAAGCTCTTTTCGATACGAACCCAACGGTTCTGGTTTTAGGAGAATCCGATGGTCGGATCTCCCGTATTGTCGATTCGAAGTCATTGGTCGAAATTCACGAACTACCGCGGCGCGACGCGTTCTATTCAGGCCATTATTTATATAATATATATATTATATATTTCGTTGATTTCATTTTAAAACGTATTTTATAAATCGTTTTAAATTCGTTTTCCAAACCATTTCAACTCTATATTCAGTTTCAAATCAAAATTGAATATTTCCTATCATTACTATATAAATGATAATATTTTCAAAACGTTATATTTTGAAATCACTACCGTTTCTATATTCATTGTAAAAACGAATATAATCGATATAAATATCGTTCACGTCAAAATAGCGCAACTCTAATCAACACGGCTTTATATATTTCAATAAATTCGTTATTCTATTCAACAAATGGATATATATTCTATTCAACACATGAATCTATATTTCTTTCAACCCACGACTAATCTCAACACATGAGTACTGTCAACACACAACTATTTTTGTTATGTAATATATTTTATAAAATTATGGTATCTATCTTTTGATTTTTAATCAGACTCCAACTGTAAAGTGGTTCTAATCTTAAATATGATAAAGATGTAAATTTTATCGTTAAAATATTTCACTCAACACATGAATAGTTTCAACACATAAATATCATCAACACATGACTATTTTTATATTCAACACATGAATTTTCTTTTATAATATTCATTATTTTCCCGATTGGAATGAGGCCCAATCAATTACCATATAACGTTAATTATATGGATTCCCCCCAACACATGTATATAATAGCAACGATAAACAATCAACCATCATCCAAAGTGCATCACACAACTGCATAAGCATCAATTATAAATAATCAACGCTTACACAGTTTGTCGACCAATCGATCGACATACAATTAAATAATTGGGATTAGTGTACGCCAGATATCATCCCAACACCTGTGTGGGGTTTCAAATCAACAAACACTGAATATTATTTGTGCAATTGGGCGATGTGTAAAATTTATCATCCCAATCAATATCCTTCAAATAGGTGTACATAAACAAACCGTCCGGTTTGTAAATGAATATTTATTTATTCACATTCACGTTAAAATTTATATTTTTAACGATAATTAATTTATTTCAACCATCTACATTTTATTATCGATTTCACATCAACAACACAAACAAATTTCACAACACATCAAACAAGCATACAAGCCGTCCATGGTCTGTGGACGACGGGTGTCGGGTGCTGCTAAGCACCGTCTGCATCCTAATATATATTTTATATAACTAGAAAAAGGAATTTAAAGTGATAAGTTCTCACCGACTAGCTAATCCAATACCACAACTCTTCTTATGTAGAAGTCATCGATGTTCTCGCCTTTTGCCACTTTCGTTGCCCGTAGCCACTACATATATAAAAATCACATTTTTATATTGTTGCTATGTATATAAAAATAATTTTTTTATAATCACTCCATATGGATAAAAATTCTATTTTTACATCGCTACTATATAGATAAAAATTCTATTTTTACAACGATGTTCATATAATAAAGATTATATTTTTATCACGCTATTCTCTATATAAAGATTTCGCCTTTTCAAATATAAAGATTTCGCCTTTTCAAATATAAAGATTTCGCCCTTTCAAATATAAAGATTTCGCCTTTTCAAATATAAAGATTTCGCCTTTTCAAATATAAAGATTTAAATTTTTATTGCTATGACATCATTATAAAAATCGTATCTTTCCTACAAGAAAAATCCTATTTTTATTCTCTAAAAATATAACTTTTCTATTGTAAAAATGTGGTCTTTATATCCATAAAAATCAAAACTTTATATGCTAAAAAAAAACAATTTTTACACGACTAAAAATATAGTCTTTACACTATGAAAAATCCAATCTTTTCACTTTCAAAAATACGATCTTTCTATAAATAAAAATCGTATCTTTAACCTTCTACCAATATAAAAATTAAATTTTTAACCTTTCTATATTATAAAAATATCGCCTTTGTTATAAATAAAAATCCCAACTTTGCTAAGCTAAAGATCATAGCCTTTCTAGTTTAAAAATCCAATCATTTTTTTTCATATATAAATTTTTTGCCTTTTCTAATTTTAAAGTTCAAACCCTTTTTGTCTCATATACATAGCAGACAAAACTGATTTTAATCATGCAAAAATGATTTTTAAATTTATAAAAGCTATTACATAATAAATAAATAAAGAAAACAAATAAAAATAAAACATTAAGACTTACAGGGGGTTTGGGGTCCGAAATCGAGGAGGGAGGAGCTGGAGAGAGGGCTGCATGGCGGAGGGAGGCACAACATCGACGGAGGGCGGCTGTCAGTTGGTGGGGCCACGCGCGTTTTGGGGGGGCAACTGGAAGGAGGAGAGAAGGGAGAAGGGGATCGGAGGAGAAGGAGGAGGGGCGGTGGATGGAGGCAGACGCGGTGTGCGAGGGGGGGGAGCTGCTGGCGAAGCGATTTAGGTCTCCGCCTTTTTTTTTTGATTTTGAAATGAATTCTAGGGGGCTGAGGAGATAAGGGAAGAGAGGGATTTATTTTAATTTATTTATTTTATTTAATTTTAGAAAGCAACTTTTATTTTCGAACTCGAAATCGAACCCACTACTTGTCATCCATAGCTAATTACCCCCATTCCGAACATAATGGGATATGTATCGTAGGCTGATTCGATCGTTTCAATCAGTTTTTGTCAAAATCAACATATAACTCTATATATTGAATTTGAACGCGCATTTCAATTTACCGGGGTCACGCACTAACTCGAAAAATTCCAAAAAAATATTTTCTAGCTTCATATTGACGATACGGTCCTAATAAAACTAATTTCGTCAAATTCTGAGATCGTTGGAAAAATGGCCAATTTCCAGTCGATTAAAATCAACTCAAACTGGTCAAACGTGTTTTCCTTTGCCACGCTCACATATTGAATCGAAAAATTATGAAAATTGGAATCTAGCAATAACTTGACATCACGGACCCAACAAAAATGGTTTCGTCGAAATCCGAGGTTGTTTGCAAAATTCCCATTTTTAAGGGCCTGAATTCCATAGCGACTATTCTGAATTTTCAACTGGACATATCTTTTGATTCCCGCTATGAAATCCCAATTTTTCGGATTCGTTGGAAAGATATTCCCAAATAGATCCTATTATTTTTGGTTTCACTAAAATTTGGTTTATTTTGCACCCGGTACATTCAATTGAATTTTGAAATCGAATTATCGAACTACCGCGCCATTTTCAATTCCTTTTATATTTATATATAATTATTTTATTCTAACGACGACGTATATAAATATATACGTTATATTCTATTCAAAGTAAATTTCTCGTCGAAATTATTTAAAATAATCCATTTAAAATATGCAAAATTCATCAAAATTGCCAAAATAAAAATTTTAAACTGGCTCGGATTTTCGGGTTGTTACATTTATTTGGTAAATCATTAAATAAATGCCATATTTATTTAACGTAACATGATTCTAACAAAATAATATTTTTAATCTAACTTAACATTTTATAACAAAATGATATTTTTAATCTATCATGACAATTTAACTAAAATGATATTTTTAATCTATCATGACATTTTAACTAAAATGATATTTTTAATCTGTCACGACATTTTAACTAAAATGACAATTTTATTCTAATATGACATATTTTACTAAAATGGCATCTCTAACATGACATATTTTACTAAAATGACATTTTTCCTCTAACATGACATATTTTACTAAAATGTCATTTTTAAACTAAAATGACATTTTTAACTAAGATGACAATTTTATTCTAACATGACATGTTATTGACAAAATATGATTTCTACATAAATGACATATATATTGACAAAATATGATTTCTACATAAATGACATATTTATTTATAAAATATGTTTTTCTACATAAGGGATATATTTGTTCTAATACAACATTCCTAACAAAAATGACAATTTTATCATGACATGACATTATTCTAACATAAAGGACGTTTTTAATTAACATGACATGTAATAACAAAAATGATGTTTTTCTATAACATGTCATATAATAACAAAATTGATGTTTTTCTAACAAAACTGAATTTTTAAAATCACATGATATTTTCATTTTAATATTTAGAGATTATATTTTATCTTAAAAAAATGTAATTCAACGAGTAATCATCACCACAATCAACTAGTCAATCTAAAGTTTACATACCGCATATTTGTGTTCTATATAGCACATATCAATAACACAGTCACAGTCAAATCAAATATATATATATATATATTTAAAATTTTATATTAAGAAGTCTCAGATTAGGGGTTTTGAATTCTTCACAATTTTAGATCGCTCTGTTTCATCTCTGATCTGTTTCATTGTGTATATCCGGTCGAAGCGAATCCAATGCGTCTGAAACCATCTGATTTTGTTTCTGTTTATAGAGGATACAAGGTTTTAATCATTTAAGCATTATTTTAATTAACTAAAATAATAAACAAAGTTAATTACTTTGTTTAATCTTAACACAAAATTTTGGCTGTCTTCTTCTTCGTTCTGATTTCCAGGAAGACACGCACAAAATTCCACCAACCTTCATCATTGCTACACCAAAAGCCATCCACCTGAGATCCATCCATCGCCATGATGACGAAGCCCATACCACTAGCCACCACCGCCGATTCGCCTCTGACTTCAATGCCTTAGAGCGCAAGATTCTCTCAATCCACTCATCATAATTCGATCATGACCATTGATGTTGGAGGTCATGTCATGCTCTTCGATTTTCTTTTTATTTATTTATTTATTTATTTATTTTTGAGTTGATGAATTCTTTGAGTAGATTATGAGAGAAAGGAAAACGAAGACGGGAAGAGTGCAGCCATGGATTTTAGAAACGGTGGCTGCTTTGTTCTTGAAATTAGAGTTAAGGAAGTTAAAGGAAATTATATAGTGGAGGAAATTATTATTTTTATTCATCTTAATTAATATATTTATTTATATATTTATGAGGTCGGAAGATTGCAAATATAAAGAGAAGAGAGAACCAAAAAGGGGGGAATAAAGGGAATAGTTTTGTATCTAAAAATGAATTTGAATGATAAATAGAAGAGTAGAAAGAGTAGAGAATAAATGCGCAAGTTATTTCCCCAAAATGCCTCTTTGTATTTATAAACAAATTAAATGCTTGCTTTTTTTTATCTAATTGTTTATGTTATGCAACTTTTTAAATTTCAAAACATGCAATATTAAATATCATAATTTAAGGAACCTATTTATTTGCAAGAAAAATAAGTGGAAGAGAAAAATATATATATATATATATATAGTTGATTTAAAGGAAAGAGGAAAAAAAATGTTGGAAAACAAAAAAGAAAAAAAGAAAACGGGAATGTAATTAATGCACAGTTTATTGTCTCTAAAAATAATTGAATGGGACAACGTTACTTTATAATAAAGAAGAAGATGCATGAGATAGAAATGAAAAAAAAAGAAAAGGAGAAGAAGGAAATATGGTAAATATACAGGAAAGGACAAATAAAAAGAATGCATCATTTATTGTTTAATGATGACTATAAGAAAGTAATGTGACTTTTAAATTTCAAATCACATAATATTAAATAACATAATGACATGTTAATCTAACACTACATATTATAACATAATGACATGTTGTCATAATTTATTTAGAATCTGCATATTATTTTAAATCTACCAATTCAATGCATAAGCAAGAATAAATAAATATACATACATGGAGTTGATTTGTTTTTGAGGAGAGATAATAAAAGGAAAAGAAAACAAAGAAAAATAGAAGGGTGTAGGTTTAAGAAATAAGAATGCATGTGCGAAAATAAAATGAAGAGAAATAAATTAATAGAATGAAGAGTAATAAATTAACAGATATAAAAAAGAAATAAATGCGTAATTAATGGAGAGTGGTAAGAAAAGAAGTAGTGAATTTGATGAAATTAGAAAAAGAAAAGAAAGCTTAATAAACTTGCATGAAATATGAATGAGCAAAGAAATTATGTATTGATTTTATTATTAACTATCATAAAACTCTTCTGTTAAAGTTTTTAACAAAACAATGACTTAACTACTATTTTCTTTTATTATCAATTGTTTGTAGCTAATTATTACAAATATACATACAATTTGATACTAATTTCAATTGTAATAAATCACTATTTATCTAATTACAGATAATTATTTATTAGAAATAAATTTTCAAATCATACATAAATAACATCATATTTTATTTAAAAGTTTTTTTAATGGAATTTTTAAATTCTGACGCATTTTCTGTCAAAATTTCTTAAAATAAAATTTTAAATTGGTTATGATTTTCCAGGTTGTTGCACTCCCCTACTTAAAATCTTTTCGTCCTCGAAAAGGAACGAAGCTAAAAGTTGTTTAATTAACCAACTAAATTTTCTTTTTA
Organism: Allium sativum; assembly: GCA_030737875.1. Classification (NCBI taxonomy): domain Eukaryota; kingdom Viridiplantae; phylum Streptophyta; class Magnoliopsida; order Asparagales; family Amaryllidaceae; genus Allium; species Allium sativum. The sequence continues at coordinate 787,732,079 of CM060918.1, read as the reverse complement.
TCTTTATTGGTTTCAATAATTTTTATTCGTTGATTAACTTTTCAAATATATATAACTTTTATATATTCAAAAATTATATTTTCTGAGATCGAATTATATATATAATTATAAATACGTTATTTATAAACTTGGCACTCTCAACTCAATCTAGGGCATTACTAACCCCATCTCTACTGAGTTTCTCATTCTAGGATACTGCTGATCCTATCTCTAATGAGTATTCTTATTGGATATTACTAATCCAATCTCCGACGAGTCTTTTGTTTAGTTCTAACGAGTTGTACCCCAAAGATTTGAGCTAACCAAAGCTCTGATACCAACTGTAATGACCCGGATTTCGCTCGGACCCAATTGTGACGGCAAGGAATTTCGCTCGGTCCGAACCAGTCGCTAAACCGATCCAGGCCGTTCGAAACGCCCTATCGTTTGAGAACAGGACAAAACTGAACGCATACAGAAGAACATTTCTCTATGTATTACAACAGTGCATCAGATTACAAGAATATACAGAGTATAAATGAATAAATATTACACAGAAATAACAGAGATTTAAATTACATTTTAATACAGCGCAGCGGAAAATAATACAATACACAACTAGAAGGAGATATACGGATACAAAGCTTTCCGGATATCGTTCCAGCTGTAAACCAGGATCCTGTGAATATAAATCTGCAAAACCAAAACTACTAGCTGCCCGTGTCGAAATAAGGGCACCCAGAGTTTAGGTTAAAACAATAAACTCCAGGTCAGTCATGTGACTGGTGTGAGAACTAAAACAGTTATTATTCTTTATTTTAAAAGGTAGGTAAATCAAGGGACCACGCCGTATAACACGGAACGGGTTTTCTCCCAAGAATACCAGTGCATAAAACAAACAGCGCAATGCTAAATAAAGAAAAAATGAAGCTGTTATAAGACCCAGGTCCCATCACACAATGCAACGCAGCCGAGGATAGGGTTTTCCCTTATAACAGCCAAAGAATGCTTGATACGTTTAAAACAAATCATTTGATACTATTATAAGTGCATAGTTTCTAAAACAACTTCAAATCATAAGTATCAATCATAGGCGACATGAGCGTCCCATGCCACTATGTCGCCATATATAGATTTACAATCGAAATCGCAAAGTCACGTATTTGGAAATTGGGTATCCATCTATGAACCGAGGCAAAAGATAGTCCTCAACCGATTTGTGACTCTCTAGCCCAAGCCACAGGACCCAGACTCAGGTGGGCCCTTGGATCCTCAGGGCCAGTCCACCGATGTGGATTAAACTTAAACCCTGAACATGCATTTCCCCGCCCTATGGGACGTAAACGAGCCAACTAAATGACTCCATCGGTTCGAGAACGACCGATCGATCCGAGGCGCCTCGCCACAGCAACAACCACATAAGTCAAACTCGTCAGGGCGTGTAAAACCACTGACGCCACTTCTAGCTAGAAAGAAACGCATGCCCTCCCTGACGTCCTCTCCCGTTTTTGGTTCATACCGGGTGTGAAACACGTGAAGTAAACGTTACACAAAGCTACGCCGCAAAGGCCTTGCTTTGATCATCACCACAAGACTTTGCTTTTCAACAGAAGCCTCGATCAATTGCCACTTAGGCATGCCACACAGGCAATTCACTCCATGCGTTTGATATCCATCAATATATAACCCCTGAGCTCGTACGTCTCAGAGAAGGGCGTTAAGCAAGAGAATAAATTCTCCTCCGCCAAACAGATATATATTTAATAGAGATCAATCACACGGACTAAAATCCAATGTCAGACACACAGTCCATTTACAAGTCCGTTCTGGGTCTGAACGAAACCGGAGGCACCTAGTACCCCGCATATCCATCGATCTCCAAATACGTCTGGACGATCACCAACTGTTTCCATCTTCTTGGGTGTACAGCCCAATCAAGATCATCAGTAACCACCCAAACGACGTGAAGACCTCCGGTCTTCGACCATCGTCTTCATCTTCGACTTATCGTCGTATCAGTTATTCAGAATGGGATAAACCCGGTCTTTCCGAATAACTCGCGTATATTTTAAATAAGTGTTACACAAACACAATATACGCCTCATTCCAATTCATCAGTCACTAACCGTAAATTAATCAAGAGAATAATTCCCCAAATATTAACCCCGAAGGCCGAAACCAACATCAGATCAATATTCAGAAAACCATTCTACTTGGCTAACCGACAGTTAGTTTCTAAATCTCACATTCATAGGGAAAGGTTCCCATTAATTTTATCCAAGATAAATTCCTTGAATTTATTCTTTATTCTATTTTTGGAATCTCAATTCAAACTAGTCGGGATTAGCGAACCTTACCGAAGTAATCATTTATTTTAATTTCTCAATCCCAACCTATTCATCCCATGAAGTAAAACTGGTAATGCTTCATATCTAACACCACAGTGTTATCGGTAAATTCAATTACCATTTCACGTTCAAATCTAATTAAAGATTTAACTATCGCCTGGAGCAAAACTGGTGGTACTCCATTTCCAATCTTTTCAATCTAATTAAAGATTCATTAAAACTCCACTTAGTTTTAATCTTTAACTGGGTTAAAGAATCAGTGTCATTTAAAACACAGTTCACGATAAACCCAAAATCACATTCATTAATTATCGGGTTAAAGAACGGGTGTTATTTAAAACACTGTCCACGATAAACCCAAAAATCAATATCAATTCAATTCCAATTAAATATTATTTAATTGGTACACTTCATTAAATCTAAATAAAAAGATTTAATCTTTTCTCAACTGGGTTCAAGAACAGTGTTAGTGAAGACACCATTCACGACAAACCCAAATCACATTTGATATTCAATACAAGGCTCTGAATAGAAAATATACCGGCTTATATTCAATATCAAATTCTACGACTAACAAATATCGCATTGGAAATAACGATATATATATATATCTTTCAAATTCCCATAACAATATCTGTATCGTCACGAAATCCAACATCGAAATATTCCGAAGACAATTTCGATTCAAATCCACTCCAATGCAATCATTGGAAATTCTGGTTATTTTTAAAACCCTTTTCAAATTCAATTTATTTATTTAAAAAATAAATAGAATTATATTTCTAGTTCAAAACTAGTTCATTTCGATAAAAATCTATTTTTATCTTTTCAAATATGGGGTTTTTCATCCCAAATCTTCACAAATCATTTCTTATGATTTTACACAAATTATTGCTATTTTTAATAATTTTATCAAGGCCCGTACAGTCGATTTCCTTCAACGGCCATCGAACTGCACTTACAGCGACCTTTTTCGAATTTGATTTGGACGTATCTCCAAATCCAACCGTTAGATTTCAAATTTCTAACATTCATTCAAAAGCTCTTTTCGATACGAACCCAACGGTTCCGGTTTTAGGAGAATCCGACGGTCGGATCTCCCGTAATGTCCGTTTGAAATAACTGGTCGAAATTCACGAACTGCCGCGGAGCGGCGCGTTCTATTCAGGCCATTATATTATATATATAATATATATTTCGTCGATTTCCTTTCGAAATGAATTTTATAAATCGTTTTAAATTCGTTTTCAAAACGGTTTCAACTTCATATTCAATTTCAAATCAAAATTGAATATTCCAATTTAAATTCATTTTAAATTCATTTCAAATTGATTTCAATTCAAATTGATTTCTAATTCAATTTCAAATCGTTTTCAATTCATTTCATTTCGAAATCGTTTTCAATTCATTTCATTTCGGAATCGTTTTCAATTCATTTCATTTCGAAATCGTTTTCAATTCATTTCATTTCGAAATCGTTTTCAATTCAATTCATTTTGAAATCGTTTTCAATTCATTTCATTTCGAAATCGTTTTCAATTCATTTCATTTCGAAATCGTTTTCAATTCATTTCATTTCGAAATCGTTAAAATCGATATAAATATCGTTCACGTCAAAATGGCGTCAATCTAATCAACACGGCTTCATAAGTTTCTATTTTCAAATATTCTATTTCAAATATTTCTTTTTCAAAATAGTTGTTATTATCAAATATTTCGTTCAACACATGACCAATCTCAATGGATGAGTATTGTCAACACATGAACTTTTATTTTATATTGATAAAGATGTAAATTTTATTACTAAAATATTTCGTTCAACACATGACCAATCTCAATGGATGAGTACTGTCAACACATGAACTTTTATTTTATATTGATAAAGATGTAAATTTTATTACTAAAATATTTCGTTCAACACATGACCAATCTCAATGGATGAGTACTGTCAACACATGAACTTTTATTTTATATTGATAAAGATGTAAATTTTATTACTAAAATATTTCGTTCAACACATGACCAATCTCAATGGATGAGTACTGTCAACACATGAACTTTTATTTTATAATATTCTTCATTTTTCAAATTGGAATGAGGCCCAATCAATTACCATATAAAGTTAATTATATGGATTTTCATACATTACACACATATAATAGCATTGAAAAATAATCAACCATCAACCAAAGTGCACTACACTGTATAAGCATCAAATATAGATATCCAACGCTTATAACAGCCTGTCAATCAATCGATCGACATATTTAATCAATCAGGATGAGTGAACTTCAAATTTCATCCCAACACCCGTGTGGGGTTTCAAACAATCAAACGCATATTTTATTTGTGCAGTTGGGCGATGTGTAAAATTTATCGACCCAGTCAATGTCCTTCAAATAGGTGTACATAAACAAACCGTCTGGTTTGTAAACGAATATTTATTTATTCACATTCACGTTAAAATTTATATTTTTAACGATAAAACATTTTATTTTAACATATGAATTTCTATTCAGTTCATTCTTTAAATAAAATGGTATTTTTATTTTCTAACTTATTTTAGAAAATTTCGGCGGCATAACGGCACGATACTAGAAACGGGACAAGGCCTAGCCTTATCCCCGGTCTAGTGAAGGCCCACGCCATTCACACATCAATCATATCAATTCATTTCACCACACAATTCAATTTCAATCCAATAATCTAACTAATTTTTGCAATCAAACAAACAAGTCCATGGTCTGTGGACGATTGTGTCGGGTGCTACTAAGCACCGTGTAACGACCCGGGAAAAAAGCGACCTTGGTTATCCGATATATAACACCTATCGAACAATCAAAAGTCGAAATTACCGGATAGTCCAAGAAAGAAATTAGAGGGTGAGGATAGATAAGATAGAAAATTAGAACAGAAGAAGAAGAACACAACAACATCAGAGTAACAAGAATCTCACAGCGGAACGAATAAAATATAATAGACAACATATCTTGAAATCAAAGTAGTATATGTATATCATACCATTATCAGAGTACAACACTTTCATCACTGCGGAATAATCAATAGCTAGAAAAATCTTGAAGCCTCCTGCTCCAAGCTCTTCAAGCATACCTGTAAATCCTGACTACTTGACTGCCCGTACAAATTTGGGCACCCAAGAGTTTAGGGAAAACAAAACAAAATAAACTCTGGGTCAGTCATGGGACTGGTGTGAGTAAACTCAAATCATTTGGTTTAACTTTCAAAATCCTTCCGAAAGAAAAGATAATCGTAAGACCAATCCGCACATAAACACGGACGGTTTTTACCTTACGATAACCCAAAACACTTTGGAAATCATATATTATCTGATATTATAATAATGTCTAATCACAAGTAATTAAAATATAGTAGAACGCTTGCATCTCACGCTCTACATATATAGTATACAAATCAAACTCGCGGGCACTTATTGGAAATTGGATTCCGACTTTGACAAGGTATGGGACCACCTGCCGATAGTGTATCTCTAGAGGCGAATACACTGGGTTCAACAAGAACATCTTGCAACCCGGCCCTCACATGACCGACCACTCATTTCGCTTGAGTGTATCGAATGTATATCACCAACGGTTGGGATCAGCAACCGTCTCCCGAATAGGACAGCATCGATAGATTAAAGAAGCAATTGGAATTTCTCTAGATAGGTGATCATACATCCTAATGGGTGCGACCCACATAGCCATGCTGCCTGCCCGATTTTTGTCATTTCCCGGTTGATGAGGCTTGTAATAACCCGGAAAATCTGGGCCAGTTTAAAATTTTTATTTTGGCAATTTTGGCGAATTTTGAATATTTAAAATAGATTATTTTAAATAATATCGACGTAAAATTTATTTTGAATAGAATTCGAACGTATATATTATATACGCCGTCGTTAGAATATAAATAATTATATATAATTATAAATAGAATTGAAAATGGCGCGGTAGTTCGATAATTCGATTTCAAACTCCAATTGAATGTACCGGGTGCAAAACAATCCGGATTTTAGTGAAACCAAAAACATTAGGATCTAATTGATAATATCTTTCTAACGGATGTGAGAAACTGAGATTTCACTTTAAAAATTGAGAGATATGTCCAGTTGAAAATTCTGAATAGTCGCTGTGGAATTTATATATATTTTAATATTATATATAGCCCTTAAAAATAGCCATTTTGCAAATGACCTCGGATTTCGACGAAACCACTTTTGTTGGGTCCGTGATGTCAAGTTATTGTTAGATTCCAAATTTCATAATTTTTCGAATCAATATGTGAGCGTGGCAAAGGAAAACGTGTTTTGACCATTTCAGTTGATTTTAATCGACTGGAAATTGGCCATTTTTCTAACGGTCTCAGAATTCGGCGAAACTAGTTTTGTTAGGACCGTATCGTCAATACGAAGCTAGAAAATATTTTTCTGGAATTTTTCTAGTTAGTATGTGACCCCGGTAATTCGAAATGTACGTTTAAAATTCAATATAGTGATTTAAATGTAAATTCAACGAAAACTGATTCAAACAGTCGAATCAGCTTGCGTGGCATATCCCATTGTGTTCAGAATGGGGGTAATTAGCTATGGGCGACAGGCGGTGGACCTCGTTTAGAGGTCATATGTAAAAGTCAACCTTTTTAGAAATTAAAATAATTAAATAAAATAAAATAAAAAAAAAAAAAATTAAAATTTCTTTCCCCCTTAACTACCCAGGCCCCCCCGATTTCATTCTTCAGAATCAAAATAAATAAAAAAAAAAAAAAAAAGAGGCGATCGCTCCACCTGGGAAGCCGCTGCCGCCCCTGTCGCCTGGCCATCACCGGATCCCCAGCCGCCGCCGCGCCTCAACCAGAGACCCCCCCCTCCTCCGCTTCTCCTCCTTCCCCTATCGCTCCTCCTCCCACGAGCCTCCAGAACCACCGCGACCCCCCTAACCCTAAGCACCGCCGCCTCCATCTTCTTCTCCCCGACCTCCTCCTCCCCCACTTCAGGCGCCGCCATATCCCCCAGTAAGCCTTTTCTTCCTTTCTTTTTTTTATTTTTATTTATTTATTTTATTTTGTTTTATATATAAACTGAAGAAAAAAAGGATAAAATACTGTAAAGATTTAAAAACTGTTTTTATAAAATAATTATAAAACTGATTTGAATAAGATTATTAAACTGAATTTTAAATTGATTTAAAACTGATTTTAAAAGGGTTTTAAACTAATTTTTAGAAAAGATTTTAAAAACTGAAATTTTTAGAAAAGATTTTAAAAAACTGGATTTTTTAAAAAAAAAAAAAGGGATTAAAACTGAAATGATTTTTTTTATATAAAAGTATAAAAGAAAAAAAACTGAAACTGATTTTTGTTTTAAGTTTTAAAAACAGAATTTAGAAAAAAGATAAAAACTGCAATTTTATAAAAGAAAGAAACTGATGATTGTTTTAGGAATTTTAAAACTGTTTTGTTTTTTTAAAAAAAGAGTTCTAAAAACAGAATTTTTAAAAGAATTATAAAAACTGTTTTAAAAGGAAATAAAAACTGATTTTTCAAAAGGATTAAAACGGATTAGGAAAAAATTTGATTTTTAGTTAAAGAAAAATATGATTTTTATATTTTTAAGTTATTAAAAATATGATTTTTATATTTTTAAAGTATTAAAAATATAATCTTTACTATATAGAAACATTAAAAATAGAATTTTTATATATTGAACTTCGATAGAAAAATAGAATTTTTATATATTGAACTTCGATAGAAAAATATGATTTTTATATATTGAACTTCGAACTAAAAATATGATTTTTATATTTTTAAAGTATTAAAAATATAGTCTTTACTATATAGGAATATTAAAAATATGATTTTTATATTTTTAAAGTATTAAAAATATAATCTTTATAGGATAGAGAATATAAGAATATCATCTTTTTGTATGTAACGAAATAAAAATCTGATTTTTATTTTATATACGTTGGGGTAAAGTGGTGATTTTTATAAGGAGAAAACCATATTTTTATAAAGGCGAAAACTTTATTTTTATAAAGGCGAAATCTTTATGTGGAAAATAGCGTGATAAAAATATAATTCTTATCTATTTGACATAGCGATTGAAAAATTCGATTTTTATATATTGAACTTTGAACTAAAAATTCGATTTTTATATATTGAACTTTGAACTAAAAATTCGATTTTTATATATTGAACTTTGAACTAAAAATTCGATTTTTATATATTGAACTTTGAAGTAAAAATTCGATTTTTATATATGTAGTGAAAGCGAGCAACGAAGGTGACAAAAAGGCGAAACGACGAGATCTTCTGCAAATGAAGAGCCGTGGAGCTAGGATAGCTAATATGTGAGAACTCCTCACCTTTCAATTTCTTTTCTAGTTATATTTATATTTATATATATACTAGGATGCAGACGGTGCTTAGTAGCACCCGACACAATCGTCCACAGACCATGGACTTGTTTGTTTGGCTGTTTGGTAATTGATTGAGATATTGATTTGAATGTGGTTTGTGGTGTGAAAAATCGAATCGATAAATTGGTTAGGATTAGACGTGCGCCGTTATAAGGCGAAGGAGTAAGGCTAGGTTAGACCCTTACTCCAAATTTTGTGGCTTGCATAACGAAAGTGAATTTGATTGATGTGTGAATGGCGTGGGCCTTCACTAGACCGGGGATAAGGCTGGACCTTGTCCCGTTTCTAGTATCGTGCCGTTATGCCGCCGAAATTTTCTAAAATATGTTAGAAAAATAAAAATAATCATTTATTGAATAAATGAACTGAATAGATATTCATATGTTAAGATAAATTGTTTTATCGTTAAAAATATAATTTTTAACGTGAATGCGAATAAATAAAATATTCATTTACAAACCGGACGGTTTGTTTATGTACACCTATTTGACTGATATTGATTGGGTCGATAAATTTTACACATCGCCCAACTGCACAAATAAAATCTGTGCTTGATTGTTTGAAACCCTACACGGGTGTTGGGATGAAATATGAAGTCCACTCATCCTGATTGATTAAATATGTCGATCGATTGATTGACAGGCTGTTATAAGCGTTAGATATCTATATTTGATGCTTATACAGTGTAGTGCACTTTGGTTGATGGTTGATTATTTTTCAATACTATTATATACATGTGATGTATGAAAATCCATATAATTAATTTTATATGGTGATTGATTGGGCCTCATTCCAATTTGAAAAATAAAGAATATATAAAATAAAGGTTCATGTGTTGACTATACTCATCCGTTGGGAATAGCCATGTGTTGAACGAATTATTTTTATAATAAATTTTACATCTTTATCAATATAAAATAAAGGTTCATGTGTTGACTATACTCATCCGTTGGGAATAGCCATGTGTTGAACGAATTATTTTTATAATAAAATTTACGTCTTTATCAATATAAAATAAGGTTCATGTGTTGACTGTACTCATCCGTTGAGATTAGTCATGTGTTGAACGAAATATTTTAACCAAAAATAGTCACACATGGATGGTACTCATTCGTTGAGATTAGTCGTGTGTTGACAAAAAGAAATATTTGAAACAGAATATATAAAGCCGTGTTGAATAGTGATGCGCCATTTTGACGCGAACGATATTTATATCGATTTTAAAGATTTCGAAATGAATTGAATATATAACGATTTCGAAATGAATTGAATATATAACGATTTCGAAATGAATTGAATATATAACGATTTCGAAATGAATTGAATATATAACGATTTCGAAATGAATTGAGTATATAACGATTTCGAAATGAATTGAATATATAACGATTTCGAAATGAATTGAATATAAAACGATTTCGAATTGAATGGAATAGAAAACCAATTTGATTTCAAATTGAATATATAATGAACTTGATTCAAATAGAAACCGAAACGAATTTAATTTGAATAGAAAATGAATTTGAATCGAATAGAAAACCAATTTGAATTGAATTGAATTGAATTGAATTGAAAAACGAATTCGAATTGAATTTAAAATGAAGTGAAATGAATTCAAATTAAATTGAAATTTGAATTGAATAGAAATGAATTTTAAAACGAATTTATAAAGAAGAATTCAATTTTGATTTGAATTGAAATAGAAGTTGACTTTGTTTTTGAAACGAATTCAAAACTAAATATATAATTCGTTTTAAATAGAAATCGACGAAATATATATTATATATATTATATATATAATATAATGGCCTGAATAGAACGCGCCGCGCCGCGGCAGTTCGTAAATTTCGACCATTTATTTCAAACGGACATTACGGGAGATCCGACCGTCGGATTCTCCTAAAACCGGAACCGTTGGGTTCGTATCGAAAAGAGCTTTCTAACGAATATTAGAAATTCAAAATCTAACGGTTGGATTTGGAGATACGTCCAAATCAAATTCGAAAAAGGTCGCTGTAAGTGCAGTTCGATGGCCATCGTTGGAAATCGACTGTACGGGCCTTGATAAAATTATTAAAAATATCAATAATTTGTGTAAAATCATAAGAAATGATTTGGGAAAAATTGGGGTGAAAAACTCCATATTTGAAAAGATAAAAATAGATTTTTATCAAAATGAACTAGTTTTGAACTAAATTTAAAACCAATTTATTTTTAAATAAATGAACAAGATTTATAAAAAAAAAGGGGTTTTAAATAATCGAATTTCTAATATATTTGATTGAGTTTGAAATGGGTTTATCGTGAACTGTGTTTTAAATAACACCTAGTTCTTTAACCCAGTAAAAGGATTTTTAACGAATCTGCAATTAGATTGAAATGTGAATTCGTAATCTAAATTTCCAAATTTAGAAAATGAGCGGGAATGGAGTATTACCAGTTTTGCTCCAAAGCGATAGTTAAATCTTTAATTAGATTTGAACGTGAAATGGTAATTAGTTTTACCGATAACACAGGGGTGTTAGATATGGAGTATTACCAGTTTTGCTTCAGGGGATGAATAGGTTGGGATTGGGAAATAAAATAAATAATTACTTCGTTGTGGTTCGCTAATCTCGACTAGTTGGAAAAACCATAATTTGGTTTTAAATAACATCCAAAGGAAGATTTCAGGATAAATTTTAAAGAATTTATCTTGGATAAAATTAATGGGAACCTTTCCCTGAGAATGTGGAATTTAGGAACTAGCTGTAGGTTGGCTAAGAAGAATGGTTTCCTGGGTATTGATCTGATGTTGGTTTCGGCCTTCGGGGTTAATGTTTGGGAAATTGTTCTCTTGCTGATTTGCGATTAGTGACTAATGAATTGGAATGAGGCGTATGTTGTGTTTGTGTAACATTTGTTTTAATATACGCGGGTTGTTCGGAAAGTCCGGGTTTACACCCATTCTGAATAACCGATTCGACGATATGTCGAAGATGAAGACGGTGGTTGAAGACCGGAAGTCTTCACATCGTAGGGATAATTACTGACGATCCTGATTGGGCTGTACACCCAAGAGGATGGAAATAGTTGGTGGTCGTCCAGACGTACCTGGAGATGGATGGATATGCGAGGAAAGTGCCTCCGGTTTCGTTCAGACCCAGAACGGACTTGTAAATGGATTGTGTGTCTGACATTGGATTTTATTCTGTGTTGATTGATTTCTATTAAATATATATCTGCTTGGCGGCGGAGAATTTATTCTCTTGCTTAACGCCCTTCTCTGAGACGTACGAGCTCAGAGGTTATATATCGATAGATATCAATCGCATGGCATGAATTGCCTGTGTGGCATGCTGAGTTGCATGGATCAAGGCTTCTGTTGAAAAGCAAAGTCTTGTGGTTGATGATCAAAGCATAACCTTCGTGGTAGCTTTGTGTATAGCGTGTATTCGCGAGCCTCACACCTCGGTATGAGTTAAAAACGGGATACGGACTGCAGGGAGAGCGCACGTTTCTTTCTAGCTTTGGTGGTGTCAGTGACTTACCAGCCCTGACATTTATATACTTTTCACCTTTGTGGTTGTTGGATGAGGCGCCTCGATTATAGGTCTGTAAGGACCGGGAAACGTGTGTTCAGGAATTGCCAATCCTCTAACGTAAGTGAGGACCGGCCCTGAAGCATCCAGGGGTTACCCAGTGTGCGTAATCCCGGGGACATTTGCTAGAGTGTCTCGAACGCGGAGAGGAGCTTGCCCCTTGCCTCGACTCATGACGGAAATCCAATTTCCAATACGTGTATCGCGGTTTTAATTGTAGAACTAGTATGGCGACATGATATATGGTACCCATGCCGTCTATGATTTATATTTATGATTGAAACGTTTTGACACTATACACTTATTATAGTATCAAATGATTTGTTTAAAACGTACCAAGCATGTTTGGCTATTATAAGGGAAAACCCTATCCCCCGGCTTGCGTTGCATTGTATGATAGGACCTGGGTCTTATAATAGCTTCATTTTTCGAAAAAGCATTGCGTTGTTTATTGATATGCACTGGTATTCTTGGGAGAAAACCCGTTCCGTGTTATGCGGCGTGGTCCCTTGAATTACTCTCTTTTAAAGTAAAGTTTTAAATAACTGTTTTAGTTCTCACACCAGTCACATGACTGACCTGGAGTTTATTGTTTTAACCTAAACTCTGGGTGCCCCTATTTTCCGCACGGGCAGCTAGTAGTTTTGGTTTTGCAGATTTATATTCACAGGATCCTGGTTTACAGCTGGAATGATATCCGGAAAGCTCTGTATCCGTATATCACCTTCAGTTGTGCTTTATATTATTTTTCCGCTGCTATGTAATCTAAATCTCTGATATTTCTGTGTAATATTTATTCATTTATACTCTGCATATTCTTGTAATCTGATGCATATTGTTGTAATATACAATGAAATGTTCTTCTGTTTGTGTTCTGGTTTGTCCTGTTCTCAACGTTCAGGGGTTTCGAACGGTCTAGATCGGTTTAACGACTGATTCGGATCGAGCGAAATTCCAGGCCGTCACATTTGGTATCAGAGCTTTGGTTTACAGAGCTCGAGAACAAGACATATTAGAACCATACGAAAGAATTCATCAGATAATGGATTAGTAATATCCAGTTAGAATGACTCGTTAGAGATAGGATCAGTAGTATCCTAGAACGAGTGTGAAGAGTATATCTTCCAAATGAAAACCATTTTGTTTTGAAATTTAAATCGTTTTAAACGTATTTGAATATTTATTTATTTTGAATATGGACAATCGAGTATATATAGATTTCGCGTATACGCGTCATGAACGTATATTCGAAGTTTTAATATATTGGATAGATATAGAATCATACTCTAGTGGCCCGAAGATGATTCTGATGATTGACTAGTTGTCATTAGTATTCATGTTCGAGTAACGAAGGTGTGATATCGATATATTTCCATTAGACTGGTGTGAGAACCAAACCTTATTTAGTTAGAACACTTTGTTGTGAATTGGCACCAAAAACAAGATTTTCAGTATATGTATCAAATTATGAATTTGAAACTCTAATCCACTAATTGATTGATGTTTTGTGTTGTTTGTTTATTTGTTTGCTGATTTTTAACCATTTATGCCTAATATAATCAAATATTGAACTATATTGAAAATTGGGCGCATTTGCTTGCATATACATATACTTACATTGAACAGGTCATAGCAAGGAGGCTAGAGCCGAGGAATAAAATTTGTTTGCCCGACAAATAGGTACATGTTTACTACATAATTTACTGTTTTGTTTGGGTGATGATGATTTTGTGAGCCTATTGGCTAGCCGCTTGGCTTTTTCTTTTTCTTTTTGAGATTAGAAGGACCGGGAATGCTATTTGCAATTTCCCGATGCTCCCATTGCAGGGGAGGTTATGGCGAAATTTTTCAAAAATTTAGGGTGTTAGCCAAATTTTTGAAATTTTGAAAATTCTCAGAAACTGAAAAGTTAGAGAATGGAAGCCAGATCGAACATAGAGCTTAATAATCAAACCACTTTCGACTTTGTTCCTTTTCGGGGACGAAAAGTTTTAAGTGGGGGAGATTGTAATAACCCGGAAAATCTGGGCCAGTTTAAAATTTTTATTTTGGCAATTTTGGCGAATTTTGAATATTTAAAATAGATTATTTTAAATAATATCGACGTAAAATTTATTTTGAATAGAATTCGAACGTATATATTATATACGCCGTCGTTAGAATATAAATAATTATATATAATTATAAATAGAATTGAAAATGGCGCGGTAGTTCGATAATTCGATTTCAAACTCCAATTGAATGTACCGGGTGCAAAACAATCCGGATTTTAGTGAAACCAAAAACATTAGGATCTAATTGATAATATCTTTCTAACGGATGTGAGAAACTGAGATTTCACTTTAAAAATTGAGAGATATGTCCAGTTGAAAATTCTGAATAGTCGCTGTGGAATTTATATATATTTTAATATTATATATAGCCCTTAAAAATAGCCATTTTGCAAATGACCTCGGATTTCGACGAAACCACTTTTGTTGGGTCCGTGATGTCAAGTTATTGTTAGATTCCAAATTTCATAATTTTTCGAATCAATATGTGAGCGTGGCAAAGGAAAACGTGTTTTGACCATTTCAGTTGATTTTAATCGACTGGAAATTGGCCATTTTTCTAACGGTCTCAGAATTCGGCGAAACTAGTTTTGTTAGGACCGTATCGTCAATACGAAGCTAGAAAATATTTTTCTGGAATTTTTCTAGTTAGTATGTGACCCCGGTAATTCGAAATGTACGTTTAAAATTCAATATAGTGATTTAAATGTAAATTCAACGAAAACTGATTCAAACAGTCGAATCAGCTTGCGTGGCATATCCCATTGTGTTCAGAATGGGGGTAATTAGCTATGGGCGACAGGCGGTGGACCTCGTTTAGAGGTCATATGTAAAAGTCAACCTTTTTAGAAATTAAAATAATTAAATAAAATAAAATAAAATAAAATAAAAAAATTAAAATTTCTTTCCCCCTTAACTACCCAGGCCCCCCCGATTTCATTCTTCAGAATCAAAATAAATAAATAAAAAAAAAAAAGAGGCGATCGCTCCACCTGGGAAGCCGCTGCCGCCCCTGTCGCCTGGCCATCACCGGATCCCCAGCCGCCGCCGCGCCTCAACCAGAGACCCCCCCCTCCTCCGCTTCTCCTCCTTCCCCTATCGCTCCTCCTCCCACGAGCCTCCAGAACCACCGCGACCCCCCTAACCCTAAGCACCGCCGCCTCCATCTTCTTCTCCCCGACCTCCTCCTCCCCCACTTCAGGCGCCGCCATATCCCCCAGTAAGCCTTTTCTTCCTTTCTTTTTTTTATTTTTATTTATTTATTTTATTTTGTTTTATATATAAACTGAAGAAAAAAAGGATAAAATACTGTAAAGATTTAAAAACTGTTTTTATAAAATAATTATAAAACTGATTTGAATAAGATTATTAAACTGAATTTTAAATTGATTTAAAACTGATTTTAAAAGGGTTTTAAACTAATTTTTAGAAAAGATTTTAAAAACTGAAATTTTTAGAAAAGATTTTAAAAAACTGGATTTTTTTTTTAAAAAAAAAAAAGGGATTAAAACTGAAATGATTTTTTTTATATAAAAGTATAAAAGAAAAAAAACTGAAACTGATTTTTGTTTTAAGTTTTAAAAACAGAATTTAGAAAAAAGATAAAAACTGCAATTTTATAAAAGAAAGAAACTGATGATTGTTTTAGGAATTTTAAAACTGTTTTGTTTTTTTAAAAAAGAGTTCTAAAAACAGAATTTTTAAAAGAATTATAAAAACTGTTTTAAAAGGAAATAAAAACTGATTTTTCAAAAGGATTAAAACGGATTAGGAAAAAATTTGATTTTTAGTTAAAGAAAAATATGATTTTTATATTTTTAAGTTATTAAAAATATGATTTTTATATTTTTAAAGTATTAAAAATATAATCTTTACTATATAGAAACATTAAAAATAGAATTTTTATATATTGAACTTCGATAGAAAAATAGAATTTTTATATATTGAACTTCGATAGAAAAATATGATTTTTATATATTGAACTTCGAACTAAAAATATGATTTTTATATTTTTAAAGTATTAAAAATATAGTCTTTACTATATAGGAATATTAAAAATATGATTTTTATATTTTTAAAGTATTAAAAATATAATCTTTATAGGATAGAGAATATAAGAATATCATCTTTTTGTATGTAACGAAATAAAAATCTGATTTTTATTTTATATACGTTGGGGTAAAGTGGTGATTTTTATAAGGAGAAAACCATATTTTTATAAAGGCGAAAACTTTATTTTTATAAAGGCGAAATCTTTATGTGGAAAATAGCGTGATAAAAATATAATTCTTATCTATTTGACATAGCGATTGAAAAATTCGATTTTTATATATTGAACTTTGAACTAAAAATTCGATTTTTATATATTGAACTTTGAACTAAAAATTCGATTTTTATATATTGAACTTTGAACTAAAAATTCGATTTTTATATATTGAACTTTGAAGTAAAAATTCGATTTTTATATATGTAGTGAAAGCGAGCAACGAAGGTGACAAAAAGGCGAAACGACGAGATCTTCTGCAAATGAAGAGCCGTGGAGCTAGGATAGCTAATATGTGAGAACTCCTCACCTTTCAATTTCTTTTCTAGTTATATTTATATTTATATATATACTAGGATGCAGACGGTGCTTAGTAGCACCCGACACAATCGTCCACAGACCATGGACTTGTTTGTTTGGCTGTTTGGTAATTGATTGAGATATTGATTTGAATGTGGTTTGTGGTGTGAAAAATCGAATCGATAAATTGGTTAGGATTAGACGTGCGCCGTTATAAGGCGAAGGAGTAAGGCTAGGTTAGACCCTTACTCCAAATTTTGTGGCTTGCATAACGAAAGTGAATTTGATTGATGTGTGAATGGCGTGGGCCTTCACTAGACCGGGGATAAGGCTGGACCTTGTCCCGTTTCTAGTATCGTGCCGTTATGCCGCCGAAATTTTCTAAAATATGTTAGAAAAATAAAAATAATCATTTATTGAATAAATGAACTGAATAGATATTCATATGTTAAGATAAATTGTTTTATCGTTAAAAATATAATTTTTAACGTGAATGCGAATAAATAAAATATTCATTTACAAACCGGACGGTTTGTTTATGTACACCTATTTGACTGATATTGATTGGGTCGATAAATTTTACACATCGCCCAACTGCACAAATAAAATCTGTGCTTGATTGTTTGAAACCCTACACGGGTGTTGGGATGAAATATGAAGTCCACTCATCCTGATTGATTAAATATGTCGATCGATTGATTGACAGGCTGTTATAAGCGTTAGATATCTATATTTGATGCTTATACAGTGTAGTGCACTTTGGTTGATGGTTGATTATTTTTCAATACTATTATATACATGTGATGTATGAAAATCCATATAATTAATTTTATATGGTGATTGATTGGGCCTCATTCCAATTTGAAAAATAAAGAATATATAAAATAAAGGTTCATGTGTTGACTATACTCATCCGTTGGGAATAGCCATGTGTTGAACGAATTATTTTTATAATAAAATTTACATCTTTATCAATATAAAATAAAGGTTCATGTGTTGACTATACTCATCCGTTGGGAATAGCCATGTGTTGAACGAATTATTTTTATAATAAAATTTACGTCTTTATCAATATAAAATAAGGTTCATGTGTTGACTGTACTCATCCGTTGAGATTAGTCATGTGTTGAACGAAATATTTTAACCAAAAATAGTCACACATGGACGGTACTCATTCGTTGAGATTAGTCGTGTGTTGACAAAAAGAAATATTTGAAACAGAATATATAAAGCCGTGTTGAATAGTGATGCGCCATTTTGACGCGAACGATATTTATATCGATTTTAAAGATTTCGAAATGAATTGAATATATAACGATTTCGAAATGAATTGAATATATAACGATTTCGAAATGAATTGAATATATAACGATTTCGAAATGAATTGAATATATAACGATTTCGAAATGAATTGAGTATATAACGATTTCGAAATGAATTGAATATATAACGATTTCGAAATGAATTGAATATAAAACGATTTCAAATTGAATGGAATAGAAAACCAATTTGATTTCAAATTGAATATATAATGAACTTGATTCAAATAGAAACCGAAACGAATTTAATTTGAATAGAAAATGAATTTGAATCGAATAGAAAACCAATTTGAATTGAATTGAATTGAATTGAATTGAAAAACGAATTCGAATTGAATTTAAAATGAAGTGAAATGAATTCAAATTAAATTGAAATTTGAATTGAATAGAAATGAATTTTAAAACGAATTTATAAAGAAGAATTCAATTTTGATTTGAATTGAAATAGAAGTTGACTTTGTTTTTGAAACGAATTCAAAACTAAATATATAATTCGTTTTAAATAGAAATCGACGAAATATATATTATATATATTATATATATAATATAATGGCCTGAATAGAACGCGCCGCGCCGCGGCAGTTCGTAAATTTCGACCATTTATTTCAAACGGACATTACGGGAGATCCGACCGTCGGATTCTCCTAAAACCGGAACCGTTGGGTTCGTATCGAAAAGAGCTTTCTAACGAATATTAGAAATTCAAAATCTAACGGTTGGATTTGGAGATACGTCCAAATCAAATTCGAAAAAGGTCGCTGTAAGTGCAGTTCGATGGCCATCGTTGGAAATCGACTGTACGGGCCTTGATAAAATTATTAAAAATATCAATAATTTGTGTAAAATCATAAGAAATGATTTGGGAAAAATTGGGGTGAAAAACTCCATATTTGAAAAGATAAAAATAGATTTTTATCAAAATGAACTAGTTTTGAACTAAATTTAAAACCAATTTATTTTTAAATAAATGAACAAGATTTATAAAAAAAAAGGGGTTTTAAATAATCGAATTTCTAATATATTTGATTGAGTTTGAAATGGGTTTATCGTGAACTGTGTTTTAAATAACACCTAGTTCTTTAACCCAGTAAAAGGATTTTTAACGAATCTGCAATTAGATTGAAATGTGAATTCGTAATCTAAATTTCCAAATTTAGAAAATGAGCGGGAATGGAGTATTACCAGTTTTGCTCCAAAGCGATAGTTAAATCTTTAATTAGATTTGAACGTGAAATGGTAATTAGTTTTACCGATAACACAGGGGTGTTAGATATGGAGTATTACCAGTTTTGCTTCAGGGGATGAATAGGTTGGGATTGGGAAATAAAATAAATAATTACTTCGTTGTGGTTCGCTAATCTCGACTAGTTGGAAAAACCATAATTTGGTTTTAAATAACATCCAAAGGAAGATTTCAGGATAAATTTTAAAGAATTTATCTTGGATAAAATTAATGGGAACCTTTCCCTGAGAATGTGGAATTTAGGAACTAGCTGTAGGTTGGCTAAGAAGAATGGTTTCCTGGGTATTGATCTGATGTTGGTTTCGGCCTTCGGGGTTAATGTTTGGGAAATTGTTCTCTTGCTGATTTGCGATTAGTGACTAATGAATTGGAATGAGGCGTATGTTGTGTTTGTGTAACATTTGTTTTAATATACGCGGGTTGTTCGGAAAGTCCGGGTTTACACCCATTCTGAATAACCGATTCGACGATATGTCGAAGATGAAGACGGTGGTTGAAGACCGGAAGTCTTCACATCGTAGGGATAATTACTGACGATCCTGATTGGGCTGTACACCCAAGAGGATGGAAATAGTTGGTGGTCGTCCAGACGTACCTGGAGATGGATGGATATGCGAGGAAAGTGCCTCCGGTTTCGTTCAGACCCAGAACGGACTTGTAAATGGATTGTGTGTCTGACATTGGATTTTATTCTGTGTTGATTGATTTCTATTAAATATATATCTGCTTGGCGGCGGAGAATTTATTCTCTTGCTTAACGCCCTTCTCTGAGACGTACGAGCTCAGAGGTTATATATCGATAGATATCAATCGCATGGCATGAATTGCCTGTGTGGCATGCTGAGTTGCATGGATCAAGGCTTCTGTTGAAAAGCAAAGTCTTGTGGTTGATGATCAAAGCATAACCTTCGTGGTAGCTTTGTGTATAGCGTGTATTCGCGAGCCTCACACCTCGGTATGAGTTAAAAACGGGATACGGACTGCAGGGAGAGCGCACGTTTCTTTCTAGCTTTGGTGGTGTCAGTGACTTACCAGCCCTGACATTTATATACTTTTCACCTTTGTGGTTGTTGGATGAGGCGCCTCGATTATAGGTCTGTAAGGACCGGGAAACGTGTGTTCAGGAATTGCCAATCCTCTAACGTAAGTGAGGACCGGCCCTGAAGCATCCAGGGGTTACCCAGTGTGCGTAATCCCGGGGACATTTGCTAGAGTGTCTCGAACGCGGAGAGGAGCTTGCCCCTTGCCTCGACTCATGACGGAAATCCAATTTCCAATACGTGTATCGCGGTTTTAATTGTAGAACTAGTATGGCGACATGATATATGGTACCCATGCCGTCTATGATTTATATTTATGATTGAAACGTTTTGACACTATACACTTATTATAGTATCAAATGATTTGTTTAAAACGTACCAAGCATGTTTGGCTATTATAAGGGAAAACCCTATCCCCCGGCTTGCGTTGCATTGTATGATAGGACCTGGGTCTTATAATAGCTTCATTTTTCGAAAAAGCATTGCGTTGTTTATTGATATGCACTGGTATTCTTGGGAGAAAACCCGTTCCGTGTTATGCGGCGTGGTCCCTTGAATTACTCTCTTTTAAAGTAAAGTTTTAAATAACTGTTTTAGTTCTCACACCAGTCACATGACTGACCTGGAGTTTATTGTTTTAACCTAAACTCTGGGTGCCCCTATTTTCCGCACGGGCAGCTAGTAGTTTTGGTTTTGCAGATTTATATTCACAGGATCCTGGTTTACAGCTGGAATGATATCCGGAAAGCTCTGTATCCGTATATCACCTTCAGTTGTGCTTTATATTATTTTTCCGCTGCTATGTAATCTAAATCTCTGATATTTCTGTGTAATATTTATTCATTTATACTCTGCATATTCTTGTAATCTGATGCATATTGTTGTAATATACAATGAAATGTTCTTCTGTTTGTGTTCTGGTTTGTCCTGTTCTCAACGTTCAGGGGTTTCGAACGGTCTAGATCGGTTTAACGACTGATTCGGATCGAGCGAAATTCCAGGCCGTCACAAGGCTAGAGGTCATAACGTATCTTTTGACAGATCACACCTCCATTACTTTGAATGCCACATCGTCATACCCGCCAAATCACAAATTGATTTCACCAAAAATACCACGGGTATACAGCTAAGAGAAACGAATTCCTCCGCCACCAAACGTAAGTACGTTTGAAGAGATCAACTTACGCGATCCTTTGAATATACCCTGTCAGACATTCGTCCATTCACGTTTGTCCTGGGACTGGACAAACCGAAGGCACTATTCTGTAAATAGGATAGCCCTTGCATAACTCCCTCTTCAATATATTCAGCATACTTGATTCGCAACGCTTATGCCAATACGGAGTGGTTCTCTGGATAATAATCCAACCGGTCTCTCCATATTAACAACGTAAAATGGTCAAAAACTTTGATAGTCGGTGATTTAACTATCAAATGAAAACATGTCTGTGTGCAAACAACGATATTATTTCCAGATGGAAATTCTATCGATCAATCATCATTCATCATCAAATTATCATAAATTTACCCTTTTCCTTATTCTTGTTTTCCTATATTTCTTATTTACTATATTTAGAAAATATACGTTATTAACAATGGAAAACAATTCCATTTCTCATTTTCTATATTCAGAAAACATTTCTGATTTTTCATTTGGAAGACATTTCCAAATCTCCTTCATTGGGTTTAAACTGATGTTTGAATAAACATCGCTATGCCAACACCAACCATTTCGCTCATTAACTAAATTCACTTAACCACTTTCACTCTCGAACCTTGTCCACTTCTTAGTTAAAACGAAGCCAATCAAGTTGGGGTATAATTACCTCTCAGACCTTAACTGAACAACATTTCTAACTTCGAAATAGACAGAGTTCAAACTTCACTCTTTAAGAAACTTCCTTGCGAACTCTAGAATTCTATTTATGAATCCACTTCCTTTACTGAATCATTTGATTATAACTATAAATGTTATAATTCCATGCTTTCAAAATATGTTAACTTAAATATATTTCCATATCTTAATTTGGATAAATAAACAACCTACTACTTTATTAACAGATAATTAAAACTTGATTTGAAATGGAAAGTAAACATTACTTCCCTTGATTCGATATAATCGAATTTCCATGTATGATTCACTCTCGAATAATCACTATCGGATAATTCTCTTTCGAATAAACTATATTCGATTCCCTTGTTCGAATAACTAATATTCGATAATCCTTTTCTTCGAATAACTAATATTCGAAAAATCTCACTTCGAATAAACCATATTCGATAATTCTCTCCTTCGAATAACTATATTCGATTTAACACACTTCGAACGAACTATATTCGATTACTCTTCTCGAATAAACTATATTCGATAACTCTACTTCGAATAGGTGATATTCGATTAATTCCCTTTTTGACTAACCCTACTTAATTTACTAATACTCGACTAACTCGACTTAATTAACTTCTATTGATTAATTACTATTTGATTTAACACCATTTGCTTGACTCTAGATCGCAGCGATCACAATGGTTACGCCTGATTCCCTCAGGAAACATCCGACCGCCGTAGGCTATCTGCAGCCCTGCGAATTACGCTAGTAGTCGTGCTAAATGGAAATTCATCCTTAAATAACTTTGTCTATTTTTAACTCTATCTCGAATAATTAGATTCGATCAATTCTAATTGAATAACTAATATTCAATTAACCCTTATTCGATTACTATATTTGAATAACTCTAGTTCGATTTGACTCAAAACGATTAACTCTAACTGATTAACTCTAACTGGTTAATTCTAACTGAATAACTCTAACTGGATAACTCTAACTGAATAACTCTAACTGGTTAACTCTAACTAACTAACTCTAACAGTTTAACTTTACGGTTTAACTCTGACAGTTTAACTTCAACGGTTTAACTCTAACAGTTTAACTCCAACTGTTTAACTCTAACAGTTTAACTCCAACTGTTTAACTCTAACAGTTTAACTCCAACGGTTTAACTCTAGTTGATTAACTCTTTTGAATTAATCCCTTTGACTTTTCTCTTTTGAATAATTCCTTTGAAATAATTCCTTTGAGTTACCTCCCTTGAATAGATTCTTTTTCTATTCGTTTACTCAACAAATAACTATTCTCTTTTCGCTTCTATTTATTTAACAAATAAATATTCCCTTTAACTTTTCTATTTATTCAACAAATAAATATTTCTTTTAACTTTTCTATTTTTTTAACAAATAAGTACTTCTGTCAACTTTTCTTTATTCCCTACATGAATATTCCCTTTTCAATTCCATTTGTAAATACTTTTACGAATGTTTCCCTTTTTATTTCTATTTGTAATCGTTTCACAAATATTTCCCTTCTATTTGATTTCACCAATATTTTCCCTTCTATTTGATTTCACCAATATTTTCCCTTCTATTTGATTTCACCAATATTTGTTTTTTAACAAATGCTTTGATTCTATAATCATTTTCTCTCATGAAATTCTCTTCCTTTTATATATAAAATCTATTGATTTTATATAAATAATTTATTTTCAAAATAAACTTTGAAAATCCCTTTTCACTTTCTAGTATCACTTATGGTATAAAAATACCAAATCAAAAGGTTTAATCATCATCCAAACACACAGGTTCAACAACAGATGATATAACACATCATATATCTGAATATATGAAAAACGGTAAATAAATGTTGATGAATCCAGTTGGATTCCTCCGACCTGTTTCCCTGCATCCACAGATGTTACACAATATAATTCACATCAATTTCATTTCAATATGAGGTATTATGATAAACAAAATCAACATCGGTTAACGATATATTTAACTATATCGGTATTCTCAACCAGCTGACTAGCAGTTCAACCAAACAATCAACACTCAGCAATTCAACCAATATTTATCAGTTCTAAAAATACTTTATAAAAATATAAAGTGTTCAGAGTTAGTGAGATTTACTCACCTTGGACGGTTTATCGTTGAATAACGATAATTGGTCATTGATTTGGTTCAGACGTTAAATTTCACCATAAATCCAAACGAGCTCCAATCCACTTGCGGTCAGTTCCCTTGCGTAGTGCTCGTCCATACGATCCCAACGGATCCTGTTTCGTTAAATTTTGTTAATGTATGCAAAAGTTATGCTATTTACAATATTTACCTAATTTAAATGAATATTAAATTAATTTAATTAATTAAATTATTTTTATCTTAATTAATTTCTAATTGCATTATTAGCCAAATTACCTTCCCTGCCCTTCTAAAAAATCCTACTTTCCCATCTCTAGCCATATCCAATTTTTTTTAAAATTGAAAAACCATTTTATTATTAATTTAATTTAATTTTCAAATAAAATATTTAAAAATATTCATTTAATTATAACTTAAAAATTTTAACCCGGATCAAAAATCTGCTTCCACTCATTTTAAAGTATTTTCCGATAAGAATCCAACAGTCCTTGTTTCATGGAAATCCGACTTGTTTTGAAAAAGTTATAAGCTTTTAAAGTTTATGGTTAAAAATTACGAAAATGCCCCTGGTCTGTTTTAAATTCAAATTAAATTTTAAATTTAAATTTAAATTAATCATCCCATCCGTCGGATCAGTTGGGGATAGCCAGGGAGAGCAGGAAACTATATTTTCCAAACTCAAGTCTTAGACACTATCCTCTCTGTCACCCTTAGAATGTTCCGATATTTATTTTTACAAATTCTATTTTAATTATTATATATATATATATTACAAAAATAAATAAATAAATAAATATTATTTAAAAACTTACCCCGCGAAGCCCAAGCCTCTGCCTAAGAGTCCCTAGCTCCCCGTCTTGCCCTCCTTTCTCCCTTCCTTCCTTTTCCCTATTTTCTATTATTTTATTATTATTTCTGCCATTGCCAAAGCTTGAAAGAGTAGGAGGAGGAGTGAGTTTAAAATGAAAGGGGGGGCTATTTATAGCCGAAGGAGTCACATGGATTGCTGAGGTGGCGCGAATCTAACGGTCGAAAATGGATGGCTAGGATTAATCCTTAAATTTATTAAATTATAAATAAATTTAATAATTTATGAATAGTAAAGTGTGTTTTCTCAACCCTATTCGGACGTTAATTTGACTTACTTATTGATACCTTATCCAAAATCTTTTTCAACCATGTTGTTCAATTTTTCTTGCTCTTCAATAATATATAAAAATATTTAAATTTTGAATTCGTTTGAACTTTCAAATAATTTAAATTCAAATTCAAAATAGTGTTTTGTGTTAGTTTCAACACCTTCCGGTCTCATGTTGGAGTATCAAACGATAACGGTTTTCAGAAATTCTTCCACCAACTGGTCCGGTTTCTAACGTACTTCAATCCTATGTATTCAAATCAAAAATCGGAGTTTGTTTAGATTTTCAAATAATTTATTTAAATTTTGTTTCCTTAATAACTTTCTATATCCGTTATAGGATTTTCCCAGATTTCATATATAGCTAATATCCTATGTTTAGAATTTTCCTGGATAGGTCTCAGGTTCCAGTTTTGCCGTTAGCATTAGCAAATTCCAATTACCGTTAAAATTTAGTTCAAATTTTGGCCTTTTATTTTTTTCTTTTCCACATACGGATACCATTTTTGACGTAACTTGGTTGGTTACCTAATTTCATCATTTCGGATTTAATGAAACTGATTTCATCGAAATCCGAGTTCGTTAGCTACTACTTCCTTTGTAAACGTACTATTTTAAATTAAAAATTTATCTTTTTATACTGCCAGTTCACATTATATTGCAGATCCACTAAATTTCTACCATTTCGGAATAAAATAAAATATTCAAAATTATTGAAATTAAACCATATAAAATTCCAAAACAATAAAAAAACACTTTTAAATATTAAACTAAATGGTCAAAAAATCTGGGCCGTTACATTCTTTCCCCCTTAAAATAATTTCGTCCTCGAAATTGCTAAGGTAGAAAAATGAACTTTATAACTAGGTTAAAATTATTTGTTTACTCTGGTTTCACTAAACCAATTAATTCTAATTAATTTATTAATTTATTTCTATAAACGAAAATTTCAAAAATTCTGAAAATTTTCTAACATTCGAAATTTCTGAAAAATTTCGCCAGCCTCTCCTTTGTACTGGTCAATAGCTCAAACTCCAACTCGCCTCTCTAGGCCTTCTTCAACCCAAAAGAAAATCAAACAGCCAAGTGGCTTGTCAAACAGGCTCATAAATCTCATCCAACTCATATGAATATGTACGTGTACCTTTTTGTCGGCATTCAATTCTGCTATCAATTTAGCATATACCACTATCATCCCAATCAAACTCCCAATCACTTTTATCTTCAGCACGACCATCCGCTTATAACCAAGCCAAATTTCAATCAAACTGCAATTCCAATCTCAATTCAAATTTCTTGCTCGACCATCCATTTCTATCCCAGATAATCTCTAATTCAGTCCAATTCTACTTGATACCATTTTATTTCAATTCAACTCAATTTCCACTGAACTGGCTTCAACTCAATTTCAAATTTGCTTTCACAAATTTCTATTTAATTTGTGTTTATTTCAAACAATCTTACCTGGGAGTTTCAAATAGCTTTGCCTTTTCCAAAAATCAAATATCCCTTTGGAATATCAAAACAACTCGGTTTCTCAAAACAATTCAAAAACAAAATCTTTGGTAGTAATCCGTCACTTACAAACTTGAAAATGAACACCGATGATGTTCGGATCAACATCGGAATTTATTTTCCAGCTATCGAAGTGAGTTCAATACTATGTCACTTTCAAAACCATTTCTAAACACTTTCATTTTGAAATTCATTTCAAAATATCCCTTTTTAATGCTTGTAACAAATTTAAAATCTCCCAGGATTTTAAAATTCACGTATATTCAATTTAATTCCATTTACAATGCTTATTCAAATTTTAGCAATTTTAATTCCAATTCTGAACTTAAATTCAGATTTAATTCATCTGATTTCATATATTTCACTTATATGAATTTTGATTTTTTATTTACATAACTATTTCACATTTTATAATCTTATCCGATTATAATCACAACCAACACAACCAACATATAATAATTTCAAATATCCTTACTTTGCTTATATCAAAATATAATTTGGGTAAAATTATTTCATTTACCCCTTTTTTTGAAATATATCGTGTCGACCCATCGTATTCAAGTGTTTATAAACTCCTATCGATACAGTGGATCAAACTGATCGACTAGAACTCATAAACAACTCAACCAATAAATCTCTACAATATAAAACCATTTTTATATCAAATAACAAATACGTTCACTCGTATATATACACTCAAACTCAGTCTAGGGCATTACTAACCCCATCTCTACTGAGTCACGCCACAGAGCCAAGGTAAATCACTAAACCTGGCTCTGATACCAACTGTAACGACCCGGGAAAAAAGCGACCTTGGTTATCCGATATATAACACCTATCGAACAATCAAAAGTCGAAATTACCGGATAGTCCAAGAAAGAAATTAGAGGGTGAGGATAGATAAGATAGAAAATTAGAACAGAAGAAGAAGAACACAACAACATCAGAGTAACACGAATCTCACAGCGGAACGAATAAAATATAATAGACAACATATCTTGAAATCAAAGTAGTATATGTATATCATACCATTATCAGAGTACTACACTTTCATCACAGCGGAATAATCAATAGCTAGAAAAATCTTGAAGCCTCCTGCTCCAAGCTCTTCAAGCATACCTGTAAATCCTGACTACTTGACTGCCCGTACAAATTTGGGCACCCAAGAGTTTAGGGAAAACAAAACAAAATAAACTCTGGGTCAGTCATGGGACTGGTGTGAGTAAACTCAAATCATTTGGTTTAACTTTCAAAATCCTTCCGAAAGAAAAGATAATCGTAAGACCAATCCACACATAAACACGGACGGTTTTTACCTTACGATAACCCAAAACACTTTGGAAATCATATATTATCTGATATTATAATAATGTCTAATCACAAGTAATTAAAATATAGTAGAACGCTTGCATCTCACGCTCTACATATATAGTATACAAATCAAACTCGCGGGCACTTATTGGAAATTGGATTCCGACTTTGACAAGGTATGGGACCACCTGCCGATAGTGTATCTCTAGAGGCGAATACACTGGGTTCAACAAGAACATCTTGCAACCCGGCCCTCACATGACCGACCACTCATTTCGCTTGAGTGTATCGAATGTATATCACCAACGGTTGGGATCAACAACCGTCTCCCGAATAGGACAGCATCGATAGATTAAAGAAGCAATTGGAATTTCTCTAGATAGGTGATCATACATCCTAATGGGTGCGACCCACATAGCCATGTTGCCTGCCCGATTTTTTTCATTTCCCGGTTGATGAGGCTAGAGGTCATAACGTATCTTTTGACAGATAACACCTCCATTACTTTGAATGCCACATCGTCATACCCGCCAAATCACAAATTGATTTCACCAAAAATACCACGGGTATACAGCTAAGAGAAACGAATTCCTCCGCCACCAAACGTAAGTACGTTTGAAGAGATCAACTTACGCGATCCTTTGAATATACCCTGTCAGACATTCGTCCATTCACGTTTGTCCTGGGACTGGACAAACCGAAGGCACTATTCTGTAAATAGGATAGCCCTTGCATAACTCCCTCTTCAATATATTCAGCATACTTGATTCGCAACGCTTATGCCAATACGGAGTGGTTCTCTGGATAATAATCCAACCGGTCTCTCCATATTAACAACGTAAAATGGTCAAAAACTTTGATAGTCGGTGATTTAACTATCAAATGAAAACATGTCTGTGTGCAAACAATGATATTATTTCCAGATGGAAATTCTATCGATCAATCATCATTCATCATCAAATTATCATAAATTTACCCTTTTCCTTATTCTTGTTTTCCTATATTTCTTATTTACTATATTTAGAAAATATACGTTATTAACAATGGAAAACAATTCCATTTCTCATTTTCTATATTCAGAAAACATTTCTGATTTTTCATTTGGAAGACATTTCCAAATCTACTTCATTGGGTTTAAACTGATGTTTGAATAAACATCGCTATGCCAACACCAACCATTTCGCTCATTAACTAAATTCACTTAACCACTTTCACTCTCGAACCTTGTCCACTTCTTAGTTAAAACGAAGCCAATCAAGTTGGGGTATAATTACCTCTCAGACCTTAACTGAACAACATTTCTAACTTCGAAATAGACAGAGTTCAAACTTCACTCTTTAAGAAACTTCCTTGCGAACTCTAGAATTCTATTTATGAATCCACTTCCTTTACTGAATCATTTGATTATAACTATAAATGTTATAATTCCATGCTTTCAAAATATGTTAACTTAAATATATTTCCATATCTTAATTTGGATAAATAAACAACCTACTACTTTATTAACAGATAATTAAAACTTGATTTGAAATGGAAAGTAAACATTACTTCCCTTGATTCGATATAATCGAATTTCCATGTATGATTCACTCTCGAATAATCACTATCGGATAATTCTCTTTCGAATAAACTATATTCGATTCCCTTGTTCGAATAACTAATATTCGATAATCCTTTTCTTCGAATAACTAATATTCGAAAAATCTCACTTCGAATAAACCATATTCGATAATTCTCTCCTTCGAATAACTATATTCGATTTAACACACTTCGAACGAACTATATTCGATTACTCTTCTCGAATAAACTATATTCGATAACTCTACTTCGAATAGGTGATATTCGATTAATTCCCTTTTTGACTAACCCTACTTAATTTACTAATACTCGACTAACTCGACTTAATTAACTTCTATTGATTAATTACTATTTGATTTAACACCATTTGCTTGACTCTATATCGCAGCGATCACAATGGTTACGCCTGATTCCCTCAGGAAACATCCGACCGCCGTAGGCTATCTGCAGCCCTGCGAATTACGCTAGCAGTCGTGCTAAATGGAAATTCATCCTTAAATAACTTTGTCTATTTTTAACTCTATCTCGAATAATTAGATTCGATCAATTCTAATTGAATAACTAATATTCAATTAACCCTTATTCGATTACTATATTTGAATAACTCTAGTTCGATTTGACTCAAAACGATTAACTCTAACTGATTAACTCTAACTGGTTAATTCTAACTGAATAACTCTAACTGGATAACTCTAACTGAATAACTCTAACTGGTTAACTCTAACTAACTAACTCTAACAGTTTAACTTTATGGTTTAACTCTGACAGTTTAACTTCAACGGTTTAACTCTAACAGTTTAACTCCAACTGTTTAACTCTAACAGTTTAACTCCAACTGTTTAACTCTAACAGTTTAACTCCAACGGTTTAACTCTAGTTGATTAACTCTTTTGAATTAATCCCTTTGACTTTTCTCTTTTGAATAATTCCTTTGGAATAATTCCTTTGAGTTACCTCCCTTGAATAGATTCTTTTTCTATTCGTTTACTCAACAAATAACTATTCTCTTTTCGCTTCTATTTATTTAACAAATAAATATTCCCTTTAACTTTTCTATTTATTCAACAAATAAATATTTCTTTTAACTTTTCTATTTTTTTAACAAATAAGTACTTCTGTCAACTTTTCTTTATTCCCTACATGAATATTCCCTTTTCAATTCCATTTGTAAATACTTTTACGAATGTTTCCCTTTTTATTTCTATTTGTAATCGTTTCACAAATATTTCCCTTCTATTTGATTTCACCAATATTTTCCCTTCTATTTGATTTCACCAATATTTTCCCTTCTATTTGATTTCACCAATATTTGTTTTTTAACAAATGCTTTGATTCTATAATCATTTTCTCTCATGAAATTCTCTTCCTTTTATATATAAAATCTATTGATTTTATATAAATAATTTATTTTCAAAATAAACTTTGAAAATCCCTTTTCACTTTCTAGTATCACTTATGGTATAAAAATACCAAATCAAAAGGTTCAATCATCATCCAAACACACAGGTTCAACAACAGATGATATAACACATCATATATCTGAATATATGAAAAACGGTAAATAAATGTTGATGAATCCAGTTGGATTCCTCCGACCTGTTTCCCTGCATCCACAGATGTTACACAATATAATTCACATCAATTTCATTTCAATATGAGGTATTCTGATAAACAAAATCAACATCGGTTAACGATATATTTAACTATATCGGTATTCTCAACCAGCTGACTAGCAGTTCAACCAAACAATCAACACTCAGCAATTCAACCAATATTTATCAGTTCTAAAAATACTTTATAAAAATATAAAGTGTTCAGAGTTAGTGAGATTTACTCACCTTGGACGGTTTATCGTTGAATAACGATAATTGGTCATTGATTTGGTTCAGACGTTAAATTTCACCATAAATCCAAACGAGCTCCAATCCACTTGCGGTCAGTTCCCTTGCGTAGTGCTCGTCCATACGATCCCAACGGATCCTGTTTCGTTAAATTTTGTTAATGTATGCAAAAGTTATGCTATTTACAATATTTACCTAATTTAAATGAATATTAAATTAATTTAATTAATTAAATTATTTTTATCTTAATTAATTTCTAATTGCATTATTAGCCAAATTACCTTCCCTGCCCTTCTAAAAAATCCTACTTTCCCATCTCTAGCCATATCCAATTTTTTTTAAAATTGAAAAACCATTTTATTATTAATTTAATTTAATTTTCAAATAAAATATTTAAAAATATTCATTTAATTATAACTTAAAAATTTTAACCCGGATCAAAAATCTGCTTCCACTCATTTTAAAGTATTTTCCGATAAGAATCCAACAGTCCTTGTTTCGTGGAAATCCGACTTGTTTTGAAAAAGTTATAAGCTTTTAAAGTTTATGGTTAAAAATTACGAAAATGCCCCTGGTCTGTTTTAAATTCAAATTAAATTTTAAATTTAAATTTAAATTAATCATCCCATCCGTCGGATCAGTTGGGGATAGCCAGGGAGAGCAGGAAACTATATTTTCCAAACTCAAGTCTTAGACACTATCCTCTCTGTCACCCTTAGAATGTTCCGATATTTATTTTTACAAATTCTATTTTAATTATTATATATATATATATATATATATTACAAAAATAAATAAATAAATATTATTTAAAAACTTACCCCGCGAAGCCCAAGCCTCTGCCTAAGAGTCCCTAGCTCCCCGTCTTGCCCTCCTTTCTCCCTTCCTTCCTTTTCCCTATTTTCTATTATTTTATTATTATTTCTGCCATTGCCAAAGCTTGAAAGAGTAGGAGGAGGAGTGAGTTTAAAATGAAAGGGGGGGCTATTTATAGCCGAAGGAGTCACATGGATTGCTGAGGTGGCGCGAATCTAACGGTCGAAAATGGATGGCTAGGATTAATCCTTAAATTTATTAAATTATAAATAAATTTAATAATTTATGAATAGTAAAGTGTGTTTTCTCAACCCTATTCGGACGTTAATTTGACTTACTTATTGATACCTTATCCAAAATCTTTTTCAACCATGTTGTTCAATTTTTCTTGCTCTTCAATAATATATAAAAATATTTAAATTTTGAATTCGTTTGAACTTTCAAATAATTTAAATTCAAATTCAAAATAGTGTTTTGTGTTAGTTTCAACACCTTCCGGTCTCATGTTGGAGTATCAAACGATAACGGTTTTCAGAAATTCTTCCACCAACTGGTCCGGTTTCTAACGTACTTCAATCCTATGTATTCAAATCAAAAATGGGAGTTTGTTTAGATTTTCAAATAATTTATTTAAATTTTGTTTCCTTAATAACTTTCTATATCCGTTATAGGATTTTCCCAGATTTCATATATAGCTAATATCCTATGTTTAGAATTTTCCTGGATAGGTCTCAGGTTCCAGTTTTGCCGTTAGCATTAGCAAATTCCAATTACCGTTAAAATTTAGTTCAAATTTTGGCCTTTTATTTTTTTCTTTTCCACATACGGATACCATTTTTGACGTAACTTGGTTGGTTACCTAATTTCATCATTTCGGATTTAATGAAACTGATTTCATCGAAATCCGAGTTCGTTAGCTACTACTTCCTTTGTAAACGTACTATTTTAAATTAAAAATTTATCTTTTTATACTGCCAGTTCACATTATATTGCAGATCCACTAAATTTCTACCATTTCGGAATAAAATAAAATATTCAAAATTATTGAAATTAAACCATATAAAATTCCAATACAATAAAAAAACACTTTTAAATATTAAACTAAATGGTCAAAAAATCTGGGCCGTTACACACCGTCTGCATCCTAGTATATATATATATATATAACTAGAAAAAGAAATTGAAAGGTGAGAAATTCTCACCGATAGCTATCCAAACTTCTTGACTCTTCTTTGATATAAATCTTCTTCGTTCTCGCCTTTTTGTTACCTTCGTTGCCCGCTTTCACTACCTATGTAAAAATCGAATTTTTTTTACTTCGCTATTCCATATATAAAAATCATATTTTTATTTCGAAGTTCAACATATAAAAATCCTATTTTTATTTCGAAGTTCAACATATAAAAATCCTATTTTTATTTCGAAGTTCAACATATAAAAATCTTATTTTCTTTTCGAAGTTCAACATATAAAAATCCTATTTTCTTTTCGTAGTTCAACATATAAAAATCCTATTTTCTTTTCGAAGTTCAACATATAAAAATCCTATTTTCTTTTCGAAGTTCAAAATATAAAAATCCTATTTTCTACCTCGATAAAACTAATTTTATAAATGTTAACTAATTATTTAAATTAAATAATTGTAAAAACTTACTGTTTCAATTTCCTGCGAAGGGGGGGAGTCGGACCTCTGACCGTCGGCGAGGTGGCAGGTCGGAGGGGCCCACGGCAGTCAGGGGCGTGGTGGCATCGGCAAGTGGCGGCGCTCCTCGAGCTCGCGGTGGTCTCCTGTTCTTGAGGCTTGTGGCTTTCAGCATGAAGAGGAACGAGGAGGGAGGGCGATCGACTGAGGGGTGAGAGGCGATGGAAGCGGGAGTCTCGCGCCAGGCGCGGCGCCGCCTTGGGGTGGTGGATCGATGGGGCGGAGCGGCGGCGCCCAGATGGGCGCGATTTGATTTTTTTTTTCTAAACCTAACTGACGGGAGAGAGATAGTGAGAAGGGGGGGATAATATAATTATTTATTTTTTTAATTTAATTTAATTCTTCTCTAAAGTTGACTTTCAATTTCGAACCCTATTCCAACCCAACGACTGTCGCCCCTAGCTAATTACCCCTATTCCGGACACAATGGGTTATGTATCGTGAGCTGATTTGATCGTTACAATCAGTTTCCTTTGAATTTACATTTAAAACATTATATTGAATTTTAAACGTACATTTCAAATTACCGGGGTCACATACTAACTAGAAAAATTCCAGAAAAATATTTTCTAGCTTCGTATTGACGATACGGTCCTAATAAAACTAGTTTCGTCGAATTCTGAGACCGTTTGAAAAATGGCCATTTTCCAGTCGATTAAAATCAACTGAAACTAGTCAAACGCGTTTTCCTCAGCCACGCTCACATATTGATTCGAAAAATTATGAAATTTGAAACCTAGCAATAATTTGACACTGCGGATCCAACAAAACTGGTTTCGTCGAAATCCGAGGTCATTTGCAAAATGTCCATTTTTAAGAGCCTGAATTCCATAGCGACTATTCAGAATTTTCAACTGGACATATCTTTTGATTCCCGCTATGAAATTTCGATTTTTCGGATTCATTAGAAAGATATTATCAATTAGATCCTATTATTTTTGGTTTCGCTAAAATCCGTATTGTTTTGCACCCGGTACATTCAAATGAAATTTGAAATCGAATTATCGAACTACCGCACCATTTTCAATTCCTTTTATAAATATAAATAAATATTTATATTCTAACGACGACGTATATAATATATACGTCGAATTATATTCGAAATAAATTTCTCGTCGATATCATTTAAAATAATTCATTTTAAATAATTAAAATTCGCTAAAATTGCCGAAATAAAAATTTTAAACTGGCCCAGATTTTCGGGTTGTTACAATCTCCCCCACTTAAAACTTTTCGTCCCCGAAAAGGAACAAAGTCGAAAGTGGTTTGATTAATCAACTCTACGATCGATCTGGCTTTCACTCTCCAACTTTTCAGTTTCTGAGAATTTTCAAAAATTTCAAAAATTTGGCTAACACCCTAAATTTTCGAAAAATTTCGCCATAACCTCCCCTGCAATGGGAGCATCGGGGAATTTCAAATAGCTTCCCCGGTCCTTCAGATCTCAAAAAGAAAAAGAAAAAGCCAAGCGGCTAGCCAATAGGCTCATAAAATCATCATCACCCAAACAAAACAGTAAATTATGGAGTAAACATGTACCTATTTGTCGGGCAAACAAATTTTATTCTCTGGCTCTAGCCTCCTTGCTATGACCTGTTCAATATAAGTATATGTATATGCAAGCAAATGCGACCAATTTTCAATACAATTCAATATTTGTTTCAATTAGGCTAAATGGTTCAAAATTTATCAAACAACTAAACAAGCAACACAAACATCAATCAATTAGTGAATTAGAGTTTCAAATTCATAATTTTGATACATATACAAAAATCAGATTTTTGATGCCAAATCACAACAATAAGCCATATCAAATTTTGGTTCTCACACCAGTCAATAGGAAATATATAGAAAGCCCACTTTCGTCACTCGAACATAAATTCTAATGATGGAGCTCCATCATCAAAATCATCTCCGGGCGATTAGAGTGTAATTCTATACCTATCCAGTATATTAAAATTTCGAATACACGCGGACCAGACGTATACGCAAAATCTATATATACTGGATTGTCCATATCAATATAAATAGATAATCAAATACGAATAATTGATTTAAATTTTCAAAACAAAAATTTGTTTTCACTTTCAAAAATATACTCTTCACACTCGTTCTAGGATACTACTGATCCCATCTCTAACGAGTCATTCTCGTTGGATATTACTAATCCAATATCTGATGTATTCTTTCGTACGGTTCTAATGTGTCTTGTTCTCGAGCTCTGTAAACCAAAGCTCTGATACCAATTGTGACGGCAAGGAATTTCGCTCGGTCCGAACCAGTCGCTAAACCGATCCAGGCCGTTCGAAACGCCCTATCGTTTGAGAACAGGACAAAACTGAACGCATACAGAAGAACATTTCTCTATGTATTACAACAGTGCATCAGATTACAAGAATATACAGAGTATAAATGAATAAATATTACACAGAAATAACAGAGATTTAAATTACATTTTAATACAGCGCAGCGGAAAATAATACAATACACAACTAGAAGGAGATATACGGATACAAAGCTTTCCGGATATCGTTCCAGCTGTAAACCAGGATCCTGTGAATATAAATCTGCAAAACCAAAACTACTAGCTGCCCGTGTCGAAATAAGGGCACCCAGAGTTTAGGTTAAAACAATAAACTCCAGGTCAGTCATGTGACTGGTGTGAGAACTAAAACAGTTATTATTCTTTATTTTAAAAGGTAGGTAAATCAAGGGACCACGCCGTATAACACGGAACGGGTTTTCTCCCAAGAATACCAGTGCATAAAACAAACAACGCAATGCTAAATAAAGAAAAAATGAAGCTGTTATAAGACCCAGGTCCCATCACACAATGCAACGCAGCCGAGGATAGGGTTTTCCCTTATAACAGCCAAAGAATGCTTGATACGTTTAAAACAAATCATTTGATACTATTATAAGTGCATAGTGTCTAAAACAACTTCAAATCATAAGTATCAATCATAGGCGACATGAGCGTCCCATGCCACTATGTCGCCATATATAAATTTACAATCGAAATCGCAAAGTCACGTATTTGGAAATTGGGTATCCATCTATGAACCGAGGCAAAAGATAGTCCTCAACCGATTTGTGACTCTCTAGCCCGAGCCACAGGACCCAGACTCAGGTGGGCCCTTGGATCCTCAGGGCCAGTCCACCGATGTGGATTAAACTTAAACCCTGAACATGCATTTCCCCGCCCTATGGGGCGTAAACGAGCCAACTAAATGACTCCATCGGTTCGAGAACGACCGATCGATCCGAGGCGCCTCGCAACAGCAACAGCCACATAAGTCAAACTCGTCAGGGCGTGTAAAACCACTGACGCCACTTCTAGCTAGAAAGAAACGCATGCCCTCCCTGACGTCCTCTCCCGTTTTTGGTTCATACCGGGTGTGAAACACGCGAAGTAAACGTTACACAAAGCTACGCCGCAAAGGCCTTGCTTTGATCATCACCACAAGACTTTGCTTTTCAACAGAAGCCTCGATCAATTGCCACTTAGGCATGCCACACAGGCAATTCACTCCATGCGTTTGATATCCATCAATATATAACCCCTGAGCTCGTACGTCTCAGAGAAGGGCGTTAAGCAAGAGAATAAATTCTCCGCCGCCAAACAGATATATATTTAATAGAGATCAATCACACGGACTAAAATCCAATGTCAGACACACAGTCCATTTACAAGTCCGTTCTGGGTCTGAACGAAACCGGAGGCACCTAGTACCCCGCATATCCATCGATCTCCAAATACGTCTGGACGATCACCAACTGTTTCCATCTTCTTGGGTGTACAGCCCAATCAAGATCATCAGTAACCACCCAAACGACGTGAAGACCTCCGGTCTTCGACCATCGTCTTCATCTTCGACTTATCGTCGTATCAGTTATTCAGAATGGGATAAACCCGGTCTTTCCGAATAACTCGCGTATATTTTAAATAAGTGTTACACAAACACAATATACGCCTCATTCCAATTCATCAGTCACTAACCGTAAATTAATCAAGAGAATAATTCCCCAAATATTAACCCCGAAGGCCGAAACCAACATCAGATCAATATTCAGAAAACCATTCTACTTGGCTAACCGACAGTTAGTTTCTAAATCTCACATTCATAGGGAAAGGTTCCCATTAATTTTATCCAAGATAAATTCCTTGAATTTATTCTTTATTCTATTTTTGGAATCTCAATTCAAACTAGTCGGGATTAGCGAACCTTACCGAAGTAATCATTTATTTTAATTTCTCAATCCCAACCTATTCATCCCATGAAGTAAAACTGGTAATGCTTCATATCTAACACCACAGTGTTATCGGTAAATTCAATTACCATTTCACGTTCAAATCTAATTAAAGATTTAACTATCGCCTGGAGCAAAACTGGTGGTACTCCATTTCCAATCTTTTCAATCTAATTAAAGATTCATTAAAACTCCACTTAGTTTTAATCTTTAACTGGGTTAAAGAATCAGTGTCATTTAAAACACAGTTCACGATAAACCCAAAATCACATTCATTAATTATCGGGTTAAAGAACGGGTGTTATTTAAAACACTGTCCACGATAAACCCAAAAATCAATATCAATTCAATTCCAATTAAATATTATTTAATTGGTACACTTCATTAAATCTAAATAAAAAGATTTAATCTTTTCTCAACTGGGTTCAAGAACAGTGTTAGTGAAGACACCATTCACGACAAACCCAAATCACATTTGATATTCAATACAAGGCTCTGAATAGAAAATATACCGGCTTATATTCAATATCAAATTCTACGACTAACAAATATCGCATTGGAAATAACGATATATATATATATCTTTCAAATTCCCATAACAATATCTGTATCGTCACGAAATCCAACATCGAAATATTCCGAAGACAATTTCGATTCAAATCCACTCCAATGCAATCATTGGAAATTCTGGTTATTTTTAAAACCCTTTTCAAATTCAATTTATTTATTTAAAAAATAAATAGAATTATATTTCTAGTTCAAAACTAGTTCATTTCGATAAAAATCTATTTTTATCTTTTCAAATATGGGGTTTTTCATCCCAAATCTTCACAAATCATTTCTTATGATTTTACACAAATTATTGCTATTTTTAATAATTTTATCAAGGCCCGTACAGTCGATTTCCTTCAACGGCCATCGAACTGCACTTACAGCGACCTTTTTCGAATTTGATTTGGACGTATCTCCAAATCCAACCGTTAGATTTCAAATTTCTAACATTCATTCAAAAGCTCTTTTCGATACGAACCCAACGGTTCCGGTTTTAGGAGAATCCGACGGTCGGATCTCCCGTAATGTCCGTTTGAAATAACTGGTCGAAATTCACGAACTGCCGCGGAGCGGCGCGTTCTATTCAGGCCATTATATTATATATATAATATATATTTCGTCGATTTCCTTTCGAAATGAATTTTATAAATCGTTTTAAATTCGTTTTCAAAACGGTTTCAACTTCATATTCAATTTCAAATCAAAATTGAATATTCCAATTTAAATTCATTTTAAATTCATTTCAAATTGATTTCAATTCAAATTGATTTCTAATTCAATTTCAAATCGTTTTCAATTCATTTCATTTCGAAATCGTTTTCAATTCATTTCATTTCGGAATCGTTTTCAATTCATTTCATTTCGAAATCGTTTTCAATTCATTTCATTTCGAAATCGTTTTCAATTCAATTCATTTTGAAATCGTTTTCAATTCATTTCATTTCGAAATCGTTTTCAATTCATTTCATTTCGAAATCGTTTTCAATTCATTTCATTTCGAAATCGTTAAAATCGATATAAATATCGTTCACGTCAAAATGGCGTCAATCTAATCAACACGGCTTCATAAGTTTCTATTTTCAAATATTCTATTTCAAATATTTCTTTTTCAAAATAGTTGTTATTATCAAATATTTCGTTCAACACATGACCAATCTCAATGGATGAGTATTGTCAACACATGAACTTTTATTTTATATTGATAAAGATGTAAATTTTATTACTAAAATATTTCGTTCAACACATGACCAATCTCAATGGATGAGTACTGTCAACACATGAACTTTTATTTTATATTGATAAAGATGTAAATTTTATTACTAAAATATTTCGTTCAACACATGACCAATCTCAATGGATGAGTACTGTCAACACATGAACTTTTATTTTATATTGATAAAGATGTAAATTTTATTACTAAAATATTTCGTTCAACACATGACCAATCTCAATGGATGAGTACTGTCAACACATGAACTTTTATTTTATAATATTCTTCATTTTTCAAATTGGAATGAGGCCCAATCAATTACCATATAAAGTTAATTATATGGATTTTCATACATTACACACATATAATAGCATTGAAAAATAATCAACCATCAACCAAAGTGCACTACACTGTATAAGCATCAAATATAGATATCCAACGCTTATAACAGCCTGTCAATCAATCGATCGACATATTTAATCAATCAGGATGAGTGAACTTCAAATTTCATCCCAACACCCGTGTGGGGTTTCAAACAATCAAACGCATATTTTATTTGTGCAGTTGGGCGATGTGTAAAATTTATCGACCCAGTCAATGTCCTTCAAATAGGTGTACATAAACAAACCGTCTGGTTTGTAAACGAATATTTATTTATTCACATTCACGTTAAAATTTATATTTTTAACGATAAAACATTTTATTTTAACATATGAATTTCTATTCAGTTCATTCTTTAAATAAAATGGTATTTTTATTTTCTAACTTATTTTAGAAAATTTCGGCGGCATAACGGCACCCGAGTCAATATATCTACAAAATAAGCTACTCGACTGCTCGTGTGGAAAAGAGGGCACCCGAGTTTGCAAAGTGAAACAAACTACGAGTCAATCATGGGACTGGTATGAGAAATCTAACTTAACTTATCTAATAATGAGGCTAATCACAGGACCACGCCGCTAACGCGGAACAGGTTTACACCATTGGATTGCCAGTGCATAAATAAAGTAAATCGTTAAACAACGCAATGCTTTTTAGAAAATTGAAGCCGTTATAAGAATCAAGTCCCATCACACAATGCAAAGCAAACCGGAGGATAGTGTTTTACCTTATAATGGTCAAAAATGCTTGATATGTATAAAACAGATATGATATTATTATTAGTGTATATATGTTTTTAAAAACATTTCAATCATAATTTATCAATCATAGACGGCATAGTACCCCATCCTACTATGTCGCCGTACTAGTTTTACAATCAAAACCGCCTGGTGTCATATTGGAAGTTGGATTTCCATCATGAGTCAAGGCTAGGAACGATCTCCATACCAATTCGAGATGTCTCAGGATCCGGACGCTGGCGAACCCTTGGATAATGCAGGGTTGGTCCACAAATACTTTAGTGGATTAGTTATGCCTAAACACACGCTCCCCGGCCCTATTGGACCTATAGTTTGGCCATTGGCGACCAATAAATCCGAGGCGCCATATAATCCATCAACCACATAAGTAAAAATATCAGGGTTGGTAAGTCACTGACACCGCTTCTAGCTAGAAAGAAACGGGTGCACTCCCTGCGTTCCCTTGCTCCGTTTCTGACTCTTACTGCGGTACGAGGCTCGCAAGGTAACATTATACAAAAGCTATGCCGAAATAGGCTATGCTTTGATCATCAACCACAAGGCCCATCTTTTCAACAAAATCCTTGATCATTTGCATCTTGGCATGCCACATTGACAATTCACGCCATGCGATCGATAACTATCAATATATAACCTCTGTGCTCGTGCGTCTTAGAGAAGAGTGTTAAGCAAGAGAATAAATTCTCCGCCACCACAGGTGTATATTAA
This sequence comes from Allium sativum, assembly GCA_030737875.1. NCBI lineage: Eukaryota > Viridiplantae > Streptophyta > Magnoliopsida > Asparagales > Amaryllidaceae > Allium > Allium sativum. Next base: position 787,689,781 of record CM060918.1, on the reverse strand, counting down.
GTAGAAATCAATTTAGTTTACATGGAATGAAATCCAATGTCAGACACACATCCATTTACAAGTCCGTTCTGGGTCTGAAGGAAAGCAGAGTCACCTTATACCTCGTCCCGTATGTCCAATACAGAAGTGAGGTGCTCGCTTATCCGTACAATCAACAAGTACGTCCGGACAACTACAACTTTAACCCTTTCTTGGGAGAAAATCAGTCCAGGGTATCAGTAGTCATCCATTCGATGTGAAGATCGCCGGCCTTCAACCAACGTCTTCATCTTCGACTTTTAATCATCGTAGTAATTATTCAGAATGGGTTAAACTAGGTCTTTCCGAATAACTCGCGTAATTTGTAATCAAAAATCGAGTGTTATAAAGACACATCAAATGCCTCATTCCAATTTCGAATATTCTTTTAATAAAATATTCACATTGTTTTATCAAAGTAAATTCTTCAAATTTATTCTTTAATCTTCTTTTTAAAGATTCATTAAAACTCAAATTTGGTTTTAAATATCAAAAATCATTATTTAATAATTATTTAAATTTAAGAAATTAATCTTATCTTTAACTGTGTAACAACCCGGAATTTTGGGACTAATTTAAAAATTTTATTTTAGAAATTTTAATGGGATTTTAAATAGTTAAAATGATTTATTTTAAATAATAATGATTAAAAATTTATTTTAATTGAAATTAGAACCAATAAATTTATTTTACTTATGAATAGAGTTTAAAATAGCGTAGTAGTTTGAAAATTTGAACTTTGTTTGACCGTACAGGATGCAAAACAGATCGGATTTTAGTGAAACAAAAAATATGCAAATCTGTTTAATAATATCTTTCTAACGAATCCGAAAAATCAAAATTTCATAGCAGGGATCAAAAGTTATGCCCAGTTTAATCTTCAGAATAGTCGCAGTAGAATTTAAATATATATTTTAATATTAAAAATAGCCATTTTTCAAATGATCTATGTTTTTGACGAAACCACTTTTGTTGGAACCAGAATGTCATATTATTTCTAGGTATAATTTTTCATAATTTTTAGAATTAATATGTGAGCATCGCAAAAGAAAATGTGTTTTGTCAGTTTTAGTCAAGTTCGATAGACTAGAAAATAGCCATTTTTCAAACGGTCTCGGAATTCGATGAAATTGTCTTATTAGGACCGTATCGTCAGAACATAACTAGAAATAATTTTTCTGTAATTTTTAAATTTAGTATGTGGCCCTGGTAATTTAAAATGTACGTTTAAATTTAATATAAATTGATTTATATTTTAATTTAAAGAAAAACATATCGTAACAGCCAAATTGGGTTACGAAACATATTCCATTGTGTCCGGGATGGGGATTATTAGCTAGGGGCGACACTCGTTGGGTTTAAACTGGCGTTCGTATTCTTAAACATGAATTTTTGAACTAAGTGAATTAAATAAAATAGAAAATACGCTATAAATACCAATCAAATACCATCAGAATACGTAACCCTAACTCATGAAACCCAACCGCTACTTCCAGAAACCAAAGGCCGAATTTTTCCCAAGTTTGATCCTTAAAATCATCAAATCTACTTCGAATTAGGAGATCAACCAAAACAAAAATCGAAGAGATTCTCGTTCTCTACTAAATCGTACGGTTGGATCATCCCTGGAGCCGTGAATCGCCAGAACCGGGACCCCAAACCTGCCCAAATCAACCGCTGCCATGCTTCCAAGGTGCGATCGCACCTGACACGCGGCCCCCCCTTGCGTGCGCCTTCCCTAGCCCATTGGGGTGGTAGTCTCTGATCGTCGTCTAACTGCTCGTGGTGTTCGAAAACCTAAGCCCTAAGTTCGAACGAGAAGTAAAAGGTCACGGCCGATTCTAGGTTTTGTGGAAGAAGGTGGATTTTCCAATTTTTTATTAATTTATTAATTTAATTCTAATGATAATGATCTAAATTAATTCGTATCTCACTCGTATGAAATCAGAATTTAACGATTTCTGAAGCATTGTGATCGAGGAGCCAAACACTACGTTCTTGAACTGATTGGGACTGATTCTAAACCTTTTGAATTTTAGATCTGAATTTGAATCGAGGTGAGAATTCTATTTATTTATTTATTTAAATTAAAATTAATTAATTGTGATTGTGATTTCCCTCCGATCCATTGCTAAATGCTAATTGATCATCATTTGTGATTTGATCCTGAATTGTCATTGATACGTAGATCTATTGATTTGATAATCGTTGTGTTGAAAATAATGATATTATGTTTGTTAAGATAGGATTGTTTGTTAAGATAAGATTGTTAGAATAATTTTCTCATGTTTGTTAAGATAGGATTGTTGAAAACACATATATCATGTTTGTTGAGATAATTTGACGAAAACAAAAATGTCACTTTGTGATTATAAGATTGACGAACACAAATATGTCATTTTGTGATTATACATTGGATGAAAACAAATAAATGTTCTTTATTTTGATATTAGAATATATAGAAAAATGTGAACGTATGAAATATACTTTTATATTATAATTAGAATGCATAGAAAAATGTTCACATACAAAATATACTTTTATATGAACCATTAGAAATAGAGTTGATAATAAAAATTATATTTTTATTGTAATATGAGAATCATTAGAAGGAGGAGACAATAAAAACTAAATTTTTATTGTAATATGAGCCATTAGAAATAGAAATTACATTTTTTATATAAAATGTGATATTAGAAATAGAAATTACATTTTTATGTAAAATGTGACACTGGATTAGAAATTACATTTTTATGTAAAATGTTACATTAGATTAGAAATTACATTTTCATATAAAATGTTGCATTAGGAAAAAGAGATAACATTTTCATATAAAAGTGTCATTAGTAAGAAATAACATTTTTATTTTAAAATGTTGTATTAGAGAAAAATAACATTTTTATTATAAAATGTAGCATGATATTTAAAATAACATTTTTGTTAAAGAATGTACATTGGGTTAATTGTTATCAAGTGTGACCTTAGATTAAAATAACACCTTGTTATAAAAAGTGACATTAGAAAGAAGTAACATTTTTAGTTTAAAATGTTACATAAGTAAGAAATAACATTTTTATTTTAAATGTTGCATTAAAGAAGTATATCTTATTTACATTTTACATGTAAATAAAAGACTTGAACTAAAAGGGTATGTTTTATTCACATTTTAGATGTGAGTAAAGACATGAATTTATAAAGGATATTTTATTCACATTTTAGATGTGAATAAAAGACATGAAATTTAAAAGTACATTCTTATTTGTCTTTTTATATGCAAATAAAAACCATAGAAAACAAAGTACATTTTTATTTGCAAATTAGCTGCAAATAAAAACATGAATATATGAAGTACATTTTTATTTGCAAGTTAGTTGCAAATAAAAACATGAAGTTATTAAGTACAATTTTATTTGCAATTTAGTTGTAAATAAAAACATGATTATAAAAAGTTGACATTTTTATTTATATTTTAGATATAAGTAAAAGCATGACTTGAAAAAGGATATTTATATTTTAATAAAATAAAAACAAGAAAATAAAAAGTACATTTTTATTCACATTTTAGATGTGAATAAAACTTGATTTATAAAGGATATTTTATTTACATTTTAGATGTAAATAAAAACATAGAAATAAAAAGTGAAATTTATATTTACATTTTAGATGTAAATAGAACCATGGATTAGAAAGAGAAATTTTACTTTCGTTTTATATGTGAATAAAAACATGAATTAGAAAGCACATTTTTATTTCATATTAGATGTAAATAGAAACATAGTATTAAAAAGTACATTTTATTTACATTGCAAAAGTAAATAAAACCATAGGATGAAAGGTTATATGTTTATTTACATTCTAGATGTAAATAGGATCATGAATTAGAAAAGGCACATTTTTATTTACATTTAGATGTAAATAAAAACATAGAAATCGAAGTGAACCTTGTATTTACATGTTAGTTGTAAATAAACACATGGATTTAAAAAGTGACATTTGAAGTTACGTTTTTGATGTAAATAAAAACACAGAAATAAAAAGTGAAATTTATATTTACATTTTAGATGTAAATAGAACCATGGATTAAAAAGAGATTTTTTTTATTGCATTTTATATGTGAATAAAAACATTAATTAGAAAGCACATTTTTATTTGCATATTAGATGTAAATAGAAACATAGTATTAAAAAGTACATTTTATTTACATTGCAAAAGTAAATAAAACCATAGGATGAAAGGTTATATGTTTATTTACATTCTAGATGTAAATAGGATCATGAATTAGAAAAGGCACATTTTTATTTACATTTAGATGTAAATAAAAACATAGAAATCAAAGTGAACCTTGTATTTACAGGTTAGTTGTAAATAAACACATGGATTTAAAAAGTGACATTTGAAGTTATGTTTTTGATGTAAGTAAATAAGTTACATTTTTGGTGAAAATAAGAGGAAATAAAGCGACATCTTTAGTTACATTTTAAATGTAAATAAAAAGAGTAAATTTAAATTAACATCTTTGTTTACAATTTAGATGTAAATAAAGAATATAATCAAAGTTACATTTTTATTTACATTCTAGGTGTAAATAAGAAGTTTAGATTAAAAAGGCATTTTAAATTTACATTGTAGATGTAATCAAAGGACATAATTTAATGTTAAGTTGTTATCGTCAGAATAGAGACGATAAAAAGATTAAATTTTGAAGTTACATTTTAATGCCATTGTAAATGTAATCAAAGGATAGAATTTAATGTTAAGTTGTTATCGTCAGAATAGAGACAATAAAAAGAATAAATTTAAAAGACATATTTTTATTTACATTCTAGGGACAATAAAAAAAGAGTAGAAATAAAAGTGATATTTTTATCGTCACTTTAGATGCGATAAAAAGAATGGATTATAATGGTTGAAATCGCCAAACGATTTAAATTTATATATAAAATAAAATTAAAATTAAACGAATCGCGCTGCTGCAGTTCGCGATTTGAAATTGTAACTTTACATGATCATACCGTAAGATCCGACCGTCGGATTTTCCCAAAACTAGAATCATTGGGACCTCTTTGGGAAGATCTTTCCAACGATATAAACTTTGTTAAAATCCAACGGTTAGATTTCGAGATAAGTGTAAATCAAATTTGGATAAAAACAGCGTCAGGGCCTTCGGTCGACCCCAAGCGTCGTTTAATGAATATAGTTATTTTATATAAATAAAAACAGCGATAAATCGTTATCAAATACTAATAACGATATGAAATGTTTTTAATATATATATATATATATGCGAGGATCATTTGAAAAGTCCAAGTTCAATCTCATTTCAAATGATTATATGATGATATAAGTCGAAGATTTGAAGTCGGTGGTTGAAGGCCGACGATCTTCACGTCAAATGGATGAGTTACCACTGATGCCCATGATTGGAGTAGCTACCTTGAAGAGGCTACAGTGGTAGTCGTCCGGACGTAGTGTTGATTGTTCGGATATGCAAGGTATAAGATGCCTCCAGTTTCATTCAGACCCAGAACATACTTGAAAATGGATGGTATGTCTGACATTATATTCCTTTATACTGTATTCGTTGATCTCTGCTAAATATATATCTGTTTGGTGGTTAACACCCTTCTCTAAGATGTACCAGCTTAGAGGTTATATATTGGCAGAAATCGGTGATATGGTATGGATTGATAGTGTGGCAATGCTGAGTTGCATGGATCAAGGCTTTTGTTGAAAAGCAGGGCTTTATGGTTGATGACCAAAGCATAGCCTGTTTAGGCGTACCTTTGTGTATAGCGTGACTTCGCGAGCCTCACACCCCGGTATGAGTCAAAAACGGGAGAAGGGAACGCAGGGAGTGCACACGTTTCTTTCTAGCTAGAGTGATGTCAGTGACGTATCAGTCCTGGCATTTTTACTTATGTGGATGATGTATTGTGAGGTACCTCTGATTTATAGATTGTTAGTGGCCATATGGAGGTTCAAAGGAACTGGGAAACGTGTGTTCAGGCATAATTAATCCACTTTCGACAGGTGTGGGCCAGCCCTGCAGATATCCAAGGGTTCACTGCGGGGAATCCTGAGGCATTTGCTAGAGTGTCTCGAATTGGTAAGGGCCTTGACTCATGATGGAAACCCAATTTCCAATACGACATTACGGTCTTGATTGTAAACTTACATATAGCGACATATTAGGATGGAGTACTATGCCGTATAAGATTGATACATTTACTTTGAAGTAATTTAAACTGCTTATACACTAATAATAATATCAAATCCGTTTTTATTGTATCAAGCATTTTTGACCATTATAAGGTAAAACTCTATCCTCCGGTTTGCGTTGCATTGTGTGATGGGACTTGAGTCTTATAATGGTTTCATTTTTTTCTAAAAAGCATTGCGTTGTTTAACGATTTACTTTATTTTATGCACTGGCAATCCAATGGAGTAAACTCGTTCCGTGTTAGCGGCATGATCCTATGATAAGCCTTATTAGTATATTAAGTTAAGTTAGATTTCTCATACCAGTACCATGACTGACCTGTAGTTTGTCTCACTTGCAAACTTTGGTGCCCATATTTTCCACACGCGCAGTCGAGTAGCTTGTTTGTAGATATTTATCTCTTTAGCAGGATCCTGGATCGAAGCCTAAAGCTGTGGCCAGAGAATAGACAGTCTTCCGTTGTGTATTGTATTAATTTATTGTAAATTAAATCTTCCGCTTTAATTTAATTTCGATGTACTTTAATATTCTGCACTCTAATGTAACATTATTGTAATGTTTTAAAAGTCTGTTGTTATTGTTCTGATGTGTTGTATGCCCAAAGTTAACGTATGCGGGTTTTGAATGATTTTGATCAATCTAGCGATCGATTAAGGTCGGGCAAAATGCGTGTCGTTACAAACTGGGTTAAAGAACTAATGTCATTTAAAACACAGTTAGGAATGGCAATGGGGCGGGTTGGGGCGGGTTTCTCATGCCCCAGACCCGACCCGGACTTTTCAAACCCCGCCCCAGACCCGCCCCGTGGATCCGGTGCGGGTCTGGAATTTCGCCCCGTACCCGAAACCCGAACGGGTCAGGGTAGACCCGACCCGCCCCGTGACCCTGACCCAGTGATATTGTGTTTTAATGTACACAAATTTATATACTTATATTTTTATCCCTAAATGATAAATTATATACATATTATAATGTGTTCACAAGGATAAGAGTATTTAATAAAATGAGTTGTAAGATGATAGTTCAAAATGTATGCAATTGTTATTATATGGTTATCATTGATGCAACTTAACAATATGAAAAATTTATAGTTTTTTTGATTGGAAAAATATAATGTTCAAGTTATAACCATGTATATCTAAGAAGATTAACAAAAAATCATTATAGTTACAAAGAGTTTTAATGATGTTAAAATCATGCGGGTCGGGTTGGGGCGGGTTAGTCATGCCCCAGACCCGACCCTAGACCCGGACCTCCAAAAGCGGGTCGCGGGTCTACCCGCCCCGAAGACCCTATGGGGCGGGTCTAAATGAGTCAAAACAGGGGCGGGTCAAGCGGGTTTTGACCCTAGACCCGCCCCATTGCCATCCCTAAACACAGTTCACGGTAAACCCAAAATCGTCTTCCATTAAATATGGAAATTTCACAGAAATCATATCAATATATAATTGATATGAATTTCTATATCAAACCAATAATATAAATGGAATAACGACAAAGCCTCTTAAATTCCATATATAGTATCGGTCTTCTTTTACAGAAGCATATCTTGATTATTATTAAATTGAATTCCATTCAATTCCAATTAATATATTACATTGGAAAACTTTACATTGGAAAATTACCGTTTCATCTTAATGAAAGATTTATAAATTCCATTTAAATCTTAATAAAAGATTTACAAATTCAAAATTATAATTTCACTGTTAATTAGGATTAAAGAACAAATGTCGTTAAAACACAGTTCACGATAAACTCAATTCACATTTCGTTTTATTCCAATTATTAAATATAATTGGAAACTCTAATAACCTTAATTAAAAGATTTATTCTTTCCTTATAGGGTTTAAGAATAGTGTTATTAAAGACACAATTCACAACAACCCAAAATCCAATTTATTTTATTTAATTCCAAATAAATTAATTGGAAAACTTCATTAAATCTTGATTAAAGATTTATTATATTTCTTTATTAAAATAATGTTTTCAAAATATTAGATTTTGGAAATTACTACTTTTAATTCTATTCATTATAAAATGAATAAAAACGATCGATAAACCCGTTCGGGTTAAAATGGTGTTTCAACTTATAATGGGCTAAATAGTCCAATACATTACCATGTCCATTTATGGTTCATAATGGGCTAGACCTCCCACATTAGGCCTACAACTTGCGGATGCTAGACATGCTGGTCGGGTCCGGGCAGACTTATCCCACAAGTTGGGCTTAACCTCATGTCATAGCTCGCTTCGTATTTGCACACTTAGACCTCTCACATTAGGTTCAACATTAGTGGCTGCTGGATATGCCGGTCGGGTCCGGGCAGACTTCCACCACAAATGCAACCTAACCTCGTGTCAAAAATGCAATTATAATTTATAAGTGTAATTATTTCACTGAAAAATATTCATTATTTTAAAATATTCTTTATTTAAATATCTTTATTCTAAAATATTCTTAATTTAAAATATCCTTTATTCTAAAATATCCTTTATACTAAATTGTTATTTATATTTATAATATTCTTGTCACCAACTATTCTTTATTTCTGAATTGGAATGTGAATCAACCAATTACCATATAAGTTCATTTATATGGTTTTCATACATTGCATATGAATGATAATTTAACATCAAAATAACAACCAGAGTGCATTCTACAACTAATCACAAGGGAGATGTGTGATTAGAATATCATCCCAAGACCCGTGTTGGGTTTCATCCAACAAATAAATAATAAATTATTTGTGCACTTGGGCGATGTGTAAAAAAAATATCGTCCTAATCACATAAACAAGTCGAATAACTTGTAAATGGAAGCGTAATTATAATAACATTATTATAACATGTTTAATTTTCCAAATTTCAATCATGTCACAATATTACATACATAACAACACAACAATACATCCATGAAATAGATATAACAAATATTTCAATCATTTTAATGCAATAAAAATGGTACTTTTTATTTCTATCTTTTTAATGAAACACCGTGACAATAAAATGTAATCTTTTTATTGAAAACACGACATTATCTAAATAATTGATATATTCATTTGACAAATCATTATCCTAAATAAATGACATATTCATCACTCTAACATATATGACATATTTAACTAAATTGACAATTTAATCCTAACATGACATTTTTATTCTAAAATGAAAATTTTAACTAAATTGACATATTTATTCCAAACATGACATTTTTATTCTAAAATGACAATTTTAACTAAATTGACATATTTATTCTTAATGTAACATTTCTAGCAAAATGACAATTTTAGTTCTAATAAAACATTTTTAACTAAAATGTCAATTTTATTCTAATGTAAAAAAAATCTAGTTTGTTAAACATGACAATTATAATTTAACAATTCTAATTTGTCAAAAAGGACAATTTATTATTTAAAATTTTAATTTGTCAAACAGGACAATTTAATTCAACATTTCTAATTTGTCAAAAACGACAATTTCTATTCAACATTTCTAATTTGTTGAAGTTGACAAGTTCTATTCAACATTTCAAATTCGATGACAATTTCAATATAATGACATTATCTAAACATATGACATTTTAAAATAACATGGACATATTCTAAATATACGACATATTTATTTGACATATCATTTAATAAATGCCATATTTATTTAACATAACATGATTCTAACAAATGATATTTTTAATCTAACTTAACATTTTATAACAAAATGATATTTTTAATCTATCATGACATTTTAACTAAAATGATATTTTTAATCTAGCATGACATTTTAACTAAAATGATATTTTTAATCTATCATGACATTTAACTAAATGACAATTTTATTCTAATATGACATATTCTACTAAAATGAAATTTTCTTCTCTAACATGACATATTTACTAAAATGACATTTTTTTTCTAACATGGCATATTTTACTAAAATGACATTTTAAAACTAAAGTGACATTTTTAACTAAGATGACAATTTTATTCTAACATGACATATTTATTGATAAAATATGATTTCTACATAAATGACATATTTATTGACAAAATATGATTTCTACATAAAAGACATGTTTATTTATAAAATATGTTTTCCTGCATAAGGGACATATTTGTTCTAATATAACATTACTAACAAAAATGACAATTTTAACATGAAATGACATTATTCTAACATAAATGATATTATAACATGACATTATTCTAACATAAATGATGTTTTTAATTAACATAACATATAATAACAAAAATGATGTTTTTCTATAACATGTCATATAATATAAAAATGATGTTTCTCCAATTAAAATGATTTTTTGACGTAACATGATATTTTCATTTTAATATTTAGAGATTATATTTTATCTTAGATAAATGTAATTCAACGAGTAATCATCACCATAATCAATTAGTCAATCTAAATTTTACACACCGCATATTTGTGTTCTATATGGCGCATATCAATAACACAGTCATAATTAAATCAAATGTATATATATTTATATATATATATATATAAATTTATGTAAATTTTTAAATTAAGAAATCTCACATTGGGGGTTTTGAATTCTTTACAATTTTAGATCGCTCCATTACATCTCTAATCTGTTTCATTGTGTAGATCCGGTCGAAGCGAATCCAACGCATATGAAATCATCTGATTTCATTTCTGTTTGTAGAAGATACAAGGTTTTAATCATTTAAACATTATTTTAATTAACTAAAATAATTAACAAAGTTAATTACTTTTTTTAATCTTAACCCAAAATTTAGGTCGTCTTCTTCTTCGTTTTGATTTCCATAAAGACACGCACAAAAATTCAACCGAACTTCATCATTGATGCACCAAAAGCCATCCACCAGAGACCCATCCGTCGCCATGACGAAGAAGCCTATACCACTAGCCACCACTACCGATTCACCTCTGACTTCAGCGCCTCAGAGTGCGAAATTCTCTCAATCCGCTCATCATAATTCGATCATGACTGTAACACCCCACGTCCATTAATGTCACTCACAAAGGGAATGCATTAACTTCCATGGAGCGCATTTAGTGTATAGAACAGAATATAGCAAGACAAATATAAATAATGGTACTTGAAAATTTTAAAACAACTTTTATTGCAGTGGAGAAATAGTTTGATTACAACAACTTCATAAACCAAGTACACTTAATATCCATCTTGATAAATTGTTTCAGAGTACATAAAATAAAAAGCATAAACCCCAACACAAGTAGCCATAAAAGAGATGAGCTGAACTTTACTTTCAGCAATCCAAGCACTTCCAAAAGAGAGGGAAAGAGATCCGAGATCAAGCTCCACTACTACTAGTCCCACCCTGAGAACTTGGGGGGGGGGAAAGGATGAAAAGAGGCGAAAACAAGGAGGTCAGACATAAAGTCTGGCGAGTATAATAACTTTAACAATATAATTATTAAAGTAACTAGGATAATGCATAAACTGGTAAGATAAGATATGACCATGACAAAGCAAATAAGAGGAATATTCTGGCGTTAATCTCGTTCCTAATCGCTATAGGATAATTACTATACTAAACCACCACTAGTCACCCTAAAAGTTGATCCTGCCCACCGAACTTAATAATGATAATGGTAGTTTCGTGTACCCCTAGCTGCCTTCATAGGTGTCATCTGCCCTTATCTCCACTAGTTGTACCCACTACCACCATTCGATCGGCTCCCTAACTCGTAGATACCCGTGCTGGTCCCACAGTGGGGTGTATCACTCCCCAAAGTGGCAACCCGATACCACCAAAGATGCACGGCTTATATCAACACGATGCAACAACGTCTTACCTACCAGCCCGGGCCCACACACGCACATGACCCCGTTGGACTTGCGTTGCCATCGCTAACCCATTTTGACCTCTTACAATCAAATCCAGTAAGTGTGTCCTGTCCTCGACTTGGGTCAAGCTCACAAAGATACTTAATCGGTCACTGGTTTGAAAAGGACCCTTATGCTTGACACAAGCATTCCACTTATGCTAGATCCCCACTAAGGTTTCCCCACTTAACCTTATTCTTATTCATGTCTTCTTACATGTTTCAATCTTGGTTAACTGCATCTAATCGTATTTCACATGCCACCCAAGGCACCAACTTAATTTCACATGCCACCCAAGGCAACCACTTAACCCCCCATGTCCCACCACATGTTTATCTGGTTAAGTGCTACATAATTCATTAGAACTGTAACCTAGTAAAGACCTCCCACATTAGGCTGACATTTGCGATTGCCGGATTTGTCGGGCGGGTCCGGGCAGTCCTAAACCGCAAACGAGCCTAATCTCGTGTCTTTACAATTGTTACGCATTTAATTCCTGCCTTTGACCTCTCACATTAGACTGGCACTTGTGGCTGCTGGATTTTTCGGGTGGGTCTGGGCAGTCTTACACCACAAAAGAGTCTAACCTCATGTCTTAGGCGGTTAATTATTACACATCTTTATTTAACCCCAAATTGGATTAATATCCCTATTCAAATTTATCAATAAATTCCAAATTTATTTATGTCCATAATTGTCTCTTCAAATTATGTCCATAAATACCAATTATGCCAATTAATGTCTCAAATTAATTATATGCCATTTAAGGGCATTTTACGCCAATTCACAATTTATGTATATTCAATATTATCCCATCATCCCCATGCTATTCGTACGTTTTCATATGACATATGTTAGACTTGCAAATAGTCTAACTTATAAAATGAAAAACAACATCACATAACACATAAAATATATCTAAGGATCATGACATAAGATTACATAGCTGATAACTTGCATATGAATTTCATTCAAACTAGCATATGATACAAAACTAGCATAGGTAATGGGCATAAACTTGCATAACTTATGTACTGCTACAGATCCAAACATAAAGGTGTGAACATGCATATGGATCCAAACATAATGATGTAAACTTGCATATAGATCTAAACATAAAGATGTAAACTTGCATATAGATCTAAACATAAAGATGTAAACTTGCTTATGGGTCTAAACAAAAAGGTGTAAACTTGCATATGGATCTAGACATATAGGTTAATGTAACATAAACTAGCATATGCATATACATGTCTCACATATACTTTAACAACCCAAACTTGCATAAGATTCATACATGAATATATGATCCAATCATCACAAACTTGCATAAGATATATTATTCAACTTGCATAAGATTCACATAAGAACTAACATATGATCCAACTTACATAAGACTAACAAATGTTTCAACACCACAAACATACATATAATTTACATCACATGATTCAAAATCATATTCTCATAATCCCAATTATATCTTATCATAATTAAATTAATTAATTAATTTGTGAAAGCTATCATACTCATAATTAAAAAGAATAGTCTTGTCTTTCTGGGATCTGTATTCTGAAACTGAATTGCTCGCCTTTGATGTAGACTAATCGTTATTTAGATTTGATTTGATTTTGATTCAAGCTTCTATCTTGCTTTAGGGTTGACAGTGTACGACGGCTACTCTAGGTTCTCCATTGAGGGCATGACAACTCTTGTTATGAATTAATGTGATTAGGGTTAGGGGTTTAGGAGTGTTTTTATAGAAGTTTAATTTAATAAGAGCCGTCGGATTAACCTAGAGATAACCAGAACCATCAAGACCACTCAAATGCCACATCAGCCCTTAGGGCGAATTGGGCCACGGGTTGACCGCCAAACACCCTGGAATGACCCCTAGTCGACCCAGCGAGGCTCGGGTCGATTCCAAAAATGGTGCGGTTCGGCTATTCCCCCTCCCGATTCGCTGTTTTGAACTTTTTTTTTGAATATTTATATATATATATATATATATATATATGTATGTATATATATTTCTCTCATATGCATACAAACTTCAAGGCTTAATAACTTCTTCATAAGTTATCCGTTTTATGTAAACCAAATGTCTATCTTGACCCAAAATTTTGAGACAAACATAATAACGCAACCCATTTCACTTAATTCTTCTTCTAAAAATTAAGTATACTTTAATTTGTGTATTTTAATGTTATAAAATTACGGGGTGTTACATTCTCCCCTCCTTAAAGGATTTCGTCCCCGAAATCTCTAAGTTAAGAAGAATGTATCCTACCAACCAATCATCTATCTACTCAACCATCATCCACAAGCATCCATTGTCCTTAAAGAAATTTCTAATGCTATATGAACTTATGCTAAAATGTGTGTATATGTTCCTTATATAATGCAAAGATCAGGCGGTCCACTGAATCAGTTGACCTCCTTAATGCAAATCATGATAGTGCCATGCGTCCATTATGTATGCGAAAGAATCCTATCAATACATATTATTTCTACATGTGTGCACAACCATTCATCAAAATTCAGCATCCATATGATAACACAATCGTTATACATCCATTAATTTAGATATGCTCACACATTTATATGCAACATGAAGGTGATTGAGCTGATCTAGTTCCTAATGTGTGTGTACATGCATCCACAAGCAACCACTAGCAACCACTTGCATCCATTTGCATCCACCAAACATAACATGTCTCAAACACATGTTTGCAACCATAGGGTTCTTCCTAACTAAAGATCGAAGATGTCATTGCAAAGATAATACTAAATGATAGGGCAAGTGTCAACAAAGCTGTAGAAAAAGGAGAAATTAAAACATACCCTCAAAAAGGAAAGGGTACAGCCTACGCATTTTGTCTTCCGTCTCCCAAGTCGTGTCTCTTTAATCATCTCCCCATTGCACTTTGACCAACTTGACCTCTTTGTTGCGAAGCTTTTTGACCTTCGATCCGAGAATGCGTGTAAGAGCTCGTCTGATCATGGCATTGCACTCTACTTCCACTTCTTCGAGCGTGCTCGGCTCTACCACTTCCGTCGTATCGTGTAAACACTTACGCAAATGCGAAATGTGAAACACGTCATGAACTCCGCTGAGCTTCTCTGGTAACTTTACTCAATACTCCATCTGTCCAATCCTCTCCGTAATTGGAAAGGGTCCTACGAACCTAGGTGCCAACTTCCCTAATGATCCAAAATGGACTACGTTTCTTAACGGTGACACCTTAACAAAAACCATTTCCCCAATATTGAATTCAAGATCAGTTCGTCTCCTATCATCATATGACTTATGTCGGTCCTGCGCCGTCTTAATTCGCCGTAGAATCAGGTCTATCTTCTCCGAAGTCTCCCTAATCATGTCGGGTCCAAGCAAAACCTTATCAGTGGATTCCCACCAACATGTAGGTGATCGGCACGGTCATCCATAAAGAGCCTCAAAAGGTGCCATGCTAATGCTAGCCTAAAAACTATTATTATAGGCGAACTCCACTAGGGGAAGTTGTTCTTCCCATGTTCGTCCAAAGTCTAGGATGCATAGTCCAGAAGGTATTCAAGAACCCGATTTACTCTCTTTGTCTGGCCATCCGTCTGAGGGTGATAAGCAGTACTTAAGCATAATTGTGTTCCAACCGCCTCTTGTAAGCTTTTCCAAAATTCGCTTGTGAAAATGGGATCTCTATCGCTCATAATGCTAGGGGGTATGCCGTGCAAACGAACTATCTCTCGAAGGTAAACAGATGCTAACCATGCGGCTATCCTTCTACTTTTAATGGGAATAAAATGGGCACTTTTGGTAAGTCTGCCTACAACTACCCAAATCCCTGTATTACCCTTCCTTGATCTTGGTAACCCATCTACAAAATCCATGGAAACGCTTTCCCATTTCCAAAGCGGAATATCTAAGGGATGGAGCAAACCTCCAGGCTTCTTTTGCTCCGCCTTGACTTGTTGGCACACTAAGCATCTAGCAACTAACTCGGCCATGTCCTTCTTCATTCCGGCCCAAAAGAAAACTCGCTTCATATCCCTATACATCTTATCACCACAGGGATGTATGGTCGTCTTAGAGCGATGTGAGTCTTCAAGAATTGCCTTCTTCAAACTCTAGTCTTATGGTACGCAAAGTCTTCCATCTATACATAGCCAACCTCTCTTATCTATAGCATATCTATCAAGATAACTCGAGGACTCCCCTCCTATAAGCTTGCCTACTATCTCAGCCAGTTATGGGTCATTTTGTCATACCTCTCCAACTCGACCCAAAAGTGTAGGTTGCACCTCTAACGATGCCAATAATACGGGTACATAATCGACAGAGGGTCTGAAGTCAAAGGAAAATACATACTCCAAACTCTGCGCTCTACGAACAAGGGACTTAAAGTTAACTTCTTTCTACTTAAGGCGTCGGCTACAATGTTAATCTTGCCAGGGGTATATGCGATCTCAAAATCGTAGGATGCCAAAAACTCCATCCACCTCTATTGCCTCAAGTTTAGGTCCTTCTGAGAGAATAAGTACTTTAGCGATTTATGGTATGTATACAACTCAAACCTCTCCCCAAGAAAATAATGATGCCATGAATTATGCGCAAAAACTATGGCCACCAACTCTAAGTCGTGGGTAGGGTAATTTTTCTCATGGGCTTTCAACTGTCTTCCACCATAGCATATCACCCTTCCCTCTTGCATTAAAACTGCGCCAAGCCTTGTCCCGTAAGAATCAGTATATACAGTGAATGTCTTACTCCCGTCTGGCAAAACTAAAACTGGAGCTGTTGTCAAAGCCCTCTTTAGACGTTGGAAAGCGTCGTCATAGTCAACGTCCCAAGTAAAAATCAAATTCTTCTTCGTTAATCGAGTGAGAGGGGCTGATATCTTCGCGAAGTCCTTAATGAACTTCCTATATAGCCAGCCAGCCCTAAAAAGCTTCTTACTTCTATTGCGTTCTTAGGAGTTTTCCAATCTTGGATTACCACCACCTTGGCGGGATCCATGGCTATCCCTTCCTTAGGGACCACGTGTCCTAAGAACCTCACTTCTTTTCTCCAAAAATGGCACTTTGAGAACTTAGCTTTTAGCTGATGCGCTCGTAGGGTCTCTAAGACTTCCTTAAGATGTAGGGCATGCTCTTCCTCATTTTTAGAGAAAACCAGAATATCGTCTACAAAGACTACCACAAACTTGTTTAGAAACTCCCTAAACACCCTACTCATTAAGTCAACAAAGTATGCGGGTGCATTCGTCAAACAGAAAGGCATGACGAGCCACTCAAAGAAACCGTCAGGAGTCCAAAAGGCAGTCTTATCGATGCTATCTTCAGCCACCATTAGCTAATGAAACCCTGTAGCTAAATCCAGTTGCGAGAAAACTGAAGCACCCACCAACTGATCGAATAAATCTTTTATCCTCGGCAATGGGTGCCTGTTCTTCTTTGTTAGCTTATTCAGCTCTCTATAGTCCACGCATAATCTAAGTGCACCATCAGCTTTTGTAGCAAAAACGACTGGAGCACCCCACTCTGAAATACTTCTTCTTATGAACCCTTTCTCAAGCAATTCTTTCACTTGCTTACTGAGTTCTCTTCTCTCTCTCTCGGAGCCATGTGGCGCACTGGTAATGCAACTGGCTTTGCATTATCTACTAGATATATTTGAAAGTCTATCTCACGCCTCAGGGGTAAACCTCGAACTTCATCGAAGACGTCAATATATTCACGGACCACATGAACATATTTCAAATCATCATTGGATGCGTCTAGGGATTTTAGGTGGCTAAGCATTACCGGACCTCTAGGGTCATAAGAAATATCAAGGGTCTTTCCACAATGAGTTAACAATCTAACTACCCTTCTTTCACAATCCAGGATAGCACTGTATCTAGTTAGCCAATCCATACCCAGAATCAAGCCGTAGCCCATGAAGCCAAGAACAAAGGCATTGCATTCAAACCCAACGCCCAAAATAGACACTCTCAAATCCCGACAAATCATAGAAAGGTGAGCTGAACCACCAATAGGATTTGAGACTACTATGGGTTCTGTAACCAGACTAGTATTTAGCTGCAGTGTTTCAACAAACGAAGCAGATACAAACGAGTGTGAAGATCTAGAGTCAAACAGAGTACGAACAGGATGATCAAACAGAAAAACTAAACTTTCAACAGAAATGTTTCTATCTCTCTCCTGTCCTAGTGCCATGAGAGCCTGAATCTGCCCTCTCGCCTGCCCTGGTGCCATGAGAGCTTGAAGCTGCCCTCCAGAAGTTCTTTGCCCTTGCCCCTGTTTCCTTGGGCAGTCCTTAACTAGATGACCTGCCTCTCTACAGTGGAAACAACCAGTCTTCTTCTTTTTCCTACAGTCTTTGCTCGGATGGCCTAGTGTCCTACAATTAAAGCACTTCTTCTTTCCTTTGCCATTATTGTTCTTCCCACCTTTCTTGTTTTACTGTTGTGGCTTCTTCTGGTCTCCTTTCTTCTCCGGTGCCTTATTAGCATTCGCACCTTTCTCTTCCTCATGCATAAGCGCCATGTCAACCAGTTTCTCAAAGGTATCCCCCATTGGAATGTGGATCATTGCCAACCCATGTAGCGGCTCATTCAAACCTTTAACGAACCTCAGGGCCTTCTTCTCAGGTGTGTTTACCAATTCCAAGCCAAATCTCGCCAGCTGATTGAACTTGTTGACATACTCCTTTACTGATAAATCCCCTTGCTTCAACGCCAAGAATCTTTCCATATATAAATTCTCTTCTGCTCGTGAGAGAAACTTCATTTCGAACCTACGCTTGAAATACATCCATGTCTCCACCGGACGCTCTCCGGTCATGACCTCGCACCAAAACGAGGCTTCTCTTTCATTAACCAAGAAGCCAATTGGACCTTCCTTCCATCTTCTACTTCGAAAATACCAAATAGATCTTCCACCTCCTTAAGCCAATTTCGAGCTTCAATAAACGTCTCTGATTCGTGAAAAGGTTTCCCACCCATTGCCCTAAAACCTTTGCATATCTTTGCAAAAGTATCAACAGGGGGAGGAGGAGGAGGGAGAGCAGGAGGAGCATTTTCTGGGTCTGCGACATTGGCCCTAGCTTTTAGATACCTTCTAAACCATCCTGGTATCAGTATCCCCTCGGGTATCTCGGGAATTCCAGACATGCTAAAAAGAAAATGAAGAGATTCAAAACAGAGAATTCGAAAGAAAGATTTATGGCTCTTGGGGGTTATGTTTTTAAAACAAACTTTTCTCCTGAAAATACTTTCCTTAAAACATACTTTTGAAAGTATTTCTTTATAAAATGCTTTTTGAAAAATAGTTTTTCAAAATTCATATCTGCTCTGGTAACCTTCAGCTCTGATACCATGTGTAACACCCCACGTCCATTAATGTCACCCACAAAGGGAATGCATTAACTTCCATGGAGCGTATTTAGTGTATAGAACAGAATATAACAAGACAGATATAAATAATGGTACTTGAAAATTTGAAAACAACTTTTATTGTAGCGGAGAAATAGTTTGATTACAACAACTTCATAAACCAAGTACACTTAATATCCCTCTTGATAAATTGTTTTAGAGTACATAAAATAAAAAGCATAAACCCCAACACAAGTAGCCATAAAAGAGATGAGCTGAAATTTACTTTCAGCAATCCAAGCACTTCCAAAAGAGAGAGAAAGAGATCCGAGATCAAGCTCCACTAGTACTAGTCCCACCCTGAGAACCAGGGGGGAAAGGATGAAAAGAGGCGAAAACAAGGGGTCAGACATAAAGTCTGGCGAGTATAATAACTTTAACAATATAATTATTAAAGTAACTAGGATAAGGCATAAACTGGTAAGATAAGATTTGACCATGAAACAAGTGGGCATGACAAAGCAAATAAGAGGAAAATTCTGGCGTTAATCTCGTTCCTAATCACTGTAGGATAATTACTGTACTGCACCACCACTAGTCACCCTAAAAGTTGATCCCGCCTACAGAACTTAATAATGATAATGGTAGTTTCGTGTACCCTTAGCTGCCTTCATAGTTGTCGTCTACCCCTATCTCCACTAGTTGTACCTACTACCCCCATTCGATCGGCTCCCTAACTCGTATATATCCGTGCTGGTCCCACAGTGGGGTGTATCACTCCCCAAAGTGGCAAACCGATACCACGAAAGATGCGCGGCTTATATCTACACGATGCAACAACGTCTTACCTACCAGCCCGGGCCCACGCACGCACATGAACCCGTTGGACTTGCGTTGCCACCGCTAACCCGTTTTGACCTCTTACAATCAAATCCAGTAAGTGTGTCCCATCCTCGACTTGGGTCGAGCTCACAAAGATACTTAATGGGTTACTGGTTTAAAAAGGTCCCTTGACACAAGCGTTCCACCTATGCTTGGTCCCCACTAAGGTTTCCCCACTTAACCCCATTCTTATTCTTGTCTTCTTACATGTTTCAATCTTGGTTATGTGCATCTATTCGTATTTCACATGCCACCCAAGGCATCCACTTAATTTCACATGCCACCCAAGGCACCCACTTAACCCCCCATGTCCCACCACATGTTTATCTGGTTAAGTGCTACTTATTTCATTAGAACTGTAACCTTGTAAAGACCTCCCACACTAGGCTAACATTTGCAGTTGTTGGATTTGCCGGGCGG
Source organism: Allium sativum (assembly GCA_030737875.1). Taxonomy (NCBI): domain Eukaryota; kingdom Viridiplantae; phylum Streptophyta; class Magnoliopsida; order Asparagales; family Amaryllidaceae; genus Allium; species Allium sativum. The sequence goes on along the minus strand of CM060918.1, from coordinate 787,669,029 downwards.
GTCCGGGCAGTCTTATACCGCAAACGAGCCTAATCTCGTGTCTTTACAATTGTTACGCATTTAATTCGTGCCTTTGACCTCTCACATTAGACTGGCATTTGTGGCTGCTGGATTTGTCGGGCGGGTCCGGGCAGAGTTACACCACAAAAGAGTCTAACCTCGTGTCTTAGGCGGTTAATTATTACACATCTTTATTTAATCCCAAATTGGATTAATATCCCTATTCAAATTTGTCAATAAATTCCAAATTTATTTATGTCCACAATTGTCTCTTCAAATTATGTCCATAAATACCAATTATGCCAATTAATGTCTCAAATTAATTATATGCCTTTTAAGGCCATTTTATGCCAATTCACAATTTATGTATATTCAATATTATCTCATCATCCCCACGCTATTCGTACATTTTCATATGACATATGTTAGACTCGCAAATAATCTAACTTATAAAAAGAAAAACAACATCACATAACACATAAAATAGATCTAAGGATCTTGACATAAGATTACAGAGCCAATAACTTGCATATGAATTTCATTCAAACTAGCATATGATACAAAACTAGCATAGGTAATGGGCATATACTTGCGTAACTTATGTACTGCTATAGATCCTAACATAAAGGTGTAAACTTGCATATGGATCCAAACATAAAGATGTAAATTTGCATATAGATCTAAACATAAAGATGTAAACTTGCATATAGATCTAAACATAAAGATGTAAGCTTGCATATGGGTCTAAACATAAAGATGTAAACTTGCATATGGATCTAGACATAATGAGTAATGTCACATAAACTAGCATATGCATATACATGTCTCACATATATTTTAACAGCCCAAAGTTGCATAAGATTCATACATGAATATATGATCCAATCATCACAAACTTGCATAAGATATATGATTCAACTTGCATAAGATTCACATAAGAACTAACATATGATCCAACTTGTATAGGACTAACATATGATGCAACACCACAAACATACATATAATTTACATCACATGATTCAAAATCATATTCTCATACTCCCAATTATATCTTATCATAATTAATTTAATTAATTATTTTGTGAAAGCTATCATACTCATAATTAAAAAGAGTAGTCTTGTCTTTCTGGGATCTGTATTCTGAAACTGAATTGCTCGCCTTTGATGTAGACTAATCGTTATTTAGATTTGATTTGATTTTGATTCAAGCTTCTATCTTTCTTTAGGGTTGAAAGTGTATGGCGGCTACTCTAGGTTCTCCATTGATGGCATGGCGACTCTTGTTATGAATTAATGTGATTAGGGTTAGGGGTTTAGGAGTGTTTTTATAGAAGTTTCATTTAATAAGAGCCGTCAGATTAACCTAGGGATAACCAGAACCATCAAGACCACTCAGATGCCACATCAGCCCTTAGGGCGAATCGGGCCACGGGTTGACAGCCAAACACCCTGGATCGACCTCTAGTCGACCCAGCGAGGCTTAATAACTTTTTTTTGAACTTATATATATACATATATTTCTATCATATGCATACAAACTTCAAGGCTTAATAACTTCTTCATAAGTTATCCGTTTTATGCAAACCAAATGTCTATCTTGACCCAAAATTTTGAGACGAACATAATAGAGCAACCCATTTCACTTAATTCTTCTTCTAAAAATTATGTATACTTTAATTTGGGAATTTTAATGTTATAAAATTACGAGGTGTTACAATGACCGTTGATGTTGGAGGTCAAGTCATGCTCTTTGATTTTCTTCTTATTTATTTATTTATTTATTTATTTTTGAGTTGATGTGTAACACCCCTAAGTTCCACATCGTGGAAGCCTGTGTGAAGTGTGTACTTATATAGTAGAGCCCATCTCTTACTAACGCCGAGGCCCAGTGATGGAAAACCCTACACCTGAGAGGTGGCAAAGTAGGGACAATATCGGTGTTAGTAGGGAGGTTGGCTCAGTCTGTGTGTCAACTCTATGTGTTGGCGGATCTCGAAACTTAGCCGAGGCCTTTTGAGGAACAAAACCCCACACCTATACGGTGGCTAAGTTGGGGACAATATCTTGCATGAACGGAGGTGCGGGTTGTTGCAGTGGTATCAGAGCCAATACCCAGCCAGAAATGTGGCTCCTGTGTGGACCGTAGTGCCTGGGTGAGGTGTTTGTGAGCCAACGGGGACATTGGGCTCTGTAGGAGGGGAGAATGTAACACCCCTAAGTTCCACATCGTGGAAGCCTGTGTGAAGTGTGTACTTATATAGTAGAGCCCATCTCTTGCTAACGCCGAGGCCTAGTGATGGAAAACCCTACACCTGAGAGGTGGCAAAGTAGGGACAATATCGGTGTTAGTAGGGAGGTTGGCTCAGTCTGTGTGGCAACGCTATGTGTTGACGGATCTTGAAACTTAGCCGAGGCCTTTTGAGGAACAAAACCCCACACCTATACGGTGGCTAAGTTGGGGACAATATCTTGCATGAACGGAGGTGCTGGCTGTTACATGATGTATTCTTTCAGTAGATTAGGAGAGAAAGGAAAAAGAAGACGGGAAGAGTGCAGCCATGGATTTTATAAATGGTGGCTGCTTTGTTTATGAAATTAGGGTTAAGGAAGTTAAGGATATTATATAGTGGAGGAAATTATTATTTTTATTTCTTTTAATTAATATTTTTATTTATTTATTTACGAGGTCGGAAGATTGTAAATATAAAGAGAAGAGAGAACAAAAAGGGGGGAATAAAGGGAATAGTTTCGTATCTAAAAATGAATTTGAATGATAAATAGAAGAGGAGAGAGAGTAGAGAATAAATGCACAAGTTATTTCCCCCAAATGCCTCCTTGTATTTATAAACAAATTAAAAGCTTGCTTTTTTTATCTTATCGTTTAAGTTATGCAACATTTTAAATTTCAAAACATGCAATATTAAATATCATAATTTAAGGAACCTATTTAGTTGCAAGAAAGAATAAGTGGAAGAGAAATATATATATACATATAGTTGATTTAAAGGAAAGAGGAAAAAAATGTTGGAAAAGAAAAAAGAAAAAAGAGAAAATGGGAATGTAATTAATGCACGGTTTATTGTCTCTAAAAATAATTGAATGGGAAAACATTACTTTATAATAAAGAAGAAGATGCATGAGATAGAAATGGAAAAGAAAAGAAAAGGAGAAGAAGGAAATATGGTAAATATACAGGAAATGACAAATAAAATGAATGCATCATTTATTGTTTAATGATGACTATAAGAAAGTTATGTGACTTTTAAATTTCAAAACACATAATATTAAAAAACATAATGACATGTTTATCTAACACTACATATTATAACATAATGACATGTTGTCATAATTCATTTATAATCTACATATTATTTCAAATCAACTTATTCATTGCTTATGCCAGAATAAATAAATATACATACATGGAGTTGATTTGTTTTTGAGGAGAGATAATCAAAGGAAAAGAAGAACAAAGAAAAATAGAAGGATGTAGGTTTAAGAAATAAGAATACATGTGTGAAAATAGAATGAAGAGAAATAAATTAATAGAATGAAGAGTAATAAACTAATAGATAGAGAAAAGAAATAAATGCGTAATTAATGGAGAGTGGTGAGAAAAGAAGTAGTGAATTTGATGAAATTGGAAAAAGAAATGAAAGCTAAATAAGCTTGCATGAAATATGAATGAGCAAAGAAATTATGTATTGATTTTATTATTAATTATCATAAAACTCTTATATTAAAGTTTTTAACAAAACAATGACTCAACTACTATTTTCTTTTATTATCAATTATTTGAAGCTAGTTATTGCAAATATACATACAATTTGATACTAATTTCAATTGTAATAAATCACTATTTATCTAATTACAACTAATTGTTTATTATAAATAAATTTTCAAATCATACATAAATAGCATCAAAATTTTATTTAAAAGTTTTTTTAAAAAAAATGGAATTTTTAAATTCTGACACATTTTCTGTCAAAATTTCTTAAAATAAAATTTTAAGTTTGTTCTGATTTTCCGGGTTGTTACAGAAATTATCAAGATTTGTATGTAATCCTAACAATTGATTGTTATACTAGTGTACAGGTAATTAACATTTCCGAAGTGGAGAACAACCGCATCAAAGAACTGTTAGTAGTTAAGCTATGACCATGACTTTAACTATTATGTATTATAATATTTCGTCCATACTAGTTGTGTAGACTTGTTTATAAACGACTGTGTTAAATGGATTCATTTATTTTGTTGATATACTATTATTAAAATAATTCTTAATATTATATTTGATTATGTAGTTTATTTGTTTTTTAAATTGTTTAAATGTGATCATTGTCTATATTGGTTTGAAAATGATAATTATGTGAATGATTATTAGTTTTAATATGGGTATAATATATAAGAGATTGTTGGAATTGATACAAGTCATTAATATTAAATAGCGGCGATTGAAATGTGTTGAACGTCAACCATTAAGTTTTAGTAGCGTTGAAAAAATGCTGCAAAAAATAAAAGGTGTAACTGTCATTTTGGTTGCATTTTTAAGACGCTACTAAAAAACCTTTTGTAGGGTTTAAAAAACGCTACAACATATTAATTTTTGTAGCGTTTACTAAAACACAACAAAAACTTTCATACATTTAGTTGCACGTCATATAGTAGCGTTCATCGGAACGCTACTACAAGCTTTCGTAGCATTTTTACAATGCTACTAAAGGCATTTTCTGGCGTAGTGGGCCCACACATGACCGACCACTCATTTCTCTTGAGTGTATCGAATATATTGTCACCAACGGTTGGAGCTACCCACCGTTTCCCGAAAGGGACATCATCGAATAGAATAAAGAAGCAAATGGAATTTCTCTAGATAGGTTACAATACACCCTAATGGGAGCGACCCACATAGCCATATTGTCTGCCCGTCTTTTGTCATTTCCCAGTTTTGAGGCTTGAGGCTGAAACTTACCTTTGGATATAGCACGTCTTCATTCACTTTGAATGCCACATCGTCAAACCGGCCAAACTACAAATTGATTTCCCTAAAAATATCATGGGTATAAAGCTAAGAGGAATGAATTCCTCCGCCCCCAAACGTAAATACATTTGAGGAGATCAATTTACGCAATTTATTAGGCATACTCTGTCAGACATTCGTCCATACAAGTGGTCCTGGGATTGGACAAACAGAAGGCACTATTCTGGAAATCCATCTTAGGCAATTTCTACCTGGGATCGACAAAATAGCCCTTGCATAACTCCGTCTTCAATGATCTTCAATAATCTCTAACACGAAAAGTATATTGGATCAAAGTGGAATTTAGATTCCGGTCTCTTTGAAATGATAACGAAAAGGTCCAGATTTGATAGTCGATGATTTAACTATCAAATATAAAATAAATTAAATAGATTTATCTCCGTTGGGTCTGCTAAGCCTAATTTAACAATCTTTTAATATTCCAATACAATATTAACTCTGTTTATATATTCATTTTAAAAACATCATTATTAATTAACAACAAAACTTTTATTATCAATCTTACGTGGCAAACCCACTCTCGAATATTCGTTTCATCTGAAAACGATATTCGACTACAACATTCATTCTGAACCCAAACTAATACGATTTATCGGATAATAGTGAAATCGTTCAAGTTAGCGTATTTTAATTACCTCTCAGACCTTGAGTCAAAATCATTCTCATCGTCAAGTTTCGTAGAAGTTCGATATCCAAATTACTCGACAAAACAATAAATTGGTAAATGCGTTTGATTTCCAAATCTTAAACTATTTCAAACAACGTTGTTGTTTTGACCCATTCATCAATTTAACTTGATATTAAATCAGGGGAATTTAATCAAAATGATCGAATTGATTTCCTTTTTCTTTAATAATTTAATTATCTTTAAAATTTACTTAATTAAAGGATTAATTAAGTTTAAAACACCCTTCTAGGAATATTTATCCAAATTTAACTTACTATTAAATTTACCTAATCTGTTAATCTAAACCTTATCATGTTTTTAAACAACCATTCGTTAAACCTTTTCTATTGAAACCAATTAATTCAAAAATTAATTCTATTTTAAACAGTTGACTTATATCAAACAAACTGGTTAACCGATTACAAAAAATCTTTCCTTTTTAAATTAATCAATAATATGATTAATTTAAAATAATCGAAAAATAATCGATCTAATTGTTTCATGAAAAATAATTTATATCCAACTATCACAACTCAAGTTTATTTCTGAGTTACTTTACAAAAACAGCCTAGTAGCTCCAATAGTATATAACAGTTCAGATGACATTCAATCCATTAACCCAATTTGCACAACAACCATATAAATATAAGTCAATATTATCAAATGATAATATAATATCCCATAAATATATCAAAATGATATAATAGCAGAACTGTGTTTATTTCTGCTAATAAGGTGTTCCAAAATAATTCAGTCAATCAAATATATAGTGGAACAGTGTCTATTTCCACTAACATATGTAACTAAATATATAATTTAAAATTAATGTAATTAGGCGTAACTAATTTAAACAATCAATCAATTAAACAATTAATTCAGTACTTACTGCATTTATAGACTATTATTGATCGGTAGTTTATGCGTTAATTCAGTCCATGAATAAATTTACGTTTACTTTATTGTGATGATTGTTATAGATAAATCCAATTTAATTACTAAATAAATAAATTCATTTATATCGAATTGTTTGAAATTCGATAATTACATTGAGTCACACACAAAAACAAATTACTCAACTACACTTACTCGAACCATAGCCTATTTGAATGTATTGATCTAACTTATATATACACACGTCTATATATATACATTTATAAATATTTAATTATATTCTGTTTACTTAAGGATTTTATTTGAAACATTTTCCTTTGTATTTATCTATAATGGCTGAGCTCAAACAAATCAGGCCATACTTATAGTATTTACATATTTATATTTATTTAGATTTTATTACTATTTTCAGAATTCAAATTGAAACCTTCTTCTTTGTTTGTATATATATTATAACTTTTTTTTCTAAAAGCCTATGGTTCAGGCCCAGTACGAAAGACCCACAGAAAAATTAAACTACACGCACCCACTTCCTAAAACTAAGATTCAACATAACATCCCGCTTTCACACACTAGCTGCTTCCTTTTATCTTTCCTGTATCATCATTTTTAACGGGCTAAGCCCAAAAGCCTAAGCATCAAATAATCCGCTTGAACTCACCCTTTCTTTCTCGCTGTAAAGCTTCAGGCCACAAATAGCCAAACCGAAACAAAACTTCCACATCAATACTGGTGCACCTACACCACCATTTCCAAGGCCGAGTATCTGTAACAACCAGGATTTTCAGAACTAATTTAAAATTTTCATTTCAAGAAATTTTGTTAGAAAATGCGCTAGAATTTAAAAATTCCATTATTAAAATAAATCAATGAAAAGAAAAAGCAAACAAAAAATATAATACGGTAAAACATTTAATGTACCTATGTAATAACACATGATATTTACTACTATATGTTTTGAAATTTGAAAAGTTGCAAACCTTCTAGGAATTAGCTTTAGATAATTAATCTAGCATTCATCTCTTTCCGTTTATTCTCTCTCTCATTGTTATTTACTTTTGAAATTTTAATTAAAAAGTTAAATAATAAAAAGTTTATATTTTTATTGTAAATGAGGAATATGAAAAGTGATTCATTTGTTGAATTGAAAAGATTAAACAAAAAAAAGGTTTACATTTTAATTATTGTATACGAAAATGAACATTGGTTTGGATAGAAAAGTTAATAAAATGGTATTTACATTAAAATTTACATTTTAATGTATGTAAGAATCATATTAAAAGATTCAAGATTATAAAGTTGTGTTTACATAAATGATTACATTTTTATGTAACAAAGATTTATTAAAAAATTGTTTATAGTTTGTTAATATGACGTAACATAAAAGATTTCCTTTTTATGTAGTATGATTCACTGAAATATTATTAGTTAATTAAAAATAATAATAGAAATAAATGTAATAAAAGGGTTTTAGAGAGAGAAACATATGTTTATATGAGAAGAAATATAAAATAGAAATGAGTGATTAAGGAATTAATGTAATATTACTAATGTTTGAGTCAACTATGATATTAATGTACTTTGCTTCGGTAATATTTGTTAACTATATAACAATTGAATATTTGAATAAATTCCTAATATTTTGGTTGATGATATTGATTTGAATTATATGGTGTTATTAAACGGTTTATTGACTAAGTTATGGTAAGAATATTCTAATCAAGTAAATGGTTAGAGTAGTACTTAGGGAAATTTGAAAATTTGATAAGTTGATTTTGAACAGAAAAAGAAAAAAAGTAGATAATTAAATAAAATAAAACATAAGGGTTAAAATGGGATTTTCTCCTCTATATAATATCCTGAACACTCTCATATTACTCGACAAAACCCTAATCCATCTTCTCATTCTTTAGCCGCCGCCTCATTCTTCTTCTTTCTTCTTCAATGGCCTAAACCCCTCGAAACTTCCTCCTCCATTTTCTCTTCATCCATAAATAATTAGACGTCCATCCTTTATAATATTTTGAAAATCTTTCTTCCTCTTATACATCCAATCTCGCGTAATCTAGATCAGAAGTTTCGAACGATTTGCTAAAACATAAGTTATATATAAAATAAAAGAATTGCAAAATATTCAATCCATTGTTAATCTATTTTAAATTGTAAAAATTGTATCTTTTTCGTATGTTGAACAAATCCCGTGGAAACAAAAGACGTCAGAGTGGTGACATCGAATTCTGTGACATAGAGAAGGTTGGAATGTATTCTTAATATGTTAGAAATTTAGATCTGATTCGAACCAAGGTGAGATATCTATTTTTAATAATTAATTAAAATTTAATTATTTTATCTCTATTTAAATCGATGTACGTATGTAGTGAAATAGACCTTTGATGTTGAGATTGAAATTGGTTGTTTGTTGATTGTATTGATTGTGATGTTCTTATTGTTAGATCCAGATCTAAAATTAAAAGTTCTTTCTCTTATCTGAATCTCTACTTTATGTTTAGATATAGATCTGAAATAAAAACCATATTTTTTTATATTGATAATAAAGACCTTTTTCTAGTTTGGTCCATGAGCATAGATTTGTTCTTCCTCTATTTAGATCTATGTTCTTATAATAAGATTCATGTTCTTTAATTTAGATCTATATACAAAGTTTTGTTTTCAGAACAAAGATTTCATTTTTATTTTGACCCATGAATCTTGATTTGTTTTTATTATATAAAAAATCATCTTTCTTGAATACATGAACATTGTAGATAGATTAACAATAAAAAAATATCATTATTATTGTTCACATAAACACATCATTTTTATGTGAATTAGAATTATCACAAAAAAATATCATTTTTATATTGAATTAGAATGGTCATATAAAAATATCATTTTTATATTGAAATAGAATGGTCATATAAAAATATCATTTTTGTATTGAATTACAATGGTCATATAAAAATATCATTTTTGTATTGAATTACAATGGTCATATAAAAATATCATTTTTATATTGAATTAGAATGGTCATATAAAAATATCATTTTTCTATTGAATTAGAATGGTCATATAAAAATATCATTTTTGTATTGAATTACAATGGTCATATAAAAATATCATTTTTATGTGAATAAGAATTGTCACATAAAAATATCATTTTTATGGTGAATTAGAATTGTCATATAAAAATATCATTTTATGGTGAATTAGAACTGTTAAACTATGTTAACGATAAAATTTACATTTTTATCGCATATTTAGAAAAGATTGTAAATATTCATTTGTTTGAAATGAAAATATGTTAACGAAAAAATTTACATGTTTATTGTATATGTAGAAAAAATAGTAAATATACATTTATTTGAAATGAAAATATGTTAACGATAAAATCTATATTTTTATTTTATATATAGAAAAGATTGTAAATATTCATTTATTTGAAATGAAAATATGTTAACGATAATGTAACGACCCGGAAAATCTGAACTAATTTATAATTTTTAAATTGGTTATTTTAGTGGATTTTAAATATTTAAAATAAATATTTAAAATAATAACGATGAAAAGTAAGTACGAATCGACATTTGAAAACGAAAATAATTAATTCTAATTATAAACAAGGCATGAAATGGCTCGGTAGTTTCAAAATTTGAATTCAAACTTTGACTGACTATACCGGGTGCAAAACAAAACGGATTTGAGTGAAACCAAAAATATTTCAATCGAAGTTTCATAGCGGAAAGCAAAAGTTATAGCCAAATGAATTTTCAGAAAGGTCGCTATGGAGTTTATATAGCCCGTGAAAATGGCCATTTTGCAAATGACCTCGGAATTCGACAAAACCACATTTGTTGGATCCGGGATGTGAAGTTATTGATAAGTTTCAAATTTCATAATTTTTGAAGCTAGTATGTGAGCGTGGCGAAGGAAAATGTGTTTTGGTCAATTATAGTTAAATTGGATCGACCAGAAAAGGGTCATTTTACAAATGGTCTCAGAATTCATCGAAACTAGTTTTGTTGGGACCGTATGGTCAAAACATAGCTAGATTTATTTTTTGGTAATTTTTCGAATCAGTTTGTGGCCCTGGCAAATTGAAATGTACGTTCAGATCGAATATTGAATGTCATATATTTTAAATTGAAGGAAAACTGACTGAAACAGTCGAATGGGCCTATGAAACATATCCCATTGTGTTCGGAATGGGGGTAAAACGCTAGGGACGACAGTCGTTGGGTTTGGATTGGTGTTCGTGTGAGACAAGGGATATTTTTGAGAAAAAAAATTATAAAATAAAATTTCTCATTGGTCGTTGGATTTTCTCTCTCCCCGATAAGCTCTCGACGACGGCGGATGTTGCTCAAAACTTCGCCCTCCGATTTCTCCTCCAACACGCAATAAAAACCCATGCCCCAGTTGAAACCGCCGTCGGAGCTCCTCCTCGCCATCGATCTGAGCATCGAGCACGGCGCCAGGAAGCTCTCTCCTAGCCCTACGCTGTGGCGTTGGCCGATCGTTCTGAAGTGGCACGGATTTCGAGAAAAGTGCAAACCTAGTTTTGAATGAACGTGAGATGTAATGGCTGAAACTATATTATAGCAGTTTAAAGCGCTATCGTTTTTTATTTCACTGTAAAAATCATATTTTTTTCATTTCTTGACGAAATTCAGTGAAACAAGAGACAGTGGACTCGTGGGGAAGTCTTCTACGTTCTAGAAGAGACCACATATTTTTCTGAGCCTTCTGCTATTTTTGGTGGAGTGGAACCCAATGTGAGATTTCTAATTTATAAACGATATGGAAAACGATGATGTATAAATTGTATAGTCGATGTATGAGTTATATAAGCATTGTACATCTCTTGTATAAGCGTTGTATAAGTTGTACGTTTGATATATAAGTTATATATGCGTTGTAAAAATTATATATGGGTGAAATAGAAGTGAAATGCTTATATATATATATATATATATATATACTCCCCTCGTCCAAAAACCATGGACGATATTTATTGGTTGAGATTGGTGTGAAAATTGGTTGATTACGAATGGTTGATTAGAATTGTTTGTGGTTGAAATTGATTGATTGTGGTTGAAAAATACCCGTTTGTGGTTGGGAAATATTTGGTTGAAACCACATAGGATTAGTTGTGGAAATGAAAAAAAAAATACATGCCGCCTGCTTGCGAACTAGATGCATGAATCCCCATTGTCAAAAGCTGCGAGGCTTTAAGGTAGAGCGAGGAGCCGTACTAGGGACGGTCCCGGCTTTAACTACCCTGCCGTTATGCTGCCGAAATTTTGAATAATATTCATGTGTTAGAATTATTTTCCTGTGTTGAAACTATATTCGTGTGTTGAATAGAAAACCGTTCATGTATTGAATAGAAATTCATTCGTTGAATCATATTCATGTGTTGAATGGTATTCGTGTTTTAAATAAATTGTTTTAACAATAAAAATCACATTTTTACTATATATATACAAACTATAGAAAACCGTTCATGTGTTGAATAGAAATTCATTTGTTGAATCATATTCATGTGTTGAATGGTATTCGTGTTTTAAATAAATTGTTTTACGATAAAAATCACACTTTTACTATATATATATATACAAACTATTGAAAACCGTTCATGTGTTGAATAGAAATTCATTCGTTGAATCATATTCATGCGTTGAATGGTATTCGTGTTTTAAATAAATTGTTTTACAATAAAAATCACACTTTTACTATATATATATATATATACAAACTATAGAAAACCTTTCATGTGTTGAATAGAAATTCATTCGTTGAATCATATTCATGTGTTGAATGGTATTCGTGTTTTCAATAAATTGTTTTACAACAAAAATCACACTTTTACTATATATATACCAACTATAGAAAACCTTCATGTGTTGAATAGAAATTCATTCGTTGAATAGAAATTCATGTGTTGAATGGTATTCGTGTTTTAAATAAATTGTTTTATAATAAAAATCATATTTTTAACATCTATATGAACTATATAAAGTAATCGTGTTTTGAAATGAATTGTTTTACAATAAAAATCACATTTTTACTATATACACGAATAGTTGAAAATAGCGAAGTGTTGAAATAATTGTCGGTTGGATAAAAATATCATTTTTATCAAATGTATGAAAAGAATACAGTTTTGAAATCAAAGAATCGATATATATTTATATAAATAGAATTGAAATATATCGAATAATGAAGCTGCAATTCGTGTTTTGAAACCGTGATTTCAAACGATTAGTGCCGGAGATTCGACCATCGGATTTTCCCGAAACCGCAACCGTTGGGTTCGCTTTGGAAATATCTTTCCAACGACACCAACTTTATAAAGATCCAACGGTTGGACTGTCTGGAATGTTTAATTCAAATCTGAAGAAAAACAGCACCAGAATCGATTATATATATATAAATATAATTATATTAAATCGAATAACGACGTTGTAGTTCGTAATTTGAAATCGAAACTTCAAACGATCATACCGGGAGATCCGACCATCGGATTTTCCCGAAACTGGAACCATTGGATTCGGTTTGAAAAGATCTTTCTAATGATATGAATTTTGTGAAGATCCAATGGTTAGATTTTTAGATATGCGTAAATCAAATCTGAAGAAAAACAATGCCACCGCCGCGTTATGGTCGAAGCGTCGTTTGAATAAATTGGCTGTTTTAAAATAAATAAAAATAGCGATAAATTGTTATAAAATATTATAAACGATATGGAAGTGAAATTAGATTCTAACTGAAGGTTGGCTAAGTCGAATGGATTCCTGGATTTTGACTTGATGTTGGTTTCGGCCTTCGGGGTTAATATTTGGGAAATTGTTCTCTTACTGATTTACGGTTAGTGACTAATGAACTGGAATATGGCGTATGTGTGTTTGTGTTGCACTTGTTTATTATATACGCGAGTTGCTCAGAAAGACCGGGTTTATCCCATTCTGAATAACTGAATCGACGATAAGAAATCGAAGATGAAGACGGCGGTCGAAGACCGGAGTTCTTCACCTCGTTTGGATAGTAACTGATGTCCTGATTGGGAGGCATCCCGAAATATGGATAATGAGTGGTGATTATCCAGACGTATGTGGAGATCGATGGGTTTGCGAGGTATGTAGTGCCTCCGGTTTCGTTCAGACCCAGAACGGACTTGCAAATGGATTGTGTGTCTGACATGGGAATTTATTCTGTGTGATTGATAGCCATTAGTTGCATGGCGTGAATTGCCTATGTGTCATGCTAAGATGCAGTGATCAAGGCTTCTGTTGAAAAGCAAAGTCTTGTGGTGATGATCAAAGCACCGCCTGTGTGGCGTAGCTTTGTGTACAACGTGAAACCGCGAGCCTCACACCCCGGTATGAACCAGAAACGGGAGAGGACATCAGGGAGGGCATATATTTCCTTCTAGTTAGAAGTGGCGTCAGTGGTTTTACACGCCCTGACGAGTTTGACTTATGTGGTTGTTACTATTGTGAGGCGCCTTTGTTAGATCGGACGATCCGAGTCCGATGGGGTCATTCGTTGGCTCATTGACGCCCCATAGGGCGGGGAAACGTAGTGTTCAGGCATTTTAATCCACATCGGTGGACCGGCCCTGGCGATCCTAGTGTCACTCGAGCTCTGATCCTGAGACACGGGCTAGAGCGTCTCGAAGTCGGTAAGGACTATCTTTTACCTTGGTTCATGACGGAAATCCAATTTCCAAATACGTGACTGTGCGGTTTTGATTGTATACCTATTTATGGCGACATAGTGGTATGGGGCATTAATGCCGTCTATGATTGATAGTTATGATTGAAATTGTTTTTGAAACGTATAAACACTAGTAATAATATCAAATGCTTTTGTTTTATTCGTATCACGCATATTTTGGCCATTATAAGGTAAAAACTCTATCCTTCGGTTTGCGTTGCATTGTGTGATGGGAACTGAGTCTTATAATGGCTTCATTTTTATAAAAAGCATTGCGATGTTTAAAAGAATTATTTGTTTTAAAGCACTGGCAATCCGAAGGAGTAAACCCGTTCCACGAAAGTGGCGTGGTCATGTGATTAGCCATATTTTAAATGTTTTGAGTAGATTTCTCATACCAGTCCCATGACTGACTCGTAGTTTGTTTCACTTTCAAACTCGGGTGCCCTTTTACTACACGGGCAGCCTTGTATTCAGGTTTTATCTGGCTCTTTCTGGATAGCTGGAGCTGAAGATGGATTCTATCATTTATCTCATTTTATGCTGTTCTGCTCCTATTGTACATATTATGTTTGTTTTCCGCTGTAGACATTTATGTATAGCTGAACTGTATTTGTACTAAGTATGATCCGGTATACTGTGTAACTCTGATGATTACGTTTATCCAGTATATTCTATTGTGCATTATCTGGTGTATTTATTTAATTCTGCTCTGCTATTATGTGTTATATTCCAAAGATTACCCTTGCCACCGTCAGTACGAGGTTCGGGGTCGTCTCAACGTGGTATCAGAGCTTTGGTTAAGCTTAGTGCTGGAATATAACATATTAACGAACTTGTCAGAAATAGAACCAGTAGTGTTCTAAGATGGGTAACTCATTACAGATAGGATCAGTAATATCCTAGTATGAGTAAAGCAGAATGAAATACACCCCACTAGACACATTTACATTTGAAGTATATGTTTCTATGTTTTAAATTACCTTTTCTGTGACCTGACACTTGATCTGCCATTAGCAGAAGTACTAGAAAAATGAGTGTCAGAAACAGAAGAATTGCAGAACCCGATCTAGAGGCTCTATTAAAGAGATATCGAAATCTGAACGGAGCACAGTTCTCGGCAATGAATCTATAATTCAGACTCAAGCTTGGATGAGTTCTGTCGAAAGAATTTTTGAACGTATCCAGTTGAGAGATGATCAGAAAAGATTAGTAGCATGTTGGGCGCTCAAAGAAGAAGCTTTAATCTGGTGGGAAACAATCATCAAAGATAGTCCAGAAGGTGATATCACCTGGGATAGATTCAAAGAGATTTTCCAAGAAAGATTTACTCCTCCTGAAGCGACTGAGCGATTATGTGATGAATTATCTTATCTGATACAAGGAGATATGACCATTCCAGAATATCATAAGAAATTCAACGAACTTTCTCACTTTGCTCCTCATCTGATTCAAGATCCAAAGAGGAAGAATCTGAGATTTATTCATGGCCTGCATAGAAGATACCAGAATAGTATAATGAAGAATGTGAAGCTTCCCTTTTCAGAAATGATATACATGGCTTATCAGTATGAAGATCTCCATAAGAAAGGTATGTTGCGCGACGAAGAGGAAGTCAACTCGAGTAACAAAGTGGAGTCTGTGACTGATAGTCCTGAGGTCAATAAGAAGCCCAGTGCCAAGAGGAAAAGGGCCAGATCTGAGAAAGAACCCGTAACGACCGCCGTATGCAATAACTGCCATCAGAAAGGGCATTTGTCGATAAACTACGGACCCTTAAAGAAGCGATTAAAAGGTGGGCTTCAAGCCAAGAAGGGATTTCAAGAGAATAGAAAGTGCAGTGAATGCCATCAGTTGGGTCATCTTTCCAAGGCCTGCCCGCTATCTCAGAAATCTGAAGCAGTACATATAAATGAAGTAGCAGAGACTTCTGAGCCCTCAGCTAGTCAGGGAAGACCAGATGTTTTGGAAGGCACGCTTAATGTCAAAAATATTCCTGTTAAAGTGCTGTTTGATACAGGCACGTCACGAAGCTTCATTGCCAAGAATGCAGTTAAGAAGTTGCATTTGAATTTGAAGAAGCTCAAAGAACCAATCACTGTCCAAAATCCGGTTGGGGGTTCCCTCGATCTCAGTTGGGTTTGTGCAGTACCTGTCTCTTTTTCCGGCTATAAATTCCCTTCTATCTCTATCGTCATGAATTTTACTGAATTCGATCTTATTTTGGGATTGGATTGGCTAACCAAATATGAGGCAGAGGTTAGATGCGCCGAGAGAGTTGTTAGGGATAAGATTAAATCAGGGAATTATATAACCATACCGTGTGAAGGTCAGAATTCTAATAGAAAAGACTTCTGGGTAGCTCTCGATGTTTCTCCAGCCCAAATAGAAAATATCCCTGAAGTTACATAGAATATTCCCGACCTCATAAAAGATATTCCTATCGTCCAGAATTATGCGGATGTGTTTGAAGAAGTTGTTCGCTTACCTTCGCAGAGAGAAATAGATTTCAAGATCGCTTTGATTCTGAATTCAAGGCCGATAGTTCACGCTATTCGAAGAATGTCTCTGAAAGAGAAAGAGGAATTAGACAATCAAACACGACAGCTCGTATGGAAGGGTCTGATCAGGCCTAGTTTCTCTGATTGGGGTGCAGCAGTGGTGTTTGTCCCAAAATCTGATGGTACTCTGCGGTTATGTGTGGATTATCGTGATTTGAACAAGCAGACAATAAAGAATAAATATCCATTGCCGCGAATCGATGATTTATTGGATCGTCTGAATGGAGCATAAGTGTTTTCAAGGATGGACCTAGCTACAGGCTTCCATCAGCTTCGAATTGCCGAAGAGTGTGTTCCTATGACAGCATTCAGAGGTCCAGACTTATTCTATGAGTGGTTAGTTATGTCGTTCGGCTTATGTAACGCTCCAGCATACTTCGTCGATTTGATGAATAGAGTGTTCAGAGGAGTCCTGAATAAATTTGTTTTGGTTTTTGTTGACGATATTCTAATATTCTCTAAATCAAAGGCCAAACATGAATAGCATTTGGAACAGGTTCTGGAAATCCTCAAAAGGAATGTATTAAAAGCCAAACTATCCAAACGTATATTCTGGCAAGATGAAGTGAAATTTCTTGGCCACGTCGTATCGAAAGAAGGAATTGCTGTGGATCCAAGTAAAATCATAGCTATTCAAAATTGGAAACAGCCCAGTACTCCTACAGAAGTTCGCGGTTTTCTTGGATTGGCTAGTTATTACCAGAAGTTCGTTAAAAACTTTTCGAAGATATCTGGTCACTTAACGAAGCTTACAAAGAAGCACTCAAAATTCAAATGGGCTCCAGAGTGTGAGGAGGCTTTTGAAGAGCTAAAGTTAAGACTAACGACTGCTCTAGTGTTAACCATTATAGATGGCAATCAGGATTTGAAAGTTTGGACAGATGCCTCTAGAGAAGGCCTTGGCGCAGTGTTGACGCAAAGGGGTCAAGTGATTACTTATGCTAGTCGTCAGCTGAAGCCGCACGAGAAAAACTACGTAACTCATGATCTTGAGTTGTTAGCTATCGTATTCTCTTTGAAAATATGGAGACACTATCTTCTGGGTGAGAAATTCGAACTGTATACAGACCATCAGTCGTTAAAGTATCTGTTCACCCAGAAAGACCTGAATCTGAGGAAGCAACGTTGGCTAGAGTTCCTTGCAGCATATGATTTCGAGATTCTATACACTCCAGGGAAATCCAATGTCGTGGCCGATGCGCTGAGTCGAAAGAATGTAATGATCGCCAGCTTTGTTATTACGACTTCCCTGATTGACAAAATATCTATTCTTCAGAAGGATGATAACTTTATTAAGGATATGATCAAAAGGATTCAGAAAGGCGAACCCTCATGTTTTCAAATAGATAACGATGGAATCCTGAGATTGAAAGGAAGGATTTGTGTTCCTGGCATCCCCGAGCTCAAAAGGGAAGTGTTAGACGAGTGTCACAAATCCAAGTTGAGTATCCATCCCGGTGTGGCCAAAATGTATAACGATCTCAAGCGAACATTCTGGTAGAAGGCTATGAAAAGAGACGTTTCAATATATGTTAGCCGATGCCCTACTTGCCAGCTAGTCAAAAGCGACCAACAGAAACTGGCTGGATTGTTACAACCGCTAGATGTTCCAGGTTGGAAGTGGGAACATATTTCCATGGACTTCATAGATGGTTTGCCCAGAACCAGAAAAGGAAATGACAGTATTTGGGTGATCGTAGATCGCTTCAAGAAGACCGCCCATTTCATACCTGTCAGATCAAATAGAACTGCTCAGAATCTGGCGCAGATATACTTCAAGGAAATTGTTAGGCTACACGGAGTGCCGATCAGTATAGTTAGTGATAGAGATCCAATATTCACTAGCAAATTCTGGGAGGCATTTCAAGTAGAACTGGGAACAAAGCTGAACTTGAGCACCGCCTATCATCCTCAGACAGATGGTCAAACTGAGAGGGTGAATCGTATTTTAGAAGATCTATTACGGGCTTGTGTTCTTGATTTTGGTGGATCATGGGAAGACCATCTGCATTTGGCTGAATTCTCATATAACAACAGCTACCAGGCGAGCCTGACAACGTCGCCATTCGAAGCATTATATGGTAGACCGTGCCGATCTCCTGCTTATTGGATCGAACCCGGTAATAGACTTGTGTTGGGGCCAGATATGATCCGAGAAGCTGCCGACAAAGTCGATTTCGTTAAGAAACGATTACTCGCCGCTCAAAGCCGAAAAAAGATCTATGCTGATAGGAGAAGAAGAGATATATCGTTTGTTGTTGGCGACTATGCATATTTGAAAGTATCGGCGATGAGAGGAGTTATCCGGTGCGGTAAACCGGGAAGTTAGCACCCAAATTCATTGGGCCGTTTCATATTCTGGAACGGATCGTAACTCTCGCTTATAGGGTTAAATTTCCTGATTAGTTGCCTGGAGTGCATGATGTATTTCACATATCTCAACTTCGAAAGCACGTTCATGATCCAGACTTGATCGTGGAAGAAGCAGCTAAACAAGATATTGAAATTACTCCAGAATTAGCTGTGAGAAGAGAGCCGCTAAAGATCATTGACAAAGAAACCAAAGAACTGAGGAACAAGAAGGTTCACTTAGTCAAAGTGCAATGGAGTGGGGATCCACGAGATTGTACTTGGGAAACTGAGGAGAGCATTCAGAAAGCCTATCCTAAGTGTCGAGTGGATATCTCTGATTGACTCCGGTGCAAGGTACATTTACCATATTTTCAAATTTCCAGTTGTTCTCTACTTTGTTGTTATTTTCTTTTCATAGATGTGCACTTTTAATTCTATAATCTGATGGTTTAAAAAGAGTGTATGAATTAATTTGTATGATTTAGAAAAGTTAAAAAAAAATTGCTTGTTATTTGCATTGTTTGAGAGTAAATTGGATTAATTAAATTATTGAAACGATAGTTAATTTAATTAATAAGAGAATGAATGGTAGGATTTATTCGATTATATCACACATTGAACTGATATGAAAATAGATAGAAATATATATACATGTGCATATATATGTTTGAACAGGTAAATGGATAGCTGTTGAGTAAAGAATTTAATTGCGTGCCCGACAAATAGGTAAACCTTAATGAGTTGGGTGCGAAATATTATTATATCAACTCCTGTGAATGTCATTGGATGCGGAGTGCTGGTTATTCTATGTGAAAATAAAATAAAAATTAAATGTCGCCATAGGATAGTAATAATTAATTTTGAACTACATTACATGGCATACTTCTCGAAGATAGGCATACTTCATCATATACCACATAAGCATTTGGAGCTTGTGTGACGAGGTGGAAGATTTACCATACGAGCAAGAGTCTTGTATGGCGATGACTATATTTTACAGGTTGAACTGATGACTGATATGACCATATGAAATTATAACGATAAATTGCCAGATTAATAAAAACCCCACACGGGTCTAGAGTTGACAATAATCACATCTCTCTAGTCATTAGATACGGCACATGGATTATTTATTTCCCACATGGGACGAGGTGACGAGAATTTATTCTCTGGAGCAATTAAAATACACACTCCCTCAGGCTTTGACAGGGTGACGAGAATTTATTCTCTGGAGTTATTATCTATACACGCTCCCCTGTAAACACCAGAATATATCACTATATATATATGTATGCTTATTAGGATTTATTGGGTACCTAATACGGCGCAATAAATTTCCAAACCCCACCCCGTACAAAGGAGGTTATGGCGAAATTTTTTGAAAATTCCGGGTGTTAGCCAAATTTTTTGAAGAATTTGAAAATTCTCAAAAACTGAAAAGTTGGAGAATGGAAGCCGGATTGAATGTAGAGTTGATTTATCAAACCACTTTCGACTTTGTTCCTTTTCGGGGACGAAAAGTTTTAAGTGGGGGAGATTGTAACGACCCGGAAAATCTGAACCAATTTAAAATTTTTAAATTGGCTATTTTAGTGGATTTTAAATATTTAAAATAAATATTTTAAATAATAACAATGAAAAGAAAGTTTGAATCGACATTTGAAAACGAATATAATTAATTCTAATTATAAACAAGGCCTGAAATGGCTCGGTAGTTTCAAAATTTGAATTCAAACTTTGACTGACTGTACCGGGTGCAAAATAAAACGGATTTGAGTGAAACCAAAAATATTTAAATCTGTTAGTGAATACCTTTCTAACGAATCTGAAAAATTGAAGTTTCATAGTGGAAAGCAAAAGTTATGGCCAAATGAATTTTCAGAAAGGTCGCTATGGAGTTTATATAGCCCGTGAAAATGGCCATTTTGCAAACGACCTCAAAATTCGACGAAACCACTTTTGTTGGATCCGGGATGTGAAGTTATTGCTAAGTTTCAAATTTCATAATTTTTGAAGCTAGTATGTGAGCGTGGCGAAAGAAAATGTGTTTTGGTCAATTATAGTTAAATTGGATCGACAGAAAAGGGCCATTTTACAAACGGTCTCAAAATTCGACGAAATTAGTTTTGTTGGGACCGTATGGTCAAAACATAGCTAGATTTATTTTTCGGGAATTTTTCGGATCAGTTTGTGGCCTTGGCAAATTGAAATGTACGTTTAGATCGAATATTGAATGTCATATATTTTAAATTGAAGGAAAACTGACTGAAATAGTCGAATAGGCCTATGCAACATATCGCATTGTGTTCGGAATGGGGGTAAAACACTAGGGGCGACAGTCATTGGGTTTGGATTGGTGTTCGTGTGAGACAAGGGGTATTTTTGAGAAAAAAAATTATAAAATAAAATAAAATTTCTCATTGGTCATTGGATTTTCTCTCTCCCCGATAAGCTCTCGACGACGACGGATGTTGCTCAAAACCTACCCCTCCGATTCCTTCTCCTATACGCAATAAAAACCCATGCCCCAATTGAAGTTTTTGTAGATCGTCTCGAGATCTTCAAATCCATATAGGGATTGTAATTTATCGCACAGTATTTTGGGAGATCGGGCACCCCGAAGTCGCGTCGTTGAAACCGCCGCTGGAGCTCCTCCTCGCCATCGATCTGAGCATCGAGCATGGCGCCAGGAAGCACTCTCCTAGCCCTACGCTGTGGCGCTGGCCGATCGTTTTGAAGTGGCACATATTTCGAGAAAAGTGCAAACCTAGTTTTGAACGAACGTGAGAGGTAACGGTGAAACTATATTATAGCAGTTTAAAGCGCTACCGTTTTTGATTTCACTATAAAAATCATATCTTTTTTGTTTCTTGATGAAATTCAGTGAAACAAGAGACAGTGGACTCGTGGGGACGTCTTCTACATTCTAGAAGAGACCGCATATTTTTCTGAGCCTTCTGCTATTTTTAGTGGAGTGGAACCCAATGTGAGATTTCTAATTTATAAACGATATGGAAAACGAAGATGTATAAATTGTATAGTCGATGTATGAGTTATATAAGCGTTGTATAAGTTGTACGTTCGATATATAAGTTATATATGCGTTGTAAAAATTATATATGGGTGAAATAGAAGTGAAATGCTTATATATATATATATATATATACGCCCCTCGTCCACAAACCGTGGACGATATTATTGGTTGTGATTGGTGTGAAAATTGGTTGATTGCGAATGGTTGATTAGAATTGTTTGTGGTTGAAATTGATTGATTGTGGTTGAAAAATACACGTTTGTGGTTGAGAAATATTTGGTTGAAACCACATAGGATTTGTTGTGCAAATGAAAAAATATACATGCCGCCTGCGTGCGAACTAGATGCATGAATCCCCATTTTCAAAAGCTGCGAGGCTTTAAGGTAGAGCGAGGAGCCGTACTAGGGATGGTCCCGGTTTTAACTACCCTGCCGTTATGCTGCCGAAATTTTGAATAATATTCATGTGTTAGAATTATTTTCCTGTGTTGAAACTATATTCGTGTGTTGAGTAGAAAACCGTTCATGTGTTGAATAGAAATTTATTCGTTGAATCGTATTCATGTGTTGAATGGTATTCGTGTTTTAAATAAATTGTTTTAACAATAAAAATCACATTTTTACTATATATATATATATATATATATATATATATACAAACTATAGAAAACCGTTCATGTGTTGAATAGAAATTCATTTGTTGAATCATATTCGTGTGTTGAATGGTATTCGTGTTTTAAATAAATTGTTTTACAATAAAAATCACACTTTTACTATATATATACAAACTATAGATAACCGTTCATGTGTTGAATAGAAATTCATTCGTTGAATCAAATTCATATGTTGAATGGTATTCGTGTTTTAAATAAATTGTTTTACAATAAAAATCACACTTTTACTATATATATATATATACAAACTATAGAAAACCTTTCATGTGTTGAATAGAAATTCATTCGTTGAATCAAATTCATGTGTTGAATGGTATTTGTGTTTTCAATAAATTGTTTTACAATAAAAATCACACTTTTACTTTATATATATACCAACTATAGAAAACCTTCATGTGTTGAATAGAAATTCATTCGTTGAATAGAAATTCATGTGTTGAATGGTATTTGTGTTTTAAATAAATTGTTTTATAATAAAAATCATATTTTTAACATCTATATGAACTATATAAAATAATCGTGTTTTGAAATGAATTATTTTACAATAAAAATCACATTTTTACTATATACACGAATAGTTGAAAATAGCGAAGTGTTGAAATAATTGTCGGTTGGATAAAAATATCATTTTTATCAAATGTATGAAAAGAATATAGTTTTAAAATCGAAGAATCGATATATATATATACATATATATATATATATATAGAATTGAAATATATCGAATAACGAAGCTGCAGTTCGTGTTTTGAAACCGTGATTTCAAACGATTAGTGCGGGAGATTCGACCATCGGATTTTCCCAAAACCGCAACCGTTGGGTTCGCTTTGGAAATATCTTTCCAACGACACCAACTTTGTAAAGATCCAACGGTTGGATTGTCTGGAATGTTTAATTCAAATCTGAAGAAAAACAGCGCCAGAATCGATTATATTTATTTATATATATATATATAAATATAATTATATTAAATCGAATAACGACGCTGCAGTTCGTAATTTGAAATCGAAACTTCAAACGGTGATACCGGGAGATCCGACCGTCGGATTTTCCCAAAACTAGAACGTTGGATTCTTTTTGAAAAGATCTTTCTAATGATATAAATTTTGTGAAGATCCAACGGTTAGATTTTCAGATATGCGTAAATCAAATCTGAAGAAAAACAGCGCCACGGCCGCGTTATGGCTGAAGCGTCGTTTGAATAAATTGGCTATTTTAAAATAAATAAAAATAGCGATAAATCATTATAAAATATTATAAACGATATAGAAGTGAAATTAGAAACTAACTGAAGGTTGTGTTAAGTCGAATGGTTTCCTGGATTTTGATCTGATGTTGGTTTCGGCCTTCGGGGTTAATATTTAGGAAATTGTTCTCTTACTGATTTACGGTTAGTGACTAATGAACTGGAATATGGCGTATGTGTGCTTTTGTTGCACTTGTTTATTATATATGTGAGTTGCTCAGAAAGACCGGGTTTATCCCATTCTGAATAACTGAATCGACGATAAGAAATCGAAGATGAAGACGGCGGTCGAAGACCAGAGATCTTCACCTCGTTTGGATGGAAACTGATGTCCTGATTGGGAGGCATCCCGAAATATGGATAATGAGTGGTGATCGTCCAGACGTACGTGGAGATCGATGGGTTTGCGAGGTATGTAGTGCCTTCGGTTTCGTTCAGACCCAGAACGGACTTGCAAATGGATTGTGTGTCTGACATGGGAATTTATTCTGTGTGATTGATAGCCATCAGTTGCATGGCGTGAATTGCGTGTGTGACATGCTAAGATGCAGTGATCAAGGCTTCTGTTGAAAAGCAAAGTCTTGTGGTGATGATCAAAGCACCTCCTGTGTGGCGTAGCTTTGTGTACAACGTGAAACCGCGAGCCTCACACCCCGGTATGAACCAGAAACGGGAGAGGACATCAGGGAGGGCATGCGTTTCCTTCTAGTTAGAAGTGGCGTCAGTGGTTTTACACGTCTTGACGTGTTTGACTTATGTGGTTGTTACTGTTGTGAGGCGCCTCGGTTAGATCGGACGATCCGTGTCCGATGGAGTCATTCGTTGGCTCATTGACGCCCCATAGGGCGGGGAAACGCAGTGTTCAGGCATTTTAATCGACATCGGTGGACCGGCCCTGACGATCCTAGGGTCACTCGAGCTCTGATCCTGAGACACGGGCTAGAGCGTCTCGAAGTCGGTAAGGACTATCTTTTGCCTTGGTTCATGACGGAAATCCAATTTCCAAATACGTGACTGTGCGGTTTTGATTGTATACCTATATATGGCGACATAGTGGTATGGGGCATTAATGCCGTCTATGATTGATAGTTATGATTGAAATTGTTTTCGAAACTTATAAACACTAGTAATAATGTCAAATGCTTTTGTTTTATTCGTATCAAGCATATTTTGGCCATTATAAGGTAAAAACTTTATCCTCCGGTTTGCGTTGCATTGTGTGATGGGAACTGAGTCTTATAATGGCTTCGTTTTTATAAAAAGCATTGCGATGTTTAAAAGAATTATTTATTTTAAAGCACTGGCAAACCGATGGAGTAAACCCATTAGACGAAAGTGGCGTGGTCCTGTGATAAGCCATATTTTAAATGGGTTGAGTAGATTTCTCATACCAGTCCCATGACTGACTCGTAGTTTGTTTCACTTTCAAACTCGGGTGCCCCTTTACTAGACGGGCAGCCTTGTATTCAGGTTTTATCTGGCTCTTTCTGGATAGCTGAAGCTGAAGACGGATTCTATCATTTATCTCATTTTATGCTGTTCAGCTCCTATTGTACATATTATGTTTGTTTTCCGCTGTAGACATTTATGTATAGTTGAACTGTATTTGTACTAAGTATGATCCTGTATACTGTGTAACTCTGATGATTACGTTTATCCAGTATATTCTATTGTGCATTATCTGGTGTATTTATTTAATTCTTTCTGTTATGCTATTATGTGTTATATTCCAAAGATTACCCTTGCCACCGTCAGTACGGGGTTCGGGGTCGTCTCAGATAAAGTTTACATTTTTATCGTATATGTAGAAAAGATTGTAAACGTTCGTTTGTTTGAAATGAAGATAAATTAATAATAAATATTCACATTTTTATTGTATATAAGAAAAGAGTAAAAATGATCATTATTAGGAAAAAAAATTATGTTAAGAACAAAAACCACATTTTTATTTTATAAGTAGGTTGTGCTAAAATGATCATTGTTTTGAAATAGAGATATGTTAACAAATAAATATTCGCATTTATTTGTCATATTAAAGATTGAAATTTGTATACAAATAATTATTCGCATTTATTTGTCATATTAAAGATTGAAATTTGTGCACAAATAAATATTCACTTTTATTTGTTTGGTTAAATATAGGAATTTGTATGCAAATAAAAAAATTGCTTTTTATTTGACATTAGAAATATGTAGAAAATATTATGCGAATAAAATTCTTCTTTATTTGGCATCAGAAACATTAAAATCATATTTAGGAAAATATGTCGAAACATAAAAATTACATTTTTAATTTAAGATATGATTTATGTAAAATATACATTGTTTCCCTTAAAAAGAATAGAATAAAAAGAAGACATTTTTATTTTGTTATAAATAAAAAAGATTACATTTTTATTGTCACGTTGTTTCATTAAAAAGATTGAAATAAAAAATATAATTTTTATTGCATTAAACTAATTGAAATATTTATCATATCCATTTCATGGATGGATTGTTGTGCTGTTATGTATGTTATATTACGACATGATTGAGATTCGGAAAATTTAAACATGTTAAAATAATGTTATTATAATTACACTTCCATTTACAAGTTATCCGACTTGTTTATGTGATTGGGACGATATTTTTTTACACATCGCCCAAGTGCACAAGTGCACAAATAATTTATCATTTATTTGTTGGATGAAACCCCACATGGGTCTTGGGATGATATTCTAATCACACATATCCCTTGTGATTAGTTGTAGAATGCACTCTGGTTATTATTGGATGTTCACTGATTATTTATCATTCATATGCAATGTATGAAAACCATATAAATGAACTTATATGGTAATTGGTTGAGTCGCATTCCGATTCAGAAATAAAGAATATTTGGTAACAAGAATATTATAAAATAAGTAACAATTTAGTATAAAGGATATTTTAGAATAAAAGATATTTTAAATTAAGAATATTCTAGAATAAAGATATTTTAAATAAAGAATAGTTTAAAATAATGAATATTTTTCAGTGAAGTAATTACAATTATAATTGCACTTTTGACATGAGATTAGGTTGCATTTGTGGTGGAAGTCTGTCCGGACCGGCATATCCAGCAGTCACTAATGTTGGACCTAATGTGAGAGGTCTAAGTGCGCAAATACGAAGTGGATTATGACACGAGGTTAATCCCAACTTGTGGGACAAGTCTGCCCGGACCCGACTGGCATGCCCAGCATCCGCAAGTTGTAGGCCTAATGTGGGAGGTCTAGCATATTATAAACCATTAATAGACATGGTAATGAATTGGACTATTTAGCCCATTATAAGTTGAAACGCTATTTTAGCCCGAACGTGTTTATCTACCGTTTTATTCATTTTATAATGAATAGAATAAAAAGTAGTAATTTCCAAAATCTAATATTTTGAGAACATTATTTTAATAAAGAAATAGAATAAAACTTTAATCAAGAATAAATGAATTTTTCCAATGTATTAGTATTTAATTGGAATTAAATAAATAAATTGGATTTTGGCTTTGTTGTGAATGGTGTTTTAAATAACACTGTTCTTAAACCCCGTGTGAAAAGAATAAATCTTGTAATTTACATTTAGAGAAGTTTACTAATTAATTAATGTTTTAATTAAGCTTTAAGATGAAAGTTGATTGTGGGTTTATCGTGAACTATGTTTTAAATGACATTTGTTCTTTAATCCCTATTAACAGTGAAATTATAATTTTGAATTTATAAATCTTTTATTAAGATTTAAATAGAATTTATAAATCTTTTATTAAGATGAAACAGTAATTTTCCAAAGTGAAGTTTATCCAATTAAATATATTAAATTGGAATTGAATGGAATTTGACTCGGCAATAATCGAGATGAGCTTCTGTAAAAGAAGACCGTTACTATATATGGAATTTAAAAGGCTTTGCCTTTATTCCATTTATATTATTGGTCTGATACAGAAATTTATATCGATTATATATTGATTTGATTTCTATGAAAATTCCATATTTAATGTAAGACGATTTTGGGTTTATTGTGAACTGTGTTTTAAATGACATTGGTTCTTTAACCCAGTTAAAGATAAGATTTATTTCTTAAATTTGAACAATCATTAAATAATTATTTTGATATTAAAACCAAATTGGATTTTTCAATAAATCTTTAAAAAAGAAAGATTTAAAAATAAATTTAAAGAATTTATCTTTGATAGAATAATGAGAATATTTTATTAAAAGAATTTTCTGAATTGGAATGAGACATTTGATGTGTTTTTATAACACTTGATTTTTGATTATAAAATACGCGGGTTATTCGGGAAGACCGGGTGTGACGGCCCGCCGCGCACCAGCCAGCATTTCCTCCGTAAGTGCGTTGTACACATGCCCAGCTAGCACGGAACGGTCGTCAGAAGAAAAGAAAGAAGAGAATGAACTAACAAGGAACTTGTAGAATGTCTCATAGCGCATGGAACAAAATATAATAATAACATAATCTTAACATAAAACAGGCGAGACAGTGCATAAGCTGAAAACTAAACCAACATAGCAGCGGAAATCCAAATACAACTTATGATCCAACATCATTATTACAACCTAAACTGTCTCTAAAGCAAAAGAAAGCTAAAGTAGAAGATGCACTACTAATGCCCAAGCAGTGATCCTCAACAACACAGGGAGAATATCTATATGTATCATACGTGGAAGCCTCCTGCTCGTCTCTGGATCAGCTACTCGTGTATACCCAGCTAACCTGTCTCTAGTCTGCTCATGAGAGCACCCAGAGTAATAAGAAGAGACATAAAACTCTGGGTCAAACAAAAAGTCTGGTATGAGCGATAAGCAGCTAAACAGAACAATAACAGGTATACTAAACCATACCTGGACCTGCAACCAAAGAGTTAGCACTACATACCGTACAATACTCTAAGGTGCCATTGAATAAATGGTATAAAGATAACGGGGGTGGGGGTGTGCATGTCATAATGATGGCAAACAAATCAAACATAGCAATCATCCTCACATCTCTCACTCAGTGCGTAAAGCATACGATGTCCACCGCTATCAATTACTAGACCCATCAAAGTAGTGACGGAGTTCAACCTGTACAACTACTGCTATTACCAAGCTTACCACAAGAAGTCATGACCAAATCTTTAAAATGACCCCACTTCATTGGTCTATAGCTCTTTAGTCGTACCTAGGCCACTGTGGCCCTAAATCCGTTCACGTACTCCCTACACATAGTGATCCAAAGTTACAGACATCGACAAACCCTTAGCATACGTCCTGCAGCAAAGCCCAACTCATGAAGTTCCCTCCTTGGTTCCCATCTGGATCCTGAGGTACAACTCCTCATTTGGACTTCCTTTGCATCTCGGGTTTAGTTCCACTTGGTGTTCGATCCTCCGGTTCGGTTCGGTTCGAATGCTCCTTTCTAGTTCAGTTCGGGTGCTCGGATGCTATTATTTGGTTCGGGTCGGATGCCCCTATCCGGTTCGGGTCGGAAGCCCCTATCCGGTTGGATCGGTGGCCAAGCTCCATCGGTTTGGTTTGGTGCCCAAGCTCCATCGGTTCGGTTTGGTGCCCAAGCTCCATCGGTTCGGTTACTTCATTCGTAATACTCCGGTCCAGTCCCATTCTACTACCTCCGGTCCGATCCTTTGTTCCAATTCAGTTCGTGTGGCCTTACTTCCTCCTGTGCCAAGCTCCGGTCCGGTCCGTGCTCCCATCCGATCCGGTTCGGTCACAGCCTGCACTTTTCCTGCAACTTCCAACGACTGTTTATACGCCACTCGACGACGTTTTCGACCATCCTAACTATTTTAAACAATCACAATTCATACCATACAGTCACAACAACAAGTATAAACATCCACAAACAGCAAAACAACAATATGATATGTCAAAACGGGTCAAACATACCCAAAAACTCATATTTTCCCCTTAAGCGTGTTTAAGAACAACTAATGATAGGATTAGTAAAGCTTAACCAAATCAGCCAAATTTTCTAACAGAGGTCTAAAACAATATTTCAGAATTTATGAATATTTTTCCAGATTTTTATGATGCATAATTTCGCTAATTATCACTAATCACCCCTTAATCCCCCAAATTCCGGAATTAGCAAAATTAGTCCAAATTAACCCAAATTCATATAAGAGGCATAAAATAATATTCTAGAATTTTACAAATTTTTCTAGATTTTTCTGAGTTATAATTTCGCTAATCTTCGCTAATTACCCTAATTAGCCATAATTAGTGAAAAACAATGCAAATCACTTACCTTGGCCACAAATAAAACACCAAATCTGAAATGATTCTCTGCTTGGCATTGTTCCCAATGCAACACAGCAGCTCTAACCTTGCTTTTGTGCTATTTCTCCTTAACTTGATGTAATTTAAGCCAAAACATGATTAGAAAGTGATTAGAAGTTGATTTGGGTGTTGAAGGCCATTGTTAGGGTTCCAAGAATGAAAGTGGCTGCTGAAAGAAATGTTTTCTAACCCTAATCAGCCCCTATACATCTCTAATGCCGAAATCCCCTTTGGGTCTAGCTGCTAATTACCCGGTTAAGCCCAATTAAGCTGTTTTTCACCATCTGAAACTTGTTTCAGCCATATCTCTCAAACGGTGAGTCCGTTTGGCTTATGTGACCACTTTACGGAATTGTAAACCATCATCCGAAGCCAATGGAAGCGGTTTCAGGTCAAAATTCCTTTCCTGTCAAAAGTTAGGGTCAAAACAAGATCAGCTAGGGGCAAAACGGTCATTTAAAAATCGACAAAAATCATGAACATGGGAAATGATCCCAATAGTCATCTCCCAAAGTTACATGACCATACGACTTCGTATGTGAAAGAAATAAATATCCTACGATCCTGCGATGCGTAGAATGCGGGTCGTTACACTCTCCTCCCCTTAAGAAATTTCGTCCCCGAAATTCCTTAACCCCAAAACATACAAAGGATCCCGCATGCCTACCAATCATATATAACAATTAAACATGCAAAACAAACAAAACAACCTATCCTAGCATGCGAAAAGACTAAATAGAAACTGAAATCTTACCAGACGAAGAGTTCTAGATACGTCTTCCTAATGCTCTCCTCTGTCTCCTAAGTACAGTCATTTTCATTCTCGCCCAACTGAACCTTGACTAATTTCACCGCTTTCCTTCGGAGCTGCTTGGTATCATTCCCAACAATACGCATAGGCCTGCGGTTCCCAACCGCCACGGGTTCAACTTCGATATCATCCAACTGATCAGGTGAAATAGTCACATCTGGGTCATGTATGAATTTCCTTAACTGGGAAACATGAAATACGTTGTGAACTCCTGCCATCTTGTCTGGTAATTCAACTTTATATGCCAAATTCCCAATTTGCTCAAGAACTGGGAATGGACCAACGAATCTTGGTGCTAACTTGCCTCTCCTACCAAATCGTATCACGCTCTTCAATGGAGAAATTTTGATAAACACCATGTCGCCAATAGAGAACTTTAATTCTCTTCTCCTTTTATCGCCATAACTCTTCTGCCTATCTTGGGCAGCCTTCATTCGCTGTTGGATAACCTCAATCTTGTCTGAAGTTTCTCTTATCACATCGGGTCCAAGCACAAACTTCTCACCATTTTCTAACCAACATGACGGTGAGTTGCACGGTCTTCCGTACAAAGCTTCAAATGGAGCCATGCCAATACTGGATTGGTAACTATTATTATATGCAAACTCTACTAGATGCAAATGGTCATCCCATGATCCACCAAAATCCAATACACAGGCTCTCAAGAGGTCTTCTAATATATGATTCCCCCTTTCTGTTTGACCGTCGGTTTGAGGATGATACGCGGTACTGAGATGTAATTCTGATCCTAACGCCTCTTGTAAGCTCTTCCAAAATCCACAAGTGAACAACGCATCTCGGTCACTCACAATGCCCTTGGGTATTCCATGAAATCTCACTACCCACTTTACATATAGTTCAGCTAGCTTAGCTGCCGTCCTGTTTGATTTGACGGGTATAAACCTCACACTCTTAGTCAATCGGTCCATAATCACCCAAATGCTATCATGGCCCGATCTAGTCCTTGGTAACCCATCAATGAAATCCACTGAGACTTGTTCCCACTTCCAATCTGGAATTTCTAATGGTTGTAGCAAACCACTAGGCTTCTTTTGCTCAACTTTAACTAGTTGGCAATTCATGCATTTGGATATAAAATTCCCAATGTCTCTTTTCATCCCTTCCCAGTAGTAGATCTGCTTCATGTCTCGGTACATCTTGTTACCACCGGGGTGTATAGTCAGTTTTGAGTGAAGACATTCTCTAAGCACTTCATCTCTCAATCCATTGACATTGGGTACGACTAGCCTTCCATTCCTTCTAAGCCATCCATCTCGATCAAGCCCATACTTGTTCATCTCTCTGTCGATTCTCATCTCTAACTTTGAGATGATTTCCAATAGGTTAGGATCGCTCCTCTGACTTGAACCAATCCGCTTAATCAAAGTGGGTCTGATCGTCAAACTTGCTAACATTTCTGGATCCAATTCTCACTTTGGTCTGAAATCATACCCAGCGATGTACTCCAGTTGCTTCCATTCTAGAAACATAGCCCCTAAACTGGCATGTCTTCTACTCAACCCATCAGCTACCGCATTGCCCTTTCCTTGTGTATATGCGATGTCGAAATCATAGGAAGCTAAGAATTCTAACCATCTTTGCTGTTGGAGATTTAGATCTTTTTGAGAGAAGAGATACTTTAACGATTTATGATCGGTAAACAACCCGAATCTTTCTCCCAAGAGATAATGTCTCCACATCTTCAACACGAACACGATCGCTGCCAATTCCAAATCATGGGTAGGGTATCTTCTCTCGTGCGGTTTCAATTGTCGCCTTGCATAAGCTACAACCCTACCGTCTTGCATCAATACAACACCTAGTCTGGTACCACAGGCATTCGTATATACCGTCATCTCTTCATTCCCCTTAGGAATGACTAACACTGGTGCGCGCGTCAACTTTTCTTTTAGAATCTTGAATGCATTCTCGCACTTTTCGTCCCAGAAGAAAGCTTGATTCTTCTTGGTCAACTGAGTCAATGGTGCAGCTATCTTGGAGAAATCTTGGATAAACTTACGATAATATCCAGCTAATCCCAAGAAACTTCTTATGTCTGTTGCATTCTTGGGCGTAGACCAATCTTGTACCGTAGCCACCTTCGCAGGATCCACGGCAATACCATTCTCTGAAACAACATGGCCCAAGAATCTCGCTTCCCTTCTCCAGAAGTGACACTTAGAAAACTTTGCTTTCAATTGGTGTTTTCTCAACACCTCCATATTCTTAAATGTTCCTTGTGTTCTTCCTCTGTCCTCGAATAGACCAAAATATCATCCACGATGATCTCTGAATACCCTATTCATAAGATCCACAAAATATGCCGGGGCATTGGTCCGCCCGAATGGCATGGCCAACCACTCATAAAATCCATACGGCGTCCAAAATGCCATTTTAGCTATACTCTCAGCTTCCACTCTAATCTGATGAAAACTTGTCGCGAGATCCAACTAAGAGAATACTCTCGCGCCACTCAACTGATCAAACAAATCATCTATCCGTAGTAGAGGATACTTGTTCTTCCTCGTCACTTTATTCAACTCGCGGTAGTCTACACACAAACGAAGGGAACCATCCGCCTTGGTAGCAAACACAACTGGTGCTCCCCATTTAGAAACACTCCTTTTGATAAATCCCTTCTTCAAAAGATCGCTGACTTGCAGCTCGAGCTCTCGATGCTCCCTTGGTGCCATACGACGAAGTGGCATCACTATAGGTCTGGCATCTTTCACTAAATCAATACGAAACTCAATCTCTCGGTGTGGTGGAAGCCCGGTCACTTCTTCGAAAACTTCCGGATACTGGCCAACCACGGGCAAACCTGACAACTCACTATGCGGGATGTCGAGGGAATTTAGAAAACTAGCCATTACCCCATCACCGGGTAGACTACCAAACACTACCCTCCGCCCATTATCCGCTCTAGCTATCATCAAAAAACCCTCACAGTCTACCACCACCCCGT
This sequence comes from Allium sativum, assembly GCA_030737875.1. NCBI lineage: Eukaryota > Viridiplantae > Streptophyta > Magnoliopsida > Asparagales > Amaryllidaceae > Allium > Allium sativum. The sequence goes on along the minus strand of CM060918.1, from coordinate 787,634,760 downwards.
ATCTTTGGAGCCAATCGACTCCCAAAATAATGCCAAACCTAGTAAAGCCCAAAACAAAGCAATCACAAACAAACATGCATCCATGACTCGATAAGACCACATTACGACAAATCATGCTAAGGTTAGTCGAACCACCAATCGAGTTCGCCGCTACTAAAAGGTCTATCGACAATCTCGGGCTCCAATCCCAACCTATCTACCAGGTCACTAGATATGAAGGAACTGGAAGCTCCGGTATCAAACAAAACTCTAACAGGAACATCATAAACAGAAAGCATACTTTGGATGACGACATTCTTTCCCTTCTCCGTGGCAGTTGGGGCATTCGATGAAGAAGGAATAGCACTAAGGGCATATGCTTTCACCATCTGCTTTTCTTTAGGGGGTTGCGGACACTTGTCCTTGTGATGTCCCACTTGACCACAGTTGAAGCACTTCCTATCCGCTGGCTTGGCCCGATAATCACTAGCATAATAGCCCTTCTTACCACAGCTGAAGAACTCAACATCTTGCTTATTCTTTTTCTTCTGGCCATCCTTGGTCTGATTCTGCTTTCTCTTATTCTGAGAACCATTCTTGCCTCCACCGCTTGCTTGCGGTTTCGGTTCTTCTGCAGATGTAGCCTCAGTCTTCGGCTTAGGGTAAAGACTCTCTGACCTCAATACTTTCCCCACAATCGATTCAAACGTCTCATCGATATGGTTAATAAGCCTTTCCCCCAAGTATCCATCCAAACCAGTTATGAACTTCTCGTTCTTCTTCTCGGCAGTATCAATAAGAGATAACCCATATTTCGACAAAGTGTCGAATTCGGCAATATACTCTGAGATAGCTCTGCCATTCTGCTTGAGCTCCAAGAATTTCTTAAACAACACTGACTTCTGAGTAGCTGGAATGAACTTATCGCTAAAGCGAGCCTTAAACTGATCCCAAGTAATCTGATCCTCTGGAGTAGCTGCCTTTATAGCATTCCACCAATTCATTGCCCATCCTTGCAGCTGACGGGATGCTACCCTCCTCTTCATCGCATCCTCGATACCCAAGTCTTCGAAGATACGCTCGCATCTATCTAACCAATCCTGAACATCTGTAGCCGGCTCCGTTCCTTGGAACGGCTTCCCACCAAGACTAGTATAATCCTTATTCAGCTCGGCGAAATCGGCCCTAGGCACCTGCACTATTGGGCCACCACCATTACCAGCATTGGGAGCTTCCCTCTGTACATCCCTAAGCATCTCCCTCATGAGGTCAGAAAACATCGTCCTCATGTCAGCAGCATTCCCATTATTGGCTCCTCTACCGGCACCTCTTGCGTATCGGCTCATCATTTAATCTGTAAAGAGAAACGATTAACCATCTCCATAGTGGTGCTAGTGCAGTGCGACTTCATCCTTAGCTATACTAATAGTATATATATAGCTTTTAAAAAATCAAAATAATCACAAGTACGCACTCTCATATACGTATACTATCTCTCTATGGTAACTTCCGTAGGTTAACTACGCAACCTAGTGCTCTGATACCAAGTGTGACGGCCCGCCCCGCACCAGCCGACATTTCCTCCGTAAGTGCGCTGTACACATGCCTAGCTAGCACGGAACGGTCGTTAGAAGAAAAGCAAGAAGAGAATGAACTAACAAGGAACTTTGTAGAATGTCTCACTGCACATGGAACAAAATATAATAATAACATAATCTTGACATAAAATAGGCGAGACGGTGCATAAGCTGAAAACTAAACCAACATAGCAGCGGAAATCCAAATACAGCTTATGATCCAACATCATTATTACAACTTAAACTGTATCTAAAGCAAAAGAAAGCTAAAGTAGAATATGCACTACTAATGCCCAAGCAGTGCTCCTCAACAACACAGGGAGAATATCTATATGTATCATACGTGGAAGCCTCCTGCTCGTCTCCGGATCAGCTACTCGTGTATACCCAGCTAACCTGTCTCTAGTCTGCTCGTGAGAGAACCCAGAGTAATAAGAAGAGAAATAAAACTCTGGGTCAGACAAAAAGTCTGGCATGAGCGATAAGCAGCTAAACAGAACAATAACAGGTATACTAAACCATACCTGAACCTGGACCTGCAACCAAAGAGTTAGCACTACATACCGTACAATACTCTAAGGTGCCATTGAATAAATGGTGTAAAGATAACGGGTGTGGGGATGTTCATGTCATAATGATGGCAAACAAATCAAACATAGCAACCATCCTCACATCTCTCACTCAGTGCGTAAAGCATACGATGTCCACCACTATCAATTACTAGACCCATCGAAATAGTGACGGAGTTCAACCTGTACAACTACTGCTATTACCAAGCTTACCACATGAAGTCATGACCAAATCTTTACAAATGACCCCACTTCATTAGTCTATAGCTCTTTAGTCGTACAGAGGCCACTGTGGCCCTAAATCCATTCACGTACTCCCTACACATAGTGATCCAAAGTTACAGACATCGACAACCCCTTAGCACACGTCCCGCAACAAAGCCCAACTCATGAAGTTCCCTCCTTGGTTCCCATCTGGATCCTGAGGTACAACTCCTCATTTGGACTTCCTTTGCATCTCGGGTTTAGGTCCACTTGGTGTTCGATCCTCCGGTTCGGTTCGGTTCGAATGCTCCTTTCTAGTTCAGTTCGGGTGCTTGGATGCTCTTATTTGGTTCGGGTTGGATGCCCCTATCCAGTTCGGATCGGTGGCCAAGCTCCATCGGTTCGGTTTGGTGCCCAAGCTCCATCGGTTCGGTTACTTCATTCGTAATACTCCAGTCCAGTCCCATTCTACTACCTCCGGTCCGATCCTCTGTTCCAATTCAGTTCGTGTGGCCTTACTTGCTCCTGTGCCAAGCTCCGGTCCGGTCCATGCTCCCATCCGATCCGATCCGGTTCAGTCACAACCTGCACTTTTCTTGCAACTTCCAGCGACTGTTTATACGCCACTCGACGACGTTTTCGACCATTCTAACTATTTTAAACAATCACAATTCATACCATACAGTCACAACAACAAGTATAAACATCCACAAACAGCAAAACAACAATATGATATGTCAAAACGGATCAAACATACCCAAAAACCCATATTTCCCCTTAAGCATGTTTAAGAACAACTAATGATAGAATTAGTAAAGCTTAACCAAATCAGCCAAATTTTCTAACAGAGGTCTAAAACAATATTTCAGAATTTGTGAATATTTTTCCAGATTTTTATGATGTATAATTTCGCTAATTATCACTAATCACCCCTTAATCCTCCAAATTCCGGTATTAGCAAAATTATTCCAAATTAACCCAAATTCATATCAGAGGCATAAAATAATATTCTGGAATTTTACAAATTTTTCTAGATTTTTCTGAGTTATAGTTTCGCGAATCTTCGCTAATTACCCTAATTAGCCATAATTAATGAAAAACAATGCAAATCACTCACCTTGGCCACAAATAAAATACCAAATCTGAAATGATTCTCTGCTTGGCGTTGTTCCCAATGCAACACAGCAGCTCTAACCTTGCTTTGGTGCTATTTCTCCTTAATTTGATGTAGTTTAAGTCAAAACTTGATTAGAAAGTGATTAGAAGTTGATTTGGGTGTTGGAGGCCATTGTTAGGGTTCCAAGAATGAAAGTGGCGGCTGAAAGAAATGTTTTCTATCCCTAATCAGCCCCTATACATCTCTAATCCCGAAATCCCCTTTGGGCCTAGCTGCTATTTACCCGGTTAAGCCCAATTAAGCTGTTTTTCACCATTTGAAAATTGTTTCAGCCATATCTCTCAAATGATGAGTCCGTTTGGCTAATGTGACCATTCTACGGAATTGTAAACCATCATCCGGAGCCAATGGAAGTGGTTTCAGGTCAAAATTCCTTTCCAGTCAAAAGTTATGGTCAAAACAAGACCAGCTAGGGGCAAAACGGTCATTTAAAAATCGGCAAAAATCATGAACATGGGAAATGACCCCAAATAGTCATCTCCCAAAGTTACATGACCACACGACTTCGTATGTGAAATAAATAAATATCCTACGATCCTACGATGCGTAGAATGCGGGTCGTTACACCGGGTTTAACCCATTCTACATAATCAATTCGACGATTAAAAATCAAAGATAAAGACGGTGGTTGAAGACCGATGATCTTCACATCGAATGGATGACTACTGATGCCTTTGATAGGAGTTGCTGCCTTGAAAGGGTTAAAAGTGGTAGTTGTCCAGACGTACTTGTTGATTGTCCAGATAAGCAAGCACTTCTCTTCCGTATTGGACATACGGGACGAGGAATAAGGTGACTCCGATTTCGTTCAGACCCAGAACAGACTTGTAAATGGATGTTTGTCTGACATTGAATTTCATTCCATGTAAATTAAATTGATTTTTGTTTAATTTATATCTGTGGTAGCAGAGAATTTATTCTCTTGCTTAACACTCTTCTTTGAGACGCACGAGCTCAGAGGTTATATATTGGTAGTTATCAATCGCACTACGTGAATTGTCAATGTGGCACTCCAAGATGCAAATGATCAAGGCTTTTATTGAAAAGCAGGGCCTTGTGGTTGATGATCAAAGCATAGACTATTTTCGTTATAGGTTTGTGTATAGCGTTACTTCACGCGCTTCACACCCCGGTATGAGTCAAAAACGGGACAAGGGAACGCAGAGAGTGGACACCATTCTTTCTAGCTAGAAGTGGTATCAGGGTTTTGAAAGCCTTGACATTTTACTTATGTGGAAGATGGATTACGAGGCCTCGGTTATATTGCTTGATAGTGACCAATTTATAGGTTCAATAGGACAGGGAAGCGTGTGTTCAGGAATTGCCAATCAACTAAAGTATTTGTGGACCTGCCCTGCAGGATCCAAGGGTTCGCCAGTGTCCGAATCCTGAGACATTGCTAGAGTATCCCGAATCGGTAAGGAAATCGTTCCTAGCCTTGACTCATGATGGAAATCCAACTTCCAATACGACACCATGCAGTTTTGATGGTAGGACTAGTATGGCGACATAGTATATGGTAGCTATGCCGTCTATGATTGATGCATTATGATTAAAATGTTTTTGAAACATATATATACACTAATAATAATATCAAATCTACTTTTATCGTATCAAGCATTTTTGACCATTATAAGTTAAAACTCTGTCCTACGGTTTGCGTTGCATTGCATTGTGTGATGGGACTTGAGTCTTATAATGGTTTCATTTTTCTAAAAAGCATTGCATTGTTTAACGATTCACTTTATTTAAATTATGCACTGGAAATCCAATGGAGTAAACTCGTTCCGCGTTAGCGGCGTGCTCCTGTGATTAGCCTTATTATTAGATAAGTTAGGAAATATTTCTCATACCAGTCCCATGACTGACCCGTAGTTTGTTTCACTTTGCAAATTCGGGTGCCTTCTTTTCCACATGGGCAGTCGAGTAGCTTATTTTGCAGATATATTGAGCAGGATTCTGGATCTAAGCTTAAAGCCGTGTCAGAGCAATGATAGACTTCTTCTATATCATATTATTGATTCCGCTGCACTGTATTAAATTCATTGTAAATTATTTTCCGCTGGATTAATATTTATCGATGTACTCTGATATTCTGTACTATGATATTTTGTACTCTAATGTAACATTATTATGATGTTTATAAAAGTCTGTTGTTATTTGTTCTGATGTGTTGTATGACCAGAGTTAGCGTATTCGGGTTTTGAACGATCTTGGAAGATTTTGCGATCGATTAGGTACGAGCAAAATCTCTAGTCATTATAGTTGGTATCAGAGCTCTGGTTAGCTTAAATCTTTGGGGTACAATTCGTTAGAATAGAGAAAAAGACTCATCAAAGATAGGATTAGTAATATCCTATATAAGAATACTCATTAGAGATAGGATCTGTAGCATCCTAGAATGAGAAAACTCGTTAGAGAAGGGGTTAGAAATGCCCTAGAACGATTTGAGAGTGACAGGTCTATAATTAACGTATTTGTGATTATATATATAATTCGATCTGGGAAAAATATGATTTTTGAATATATAAAAGTTATATATATTTGAAAAGTTAATCAACTAATAAAATTATTGAAACTAATAAAAGAATGAAAATTTAGTTGGTTAGTTAAACAAATTTCAGTTTCGTTCCATTTCGAGGACGAAAAGATTTAAAGTGGGGGAGATTGTAACAACCCGTATTTTCAGAACCAATTTAAACAATTTATTTCAGGAATTTTATTAGAAAATGCGTCAGAATTTAAAATTTCCATTATTAAAATAAATTATTGGAAGAAAAAGCAAACAAAAAATATAATATTGTAAAACGTTTAATGTATCTATGTAATAATACATGATATTTACTACTATATGTTTTGAAATTTGAAAATTTGTAAACCTTCTAATAATTAGCATTAAATAATTAATCCAGCATTCATCTCTTTCCGTTTATTCTCGCTCTCATTGTTATTTACTTTTGAAATTTGAATTAAAAAGTTAAACAATAAAAAGTTTACATTTTTATTGTAAATGAGGAATATGAAAAGTGATTCATTCGTTGAATTGAAAAGGTTAAACAAAAAAAAGGTTTACATTTTTAATTTTTGTATATGGAAAATGAACATTGGTTTGGATAGAAAATTTAATAAAATGGTATTTACATTAAAATTTACATACTAATGTATGTAAGAATCATATTAAAAGATTCAAGATTATAAAGTTGTGTTTAAATAAATGATTACATTTTTATGTAACAAAGATTTATTAAAAATTGTTCATAGTTTGTTAATATGATGTAACATAAAAGATTTCCTTTTTATGTAATAATGATTCATTGAAAAAATGTAATAAAAGGGTTTTAGAAAGACAAACGTATGTTTATATGAGAAGAAATATAAAATAGAAATTAGTGATTATGGAATTAACGTAATATTACTAATGTTTGAGTCAGCTATGATATTAATGTTCTTTGCTTCGATAATATTTGTTAACTATGTAACAATTGATTGTTTAAATAAATTCCTAATATTTTGGTTGATGATATTGATTTGAATTATATGGTGTTAATAAACGGTTTATTGACTAAGTTATGGTAAGAATATTCTAATCAAATAAATGGTTAGAGTAATATTTAGGGAAATTTGAAATTTTGATAAGTTGATTTTGAAAAGAAGGAAGAATAAAAGTAAATAATTAAATAGAATAAAACGTAAGGGGTTAAAATGGGATTTTCTCATCTATATAATATCCTGAACACTCTCATACCACTCAACAAAACCCTAATCCATCTTCTCATTCTTTAGTCGCCGCCTCATTCTTCTTCTTTCTTCTTCAGTGGCCTAAACCTCTCAAAACTTCCTCCTCCAATTTCTCTTCATCCATAAAGAATTAGACCTCCATCCTTTAGAATATTTTGAAGATCTTTCTTCCTCTTATGCATCCAATCTCGCGCAATCTGGATCAGAAGTTTTGAAAGATTTGTTGAAACATAAGATATATATAAAATAAAAGAATTGCAAAACTTTCAATCCGTTGTTAATCTATTTTAAATTGTAAAAATTGTATCTTTTTCATATGTTGAACAAATCCAGTGGAAACAAAAGACATTGGAGCGGTGACATCGAATTCTACGACATAGATAAGGTTGGAATGTATTCTGAACCCGCTAGAAATTTAGATCTGATTCAAACCAAGGTGAGATATCTATTTTTAATAATTAATTAAAATTTAATTATTTTATCTCTATTTAAATCGATCTATGTATGTAATGAAATAAGACCTGTGATGTTGAGATTGAAATTGGTTATTTGTTGTTTGTATCGATTGTGATGTTCATATTGTTAGAACTAGATCTAAAATTAAAAGTTCTTTCTCTTATCTGAATCTCTAGTTTATGTTTAGATATAGATCTGAAATAAAAACCATATTTTTTTTATATTGATAATAAAGATCTTCTTCTAGTTTGGTCCATGAACATAGATTTGTTCTTCCTCTATTTAGATCTATGTTCTTATAATGAGATTCATGTTCTTTAATTTAGAACTATATACAAAGTTTTGTTTTTAGATTAAGGATTTCATTTTTATTTAAACCCATGAATCTTGATTTGTTTTTATTTTAAAATAAAATCATCTTTATTGAATACATGAACGTTGAAGATAGATAAACAATAAAAAAATATCATTATTATTGTTCACATAAACGTATCGTTTTTATGTGAATTAGAATTGTCACATAAAAATATCATTTTTATATTGAATTAGAATGATCATATAAAAGTATCATTTTTATATTGAATTAGAATGGTTATATACAAATATCATTTTTACATTGAATTAGAATGGTCATATAAAAATATCATTTTTATGTGAATTAGAATTGTCACATAAAAATATCATTTTTATGGTGAATTAGAATTGTCATATAAAAATATCATTTTATGATGAATTAGAATTGTTAAATTATGTTAACGATAAAATTTACATTTTTATTGTATATGTAGAAAAGTTTGTAATATTCATTTGTTTGAATTGAAAATATGTTAATGATAAAATTTACATTTTTATCGTTTATGTAGAAAATATTGTAAATATTCATTTGTTTGAAATGAAAATATGTTAACGATAAAATCTACATTTTTATCATATATGTATAAAATATTGTAAATATTCATTTGTTTGAAATGAAAATATGTTAACGATAAAATTTACATTTTTATCGTATATGTAGAAAAGATTGTAAATGTTCATTTATTTGAAATAAAGATATGTTAACAATAAATATTCACATTTTTATTGTATATATGATAAGAGTAAAAATAATCACTATTAGGAAAAAAATATGTTAAGAATAAAAACCACATTTTTATTGTATAAATAGAATGTGTTAAAATGATCATTGTTTTGAAATAGAGACATGTTAACAAATAAATATTCACATTTATTTGACATATTAAAGATTGAAATTTGTATACAAATAAATATTCGCATTTATTTGTCATATTAAAGATTGAAATTTGTGTACAAATAAATATTCACTATTATTTGTTAGGTTAAAGATAGTAATTTGTATGCAAATAAAAAAATCACTTTTTATTTGACATTAGAAACATGTAGAAAAGATTATGCGAATAAAATTCTTCTTTATTTGACATCAGAAAAATTAAATTCATATTTAGGAAAATATGTTGTAACATTAAAATTACATTTTTGATATAAGATTTGATTTATGTAAAATATACATTGTTTCCATTAAAAGAATAAAAAGAATAGAATAAAAAGAAGACAATTTTATTTTGTTTTCAATAAAAAGATTACATTTTTATTGTTACATTGTTTCATTAAAAAGTTTGAAATAAAAAGTATCATTTTTATTGCATTTAGATGATTGAAATATTTATTATATCTATTTCATGGACGGATTGTTGTGTTGTTATGTATGTTATATTGTGATATGATTGAGATTCGTAAAATTAAACATGTTAAAATAATGTTATTATAATTACACATCCATTTACAAGTTATCTAACTTGTTTATGTGATTGGGACGATATTTTTTATACATCGCCCAAGTGCACAAATAATTTATTATTTATTTGTTGGACATTTAGAATAAGGGATATTTTAAATTAAGAATATCTTAGAATAAGGTTAGTTATTTGTTGGACATTTACAAGTTATTTTAAATTAAGAATATCTTATAATTACACATCCATTTACAAGTTATCTAACTTGTTTATGTGATTGGGACGATATTTTTTATACATCGCCCAAGTGCACAAATAATTTATTATTTATTTGTTGGACATTTAGAATAAGGGATTTTTTATACACGGGTCTTGCGATGATATTCTAATCAAACATCTCGTTTGTGATTAGTTGTAGAATGCACTCTGTTTGTTATTTGGATGATTAGCTGATTATTTATCATTCATATGCAATGTATGAAAACTATATAAATGAACTTATATGGTAATTGGTTGAGTCGAATTTCAATTCAAAAATAAAGAATATTTGGTAACAAGAATATTATAAAATAAATAACAATTTAGTATAAAGGACATTTAGAATAAGGGATATTTTAAATTAAGAATATCTTAGAATAAGGTTATTTTAAATAAAGAATAGTTTAAAATAATGGATATTTTTCTATGAAATAATTACAATTACATATTATAATTACACTTTTAACACGAGGTTAGGTTGAATTTGTGGTGGAAGTCTGCCCGGACCCAACCGGCATATCCAGCAGTCACTAATGTTGAACCTAATGTGAGCGGTCTAAGTGCGCAAATATGAAGCGGGCTATGACACGAGGTTAAGCCCAACTGGTGGGATAAGTCTGCCCGGACCCGACCGGCATGTCCAGCATCTGTAAGTTGTAGGCCTAATGTGGGAGGTCTAGCACATTATAAACCATAAATGGACATGGTAATGAATTGGACTATTTAACCCATTATAAGTTGAAACGCTATTTTAACCCGAACAGGTTTATCGATTGTTTTATTCATTTTATAATGAATAGAATAAAAAGTAGTAATTTCCAAAATCTATTATTTTGAAAACATTATTTTAATAAAGAAATAGAATAAATCTTTAATCAAGATTAAATGAAGTTTTCCAATGTATTAGTATTTAATTGGAATTAAATAAATATATTGGATTTTGGGTTTGTCGTGAATGGTGTTTTATATAACACTATTCTTAAACCCCGTTTGAAAAGAATAAATCTTTTAATTTAGATTTAGAGAAGTTTACTAATTAATTAATGTTATAACTAAGCATTAAGATGAAAGTTGATTGAAGGTTTATCGTGAACTGTGTTTTAAACGACATTTGTTCTTTAATCCCAATTAACAGTGAAATTATAATTTTGAATTTATAAATATTTTATTAAGATTTAAGTGGAATTTATAAATCTTTTATTAAGATGAAATAGTAATTTTCCAAAGTGAAGTTTTTCTAATTAAATATATTAAATTGGAATTGAATGGAATTCGATTCGGTAATAATCGAGATGAGCTTCTGTAAAAGAAGACCGTTATTATATATGGAATTTAAAAGGATTTTCCTTTATTCCATTTATATTATTGGTTTGGTACAGAAATTTATAACGATTATATATTGATTTGATTTCTGTGAAAATTCCATATTTAGTGGAAGATGATTTTGGGTTTATCGTGAACTGTGTTTTAAATGACATTGGTTCTTTAACCCAGTTAAAGATAAGATTTATTTCTTAAATTTGAATAATCATTAAATAATGATTTTGATATTAAAACCAAATTGGAGCTTTTAATAAATCTTTAAAAAAGAAAGATTTAAGAATAAATTTAAATAATTTATCATTGATAGAATAATGTGAATATTTTATTAAAAGAATATTCTGAATTGGAATGAGGCATTTGATGCGTTTTTATAACACTTGATTATTTATTATAAAATACGCGAGTTATTCGGAAAGACTGGTTTTAACCCATTCTGAATAATGACTGCGACGATTAAAAGTCGAAGATGAAGATGGTGGTTGAAGACCGACGATCTTCACATTGAATGGATGACTACCGATGCCTTTGGTAGGATTTGTTGCCTTGAATGGGTTAAAACTGGTAGTTGTCCAAACGTACTTGTTGATTGTCTGGATAAGCGAGCACCTCTCTTCCATATTGGACATGCGGGATGAGAAATAAGGTGACTCCAGTTTCGTTCAGACCCAGAACGGACTTGTAAATGGGTGTGTGTCTGACATTGGATTTCATATCTTGTAAATTAAATTGATTTCTATTTAATATATATCTGTGGCGCGGATAATTTATTCTCTTGCTTAGTACTCTTCTTTGAGACACACGAGCTCAGAGGTTATATATTGGCAGTTATCAATCGCATGGCGTGAATTTTCAATGTGGCACGTCAAGATGCAAATGATCAAGGGTTTTATTGAAAAGTAGGGCCTTGTGGTTGATGATCAAAGCATAGCCTATTTTCGGCATAGTTTGTGTATAGCTTTACTTCGCGACCCCGGTATGAGTCAAAAACGGGACAAGGGAACGCAGGGAGTGCACACGTTTCTTTCTAGCTAGAAGTGGTATCAGGGTTTTACAAGCCCTGACATTTTACTTATGTGGATGATGGATTACGAGGCCTCGGTTATGTTGGAAGATAGTGACCAATTTATAGGTTCAATAGGATTGGGAAGCATGTGTTTAGGAATTGCCAATCCACTAAAGAATTTGTGGACCAGCCCTGCAGGATCCAAGGGTTCGCCAGCGTCTGAATCCTGAGACATTTCTAGAGTGTCTCGAATCGGTAAGGAGATCGTTCCTAGCCTTGACTCATGATGGAAATCCTTCTTCCAATACGACACCATGCGGTTTTGATTGTAGAACTAGTATGGAGACATAGTATATGGTAGCTATGCCATCTATGATTGATACATTATGATTGAAATGTTTTTGAAACATATATACACTAATAATAATATCAAATCTGTTTTTATCGTATCAAGCATTTTTGACCATTATAAGCGAAAACTCTGTCCTCCGGTTTGCGTTGCATTGTGTGATGGGACCTGAGTCTTATAATGGTTTCATTTTTTTAAAAGCATTGCCTTGTTTAACGATTTACTTTATTTAAATTACGCACTGGCAATCCAATGGAGTAAACCCGTTCCACGTTAGCGGCGTGGTCCTGTGATTAGCTTTATTATTAGAAAAGTTCGGAAAGATTTCTCATACCAGTCACGTGACTGACCGTATTTTGTTTCACTTTGCAAACTCGGGTGTCCTATTTTCCACACGGGCAGTCTAGTAGCTTATTTTATAGATATATTAAGCAGGATTCTAAATTGAAGCTTAAATCTATGTCCAGAGCAATGATAGACTTCCGTTGTATCAGATTATTGATTCCGCTGCACTGTATTAAATTCATTGTAAATTATTTTCCACTGTATTATTATTTATCGATGTACTTTGATATTCTGTACTTTGATGTAACATTATTATGATGTTTATAAAAGTCTGCTGTTATTAGTTCTGATGTGTTGTATGCCCAGAGTTAACATATTCGGGTTTTGAACGGTCTTGGTCGATTTTGCGATCGATTAGATCCGAAAAAATCCCCGAGTCATTACAGTATCCCTCAGACCACCGCCTTCTAGTCACCTTAACCCTACTAACTTCCTCTGCCCGGTCATCTCAATCATCGAACTTCTCTCCTTAAATATTGGCCTCTTCATCCCCTTTAATAACAAATACACAGTCCAAGTAATGCCTGGAAATTCACCTACCCCAATCGCCTTCGTCCACCTGAACACCTATCATCAATGCCGAGAACAAGCCCACCACCGTACGCACCCATACACCTTTATCATTATGGAAAATGGAGCTATAAAAAGCTAAATTCTAACTTTATCTTTTCCCAAACTGTCAAAAAAAGTTAATTCTTGTTGTACCATACAATGAATGGTATAAGCTTACTACAATCTGAACTTGAAATGCATCCTATTAAAATAATAGTTTCAAATTCCCAACCATTTCATGTAACTCCACATTAATTCAATCATTCAGCATATAGCGGAATCTATTGTTTTCTCCAACTGGGATAAAGACTACCATTAATAACCCTTTTAATATTATATTCTTGACCGCATAACTTTATCATAACAACACATTAGTACATAACAAAATGGAAACGGATACACCAACATAACAACTATATGTTATGAAAAGTGATAAGAGTGTGTTAGGTGTGGCTCGCATTGGAATGGAGTGGGTGTGTGGATTGAACAGGAGAATTGTCCCACATCGAAAGATATTAAGAATGATCGTAGTATATATATGGTATTGGTGGCATGTAACAATGTGGATTCCTTCTGTTACAATAAGTGCTTGCCAATACCAAATTATATGCTCGATGGGAGGCGATGGAGGATTTTCAATTGGGATGCTGGCATGAGAGACTTCAACCGTTGACTCCGATAAATACGGTGAAGCACATACGGTACGTTGGGAATGCAGAAACTCAACATGGTATCATAGCATTGGTGTTGGTAGATTGCTGTAAAAAATGCCGAAATCAAATTCAAACAGTGCCTCAATTGTTGGTCCAAGTGGTGTAGCTCCTTATGTATGTGGGTCGTATGCAGCTGCTCGTTCATAATCAGTTATCGACAAGTGGAATGGCGATAATGATTTCTAAAAGTGGCAATGGAAGATGAAAGCGGTTCTTAAGCAGAATCGGGTACATTGGGTAGTGTTGATACGAATTTATTTCCAAAGGACATCTCAGATGTGGAGAGAGAAGAAATGGAGGAGTGGGCATTCACTACACTTCAACTTGCCATGGGGGAGAATGTTATTTCCGAAATTAGTGGTGAGATGATTGCTAAAGGTATTTGGAACAAGTTGGAGGAGTTGTATATGAAGAAATTACTAACAAATTGACTGGTCTTGTTGCAGACTTTCTTTACCTACAAGATGGAGGAAGGAACTTCGCTAAAGGCACACTTTAATGTGTTTGATGATTTGCTAATGAAGATGAAGGCGGTAGATTTGAAGATTATGGAGGAGCAGAAGGCGATGATATTGTTATGTTCATTGCCTGAATACTATACTGGGTTCTCAAATAGTTTGATCTATGGCCAGGATACATTGACTCTAAATGATGTCAAGATGGTTCTTCTTAGTGAGGAATTGCGAGATCAGATAAAGGAGCTGAGTGATAGTAGTAGTGGTGTTGGTAATGGTCAAGGTTTGTTTGTTGAGAAAGAAAAGTCAATGAAGAAGGGAAACCGGGGGCATTCTAAGTCCAGGATGCCCGGTGGAAGAGGAAAATCAAAGGAAAGAAATGACAAGTTCTTTATATGTAAGAAACCTGGTCACTGGAAGAATGATTATCCAGACAAGGGTAAGAAGGAAGTAGCATCTTCATCAGTTGCGGTGGAGAGAGATGTTGGTGAGGAAGACGTAGTTGTTTTGTCGGTTGTAGCATCGGATGTTTTAGACAACGAATGGGTGCTTGATTCGAGGGCTTCATATCACATGACGCCTAATAGGAAATTTTTTTCTTCTTATGTTGATCGGGAAGGAAAATCAATTGTTATGGGAAATGGTGTATTTTGCAAGTCGAAAGGCATTGGAACCGTGCAAATTCGGATGTTTGACGGAGTGGTCCGTACTCTCATTTATGTGCGCTATGTTCCGGGACTGCGGAAGTCACTTATCTCATTGGGACAGTTGGATTCTTTAGGTTGCAAAATCATTATTGAGAGTGATAGCTTGAGGGTTTCAAAGGGTGCGCTTGTGGTTATGAAGGGTGTTAGAACTCATGGTATTTATTTGCTTCAAGGAGTAACCGTGGAAGGAGAAACTTGTGTCGGTGTTGATAGTTCTCGTGGCTTAGATGCAACACGGCTGTGGTATTTGAGATTGGGTCATGTCTCGGGGAAGAATTTAGTTGTTCTTCATTGAAGGGAGATGATTGGTGGTGAGAGTTTCAACAAGTTGGAATTTTGCAAGGAATGTGTCATGGGGAAGAAAACTAGAGTGTCATTCGGTAAAGGAAAACATGATTCAAGAAAAATTCTTGAGTATGTGCACAAGGATGTTTGGGGACCAGTGCTTGTAGCTTCTTTTGGAGGAGCAAGATATTATATTTCTTTCATTGATGATTTTTCTCGGAAGGTTTGGGTGTATGTAATGAAGGCCAAGTCGGAGTCATTTACAAGATTCAAAGAATGGAAGGCTCTTGTTGAGAATGAGAGTGGAAAGAATTTGAAGGTTCCTAGGTCCGATAATGGCGGCTAATATGTTTCCACAGAATTTTTGAATTTTTGCAACTATCATGGTATTCGGAGGCATTTTACTACACTAAGAGATCCGCAATCTAATTGAGTGGCGGAAAGAATGAACCGAACTCTACTAGAGAAAGCTCGATGCTTGAGATTGACATCGGGTTTGTCTAAGGAATTTTGGGCCGAAGCTTTGCTAACCGCGGTGCATATTATTAATCGAATTCCGTGCTCGGCTATTGATAACAAAATTCCGGAGGAAGTGTGGAAAGGGAAGATCATTGACTTGAGTCATCTTCGTATGCTTGGCAGTCCAATTTATGTGCATGATTCAGGGAATTATAAGCTCTCACCTAGAGCTTTCAAAGGAATTTTTCTTAGTTATATGGATGGCGTCAAAGGCAATCGGATTTGGAATCTGGAAACGAAGAAGGCTATGGTTTCTCGTCATGTTAATTTTAATGAGTCAGCTATGTTCAAGGAGAATGAGGGCTCATCATATGTTTCAGACTTGGTTCATGGTGAATAGTGACAACCCGGATTCCGACAAACCGAATTTTTCAAATTCTATCTATCGAAACCAGAGTTAGGTGCTCTGGTATCCTGCAGAAAAAGACAGAGATAAACAAACATGTCAGAATTCGTAAAGCATCACACAGCTGAAGGAAATATAGTATAATATTCAAATATTGCTTTAACTTATTAACAATACTGCTAAACCAGTATCCAAAGCTATACCATCTCTGTTATGAACCTAACCTAGAAGTATGTAATGAGGAGGGGGTCAGAACATAAGTTCTGTGTGAGTAGACTTAGAATAAACTTCTGTATAATCCTACATATACCATTCAGTTATATTTTCTTGCTTATTAGGATATTCGCAATATTAGCTCTCTAGGCTATACTCATGTCCCACTAGTAGGTTAACCTAATACAACGTATATGTAGATACCCCCAACTCGTCTAATCCTTTCCATGTATATATACAGTCCCTTGTCGTATGTCGTACGGGGCTCATCATGTAAATCTATACTACTTTAGTGTAGTGCCACCATTCTCAAAATCGTTTGGACTGCCACTCTTGATGTTGCTAGATTCCGTGTATCATCTAGATCTAATCTAAGGTTTACTATCGAGCACTTCCTAGATTCAAAAAGGGTTTACGCTACCCAGGGCCACTGGGGTTTATGCTACATATAGAACACTTCTCAGATTCAGGGTTTACGCGACCTAGGTCCAAATAGGGATTATGCTACCTATCGAATGATGCCCCCTAGTCTAGGACACACTACCCATAGCGATGTATGTTCCTGGACTTTCCCCACGTACGTGTCGTGAATCGTTATCGATGTCTAGTTGCACATGTCCTCTATATGTGCGGCCCGAGTCCCGTGGCAGGGCTAATCAAGAAACACGGAACTCAGTCGGGAGCTTTAAGTTGTCTGCTGACACAAATGCTAAGGTCTATTTTTATCTGTGTGTGGCTATGGTCCCACTTGACCCCTCCCTCAACTAATGAAAGGCACCCAAGAAAATCAAGAATGAGAACTGTACGCAGGCCCTCTATGCCCCCACAAACCTATTGGACAATCTAACCCATAACTAGATAGCAAGCATATGGTCTTTTGGAGTCCTCCGCCTTTCCGCTTCACGTGCTCGATTGACTCAAGATGGTTGGTAGACGACGACGTGCTATCACAAGGCTAAACAAGATATCGCCGCCTCACGCTGGTCCATCCTAGTCTTTAGGTTGCCTTATATTGCAACCAACACATACTCTTGGTTCTTCTAATGCATACCTTAAGCTCTGTGTGCCCAGGAGGGTCCTCTGCAACCCCATAGAGGGATACCAAGAGTACCTTCACGTCCCCTAGAAGCCGCGTGCTTCGTAACCTAGACCGTTGGAGCCTTCTTCTTGGTCCGATGGGCATTCGCTCCTTCTCGTGCTCTACTTGACTTTCTTGACTAAGGTTTACTACTTAGTTCTCTTAACTAAGGCTTACTACTTAGTTTCCTGAATAGTTAGCTTTCTTAACTAAGGTTTACAACTTAGTCATCTTAAATAAGGTTTACTACTTAGTTCTCTTTCTCGTTGCTTACTTAGTTCTTTTAACTAAGTTTTATTACTTGGTTCTCTTAACCAAGGTTTGAAACTTAGTTTCTTTTACTTAGTTCTCTTTAACTAAGGTTTGTTACTTAGTTCCTTTTCACTAAGGTTTACCAATGAATTCAAGCATGACTTAAGTTCTCTTTATCAAATGATAGCGTACAGGTGTTTTTCCACATTTCCCGCTTAGATTAACTTATTTCATGGTATAATTCGTCCCACCCTTCGAGTCTTGTATTACATCTTAAGTCATATTCATTTATTATCCCTAGGTTAAGTTTATTTATTATTTAATCTTATCATTCCCCGCTTTTCTTTGCTTTGATACTGGTTAAGTTTGCCCATGTGTCCAAGTTGACTTAACCCCAAATCGCAAATTAAATTCAACCCAAGTACCATGCCAAATTGGTTAAGTGTTCTCTATCAGTTCATGTTGACTAAACCCACCCATATATCATGTCAAATTGGTTAAGTGTTGTCTAGCGGTTCACGTTGACTTAACCCACCCATATATCATGTCAAATTTGTTAAGTGTTGTCTAGTATTTCATGTTAACTTAACCTTACTATACTAGCATGTGTTATTAGCATTAATTAATTATTAATGCCCAACCTGTCACATTAGACCTATTGTTGTGGTCACTGGATATGCTGGTTGGTTCCGGGAAGGATTACACCACAACTCAATCTAACCTCGGATTTCAAGCACGTTATGACTAACTTCTCACATTTGAACCTATTGTTAGCGGTCACTGGATGTGCCGGCGGTTCCGGGTAGGATTACACCGCAATCTCATTCTAACCTCAAGTTAGCCATGTTTCAGGTTTAGCCAATTAACAATTCATGTCTATTCTAGGTGTCATAGGCCAATTATAAATTTACAAGCATGTTCATGTTCATTCTTGATATCAAATGTCAATTATCAATTCACAAGCATGCTCAGGTTCAAGTTATGCCATATTGTCAATTTCATGTTATGCGTCGAGTTCCATAATTACTTAAAAACATGGTTTGTCCAACATATTCGATTTTTTTTATTATGTTTCTAGGATCTTAACGGCATCCAATTTTCAAGTCTCAAATTCAAGCTTTACCCAAAAAACCCTATTTGTGTTCATGCTTATAATCTCGTTAATAGGATATACCTATTATTCCAATTCAATTTATAATTTAAACCCTCAATCCCATAATACCCAATTTCATAAAATCAATATTTTTCCCAATATATTTCCCTATGTTTATACATATAATCTAATTCACCTTTTATGCTTAATTTCAAGTCACAAACAAATTCTGCCAATTGTCCCAATACTTGCAATAATAATTGTTATGCCACAATTCCCCAAATTTCAGATTATATTCCTCGACTGCATAAAATAGATTATGCCCAATATTCCCCTATTCCAACCTTATGTATGTATAATAAGATTTTTGTCTAGGTTCGAGATAACCTAGATCCAAAATTAAAAAGGGAAAGGAGAACAAAAGAACAATTATTATAACATTAATCTTGAATTGAATTTATAACTGGGGAATGATGAACGATAATAATACTATTATGCAACAAGTTTATTGTAATCCCAATCACAATGTCTTTGCGCTCCAATTCGTAGATCTTCAATTCATGAATTTGATTTGACTTTGACTGATTTCATGCCCTAATTTACAGATCTAATCTTCCTTTGATTTCCTTTCGCGGCGTAGGTTGCGGATCTGAATCCCCGCTCTTTTCTTGTGCGCTATTTTAGATCTGAATCTCTCTTTTGTTTTATTTGTGGTAATTGAAATCCTAAATCTCATTCTTTTTAATTTAGGAATATATTCGTGAAGAGAGAAGATGGATCTAAGATTTGGTGTAGAAGAATTGTTTAGATCCATTGAGGAGGAAGAAGAAGAAAATTCTCTTTAGATTAGGTCAGAGTGGAGGCGTAATGGAGTTGTGCTGAGTAAGCACTAGGTCTAGGGGTATTTATATGGGTAGGAACCAACGAATCTAGCTAGAAATCGCGTCCAGGTGCGAAAAAGTGAATTCTCCCCGAATCTGGGGGTAGGTCGACCCCTAGGTCGACCTCCTGGTGTAGGTCGACCCCCAACTCGACCTCCCTGGGTAGGTCGACCCCCAGGTCAACCTGCCTAGGTATTTTCGTATGTAAATTCAGAATTTTTGTTGAATCTTTCGAAGGCCATAACTCTTTCATACAGAGTCCGATTTTCGAAAACATGGACGCTATTCCAAGTAGAATTCCGAGACGAACGCAATGGTGATGTCCATTTTAGTTAATTCCTGATATTTAAATTAAGTATCCTTATTTTATTATCTTCTTTGTTACGTACACTGTTATCGAATTAATTTTTCCTTCTCTTCCATATATTAATAAATTTTCATTATACATCTCCATTATTTACCTAGCTATGTATATATACATTTATGTAAATTTTTAATTCTATTAAAAATGCGGGGTGTTACATTCTCCCACCTTTAAAGAATTTCGTCCCCGAAATTCGATAAGAGTAAAATAGATAATCCCTCGCAATATCCACCCATCAAGTGTGCATCCAATTATTGCAAATATTGTGCATATATGCAAAGTGAGATACATCATAGTAAAGTATGTATGCCTAATTTGGATCCACCTATATGTATGAAAATTTTAAAAACTTTTTCAAAGCATGATGCTCACATCCTAAATATACTTGCAGTTTTATATGAATGCAATATTCTTGAAAAATCAAAATATTTTTCATCCAAGTTTTCCCATACTCTTATAGTATAAGAGCATAGTTCACCTAATTGTTGCATCCAAAACCTACCATCCATCATTAAATTCGAAATTTAGAAAAAACTAATTTTCCAAACTCGATTTCTAATGTTATGAAAAGGTATAAAACGGAAAAATTCACATCCTTCGTTTTTCTTTTCTTATCATACTTGGATTTTTATATGACTATTCTATGAAGATTTTCTATTTTCCTATCCAAGCACAATCACATAAGAAAATTTCTTCCCTTTTTTCCACTTATCTTGGATATTTTTTTATCATATTTATTCATCTTTTTCTTAAGATTTCCATTTCATTTTCCCGTCACATTTGTTGCCTTACTGAATTTATTGTTTCTTGTTAGTTAGGCTATTCTTTTTCTTAGCTTATTTGAATTAATCCAATTACTTAAGTTTATTATTTCAAATAAGCTTTTTCTGTTTTCAACTCAAACATCATCCTATACAGCTACTACTACAGGCCAAGAATCTTAGGACTTTGTCATCTCAGACAATTGCGAGTCCACACAACAGGATCTACCCACTTACTTGCCCTTTTTCTTTTTCTCAAGCAATAAACCTAGGTTTCTCAATGCTTATGCATTCTATGGGAAATTTTCCATTAGCTAATCCCCGACTGTAAATTGGCAAGAGAGTAACTCCCTAAATATCAACCCCGAAGACCGAAATCTACATCAGATTGACACTCAGAGAATCACTCAACTCACCCTATCTTTAGTAGGTTCCAATTCTCCATAGCTTTAACTTTCTCTCATTCTTCTCTAGGCACTAATCCTTACCTACTCCATTCTTTTTAAAACATGGTTTGGCCTTCTTTCTTTTCGTTATATTTTCCTTTCAAAAATTAAAAGTGGTTGAAACTTCATTTTCTTCTCCAAAACTTGTTTTTGCCAAACCACAAAAACATATCAAAATAAAAATGCAAAACATTTTTTTTCAACTCACAAAACTGGAGTAGACAAGGATAACTATCGAGCTTACACTATTTCTAGTTTAACTATTCGCTATAAGGTGTAGACGTCTGTTCTATTCCTACAACTTATTTTGTCCACCCGACAAAATTTCTTTGTAAATCAATAATCAAAATTTTATTGGTAACAGAATATAATTTCAAAACATCTTTTCATATATGAAAACTAGCAAGCTATTTATGCTACATAATATGCACCTTTTTATGAGAGAATTCTTTTAAAAAAAGAAATCATTGTTTTACACAATATACCCCACTTTACTTTAAAACCCAACATGCATTTATCAAAATACTTTTAAGATTAAATCTTGGAAAATATCACAAATCCTTTTTCAAATTCAAGTTCTTAAAAGTTTATCATTGGGTTAGACTCAAAGTGGGTCTTCAACTCAACTAGGCTTTTCTAGGCACTTTCACGAATTCAATTTGCTTAACTATGTATACTTCTAATCCTTTTTCCATATTTCAACCTTTACTAGTTTCTAAGGTTTTGTTTATAAAACCACAAATCTGAAATACTAATATTTCAGTTTCCATCCTATGGGATACTTTTCTTTCTTTAGCTTCAAGTCATATTGTACATTTTCCCAACCGCCTATTGTTTTCCAAATTCCTATATTCATTCCTCGAGTGTACAAACTAGATATCCCAATTCTTTTCATGTCTAGTGGGTTACTATATGGATTTAGGTGTGTATATATATAATACATTTATATTTTAGAAAATACAAATATGTTCACTCATTATCTCCCTAAGATCACTAAATCAAAGCTCTGATACCAGACGTGACAACCCGGATTCCGATAGACCGAACTTTTCAAATTATATCTATCGAAACCCGAGTTGGATGCTCTGGTATCCTGCAGAAAAAGACAAAATAAAGAAACTTGTCATAATTCGTAAATTATCTCACAGCGGAAGGAAATAAAGTATAATATTCAAATATTGATTTACCTTATTAACATTACTGCTAAACCAGTTTCCAAAGCTATACCATCTATGTCATGAACCTAACCTGGAAGTATGTAATAAGGAGGGGGTCAGAACATAAGTTCTATGTGAGTGGACTTAGAATAAACTTCTGTATAATCCTACATATACCGTTCGGTTATATTTTCTTGCTTATTAGGTTATTCGCGATATTAGCTATCTAGACTATACTCATGTCCCACTATTAGGTTAACCTAGTACAACGTATATGTAGATACCCCCAACTAGTTTAATCCTTTCCATGTATATATACAGTCCCTTGCCGTATGTCGTATGGGCCTCATCATGTAAATCTATACTTCATTAGTGTAGTGCCACCATTCTCGAAATCGTTTGGACTACCACTCTTGATCTTGTTTGATTCTGTGTATCATCTAGATCTAATCTAAGGTTTACGATCGAGCGCTTCCAAGATTCAACCAGGGTTTACGCTACCCAGGGCCACTGTGGTTTATGCTACCTATTGAACGCTTCTCAGATTCAGGGTTTATGCGACCTAGGTCCAACTAGGGATTATGCTACCTATTGAACGATACCCCCTAGTCTAGGACACACTACCCAGAGCGATGTATGTTCCTAGACTTCCCCCATGTACGTGTCGTGAATCGTCATCGATGTCTAGTTGCACATGTCCTCTATATGCGCGACCCAAGTCCCGTGGCAGGGCTAATCAAGAAACACGGAGCTCGGTCGGGAGTTTTAAGTTATCAGCCGACGCAGATGCTAAGGTCTGTTTTTATCTATGTGTGGCTATGGTCACACTTGACCCCTCCCTCAACTAATGAAAGGCACCCAAGAAAATCAAGAATGAGAACTGTACGCAGGCCCTATATGCCCCCACAAACCTATTGGCCAACCTAACCCATAACTAGATAGTAAGGATATGGTCTTTTGGAGTTCTCCGCCTTTCCGGTTCACATGCTTGATTGACTCAAGACGATAGGTAGACGACGACGTGCTATCACAGGGCTAAACAAGATATCGCCGCCTCACGCTGGTCCATCCTAGTCTTTAGGTTGCCTTATATTGCAATCAAGGCATACTCTTGGTTCTTCTAACGCAGACCTTAACCACTCTGAGCCCAGGAGGATCATATGCAATCTCACAGAGGTTTACTAAGAGTACCCTCACGTCCCCTCGAAGCCGCGTGCTTCGTAACCCAGACCGTTGGAGCCTTCTTCTTGGTCCGACGGACGTTCGTTCCTTCTCGTGCTCTACTTGGCTTTCTTGACTAAGGTTTACTACTTAGCTATCTTAACTAAGGTTTACTACTTAGTTTCCTGAATCGTTAGCTTTCTTAACTAAGGTTTACAACTTAGTCCTCTTAACTAAGGTTTACTACTTGGTTCTCTTCCTCGTTACTTACTTAGTTCTCTTAACTAAGGTTTATTACTTGGTCCTCTTAACCAAGGTTTGATACTCAGTTTCTGTTACTTGGTTCTCTTTAACTAAGGTTTGTTACTTAGTTCCTTTTAACTAAGGTTTTACCAATGAATTCAGGCATGACTTAAGTTCTCTTTATCAAATGATATCGTACGGGTGTTTTTCCACATTTCCCGCTTAGATTAACTTATTTCATGGTATAAGTCGTCCCACCCTTCGAGTCTTATTTTACATCTTAATTCATATTCATTTCTTATCCCTAGGATAATTTTATTTATTATTTAATCTTACCATTCCCCACTTTTCCTTGCTTTGATATTGGTTAAGTTTGCCCATATGTCCAAGTTGACTTAACTCCCTATCACGTATTCAATTCAACCCACGTACCATGCCAAATTGGTTAAGTGTTATCTATCAGTTCATGTTGACTTAACCCACCCATATATCATGTCAAATTGGTTAAGTGTTGTCTAGCGGTTCACGTTGACTTAATCCACCCATATATCATGTCAAATTGGTTAAGTGTTGTCTAGTATTTCATGTTGACTTAACCTTACCATACTAGCATGTGTTATTAGCATTAGTTAATCATTAATGCCCAACCTCTCACAATAGACCTATTGTTGTGGTCACTAGATATGTTGGTTGGTTTCGAGCAGGATTACACCACAACTCAATCTAACCTTGGGTTTCAAGCACGTTATGACTAACTTCTCACATTAGAACCTATTGTTTGCGGTCACTGGATGTGCCAGGAGGGTCCGGATAGGATTACACCGCAAACTCATTCTAACCTTGAGTTAGTCATGTTTCATGTTTAGCCAATTAACAATTCATGTCTATTCTAGGTGTCATAGGCCAATTATAAATTTACAAGCATGTTCATTCTTGATATCAAATGTCAATTATGATTTCACAAGCATGCTCATGTTCAATTTATGCCATATTATCAATTTCATGTTATGTGTCGAGATCCATAATTACTTAAAAACATAGTCTGTCCAACATATTCCATTTTTTTATTATGTTTCTCGGATCTTAACGGCATATCCAATTTTCAAGTCTCAAATTCAAGCTTTACCCAGAGACCCCTATTTATGTTGATGCTTATAATCTCATTAATAGGCTATACCTATTATTCCAATTTAATTTGTAATTTAAATCCTCAATCCCATAATACAAAATTTCATAAAATCAATATTTTTCCCAATATATTTCCCCATGTTTATACATATAATCTAATTCACCTTTAAGCTTAATTTCAAGTCACAAACAAATTCTGCCAATTGTCCCAATATTTGAAATAATAATTGTTATGCCATAATTCCCCAAATTTCAGATTATATTCCTCGACTGCATAAAATAGATTATGCCCAATATTCCCCTATTCCAACCGTACGTATGTATAATAGGATTTTCGTCTAGGTTCGAGATAACCTAGATCCAAAATTAAAAAAGGAAAGGAGAATAAAAGTATAATTATTATAACATTAATCTTGAATTGAATTTATAACTGGTGAATGATGAACGATAATAATACTATTATGCAATAAGTTTATTGTAATCCCACTCACAAGTTTTTGCGCTCCAATTCATAGATCTTCTATTCATGAATTTGATTTGACTTTGATAGATTTCATGCCCCAATTTACAGATCTGATCTTCCTTTGATATCCTTTCGCGATGTAGGTTGCGGATCTGAATCCCTCCTCTTTTCTTGCGTGTATTTTAGATCTGAATCTCTCTTTTGTTTTATTTGCGGTAGTTGAAATCCTAAATCTCATTCTTTTTAATTTAGGAATAGATTCGTGAAGAGAGAAGATGGATCTAAGATTTGGTGGAGAAGAAGAATTGTTTAGATCCATTAAGGAGGAAGAAGAAGAAAATTACCTTTAGATTAGGTCAGAGTGGAGGCGTAATGGAGTTGTGCAGAGAAAGCACTAGGTCTAGGGGTGTTTATATAGGTAGGAACCAACGAATCTTGTCAGAAATCGCCTCCAAGTGTGAAAAAGTGAATTCTACCCGAATCTGGGGGTAGGTCGACCACTAGGTTGGGTAGGTCGACCCCTAGGTCAACCCCTAAGTCGACCTCCCTGGGTAGGTTGACCCGCTGGTCGACCCCCAGGTCGACCTGCCTGGGTATTTTCCTATGTAAATTCTGAATTTTCGTTGAATCTTCTGAAGGTCATAAATCTTTCATACGTAGTCCGATTTTCGAAAACTTCGACTCTATGCCAAACAGAATTTCGAGACGAATGCAATGGTGATGTCCATTTTACTTAATTCCTGATATTTAAATTAAGTATCCTTATTTTATTATCTTCTCTATTACGTACACTGTTATCGAATTAATTTTTCCTTCTCTTCCATATATTAATAAATTTTCATTGTACATCACCGTTATTTACCAAGCTATGTATATATACATTTATGTACATTTTTAATTCTATTAAAAATGTGGGGTGTTACATGAATCGAAGGAGAAGGAAGTTATTCCCACTTTCAGGCCTAGAGAAAGTAGAGTTGTTGGAGGTGCTTGCGAGGTGAATGCGGTTGATGTTACATCACGTAGTCCATGGGGTTCCTCTAGTAGTGTTGGTGATGTGAACGAGCCTAGAAAAGATTCAATTCACAGTGGAGCTGAAGGAAGACTGGGTGATGGTATTGCTACTCGGGTTGGTCGTCGTACTATAAGACCTCCCGAAAGATATGGTGATTGGAACTATCTTAGCTTTTGTGAGAATTTGGACTATGCTCTTCAGGTAGTCCAAGATGAGCCGAGGGACCTTAATGACGTCATGGATTCGAGTGATAACTCGAAGTGGATTTGCGCCGTGGAGGAAGAGATGGAATCTTTAATGAAGAATCAAACTTGGGATTTGGTTCCAATTCCTAATGGAAACTGTGCTATTGGGTGCAAATGGAAATATAAGGTGAAGGACGATGGAAGATACAAAGCTAGGCTAGTGGCTAAGGGGTTTACATAGAGGAAAGGAAAGGAGTATGATGAGATATTCGCACCGGTTGTGAGGCATACTTATATCCGGATATTACTTGCATTAGTTACTATTTACAACTTGAAGTTGGAGCAACTAGATGTGAAAACCTCCTTCTTGCATGGAGACTTGGATGAAGACACCTACATGGAGCAACTGGAAGGGTTTGTTGTAGAAGGTAAGTCAAAACTAGTTTGCAAGTTGAAGAAATCATTGTATGGTTTGAAGCAATCACCTAGGCAATGGTATAAGATATTTGATCATTTCATGCTTGAAAGTGGCTTCCATCGAAGCATCAAGGATGCTTGCATTTATTTCAAGAGGTTAAGAAATGATTGTTGGGTGTATTTACTCTTGTATGTGGACGATATGCTCATTTCTTCTAAGGACAAGGCAGAAATCAGGACAAGGCAGAAATCAACAAGTTGAAAAAGAAATTAAAGGCGGAGTTCGAGATGAAATACCTTAGAGAAGAAAAGAAGATTTTGGGCTTGGAAATTGAAAGAGATCAAAAGCATTTTGAGTTAAAATTAACTCAAAAGGAGTACATTAGAAAAGTGCTTTGCGATTTAGCATGGAGGATGCAAAGGCGTCAAATACACCTATACCACTGCATATAAAGCTTTCAAGTAAGGGATCACCTATCGAGGATAAAGACAAGGCTTACATGGAAAATGTGCCATATGCTTGTGCGGTTGGAAGTTTGATGTATTCCATGGTGTGTACAAGACCGGATATTGCAAATGCCGTCGGGATGGTTAGTCAGTTCATGGCTAATCGGGGGAAATCGGTTTGGGAAGCAGTGAAGCTTATCTTGAGATACTTGAAAGGTACAACATTTCATTACCTTGTTTTTGGAGGTAATAAAGAGAATATTTGCATGTTTGTTGGTTATTGTGATTCAGACTACGCTGGTGATAGGGATCAAAGAAAATCAACTTCCGGATATGTTTTCACTCTTGGCGGTACAACCATAAGTTGGAGATCGAGATTGCAGACCCTAGTTGTTTTATCCACTACGGAGGTGGAGTTGATAACTGCGGTAGAGGCAGCAAAGAAACCACTCTATTTGAAGCGATTGTTGTGTGACTTGGGGTTTGAACATGACATTGTTGATGTTCAATCTGATAGCCAAAGTGCTATCCATTTGGCAGAGAATTTGGCGTTTAGCACACGAACGAAGCAAATTGATGTGAGGGAGTCATTTCTAGTAGCCATGGATGAAGACAAGCAAGTATGCCTTCGAAATGTGCACACAAAGGATAACGCGGCAGACATGTTCACTAGGACATTGCCGGTTGGGAAGTTCGAGCATTGCTCGAACTTAATTCGCTTGGAGAGATGCTAGGTGCCATGGGGTGGCACGGTTGAGAGAGAAACTTGGATGTAGAAGAGTATCGGTGAGAGATTGGTGTTCTATCTTCATGGTAAGTACTCGTTTTCACTCCCGAGTACATTGTCTTTTGTTAAGACTGGTTTAGGAGTTGGATGTTTCAACACTTCGTTGACGAGTGAGGGCTATGCCTGAACTCATTAGTGAAGTGTAATGGGTGGTGGCTGTGCCGGAGTTCATTGGAGAAACATTCAAGATTTATTAATTGAAGATAGAAGGAAATTCTTGGGTGCATTGGAGTTTGTGATGTAGATGGACATAGTATTGAGGTGGAGTGTTGAAGTATGTGATAATATGTGTTAGATTGTGGAGGATATTTTTGGATCTGAAGGATATTTCAGGATATCTCGGATATTTAGGATCTGGAGGATATTTTCAGATCTGAAGGACATTTTAGGATATTTCAGATATTTAGGATATGGAGGATATTTTGGATCTAGACGATATTTCGGATATTTCGGATCTAGAGGAAATTTTGGGAATTTCCATATACTTCCCTATGACAATATAAGCTACATTGGATCCAAAAGGGGGATACACAGCAAAATCAAGAGATTGGATCAAGGTTTATTCTAATTAGGTTTTAGGTAATCCTAATCTTCTTCAATTCCTTTCTCAAAAAATCAATTTTTTCTAGTAAATTTAATCATTGTAATCAATCTCTTGTACTCTTCTATTGATATTAATAAAGGTTTCTCTCTCAAAGTGGACGTACACTGACAAGACGTCGGTGGAACCGCTATAAATCCCTGTGTGATTTAGTTTCCCGTGATTGCTCTATTATTTCCATTGTTTGGTGATTGTGATTGGCTTGGATAAGATTGAAATTGGTTTGATATTTCGATTGGTTGTTTTTTCACTATTACCATGATCTCGTTTTCTGCAGCGTTGGGGATTTTTGATTTGAGTGGTCTTGAATCAAATTTCTCCACAACAGAGTGCACGTAATCATTCCAATATGGTCTAACAGCCTTCTAGATCAAATATTTATATAGATCTATCAAATTAACTTGCAGGTCTATTTAGCTAGATCTAATACAGTTCCAAACATATATACTTATATAGATATCTATATCCTACTCTTATACAAAACCGAAATAGTTTAGATGGTGGAAAAAATATATTTATTTATATATGCATACACAGTTTTTAGGTTTTGGGTTCTTTTAGTTGACAAGGGAAAATGTTTTCACCAGTCTTAAACATACTGTCATGATTCACACAAAATGTTAACAGTGACTATTGAGCATACAACCCAGCTGTTAAATTCAGAAATATACAGTATATCACTAGACATACATAAACACATATAAAAGGTCCGTAATCGAGTGAAATAGACATGGTTGAGTTTGAAAGGAAACATAAGTGATGTTTACTCACATTCTAAGTTCTCTGTTTTAGATATTTCCAGTTTCTCAGTTTTGCATAATATGCTTCTCTACCATTTAAGCTCTCGAATTTCTTTAGATTTTTGTGTGAGTGAAAATGTGAGGTGTTCTATTGTATATTTATTAGAGAAATAAAAGTATAAAATTTAATCTAGCTATTAGGATTGTAGTGTAGAGTTTTGGCCAGAGTTTGGCTATCTTTAAATTGATTGAAAAGTGTCTGTAACTGACTGTGTGTGGTGTGATTTGGATGGTGGCAGCTATATACGATTATGTCTATGTGTGGTAATTGAAAGGAATGGAGATAAACGGTTATGTAGTTGTTAGCTGGTCCCATAATTGATTAGACCATCATGTAGGAAGCAATATTGTACAGCCAACTAGTATAAAGTATAACAATGGTGGCTCAAACTAGTCGTCTGCATTATAGTTACTTGTAGTTCTGTCCAACATGACAAGTTTGGAATGAGAATCCTCGTCAGATTTGAAATCCAACCATGCATGTTTTAGTAATTAATATCATTTAAAAAGACAATATAAAGTTTTACTTCGTATCAACTCAATTTGATATGCTTTATCTTACCAAATATAAGTGTTAGTCTGTGTACTTAAATATCTAGAAAAAAAAACTAGTTAACATAAAAGATTGATGTTCGAACTTAAAATGATTCCTACTTAAGTAAATTATGGTTCTTATTCCGACTAACAATATTTCTACCCTTCCTCTCAATTTCGATGATGTCAGTGCACTAATAAATGGATTAATCCATAGTTTTCAAGCACACAGTAAAGAGAGTAGCCAATTCATAATTAAACAAAGATGGCCTCCCATCGCGCGGATTAATCTTTTCAATACATACACCTAGCCATGTATAAATGACATATATAGGCTAAAGGATTTCTAGCTGTTACACTAATTTTTTGATTGAGAGGAGATACAGTCATTAATAAGGCCTTACACAACAATTCTTTTCTTCATATGTGCCAAACCTTATGTATTTAGCAGAAAAAAGAAAAAGAAAACATTTGGTAGCCAAGTGATTTCACTAACAAATGCATGTCGGACACACATGCACTGCTAGTATTACCGGTATTTTGGACGTCAACATCAGTAGATATAATTGGTCCCTTGCCAAGAATACCATCAGCTAATATGATAGGAGAAAAATGTGTATTAGTTGTAGAAAAATCATCTTGGGTACTTGAAATTTTAGATGGAAAGTAATGACCAAATTCACCATTTGAACAGCCTCTCTGACATTCGTTTACAGTTGGGGCTTTAAGCTCACCGAAATTTTGATTCACGACTGTAACACAGGTTTGTGAAGAGTTACTTTGCCACCACCATTGTCTTTTTATTTCCCAGTACCCACTTGTGCCACGTAACTACCCTCATGCATATGCTAACATGGATAATATTGATAAGTATCAACCTCATTAACACTTGTTTGCACAGCAACATCAGCTTCCAATTAAACAAGTTCAAAAATCTTATGTACAACCTATATGTATGTATTAATGGCACTAAAACTTTTAGCTTCCAATTATACAAGTTCATAGATGTTATGTATTTTTTTCTTCCATTCGTACCACTATAATATCATGTCATTTTCCATGTTTCTTATATGTGAAGAAATTCAATATTTTTATTTGTTATACAAATATCAAATCAATTTTATATTTTACATGCAGTTAAAACAAGTTTAAATACAATATTAAAACACCAATTACTTATATATATTCAAATATAACAAGCAACAATATATATAAGATTTTTAACTAAATAAAATACTAATTTTTTTCTATAATATTTAAATCTAATATTATCTATATTCAACCAGAGTTTTAAAACACAATTGAAACACAAGACAAAATGACCAGCCATTTCTTACTGGTTTTATATACATATACATTAGCTAGAGAGGAATACACCAGGTTCATAATAAATTGTATTATAAAATTGTATTATATTATAAAAAATTTCAAAACAATTTATTATTTAAATTTGTTATAAATTGATTAGCAACTTATTATTTAATTATCAAAACAATTCATAATAAATTGTATTATAAAAAATTTCAAAAGCCGGGACATTACAACCTTCCGATAGTGTATCCCTAGAGAGGAATACACCGGTTCAACAAGAACATCTTGCAACCCAGGCTAAACATGACCGATCACTCATTTTGCTTGAGTGAACTGAATGTATTATCACCAACGGTTGGGATTAGCAACCGTTTCCTGAAAGGGACAGCATCGAAATAGTTTAAAGAAGCAAATAGATTTTCTCTAGATCAGGTGACAATACAACCTAATTGGGAGCTACCCACTTAGCCATGCAACCTACCCAATTTTATACCATTTCTTAGTTGTGAGTCTAGAGGCCATAACGTATCTTTTTGAACGATCACACCTTTATTAACATTGAATGCCACCTCGTCATACTCGCCAAATCACAAATTGATTTCTCCAAAATACCACGGGTATACAGCTAAGAGAAACGAATTCCTCCGCCACCAAATGTGAATACGTTTGAAGAGATCAACTTACGCGTTCTATTAGGTATACACTATCAGACATTCTTCCAAAAAAGTTGTCCTGGGACTGGACAAAGCAAAGACACTATTCTATAATCCCATCTTAGGCAAATTCTACCTAGGATTTTCTAGAATAACCCTTGCATAAACTTCGTCATAAATTATCTTCATCATATTTGATTCGCAATGCTAATGCCCATACAAAGTGGTTTTCAGATAATAAATTCGATCCCGATCTCTTCGTGTTGATGATAGAAAAATGGTCAAAATATTCATATTCAGTTATTTCACTATCAAAGGAAAACATCCATACACACAACGATCTTATTTCCAAATGGAATTTTTATCAATCAATCATCAATCAACATTTATCATTAATTTATTCATTTCCCCATTTCCTGTTTTTCCATATATTTCTTAAAACCTGTTTAGCCTCTCACTATTCTCGGAAAATGTTTCCATCTATTATAACTAATTATTTTCTATATTCCTGAAAATATTTCTTATTTACCAATGGAAAACATTCTTATATATATTCACAGCTTCTATATTCAGAAACTATACATCATTAACATCGGAAAACATTTCCATGTTTACTCCCATTTCTTATTTTCTATATTAGAAAACATTTCTGATTTTATTTGGAAAACATTTCCAAAAAACTCCTTTATTGGATTAAAACAGATGTTTTAAATAAAATATCGCTATGCCAACTCAAACCATTAACACACATTAACTTCATTCACTTAACCTGTAACAACCTAAGGATTTACGGCCCGAAAATCGATATAAATTAACTTCCATATCCCATGACGATCTTCCAAACACCAAAAACACTGGGTAGTTATTAGAAAGAAATTGGAGGGTGAGATAAAAAAGAAAGAAGTATTAGAATAGAAGAAGAAGAACAACAACCACAACATAATCAGAGTCTCACATCGTAGCAGAAGAAGTATAATACAGAAATACATTTTTATTGAGAGCTTTTAAAAATACTTACAATATCAGAGTACATCACACATCTGGATGGTGATAATAATATGTCTTCATATACATTCACACAGTGTAATAAATACTAGATACAATATGTTTGAACACCTCCAGCTCGCCTCTGGACTTCGCAACATTCGATAACCTGGACTTGTATAACCCGGTCTAATCCGAGTATTTACAAAACACCGGGTAAGTCTGGTGAACCAGAGTGAGAAAAACTCACAAAGTTTAAGGGTATCACACAACTTGATTTTAAAGTCAAAATCTTTTCAAAAAAAAAAGGATAATCGTAAGACCAAATCTACAGATAAATACAACTTGATTTTAACTCAAAATCTTTTCAAAAAAAAAGGATAATCTTAAGACCAAATGTACAAACTAATACGGACGGTTTTTACCTTAAGATAACCCAAAACATTTTTGAAATCAATATCTTTTCTAATATTATAACAATGTCTAAATACAAGTAAATATCAATCTAGCAGAAAAATTGCATCTCACGCACCACATATGTAGTATATTATCAAAACCGCGGGCGCTTATTGGAGATTGGATTCCAACTATGACAAGGTATGGAACCACCTGTCGATAGTGCATCTCTAGAGGGGAATACAAACGTCTTGCAACCCAGCCCACAAATGGCCGACCACTCATTTCGCTTGAGTGTATCGAATGTATATCACCAACGGTTGGGCTCAAACCACTGTTTCCTGAAAGGGACAACATCGAAGTAGATTAAAGAAGAAAATGAAATTTCTCTAGATAGGTGATTATACACCCTAATGGGAGCGACCCACATAACCATGCTGCCTACCAGATTTTTAACATTTGTCGTTTGATGAGGCTTGAGGTCAGAATTTCCTTTTTGAAATATCAGGTCACCATTCACTTTGAATACCACATTGTTAGATCCATCAAATCACTAGTTGACGTCCATAAAAATACTCTACAGGTGACAGAAGTACATTTGTAAAAATCAATGTACGTAATTCTTTAGAAATACTCTATTAAACATTCGTCCATACAAGTCATCCAATAACAGGATGAACTGAATGCACTCTCCTACTGCATCCCATATAGGAATCACTCCAAGGATCAGTAGCGAGTAGTCCTTGTAATCCGTAGATTCCAACCACGACAGAACCACAGTATATCTTTGGTTGCAGACCGAAGATTTTCAGTAGTTCTTCCATTTATGAAATTCTACGGTCTTCAATGCTCCAACTCGACCATCTTCTGATATCTTCACGTATGTATTGGTTGGAATGGTTTTCGAATATAAATTCGATCCCGGTCTTTCCGCACCAACAATCGTATTGGACGGATTTGATAATCGGTTATTTAACTATCAAAATAAACAGTGATTCAATCTGATAATCCAATGAGTTCACGGGTTCAGTATTCAGCATCACTTGGCCTTTTAATTAAAACAAATGTAAATTTAAATATCTTAAGTATTTCGATATTATAAATATTGTTTCCTCTTTCTATTATATCATAAGATTATTCTTTAAACAAATTCATTTTTATGTATCTAGTTTTCTATTTTCACTTTCAAACATTAGCCACGCTATTGCCTAATATTAGGAAATCCATTCAACCTATTACTTGTTAAAAAACGTTATGAGATATCTTTTATTCATTACCTGAAAACAAAATCCAGTTTTTATTCTTAGAGAATAAAACTCAGCCTTATATTTCCTTTCTAGCTCGAACATATCATTATATTTTCACGCAACTCCTTTTATTTCCTTTTTATTTTGGAATCACCATTATATATATATACACACACACACACACACACACATATATATATATATATATATATACATATATTCCAAATTTCAACCAAACATTCGTATTATTATTATTTCTCAAATGAAATAACATACTTTTACTAACGTTTTTACCATTACAACTAATATCAACCTCAGATAATCCTGATGTCGTTCAAGTTGAGGTATTTTAATTACCTCTCAGACCTTGATCAACAACGTTCCTACTTTAATATCGATACGAGTTGTAATCCAAAAACCAATATTTTATTCTAATATCAATACAAAATCCATTTAACTATTTACTCAAATCACGGTTTCATAAATCCTTCTTACTTCTTGAAAATCTCTTTCTCGGATATATCCATTATTTCTTAATTCAATAATTAAGTAATCTCATTACAAAACGCCTCTTTTTAACTCTGCCACTTTAAACAAATTCATTTTATAATTCGGATTTGGTTATACAACCCTACTACCCACTACTTTATCCAAATTCACTTTAACACCTTCCTTTTCAAATACTTTTGACCATTTCCGCTTGAAATTCTTATTTCAATTTCCCAATTTTACATAAACCCATTATTAAGTAACATTAATTTAAAATTAACAATATAACTCCTCATCCTTTTTATAAACCTCGTTAAATAAATTATGGTTTAATCTAAATCCTTTCCATCTCAATTCCCCTTTTACTTAATTCAAATATGAGGTCGAAATAATTTAAGCTATCATAGCCACTTAAATTTCTCTTTATAACTTCATTAAAGAAACTTAAGTATTAAAATCAAACCTATTCATAAACTCCTTCCACCATTCAATTAGATTCCATTTCATCTTCAATTACCTTTTAAATGAATTTCAGTTGAAAATAAATCTCCTAAATTATTATTAATTATAATAATAATTTACTTCTCATTAACTACTATAAAAATAGTTAATTCCTTAATTAACTAAAATAAATAGTAAATCCCTTTTTATATATCCTATTAAAATTTAAACAATATTCATTAAACCATTCTATTTAGAACACACTAATTTAATCCTAATTAAAATCGGTCAATTTAGTCAGCTCAAAACACGGTTATCCCATTAACCGATTCTAATTCATTCTCCCTTTAAATTAATTAATAACATAATTAATTTAAATAAATTCCATTTAAATATTTCTTAACAAAACAATTATCCAAACTTATCCGCTAGGTTAATTTCTATTTACTTGTACATAAATCTAATTCACATCAGAATTCCCTTATAAAATCAGTTAATAATTAATTATTAATTTAAATAATAAATATTTATTTCCTTTTAATAAACTTCTATTCAAAATAATATATTTAAAAATATATCTCCAACAAAAACATAAATTTTATAACTTCATCGCTATCAATTTGCCTGGCGGTAAATCAATAGTTATAAAATTATTGATTTTATAGGCCATATATTGCCAATACTCAACCAATATTGCCCATGTAACACCCCGTATTTTCTGTAAACACTAAGGTTACAAATTAAAGAATACTTAATTTCAAATGTGAGAATTAAGGGAAATGGGTTATGCCATTGCGTTCGTCTCGGAATTATGCTTGAGATAGAGTCCAGGTTTGCATAAAACGGACATCGTATGAAGGAGATATGGACGAACGAAGTTAGGCAGAAAACCTAAAGTCGACCAGAATGCACTGGCGTGCTTTATAAGTGCGCCAGTAATAAAATGCACTGGCGGACCTGCCAATTGCGCCCATGTCGAGCTAAAGACCTGCACAGATTTCTGGAGTGTTCTGATCCGAATAGTGAGTCATTGCTGAGTCATTAGGGCTGAGATGTTATCCTATCTTGACTGGATAGTCTTGATTGCTTCTAGAGTTAATCTGAAGGCTCTAAATTAATTAAAAATCTATATAAGCAACTTAACTCTCAACCTAAAATCACACTAATTCATTCCAAGAGCCGCCATGCCGTCAATAGTGAACCTAGAATAGTCGTAATCTCTTTCAACTCAAAGGCAAGATAGAAGCTACATCAAAATCAAATCAAATCTAATTTGGAACAACGATTAGTCTACTTCAAAGGCAAGCAATTCAGTTTCAGAATACATATCCCAGAAATCAAGTGTTTCCTTTTGTTGTAAGTGTAGTCATCTTTTGGATGTGAATAAATTAAAGACTTGATTTTTAATGAATTATAAAATAGAATTGTACCAAGTTATATGTAATGCTGATTCATGACTATTCTTGTCTATTCTATCATGTATGCCTATGAACTATTGTGGTTTATCCAACCTATCATGTAATGTAGAAGTTGGTGAATGAATCTATTGATGTTGTATAGGAATTTGGGAATGAGAAACTATCATGTTATATGCAAGTTTGGCGATGATATCATGTTATGAATACATGCAAGTTTATAGGCTAAAACATGATTATGTAAACCTATATGTTTAGATCTATAACCTTATACGTTTAGATCCATATGCCTTTATGTTAGATCTATGTTAACTTGGTTCAACCCCTATGCAAGTTCACAATTACATGCCAAGTTTAATTTGTGTAGTTTTATGTAGAATCCATATGCTTATGATCCATGTTGCGTAGATCTAGTTTGCAAGTTCATAATTAAAAATATATTGTTCTACGCCAAATTCATGTGACACATGTATAGTTTGATCCATATTTTTGTACGATGTTCGAATGTGGCAAGTTCCTCTTTTTCCCTTTTTGTTTTATAAGTTAGGCTAAAATATCGAACCCAACATTCTATGAAATTTTGCGAACGTACAACGGGGGTGACGTTGGGGAAAACATGAAATTACATGTAATTGGCATCTTTGGCACATAAGCATGATAAGTGGCATGAAAATGGTATAATTTATATACCTAAAATTATCAATTTGATTTAGAGGGAAAGTGGGCCATGACAATAAATTGTTGAAATTTTACATAAAAGGATAAATATGTAAATTTAGTAAAAGACGAATATGCCTAACCCGAGGTTAGATTGAGTTACGGTATAAGACTGCCCGGAACCGCCCGACAAATCCAGCAATCGTAACCATATAGATCTAATGTGAGAGGTTAGCGCATTGAGTCCAAAAGAACCCGAGGTTAGACTGAGTTGCAGTGTAAAACTTCCTGGAACCGACCGACACATCTAGTGACCCCAACAATACCTGTCAAATGTAAGTGGTTGGTGCTTTAATGAATAAACTAAAGCTAATACAAGAATGGTAGGGTTAAGTTAATTAAGGTAATACTTAACCAATACACCGTGTTAATTATACAAGTGGGTGAGGTTAAGTAAATTTAGAACACTTAACCGTTATAACATGTTAATTAGACAAGTGAGTGAGGTTAAGTTAATTTAGAACACTTAACCGTTATAACATGTTAATTAGACAAGTGGTGAGGATAAGTAAATTTAGAAGACTTAACCGTTATAACATGTTAATTAGACAAGTGGGTGAGGTTAAGTAAATTTAGAACACTTAATCGTTATAACATGTTAATTAGACAAGTGGGTAAGGTTAAGTAAATTTAGAACACCTAACCGTTATAACATGTAAATTAGACAAGGGGGAGAGGTTAAGTAAATTTAGAAACACTTAACCAATATAACAAGATGAATGATTAGGGTTAAGTTAATAAGGAACACTTAACCAGTATAGCATGATGAATGGGTAGGGTTAAGTAATAAGAAACACTTAACCAATATAACTTGATTTATGGAAAGGTTAAGTTAAAATAAGAGGGCAACGCTTAACCAATATAAATTGATTCGTAGTAGGGTTAAGTTAACACAAGAATACAACGGTTAACCAAAGTAACATGACATATAGATGGGTTAAGTTAATTTGAATTGATTGATGACACTTAACCAATACAACAGGATGAACACGTGGGGTTAAGTTAACACTTGACCAATATAACTTGATGAACGAACAGGGTTAAGTTAATGGGAAACACTTAACCGATCCAACATGATAAGTAAGGAGGGTCAAGTTAATAAGAAACGCTTAACCAACATGACCTGATGAATGAGTGGGTTAAGTTAACATGAACGGACAACACTTAACCAATATGATGTAATGTGTGGGAGGGTTAAGTACATATCGGGTTGGTGGGTAATATTAGTACATATAGGCCCACAAACTTAACCATTAAATAAACCTGCTTGAATCAGCGGAAGGGTTAAGTACATATCGGGTTGGTGGGCAATATTAGTACATATAGGCCCACAAACTTAACCATTAAATAAACCTGCTTGAATCAGTGAAAGGGTTAAGTACATATCGGGTTGGAGGGCAATTTTAGTAGATATAGGCCCACAAAACTTAACCATTAAATAAACCTGCTTGAATCAGTGGAAGGGTTAAATACATATCGGGTTGGTGAGTAATATTAGTAGATATAGGCCCACAAAACTTAACCATTAAATAAACATGCTTTAATCGGTGGAAGGGTTAAGTACATATCGGGTTGGTGGGTAATATTAGTAAATATAGGCCCACAAACTTAACTGTTAAGTAAAAATGCTAGAATCGGTGGGAGGGTTAAGTACATCTCGTATAAGTGGGTAATATTTTTATATATAGGCCCACAAACTTAACCAATAAGAAACACTAGTAACGGGGACCCATTTCAGCAGTAGCCCACATTGATGTATCATGGTACCCTGAAACCAGGTGGGGGCACGATTACTGGGCTGATTGTAAGTGGTCAAAGCAGCGGCAGGAGGTACGTCAGTGTAGGTTCCGACGGTTTACCGGCGTGCACGTACTCCAAAGTGGGAAAAAGCAGGCACTGGGTAGCAGTAGTTATACACCGTGGATTTTGAATCATATCGGGTCGTTATCACAAGGATTGATACACCTTACGGTGGGACCAGTACAGGGTATCTACACACAAGAGAGGGCCGATTGACACAGACACAAGAAAAATGAATACAATTAAAGAGCCGATCTATAGGTAGTAAGGGTACATCTAACATGTTCATGGCAATTAGGTTGATTGAGGTGGAATTCTCACGATAGATGTACACCTGAAGGCTACCACAATTACGGGATTGGGACCACGTTATCATTTTATACAAATTGCAGGTTGGGCCACTGGTTAGGTGGTGCAGAGATAGATATAGAAATCAGAATAACAAGGTAGTAGCGAAGCAGAGAAAGAGTAGGAGCGCATTCAGTTTACCTTGCACTTATCTTCTCTTTAGTTATCTTGTTTTTATGGTATTGTCCTATTTTCAGTTTATTCATGTCATGATAGTTTATCTTGTTTGCATGCTGAAAGATCACTGGACTTACCAGACTTATGTCTGACTTAGTTTGTTTTTTGCCTCTTTTCTTCCGCACCCCCCCCCCCAAGGTAGTCAGGGAGGGAATAACTCAGCCTAACTTGGACCTCTTCTCTTTCCAAGCTTGAAGATTAGTTGATGTATTGCTTTGGACTCTCTCTCTCTCTTCCACTGCTATGGCTGGTTCATGCTTTATTGGGGAATATCATTGTTTTTATGCTTCTTTTATTCTTGGAAGTTTTTAAATCAAGACAGAAGTTCTATGTATTACATTTAAGTATGATTGAGGAAATTGTTGTAAGACCTTGACTGAATTAAGTTGTTTATAAAATGTCTTTATTTTTTCGCTGCTTTATTTGTCTGCCTTGTAATTTATCTGCATCTTTTACCTATAATGCTCTAGTGAAGTTAAGGCATTCCCTTTGTGAGTGACCTTAACGAAGGCGGGGTGTTTCAC
Source organism: Allium sativum (assembly GCA_030737875.1). NCBI lineage: Eukaryota > Viridiplantae > Streptophyta > Magnoliopsida > Asparagales > Amaryllidaceae > Allium > Allium sativum. Next base: position 787,593,926 of record CM060918.1, on the reverse strand, counting down.
TTGGTATCTGAGCTAAAGGTTATCGGATCATATAAAAGATTTGAAAATTTATTTTCAAAACAGTTTTAAAAGAAGTATTTTCAAAAGAAAAGTTCTTTTTTAAAGGCATATTCCCTAAAGCCATATGTGTTATCTTTTGATCCTCTGTTTGAATCCTTGTTTCCTTCTTTCCTGAGTCTCCGGGGCACCTGGCTTTCTGGGAGGTAACCTCATCGCGGCATGGTTCCGTAGGCTCGACGAGACTACGACACTTGTCGAAGGGCAAACAAGTGCCCAACTTCCATCTATAGCCGTAGTAGTTTCACCTGCGGCTAATTTTCTTTCGAGCTTTGTAGGATTCTCCATGCGATGGAGGCCGCTTTCGAGAGACCTGTCAACAAGTTACACAAGGATGGAAAAGATGAGAATGGGGGAGTTTGGCTAAGGAGCACAGCACAAGGATAAAGAACTCATGGATATGGACTTGGTTCACAAAGGAGGGGAGGAAAGAATAGTAAAACCTAAAACAAGAGGAAGTATCTTTATTTTGGTATAACTGATCGTATAATTAAGGGCAAGGGCAAGAACAAAGGATACGATTTTTCAGAAGGCAAGTGCATGCTCTCACCACCAGCATACCTGAGAGAGAGGCGGTAAGATTTCCGTTGAAAGAGTTTTTCCCTTTGATCATCCTGTTAGTACTCCTTCTGATTTTAGCGCTTCACATCTTTAATAATAGTTGGAATAGGTTTCGTGTCACACTTTTTTGGTGTACACGCAAACTACCGAAAATGCCCTTTAATCAATTTGAACAGATCTTAATAAATCCACAAAAAGTTCCATCCATGCATTAAAGGGCAATTTAAGTATATAAAAGGAATCTTTTAGCACCTAAATAAATTAGATTCAAAATATTAGCATTGGCGCATGGTATAACAATTCAAATAAATAGATCTTCTTAAACATAGAAACCACGCCAAAATCATAGCAACTTTCACGCACGCTCATCTACACATAGGTATTTGTTATTGTGAAACATTCAAGGCTTCATTTGAACAAATATAGAATGCTAGAAATATCCATGGATCCCTTTATATTATACATCTTATCATTATTAAATGTTGTCACGTCATTTACATGAAATTAAAACTAATATTATTAAATGTCCCCACATCATTTACATGAAATTAGAATTTATATTATACTTATTTCGGGAAAATAATACATTATATCTTTTATTATTACAAAATATGTCATCACCTTTATTTAATTATCTGCGTTGATATATATATTTCCTCCTTGAATAATGGATCATAATATATTATACCTTTTAATCAATTTGAACATATCTTAATAGATCCACAAAAAGTTCCGTTCGCGCATTGAAGGGCAATTCAAATATATAAAAGGAATCTTTTAGAACCTAAAGAAATTAGATCTAAAAAATTAGCATTGGCGCATGGTATAACAATTCAAATAAAAAGATCTTCTTGAACATGGAAACCGAGCCGATCATAGCAGTTTTCACGCATGAGCATCTATTAGAATTTATGTTATACTTATTTCGGGAAAATAATATATTATATCTTTTATTATCACAAAAGATGACATCACCTTTACTTAATTTTATGCGCTGATATATATGTTTCCTTCTTGAATATTGAATCATTATATTTCCTTGGTCAATACATCTGCTAGAATCCCGCAATATTTCATTTATAAATGCACATACCTTCTTTTATTCCTCAATCCCACATATCAACTTCTCTACTTCTCTCTCTTTTTTTCCTTCCTCTTTCAGCTACTCTGCAGAAGTATTTGGCTTCAGGTAAACTCCACTTTAAAGATATACATTCTGCAATATTTCAAAACCCTATTTTATATTCCATAAATCTACATGCTTTCATCATCACCTGTTTTGAAGACCGACCGGTTTGGTGGTAGGTTTTAATTATTTACTGCTTCACTTTTTTTTAACTGTGATATGTTTAGTGAATTTTGTAGGGCAGATATTAGGTAAGGACTTAATTTTGTCTTTGGTAAGTTCTTACAAAAATTATACTGCTAGATTTTTAATGTTTATCAATAATGCATTTTACTATAATATTCATTATCTCTACAAAACTCATTCTACATACTTCAGGATGAGGAAGCAAGCCATTCCAATGTATCTAAATGCTGATGAACCTACTCAAGAAGATAAAACAGATGAGGCCCATGCATATTCAAATGTTAATGTGTCTGATGATACAGTTTACACAACCATCGATGACAATGAAGGAACATAGCATACACTGGATGATATAATCTTTCCATGTAATGTTACAAGGAAACAGGGTTACAATAAGGCCATGTTTGCTAGCGGAAAATATTTATTGTCCCAACGGTCCTTAAGTGTCATTTGTTTACATGTATATTACCGATTACACAAACTTTTGAACATCATAAAAGATAGAGAAATTTAAAACACGGAAATAGGAGCAGAAATGTTTAATATCTCCTGAAAGATAAAATAATTGAATAATATTTTGTAGCCATTACTTTAGAATTTGTTTATATTTAATATTTTTATTTCTTTTTCTTGCATTGACAGTTTATAAATTATGCAACATTTGTACTTGCCTATAAAAATATAAAATATTTGAGAATTAGTAACCCACGCGCAGAGCGCGTGCCACGATCACGCGCGGAGCACGTGTCGTCACGCTCGTTCGTATATATCTGCTTCCATAGGTTCTCTGCACCTTAGTACTTGTATAATAGAGGATCCCATTATTGTCTCAAATCCAATTTGTGGTTCGGCTGATTTATCTTTGGTTTGTAATGATTTGAGATGCTTATGTTTCCGGGTTTCATGGGCTATGGTTTGATTCTAGGCATGGATTGGTTAGCTAGTAAGTGTGAAACGAGGGTAGTTAGACTTTCGACTTGCCTCGGGAATACCCTCCAAATTTCATGTGATCCTAAGGGATCAGTTTGTCTTAGCTACTTAGAATCACTTTATGTATTTATCAACGATTTTCAATCCGTTGGAGTAGTCCATGAGTACGCAGATGTTTTAGATTAGGTTAGGGCTTTTCACCCTAAAACTCGAAATAGACTTCCACATATATCTAGTTGACAATGCAAAGCCAATTATGCGATCAATGATAGTTTTGGAACAAGATTGGCGAGGATAGCTAGAGTTGGTTAAGTGCTCAATTATTTTGTTGTTTTGCTAGTATCATCTCACATAAATCGTCCAAATTCGGAGGAGGTATTCCTTGGGTGCTTGTCTAATATTGGTTTAGGCCTTTGGGGATTGTACTTGAGGGATGTCGAGTTCGACTAGGATGGTTTGCGTGAGAAATAAATGGTTGTGGCAGGCGCCCTAGCTAAGACCGACCTTAAGACTACATAGAAACCTTTAGCTTTAGACCCTCAGACTTGTGACATGATGCATAAGCTAATCATCTTAGTATATACACTTGGTATCATGGTTAACATCTGTTTACCTTGGAAAGATAGTTCGACAACATTGGATACCCTCTAGCATAATAAGTGAACGAGGTCCTATCTTTACTAGTGGGGTTTTGGAAATGGAGGTCAAGAAGCTACGCAATCGTGAAGTTAAAATAGATAAGGCAGAGTGGAGCGAAGCTCAAGAAGATGAGACTTAGGAGACTAAAGACTAGATACGCGCATCATAACCTTTTTAAGGGTATACCCTTGATTCCTCTTTTTCTGCAAAGTTTATTTGCATGCTAGTCTTTATCTTTTAAGTATATCCTCTTGGTCCCATTCTCTATCCTTAGGTAGAAGCCAATGGATGTAAACATGTGTTTGAGACATGTTATGTTGGTGGATGCAAGTGGTTGCAAGTGTTTGCTAGTGGTTGCTCGTGGATGCATATACACACATTAGGCACTAGATCGGCTCAGTCACTTTCATATTGCATATGCATGAGTGAACTTTTATATATATATATGGATTGAAACTTAATGTGTTATCATATGGATGTTGCATTTGTATGAATGACTGTGCACCCATGTAGAAGTTATAGAGTACGACTAGGGATGATTGCATACATGATGGACTCATGGCATTGACATAACTCGCATTAAGGAGGTCAACTGAATCAGTAGACCGCCTGATTTTGTACTAGATAAGGACATGTACACACATTATGCATATGATCATGAAAGCATTAGAAATATTTTTTAAGGACAATGGACGCCTGTGATTGAATTGTTGAGTAGATGGATGACTGGATGGTAGGATATACGTTCTTCCTAACATGAAGATTTCAGGGACGAAATCCTTTAAGGAGGGGAGAATGTAATACCCCGTATTTTCAGTAAACACTAAGGTTATGAATTAAAGAATACTTAATTTCAAATGTGAGAATTAAGGGAAACGGATTATGCCATTGCGTTCGTCTTGGAATTCTACTTGAGATAGAGTCCGAGTTTGCATAATACGGGCATCGTATGAAGGAGATATGGATGAACGAAGTTAGGCAGAAAACCGGAAGTCGACCAGAATGCACTGTTGCACTTCACAAGTGCGCCAGTACAAAAATGCACTAGCGCACCTGCCAAGTGCTCCCATGTCGGGCTAAAGACCTGCACATATTTTTGGAGTGTTCTGATCCGAACAGTGAGTTATTGCGGAGTCATTAGGGCTGAGGCATTATCCTATCTTGACTGGATGGTCTTGATTGCTACTAGGGTTAATCCGGCGGCTCTAAATTAATTAAAACTCTATATAAGCAACCTAACTCTTAACCTAAAGTCGAACTAATTCATTCCAAGAGCCGCCATGCCATCAATGGTGAACCTAGAGTAGCCGTCATCTCTTTCAGCTCAAAGGCAAGATAGAAGCTACATCAAAATCAAATCAAATCTAATTTAGAACAACGATTAGTCTACATCAAAGGCGAGCAATTCAGTTTCAGAATACAGATCCCAGAAATCAAGTTTTTCCTTTTGTTGTAAGTGTAGTTATCTTTCGGATGTGAATAAATTAAAGACATCATTTGTAATGAATTATAAAATAGAATCGTACCAAGTTGTATGTGATGCTGATTCATGTCTATTCATGTCTATTCTATCATGTATGCCTATGAACTATTATGGTTTATCGAACCTATCATCTTATGTAGAAATTGGTGAATTAATCTATTGATGTTGTATAGGAACTTGGGAATGATAATCTATCATGTTATATGCAAGTTTGGCGATGCTATCATGTTATGAATACATGCAAGCTTATAGGCTAAAACATGATTATGTAAACCTATATGTTTAGATCTACAAACTTATACGTTTAGATCCATATGTCTTTATGTTAGATCTATGTTAACTTGATTCAACCCCTATGCAAGTTTACAATTACATGCCAAGTTTAATTTGTGTAGTTTTATGTAGAATCCATATGCGTATGATCCATGTTGCGTAGATCTAGTTTGCAAGTTCATAATTAAAAATATATTGTTCTATGCCAAATTGATGTGACACATGTATAGTTAGATCCATATTTTTGTATGATGTTCGAATTTGGAAAATTCCTATTTTTCCCTTTTTATTTTATAAGTTAGGCTAAAATATCGAACCCAACGTTCTATGAAATTTTGAGAACGAACAACGGGAGTGAAGTTGGGGAAAACATGAAATTACATGTAATTGGCTTGTTTGGCACATAAGCATGATAAGTGGCAAGAAAATGGTATAATTTATATACCTAAAATTATGAACTTGATTTAGAGGGAATGTGGGCCATGACAATAAATAGTTGAAAATTTACATAAAAGGATAAATATGTTAATTTAGTAAAAGACGAATATGCCTAACCCGTGGGTAGATTGAGTTACGGTATAGGACTGCTCGGAACCACCCGGCAAATCCAGCAACCGTAACAATATAGATCTAATGTGAGAGGTTAGCACATTGAGCCTAAAAGAACCCGAGGTTAGACTGAATTGCGGTGTAAAACTTCCCGGGACTGACTGGTATATCCAGTGACCGCAACAATACCTGTCTAATGTGAGTGGTTGGTGGTTTAATGAATGAACTAAAGCTAAGATAGGAATGGTAGGGTTAAGTTAATAAAGGTAAAACTAATACACCATTTTAATTAGACAAGTTGGTGAGGTTAAGTAAATTTATAACACTTAACCGTTATAACATGTTAATTAGACAAGTGGGTGAGGTTAAGTAAATTTAGAACACTTAACCGTTTAACATGTTAATTAGACAAGTGGGTGAGGTTAAGTAAATTTAGAACACTTAACCGTTATAACTTGTTATTTAGACAAGTGGGTGAGGTTAAGTAAATTTAGACCACTTAATCGTTATTACATGTTAATTAGACAAGTGGGTGAGGTTAAGTAAATTTTGAACACCTAACCGTTATAACATGTTAATTAGACAAGGGGGAGAGGTTAAGTAAATTTAGAAACACTTAACCAATATAACAAGATGAATGATCGGGGTTAAGTTAATAGGAAACACTTAACCAGTATAGCATGATGAATGGGTAGGGTTAAGTAATAAGAAACACTTAACCAATATAACTTGATTTATGGAAAGGTTAAGTTAAAATAAGAGGGCAACACTTAAACCAATATAACTTGATTCGTAGTAGGGTTAAGTTAACACAAGAAGACAACACTTAACCAAAATAACATGACACGTAGATGTGTTAAGTTAACTTGAATTGATTGATGACACTTAACCAATACAACAGGATGAATACGTGGGGTTAAGTTAACACTTGACCAATATAACTTGATGAACGAACGGGGTTAAGTTAATGGGAAACACTTAACTGATCCAACATGATAAGTAAGGAGGTCAAGTTAATAAGAAACGCTTAACCAACATGACATGATGAATGAGTGGGTTAAGTTAACATGAACGGACAACACTTAACCAATATGACGTAACGTGTGGGAGGGTTAAGTACATATCGGGTTGGTGGGTAATATTAGTACATATAGGCCTACAAACTTAACCATTAAATAAACCTGCTTGAATCAGTGGAAGGGTTAAGTACATATCGGGTTGGTGGGTAACATTAGTACATATAGGCCCACAAACTTAACCATTAAATAAACCTCCTTGAATCAGTGGAAGGGTTAAGTACATATCGGGTTGGTGGGTAATATTAGTAGATATAGGCCCACAAAACTTAACCATTAAATAAACATGCTTGAATCCGTGGAGGGGTTAAGTACATATTGGGTTGGTGAGTAATATTAATAAATATAGGCCCACAAACTTAACTGTTAAGTAAACATGCTAGAATCGGTGGGAGGGTTAAGTACATCTCGTATAGGTGGGCAATATTTGTATAGATAGGCCCACAAACTTAACCAATAAGAAACTGTTAAGTAAACATGTTTGCATGCTAAAAGATCACTGGACTTACCAGACTTATGTCTAAACTAGTTTGGTTTTCGCCTCTTTTCTTCCGTTCCCCCCACCCCGTAGTCAGGGAATAGCTCAGCCTAGCTTGGACCTCTTCTCTTTCCAAGCTTGAAGATTAGTTGGTGTATTGCTTTGGACTCCCTCTTCCACTGATATGGTTGGTTCATGCTTTATTGGGGAATATCACTATTTTTTATGCTTCTTTTATTCTTGGAAGTTTTAAATCAAGACAGAAGTCATATGTATTACATTTAAGTATGATTGAGGAAATTGTTGTAAAAGCTTGACTTAGTTAAATTGTTTATAAAATGTCTTTATTTTTTTGCTGCTTTATTTGTCTGTCTTGTAATTTATCAGCATCTTTTACTATAATGCTCCACCGAAGTTAAGGCATTCCCTTTGTGAGTGACCTTCACGGAGGCGGGGTATTTTAGCCCATTGGTTTAAACAAAACAATTGTTGAATTTTCAGTTCAACGGTCATCGACCAAATCAATTATCCTATCACAACAGCTCATATAATGACAATGTGAAAACAAATAACAACTGATATATTTGAGGAATCCCGTTGGATCCCTCCAACCTGTTCTTCCCTGTATTCAATCGATTAGCTCAAATCAGATCATTTAATCCCACATAACTGATATATATTCGTAAATAACAACTATTTCACATCAACCAATTAATAAAACAATTCAATCAGATCAAACAACTCAAACCATTAAACACGTTTATTTTATAAACGTAACCAATAAGGTAAGTGTGACACCCCACGTCCGTTAATGTCACTCACTAAGGGAATGCCTTAAGTTTCATGAAGCGTTATAGGTAAAAACACAAAATAACTACAAGACAAATATAAATAAGACAGCAACAGAAATTTAAATTTTTATTTCAATCATAAATCATAATACGTGGTCCATAATTCCTTAAGTCACAAAAAACCATTACAAGAAAATAACTTCTGTCTTGCACCATCAGGGTACTAAGTAAATAAAAAGTATAATTCCCCAATTAAAAGAGTTAAGCCATAGTAGAGGCAAGAACTTGAGACATACTTAAGAAGTAGCTCCTAGCAAGATGATATCGGAGTCCTAACTAAGCCTGAGTGTTTTTTCCCTGAAAACCGGGGGGAGGGGGGAAATGGAAGGAAGAAGGAGAAATAAAAGGGTCAGACATAATGTCTGGCGAGTCTAGTTACTTTTAGGCGGTAGATAAATAAAAGTAACATGATAGGCATATAAAGTGGATAAGAGAGAGATCACTACATAAATGGCAGGTGTGACAAGGTAAGCAAGATAAGATGTACATGCCTCACTAATGATTACTCTGCACTATTACTAGTATATCTAGAAAGAGATGACCCCTTCAACTATAAGGTGGTATACTTAGGTATATGAAACACCCCACCTCCGTTAAGGTCACTCACAAAGGGAATGCATTAACTTTGGTAAAGCATTTTAGGTAAAAGAAACAGATAATTTACAAGACAAACATATAAACAGCGGAAAACTAAAATTATTTATTTAATAGCATGGTTCAGTCAAAACATTACAAGCATTGTCTCAAAACCCAACTTCTAAATTATTACAACAAAACATCTGTCTTGATTTAAATCTCCAAGTACATGAAGAAGCATAAAAAACAAGTAAAGCAGCATAAATCCCCAATAAAAGTGTAACCACAGTCATAGCCCAAGAAGAGAGAATCCAAGCAATACATTTACTCTCTTCAAGCTTGAAAAGGTCTGCACTAAACTGAAATATTCCCTCCCTGCGGACATGGGGGGAACACAAGAAAAGAGGTCAAAAGAAAACGGGTCAGACATAAGTCTGGTAAGTCCAGTGATTATTCAGCATGTAAACAGGTAAAAGGATCATGACATGAATAAACTGAACATAGGACAATGCCATAGAAATAAGATAACATAAGATAAGATAAACTGAGCATGCTATCGCACTCATTTCTATTTCTCTACACCTACTACGAAGGTTTCAACTACCATCATGTGTTCATAGTAAAGTGATCCCTTTCTCGATCGGCTTCTACTTACATGCATTTATGACTTGTGTCATTCGGCCCTGCTAGATTGTAGATATCTGAGCTAGTCCCACCATAGGGTGTATCAACTCCTATAGTGGTAACCCGACACAAATTCTAGATGCACAGTATATACTACTGATGCCCAGGGCCTTCTTTTCCTGCTCCGGAGCATGTGCGCGCCCGTACTCCATCAAGACCTACACTGTCGCACCACCCGCCGTTATTTTGACCGCTTATAATCAACCCAATAATCGTGCCCCACCCTGCCTAGTTCAGGGTACCGTGATACATCTATGTGGGTTACTGCTAAAATGGGTCCCCGTTACTAGGGTTTCCTAATCAACATGTTATAATGGCTAAGTGTTCTCAAATTAACCGAACCCCACCCATCTGTTAAATTAACATGCTGTATTGGTTAAGCGTTGCTTTAATTAACTTAACACTACCATTCTTAGCCTGTCTGTTTCTTAGCTTCAATTCATTCATTAAACCACCAACCTCTCACATTAGTTCTTTATTGTTGCGGTCGCTGGATGTGTTGGGCGGTTCCGGGCAGTCTTACACAGCAACTCAATCTAACCTCGGGTTTTTGGGCTTAATACGCTAACCTCTCACATTATATCTATATTGTTGCGGTTGCTGGATGTGCCGGGCGGTTTTGAACAGTCTTACACCATAACTCAATCTAACCTCGGATTAGGCATATTCATCTTTTAATTAATTTTCATATTTACAATTTATGTTCATATGTAAAGTATCCACAAGTGTTGTCAATTCAAGTCAAGCCCCATTTACCCTCTAAATTATGTCCATAATTCTAGGTATACAAATTCTACCATTTCATGCTACTAATCATTTACATGATTATGAGCCAATCTATGCCAATAGCATGTAGCTTAATATTTTTCCCCAACGTCTCCCCCATTATTCATTCGCATAAATCACATAGAACGTTAGGCTCGCAAATTAGCCTAACTTATAAACAAAAGGGAAAAGTAAGGGACATGTAACATTCCAACAGGCATAAACAATATAGATCAACATGCGTATTATAAATTTGGGATAGAACGAAATGAACTTAATTAAGCACATGAACGTGATCTTGCATTTAAATTAGATCCAATTAACATGCGAACTAGCATAGATCTGATTGTATAAGCATGAACTTATATAGATCTTTAACATGGGTACTAGCTTGGATCTAAACATGTAAGCATGTATGAACATAACTTATCATGTAATTTGGTTATACAACATGGCAGGTTATATTGTGTCAGTCCAATAGTCTCATAGGCATAAGATGTACAACATGATAAATCAATCACAACAGTCCCATAGGCATTATAGGTTCCGTTTTGTCAATCTAATAGTGTCATAGGCATGCTAGGTTTCATTGTGTCAATCAATATAGTCTCATAGGCACGGTAGGTGTCATTACATCAATCACAACAGTCTCATAGGCATATGAAATTTAGAATTGACAAAAAGATAGGCACGAATAGAATTAGGCATAGTTCTAGATCCAGTTATTACAGTCATGATTTCTTATTAGGTGTTCACATCTAAACAATAACTGTACTTACAGAAAATAGACGGGTCTTGATTTCTTGGATATGATTTCTGAATTTGAAAAGCCATGCTTTGATGTAGACATTTGAATCTCTAGTTCTTCTAATTGATTCCTAGTTTGAATTTGATTCTCAAGTTTGGGGTAGATGAATGGAGGCTAGGACAGTTTGTAGACGAACAACATGACGGCTACATAGAATGTGTTATAGGGTTGAGGTTTGAGGTGATTATATAGAATTCTAGGTTTAATTCTAGCCTTTAGATTAGTCTAGGAGAAATCAGAGCCATCAAACCAAAGAGATGTGTCATCCAGCCAACCATAGCATGACACATGTGCCCTAATACCTCAAAAATCAGTCATTGGCCAATCAGAGAAGGCCACATCAGCATAGGGCTGTAAAAATTCGTCATAGGAGCTAGATCTTAAAGGGCTCGACTCCATACAGTGAGGTCGACACCTATGTCGACTCCCATATAGGTGGGTCGACACCTATGTCGACCCCGCCTGGGGGGGGGCTCGACACCCTGAGCGGGAAATTTCCCGCTCAACCGATTTTTTGAGATCTGAACTGTTTTTATTATTTAATTATTATTTATATTTATTTTCTACTTAAACTTGAAATCTTCTGAACTCCATAACCTCTTTATACAAAGTCCGATTCACGCAAACTCGGACTCTATCTCAAGCAGAATTCCGAGACGAACGCAATGGCGTAACCCGTTTCCCTTAATTCCCAATTTTAAAATTAAGTATTCTTTAATTCGTTGCTTTAATGTTCATAGAAAACACAGGGTGTTACATTCTCCCCTCCTTAAAGGATTTCGTTCCCGAAATCTCTAAGTTAAGAAGAATATATCCTAACAACCTTTATTCGTCTACTCAACCATCAATCACAGGCATCCATTGTCCTTAAAAATATTTCTAATGCTTTCATGAACATATGTATAGTGTGTGTATATGTCATTATCTAATGCAAAATTAGGCAGTCCACTGATTCAGTTTACCTCCTTGATGCAAATCATGTCAGTGTCGTGAGTCCATTATGTATGCAATTATTCTTAATTATACTTTCTACGTGATTGCATAATCATTCAGACAAAAGCAACATCCACATGATAACACATCAAGTTCCAATCCATATGTATAAATACATATAGGTATATGAAATATGAAAGTCACTGATCCGATCTAGTATCTAGTGTATATGCATCCACGAGCAACCACTAGCAACAACTTGCAACCACTTGCAACCATCAATTACAACATGTTTCAAATACATGTTTACATACATTGGTTTCTACCTAGGGATCAAGAATAGAACCGAGGAGATATACTTAAAGGATAGATATAAGCATGCATAAACTTTATGGAAAACAAGAGATCAAAGATGTACCCTCAAAAAGATAAAGGTAGGTTGTGCGTATCTTGTCCTCAGTCTCCCAAGTCGCGTCTTCCTTTGCATCACTCCATTGTACTTTAATTAGCTTGACTTCACGATTGCATAGCCTTTTAACTTCTGTACCCAAGATATGAGTTGGAACTCTTCTCACCATCGCTTCTTGCTCCACTTCTATTTCCTCCGGTATGCTTGGCTCCACAACTTCTACCGACTGATGTAAGCACTTTCGTAGGTGAGAGACATGAAAAACATTATGAACTCCAGCCAATCTTTCGGGCAGCTCTACTTTATGAGCCATCTTCCTAATCCTTTCAATTTTAGGAAATGGCCCTACAAATCTTGGTGCCAATTTCCTGCAGACCCAATGCGAACGAGATTCCTCAAAGTAGACACTTTAAGGAAAACCCTGTCTCCAACCTCAAACTCAAGGTCGGTCCTTCTTTTATCAACGTTGGACTTTTGCCTATCTTGTGCAGTCTTCATTTGTCTTCGTATCAAGTCCACCTTCTCTGAGGTTTCTCTAATCATGTCAGGCCCAAGTACGAGCTTATCTGTAGACTCCCACCAACAAGTTGGTGATCGGCATAGTCTTCCATATAAAGCGTCGAAGGGTGCCATGCCTATGGTGGCTTGGTAGCTATTATTGTAGGAGAACTCCACCAAGGGAAGGTGATCCTCCCATGTTCCCCAAAATCAAGAATGCACAATCTCAAGAGATCTTTTAATACTCTGTTCACCCTTTCCATTTGACCATCGATTTGAGGGTGATAGGCAGTGCTTAAGCATAGTTGTGTGCCTACAGCCTCTTGCAAACTCTTCCAAAACTCGCTCGTAAAGATAGAATCTCGATCACTTACTATGCTGGAGGGTATTCCATGTAGTCGAACCACCTCTTTAAGATAAATGGATGCTAATGATGAGGCAGTCCTCCTAACTTTAACAGGTATAAAGTGAGCGCTTTTAGTGAGCCTGTCCACTATTACCCAAAATCTGGTATTGTCCCTTCTTGACCTTGGCAACCCATCAATAAAGTCTATCGAAATGCTATCCCATTTCCACTGTGGGACCTCTAGGGGATGAAGTAGACCACCAGGCTTCTTTTGCTCCGCCTTGACTTGCTGGCATATCAAGCATTTAGAGACAAACTCAGCTACATCCTTCTTCATGCCATTCCAAAAGAAATCCCTTTTTATGTCTTTATACATCTTGTCTCCACCTGGATGTATGGTCAGCTTAGAATGGTGTGCTTTTTCGAGAACCGTCTTTACCAAATCCCTTGCTTGTGGGACACACAATCTTCTACCCCGTCTCAACCAACCCTTGTCATAGATGGAGTATCCATTAAGGTGACTAGAAGTCTCACCTCTAATTAGCTTATCCACCATATCAACTAGTTGAGGATCTTCACATTGCGTGGTTCCTATTGAGTCCAAAAGCGTAGGCCACACTCTAGCGATGCTAACAAACCAGGTAAAAATTCAAGGGAGGGTTTAAAGTCAAAGTTTGCTATGTACTCCAAGCTTTGCCTTTCTACAAAGAGAGGACTCAAGGTCAGCTTTTTCCTACCTAAGGCGTCTGCTACCACATTGCCCTTGCCAGGGGTATAAGCAATCTCAAAATCATATGAGGCAAGAAATTCCATCCATCTTTGTTGTCTTAAGTTAAGATTTTTCTATGAGAAAAGGTACTTTAATGATTTATGGTCAGTAAATAATTCAAACTTTTCTCCTAGTCGGTAATGACGCCATGACTTAAGAGCGAAAACAATGGCAGCTAGCTCTAAATCATGAGTTGGGTAGTTCTTCTCATGTACCTTCAACTGCCTTCCTCCATAGCAACCTACTTAGCCTTCTTGCATCAAGACAGCGCCTAATCCTGTACCGCATGCGTCTGTGTATACGGTAAACATCTTGATTTTGTTAGGCAATATCAGAACTGGGGTTGTTGTCAGAGCCTTTTTCAATCATTGGAACGCAATGTCGCAATCCAAATCCCAGGAAAAAGTTAGGTTCTTCTTTGTCAGTCTAATAAGTGGGGTTGAGATCTTCGCAAAGTCCTTAATGAAATTTTTGTAAAAGTCTGTTAGCCCGAGAAAACTTCGTACTTCGGTTGCATTCCTTGGAATCTTCTAGTCTTGCACCGCAACAACTTTTGCGGGATCCACAGTTATCCCCTCTTTGGACACCACATGTCCAAGAAACCTTACTTCTTCTCTCCAAAAATGGCATTTGGAGAATTTTGCTTTCAGCTGGTGTGCACGAAGAGCATCAATAACTTCCGTTAAATGAAGAGCATGCTCTTCCTCACTTTTTGAGAAAATCAAAATGTCGTCCACGAAGACCACTACAAATTTATTAAGGAACTCTCTGAACACCCTATTCATCAGGTCTACAAAATAGGCCGGTGCACTTGTCAAGTCGAAAGGCATGACAAGCCATTCGAAGAAAACATACGGGTTCCTGAACGCGGTCTTTTCTATACTGTCTTCAGCCATTCTTAGCTGATGAAATTTGGTAGCCAGATCTAGTTCGGAGAAAACCGAGGCACCTACGAGTTGGTCAAACAAGTCGTCCATTCTAGGGAGTGGGTGCCTATTCTTCTTGGTTAGCTTGTTTAGCTCCCTATTATCCACGCACAGGCAAAGTGAACCATCTTCTTTGGTTGCAAACACCACTGGAGCACCCCCATTCATAAATACTCCATCTTATGAACCCCTTTTCAAGCAACTCTTTAAATTGCTTGCTGAGCTCTTTCATTTCCCTTGGAGCCACGTGTCTAACGGGTAAAGCAATAGGTTTTGCATTATCAACAAGGTATATGCGGAAGTCTATCTCTCACTTTGGAGGCAAACCATTCACCTCTTCAAAGACATCCGAGTATTCATGGAGTATTCTAACAGATTGAAAGTTTTCAATAGACGCATCAAGAGATTCAAGATAGCTAAGCATAACAGAATTCATGGGATTACAAGAGATTTCGAGAGTGTTACCAAGGCGAGTCATAAGTTTAACCACTCTCTTTTCACAATCGAGGATGGCACCATTACTGGATAACCAATCCATGCCTAAAATCAACCCATAGCCCGTGAAGCCCAAAACATAAGCATTACATCTAAACCCAACGCTTAGTATAGAAATTTCCAAATCCAAACAAATCATTGACAAGTAAGCCGAACCCCCAATTGGGTTTGAAACAACCATAAGATCCTCTACTATACTGGTATCTATTTGCAGAGATTCAACTAAAGCAATAGATATAAAAGAGTGTGATGCACCAGAATCAAAAAAAAGTATGAATTGGATGATCAGAAAGATAAACTAAACTCTCAACGAAATATTTCTACCTCTTTCTTGTGGAGTTGCAATGAGAGCGTGAACCTGCCCTCCAGAAGTGGATCCAGTCCTCTGCCCTTTCCCTTGCCTTTTTGGGCAATCCTTAGCCATATGCCCTGTCTCGCCGCATTGAAAGTAGCCACCCATCTTCCTCTTCTTCTTCCTGCAGTCTTTAATTAGATGTCCAGGTATGCCACAAAATTTGCACTTTCTCTTTTCATGGGGTTTGTTATTCTTCCCGCCTTTCTTGGAGTCCGTCTTCTTATTCTGCGATCCCTCCTCTTTCTTGTCCAGGGGTTCTTCCACCTTTGCCTCTTTCTTGCCATTCTTGTCTTCCTCCTGTGACAGTGCCATGTCCACCAGTCTCTCAAAAGTCGCACCCATAGGTATATTGGACATAGCTTGGCTGTGCAGTGGCTCATTCAACCCTTTAATGAAACAGAGAGCCTTCTTACGTGGAGTGTTTACTAACTCCAGTCTGAATCTAGCCAGCTGGTTGAATTGTTGACGTATTCCCTAACCGATAGGCTTCCCTGTTTGAGTGCTAAGAACTTCTCCATCTGTAGGCTTCGCTCAGCTTGCGAGAGGAACTTCATTTCAAATCTCATTCTGAAATCCTCCCAAGTTTCAACTGGTCTCTCAGCATTAATAACTTCCCATCAGTAAGAGGCCTCATCCTTAAGTAACCATACAGCCAATTGTATCTTCCGCCTATCGTCCACTTCGAAGATAACAAACAAATCTTCTGATTCATTGAGCCAGTTTCTTGCTTCCAAAAATGAATCAGTCCCATTAATGTTCTTTCCACCAATGGCTTGAAAGTCTCTACATATCTTCGAGAAAGCATTCACACGAGGAGGAGGAGGAGGAACAACTGCAACCGGGGGAGGAGGAACGTCTGCTGGACCTGCGTCATTAGCCTCAGCCTCCAGGTACCTTCTGAACCAACCAGGTACCTGTGTGCCCTCAAGAAGATTAAGATCCCCAGACGTGCTGAAACAAAAAGAAAAGGTTCAAAACAAAGGATAGAAAGATAGTGCATATGGCTTTGGGGATTATGCCTTTATAATAAAACAACACTTTTCTTGAAAATGCTTCTTTAAACTTCTTTTTTGAAAAATAGTTTTCAAAACTTTTATTTGATCTAGTAAACCATTGCTCAGTTACCAAATGAAATACCCCACGTCCGTTAAGGTCACTCACAAAGGGAATGCATTAACTTTGGTGAAGCATTTTAGATAAAAGACACAGATAATTTACAAGACAGACATATAAACAGCGAAAAACTGAAATTATTTATTTAATAGCGTGGTTTAGTCAAAACATTAAAAGCATTGTCTCAAAACCCAACTTATAAATTATTACAACAAAACATCTGTCTTGATTTAAATCTCCACGTACATAAAGAAGCATAAAAAAGAAGTAAAGCAGCATAAATCCCCAATAAAAGTGTAACCACAGCCATAGCCCAAGAAAAGAGAATCCAAGCAGTACATCTACTCTCTTCAAGCTTGAAAAGGTCTACACTATGCTGAAGTATTCCCTCCCTGCGGACCTGGGGGTGGGGGGGAAGAAGAAAAGAAGGCAAAATAAAACGGGTCAGATATAAGTTTGGCAAGTCCAGTGATTATTCAGCATGTAAACAGGTAAAAGGATCACGACATGAATAAACTGAACGTATGACAATATAATAGAAATAAGATAACATAATATAAGATCTGAGTATGCTATCGCACTCATTTCTATTTCTATGCACCTACTATGAAGGTTTCAACTACCATCATGTGTTCATAACAAAGTGATCCCGTTCTCGATCGTCTTCTATTCACATGCATTTATTACTTGTGTCATTCGCCCCCACTAGATTGTAGATACCTATATTGGTCCCACCATAGGGTGTATCAATACCTATGGTGGCAACCCGACACAAATTCTAGATGCACAGTGTATACTACTGATTCCTAGTGCCTACTTTTCCCGCTCTATAGCACGTGCACGTCCGTACTCCGTCGAGACCTACACTGCCGCACCACCCGCCGCTATTTTGATCGCTTATAATCAACCCAGTAATCGTGCCCTACCCTTCCTAGTTCAGGGTACCGTGATACATCTATGTAGGTTACTACTGAAATGGGTCCCCATTACTAGGGTTTCCTAATAAACATGTTATAATGGTTAAGTGTTCTCAAATTAACCTAACCCCCTACATCTGTTAAATTAACATGTTGTATTGATTAAGTGCTGCCTTAATTAACTTAACCCTACATTCTTAGCCTGTCTATTTCTTAGCTTTAATTCATTCACTAAAGCACCAACCTTTCACATTAGATCTATATTGTTGCGGTCGCTGGATGTGCCGGGCGGTTCCGGGCAGTCTTACACCGCAACTCAATCTAACCTCGGGTTTTTGGGCTTAATGTGCTAACCTCTAACATTAGACCTATATTGTTACGGTTGCTGGATGTGCCGGGCGGTTCCGAGCAGTCTTACATCGTAACTCAATCTAACCTCGGGTTTGGCATATTCATCTTTTTTTATTAATTTACATATTTACAATTTATGTTCATATGTAAATTATCCATAAGTGTTGTCAATTCAAGTCATGCCCCATTTACCCTCTAAATTATGTCTGTAATTCTAGGTATACAAATTCTACCATTTCATGCTACCAATCATATACATGATTATGAGCCAATCTATGCCAATAGCATGGAGTTTAATATTTTCCCCAATGTCTCCCCCGTTATTCGTTTGCATAATTCAAATAGAACGTTAGGCTCGCAAATTATCCTAACTTATGAACAAAAGGGAAAAGAAAGGACATGTAACATTCCAACAGGCATAAACAATATAGATCAACATGCATAGTATAAATTTGGGATAGAACGACATGAACTTAATTAAGCACATGAACGTGATCTTAAATTTAAATTAGATCCAATTAACATGCGAACTAGCATAGATCTAATTGTATAAGCATGAACTTATATAGATCTTAAACACGGATACTAGCTTGGATCTAAACACGTAAGCATGTATGAACATAACTTATCATGTAATTTGCATGTACATCATGGTTGGTTCAATTGTGTCAGTCCAATAATCTCATAGGCATAAGATGTACAATATGATAAATCAATCACAATAGTCCCATAGGCATGATAAGTTCAATTTTGTCAATCCAATAGTCTCATAGGCATGTTACGTTTCATTATGTCAATCACCATAGTCTCATAGGAACGATAGGTGTCATTACATCAATCACAATAGTCTCATAGGCATAGGCAATTCAGAATTGACAAAAGGATAGGCTCGAATTGAATTAGGCATAGTTATAAATCTAATTATTACAGTCAATATTTCTTATTAGGTGTTCACATCTAAACAATAACTGTACTTATAGAAAAAGGACGGGTCTTGACTTCTAGGATCTGATTTTTGAATTTAAAAAGTTATCCATTGATGTAGACGTTTGATTCTCTAGCTCTTCTAATTGATTTCTAGTTTGAATTTGATTCTCTTGTTCAGGGTAAATAAATGGGGGCTAGGCCAATTTGTAGACGAACAGCATGACGGCTTCATAGAATGAGTTCTAGGGTTGAGGTTTGGGGTGATTATACCGAAGTCTAGGTTCAATTCTAGCCTTTAGATTAGTCCAGGAGAAATCAAAGCCATCAAAAGAGATGTGTCATCTGACCAATCATAGCATGACACATATGCCCTAATACCTCAGTAATTAGTCATTGGCCAATCATAGAAGGCCACATCCGCACGGGGCTGTAAAAATTCGTCACAGGAGCTGGATCTCAAAGGGGTCGACTCCCTATAGGAGGTCAACACCTATGTCGACTCCCCCTAGGGGAATCGACACCCTAAGCGGGAAATTTCCCGCTCAACCGATTTTTTGAGTTTTGAACTGTATTTATTATTTAATTATTATTTATATTTATTTTCTGCTTAAACATGAAATCTTCTGAACTCCATAACCTCTTCGTACGGAGTTCGATTCACACAAACTCAGACTCTATCTCAAGCAGAATTCCGAGACGAACGCAAAGGTGTAACCCGTTTCCCTTAATTGCTAATTTTAAAATTAAGTATTATTTAATTTGATACTTTAATGTTCATAGAAAATACGGGTGTTACAGTATACGTCCAAATGTATCCTAACTACTACCCTGATCGGTCGGCTTGCTAACCCTCATAGATACCTTGTGCTAGCCCCACAGTAGGAGGTATCACTTCCTAAAGTGGCAACCCCTCGTCATAATAATGTGCACAACCATATCTACAGGTGTCACGGTCGTCTTATCCCCCTTTGCCCGACTCATGCACACATATGGCTCGGTCGGTTTGCGCCGCCCACATCGTCCTCCATGTTTGGATCTCTTACAATCAGTCCATAAGCATGCCCCTTCTCCGCCTAGTACGGAGTACTTTGTTTGATACCTACTCTGGGTTACTGACTGAAATGGGTCCCACACAATATGATACAAGCTCTCCCCTTTGTTGTGTATCCCCCAATAGGTTTTTACTGACTATGTATACCACTAGGTGTCTTTAATTACATAGCCTTATTTATTTCTACCTGTTATGCTTGCCTACAGGTGTCTTTAGTACATAACCCCTAATCTTCCAACCGGTCATGCTTACCTATAGGTATCTTTAATTACATAACCCTATCACTTCTACAAGTTATGTTTACCCTAAAAGGTGTCTTTACTTACATAACTTTATCATTTCCACCGATTATGTATACCAATAGGTGTCTTTAGTTACATGACCTTAACGAGTTAAGTTTGTGGGCCTATATGTGAATATTTCCCATCCCCTCTTCAGATTTACTTAACCCACCCCTTAACCATGTTTACTTAAACCCTAACATAAATTTAAGTTCCTAAAATCCATATGGATTAACTTAGGTTAAGTAGTCCAATTCTTTACCATGTCCATTTATGGTTTCATAATGGGCCATACCTCCCAATTAGGCCTATGACATGTGGATGCTGGATACGCCAATCAGGTTCGGGCAGACTTATTCCACAGTTGGGCCTAACCTCATGTCATAGCCCGATTCATATTTACATACTTAGACCTACCACATTAGGTTCAACATTAGTGGCTGCTGGATATGTCGGTCGGGTCCAATCAGACTTCCGCCACTAATGCAACCTATCCTCGTGTCATAAGTACAATTACAATCCCTAATTGTAATTATTTGACATTCCATATTTAATTAATTTACCAATTAGTTAGTCCTTTCCTTTTATTGGTGTCAATACCTATTTTACCTATTAATTTGAATTACATGTCCAAAAATGTTCATATTCAAATTAAGCCATTTTAACCCTTTTTCCCCCGTTCCTTAATTAGCGCCCTCATAAAATTGGCAACATGCCTTGGCTAGACAATAGCCTAGTCATAAACGATAATAGGAAAAATAATGGGAATATAACTAAAATGATCATCTTGGCATAAGCATAAACAAGTATGGTAATATGGTGAACATACGTACTAGCATGGACGTGAAACTGCCGTCATAACAAGTTGGACATAAAATTGATGAACTACGATGTCACAATATCTAAATTAGCAATTTAGATGTCCAATCTGTTTAGATCTAACATGATAACATAAGGTGACAATTTAGATCACATAAAATAGATCTAACATGTTAACATAAGGTGATAATTTAGATCACATATAATAGATCTAACACGTTAAGAAGGTGATAATCTAGATCACTATTTCAAATCTCGCAAATATCGCCCGAGATCTCGTTTTGGGCTCCTCCCGAAATGAAACAGTAAATATCACTCTAAATCTCCTTTCGAATATATCGCCGGAGATAATGCAATATCGAATGATATATTGACCAAGACGAAATACTGGAATATCATCCTTGATCTTAGTTTTTTTGGTTAAAATTTAAATTTGTGCCTGAACTAGAACTATAATTAAAAAAAATCATATCTAACCATATCAATTTTTTGTTATTTTACATTTTGCATGTTAAATGACTATATTATATGTTCGTATATGTTTTACAATGCTTATGATTTTCATATTCGTCTTTTTACATACATGTTACTTGTGAAATTATGTATTTATGGTCTATTTATGCTGGATTTTTTAATGTTTTGGATCCTTTTAGTGTTTCATGTCTAACAATATTCCTGTTTTAAGCATATTACGATTTAGAGTATGAATATCTTTCGCAAAATAAAGAATAAATAAGTTATTTTGCATTTTAAGTTTAAGTTACTATTTTTTTGATAGCGTTCATAAAAATCGTTTTGTTAAAATATCATTTTTAACATATCATGTACCCGGAGATTGTTCCGATATGAACTTTCAGACCCTAGATGAAAATCCGAGACGAACTCCAGAGTTAGACTCATCTCGTCCGAGATCTCCCCCGATACGAGACCAAGACTATAAAATCGCCGAGGCGAAACGCGACTGATATCCCAGATTTAAAACCTTGATCTAGATCACATAAAATAGATCTAACATGATAACATAGGGTGACAATTTAGATCACATAAAATAAATCTAACATGATAACATAAGGTGACAATCTAGATCACATAAAATAGATCTAACATGATAACATAGGGTGACAATGTAGATCACATAAAATAGATGTAACATGATAACATAGGGTGACAATTTAGATCACATAAAATAGATTTAACATGATAATCACATAAAATAGATCTAACAAGATAACATAGGGGGACAATTTAGATCACATAAAATAGATCTAACATGTTAACATAAGGTGATAATTTAGATCACATAAAATAGATCTAACATGTTAACATAAGGTGATAATTTAGATCACATAAAATAGATCTATGCAAAAGCATATCAAAAAAGTTACAAACCAAGATCCACAATAATAATATAGTAGAACAATCACAATTGAATTGGATCTAGAGAAATAGATCTGTCATGACTTAGCTTAAGATCTAACAAGAGCATAAATTCAAGGTTTACAATGTATCCAAATCACAGTCTTTCACAATCCACTTTTATTTATCTAAACCTAAAAGCAACTAGAACTCACTGTGATTGGATTGCTAAGATGATAGAAAAGGTGCTAAGTCTATGCTTGAATCTCAGAATTGGATATTCTTTAGTTGATAGAAGAAGATGAGGAACCCTAGTTCAGTTTAGAATCCGGCATAGTTCGGCCACCATGATTTCTAATGAATAAATATGTGAAATAGCTATGTATTTATAGCTGCAGAACCCTCTGGAACCAACTGCCACATAAGCCTTAGGGTAAATCAGGTCGCGGGTTGCCGCCCCATTTGGGAAAAGGCCCGAATACCCAAAAACTATCATGGGCGCACTTTATAGGTGCGCCAGTGCAAAATTGCCTCGGCGTAGTTCTTATTTTCAACTTTTTATCGTCCGTAACTTCTTCATATGTTGTCCGTTTTACGCAAACTAGGTGTCAATCTTGACCAGAATTTCGAGACGGACGTAATGACATAATCAAATTCCCTATCTTCTAAATATTAAATTAATTATTCTTTAATTTATCCTCTTTAAGGTTAACAAAATTTCGGTTACATTCCCTCCTACTTAATGGATTTCGTCCCTGAAATCTCTAAGTTGAGAAGAATGCATATCCTACCATCCATCATCTATCTACTCATCCATCAATCACTGGCATCCATTATCCTTAAAGATTTCTAATGCTTTCATGAATATATGCAAAGGTGTGCGTATATTTACTAACACTAATGCGAAGATCAGGCGATCTACTGATTCAGTTGACCTCCTTAATGCAATGTATGTTAGTGCCATGAATCCAATATGTACGCAAATAAGCCTATTATAACATATAATCTCTACATGTGTGCACATTCATTCGTCCAAATGCAACGTCTATATGCTAGTTCATCCATTTCATCCATAAAGAAAAGAAAATGCAGACACATCCATATGCAGTATGAGAGTGATTGAGTCGATCTTAGTGCCTAATGTGTATGTATATGCGTCCACAGGCAAACACTAGCAAACACTTGCATCCACCTGCATTCATCAATCATAACATGTCTCAAACACATGTTTACATCCATAGGATTCCTATCTAAAGGTCGAAAAATACTATGGATAAGATATACTCAAATGATAGAAACAAGTACTGATAAAGCTTTTGGAAAAAAGAGTCAAGAACATACCCTCGGAGAGAAAAGGGAACAAAGCACGAATCTTTTCCTCGGTCTCCTACGTCGCATCCTCTGGGTTATCTCCCCATTCAACCTTTAGCAACTTGAGCTCTTTATTGCGTAGCTTCTTAAGTACTGATCCAAGAATACGGGAAGGAAATCGCCTGATGTCGCCTCCCGTTACACTTCTACCTCTTCCAATATACTCGGCTAAACAACTTTCGCGGTGTCATGCAAGCACTTCTGCAAATGAGAAACATGGAAAACATCATCAACACCTGATAGATTTTCAGGAATCTTTACTCTGTAGGGAATTTGGCCAATCCTCTCCGTTATGGGAAATGGTCCCACAAACCTAGGAGCCAACTTCCCTAACGATCCAAAGCGAACCACATTCCTCCGGGGAAACACTTTGATCAAAACCAAGTCTCTTACTTCAAATTAGAGGTCAGTCCTTCTCTTGTTTGCATAGGATTTCTGCCTATCTTGAGTTGTCTTCATCCGCCGTCAAATAAGTTCAATCTTTTTGGACGTTTCTCTAACAATTTTTGGTCCAAGTAATAATCTTTCTGTAGATTCCCACCAACAAGTTGGTGATATTCAGAGTCGTCCTTACAATGCTTCGAAGAGTGCCATGCCGATGCTGGCATGATAGGTGTTATTATAGGCAAACTCTACTAAAGGAAGATGCTCTTCCCAAGTCCCTCCGAAGTCTAGGATACACAGCCTTAAAAGATTTTCTAGAATTTCGTTCACCATCTCTGTTTGCCCATTGGTCTGAGGATGATAAGCTGTGCTCAAACACAACTGTGTACCTAATGCTTCTTGCAAGCTCCTCCAAAATTCTCTGGTAAAGATGGGGTCACGATCACTCACGATGCTGGAAAAAAATCCATTAAGACGAACTATCTCTCGGACATAAATTGCTGCTAACCATGATGCCGTCCTCTTATTCTTAACTAGAATAAAGTGAGCGCTCTTAGTGAATCTATCTACCACAACCCAGATACTGGTGTTTCCTTTCTTCGATCTAGGAAAACAATCTATGAAATCCATAGAGACGCTCTCCCATTTCCACTGAGGAACCTCCAAAGGATGAAGTAAACCACCGGGCTTCTTTTGCTCAGCTTTGACTTGCTGGAAAACTAAACATTGGGAAACAAATTTGGCCACATCTTTCTTCATCCTAGCCCAAAAGAAAACCTTCTTCATGTCCCTATGCATCTTATCGCCACCTGGATGAATGGTCATCTTAGAATGTTGGGCTTCTTCTAGGACTGCCTTTATTAAGCTTCCAGTTTGAGGAACACAAAGCCTTCCATCTCATCACAACCTTTTCATCTATGGCATATATGCTGAGGTGACTCGAAGTCTCCCCTCTTCTGAGCTTATCTATGATGTCTAGAATCTATGGGTCACCTTGTTGCGAAGTTCCTATCTGGTCCATAAGAGTCGGTCGTATCTCTAAGGATGCAAACAAATCAGGAAAAATCTCAATGAAGGGTCTAAAATCAAAAGTTGATATGAAACTCCAAGTTCTTTCTTTCCACAAACAGAGGACTCAGGGCCACCCTCTGCCTACTTAGTGCGTCTTCTACCACATTACCCTTGCCAGGGGTATAGGAATTCTCAAAATCATAAGAAGCTAGAAACTCCATCCACCGCTGTTTCCTTAAGTTGAGATCCTTCCACGAGAATAGATACTTGAGAGATTTATGATCGGTGTATAACTTGAACTTCTCTCCAAGTAAATAATGACACCACGTTTTTATTGCAAACACTATGGCAGCTAGCACTAGATCATGTGTGGGGTAGTTCTTTTCATGAACTCTCAACTATCTACCCATATAACACACTATTTTCCTTTCTTTTATTATAACCGCACCAAGCCCTGTACCGCATGCATCAGTGTAAAGGGTAAACACTTTATTCCTGTTAGGTAAGGTCAAGACTGGGGCTTTTGTCAAAGCCCTCTTCAATCGTTGGAAAACTAACAATAATTTAATATTTCGAATCCAATAAAATTAGTTTCGTCGAAAACGGAGTTCGTTTACAAAACTGACTATTTTTAAAGCTCTAAGTAAATCCATTTTAAATATTAATATATTTAAAAAAAATTAAATTATATATTTATAAATAAATATTATCGTATATATTCACACAGAATATCGTACAGCTCCAAAATAAATATATATGGATTTACAACTCGATATTTCATAATCAGAGTTAACCGATATTCAATTAAAAATAGAAATCCTTTTATAAATCATTATAAATTATAAAGGAATTCCATAGCGACTATCTGAAAATTTGATTTGGGCATAACTCAAAATCTACATGACGAAATCCTGATTTTTTTTCTCTTCCACTAGAAAAATAAACCAGCTCCGAACGTTTCTTGTTTCACAGAAATCCGGCTTAAAACGGATTCTGCATATTCGTTTAAAGTTCGAATCGCCAAATTATGAACTACCGCGCCATTTCGAGCTCGATTATAATTAAAATGTAATTACACATTCAAACTGCCGTTATTTAAATATATTAATTAATATAATTAAATTCTAAACTAAATTATATATTTTAAATTGTCCAACTCACACAATATCGTCAATTCACTATTTCTGACTATTTCAGAAATAAATATATTATTCTATTATTTATATTAATTAAATATTCAATATTATTTAATTAAACAACAATTTAAGTCTCCAAACACTATTTAAATAATTAAATAAATTAATTATTATATCGCTAAAAATACGGGTCTCTACATTCTACCCCCTTAAAATAATTTCGTCCTTGAAATTATTAAGGTAGAAAACAAACCCTACTAGTTTGTTAAAAGTTATTTGTTTAATTGTCAAATTCCAGTTTCACTATACCAATTAATTTTAATTAAAATATTAATTTATTCCTACTAACGAAAATTTCCATAAATTCTGGAAAAAAATTAACACCTGAAATTTCTGAAACATTTTGCCAGCACCCCCTTTGTACTGGTCAATCGATATAACTACAAATCGCCTTTTAAGGCCTTCTCCAACCCAAAAGAAAATCAAACAGCCAAGCGGCTTGCCAATTCGACTTATAAATCTCATACCCATCTAAATATAAATTGGTACCTTTTTGTCGGGCATCATTATATCCTTTCAACCTGTTATCAATTTAGCATATATCAATATCATTCCAATCTAATTCCAATCAGCTTTATCCTCGAACCCAAACATTCACTTATATCCAAATCGAATTTCATTTCAAACTCGAGTTCCATTCTCGATCCCAAACTCTTAACTTATCCACTAAATTCCAGATTATTCTTTGATAATTCCAGTTTTATTTAACTTATCTCAAGTAAAATTCTAATTGATTTACTTTTACCATCTCATCCTTTTTAACTTCATAAGTTAAATTTAAATTTCCGGAATTTTAAATTCCTAGTTTTTTTGTTTCAAATCAATTTTAAATCATAATAACAATTCAAAAGCTTTGAATTTTTGAACAACTTGTTTTCGCAAAACAATTTAAAAACAAAATCTTCGGTAGTAATCCGTTAATTAGAAACTCAAAAATAAACACCAATGATGCAGCTGTCATCATCGAAATCTATTTTCCAGCGATCGAAGTGAGTTCAATACTATATCACTTTTCAAAACCATATCTAAACATCTTCATTTTGAAATTATTTCAAAATATCCTTCTCAATGCTTGTAAATAAATTTAAAATCTCCTAGGATTTTAAAATTTCCATATATTTAATCCAAATCCATTTACAAACATTTTTCTAACTTTTAGAAATTTTTATATTCCAATTCAGATTTAAATTCAGATTTAATTCTTCTGATTCCATATATCACAATTATGTAAATTCTGATTGGTTATTTACATAACCATTTCACATTTTATAATCTTATTCGATTATAATAACAACCAACACATCCAATATACAATAATATTTCCAATATCTATATTTTCTTTATATCAAAATATAGTTTGGGTAAAATTATTTCATTTACCCTCTTGTCAAAACATACTATGTCGGTTCATCGTATTCAAGTGTTTAGAAACTCCTACCGATACAGTGGATCAAACTGGTCGACCAGAACTTATAAACAACTCAACCAATAAATCTCGCAATATAAACTTTTTTTGTATAAAATCTACAAATACGTTCACTCGTATATACACTCAACTCAATCTAGGGTATTACTAACCCCGTCTCTATTGAGTTATGCCATACAGCCAAGGTAATTACTTAACCTTCATCTTTGATACCACTATAACGACCTGGGGATTTCGCGATCCTGATTAATCGACATAAACTCAATGTCGACTATTCAAGCATCGGAAACACCAGATAGTCCATGAAAGAAATTATAGGGTGAGAATAGATAAGATAGAAACTTAGAATAGAAGAAGAAGAAGAACATACAACATCAGAGTAAACACGAACCTCACAGTGGAACAAACAATATATAATAGATACATAACTTTGAAATAAAAACAGTATATGTATACAGTAACATTATCAGAGTATAACACTTACAACACAGCAGAAATAAACAATTGCTATAAAATCCTGATGTAACGACCCAATCAAATACATCGGAAGTCGTGTCATTAATAAGAATAGATAGAAGATAAAACTACAGAAACATCAGAATCCCACAGCGGATTTTTTTTACAAAAGATGATACTTTATAAAATTGCACATCAGAACATATTACATCAGAGCATAATAGATCTAGGGATACAAGCCACTTCACAGTACAACTTTAATTATGCTTATCATCGATGACTAAACTTGCAGACTTATAATTATACAGTAGACATGACAAGTAGAACAACACACAAAAAGTTTCCATTCAGCTTCCCAAGTTTTATCAAGACATGATTCACTTGCCTACTCATAACAAGTGTTATGAGTACCCAAGAGTTTAAGGAAAACACAGAAAAATAAACTTCGGGTCAGTCAGGGGACTGGTATGAGTAAACGATTTTAAAACAATTAAAGAAATAAAAATATCTCATAAGACCACGCCGTGAATATGGAACAAGTTTTTACCTTATGAGAATAAAACACTTTGTATACATTAAATCATATAGTATCATAGTGTCTAGGGTTTTCACAAATAATTTAGAATCTAGAAGAATGCTTACATCTCACATTCTCTTATATAGTATACAAATAAAACCACTTGGCGCTTACGGAAATTGGATTTCCAACTATGACAATGTGACGACAAGGAATTTCGCTCGATCTGAATTAGTCGTTAAACCGATCTAGACCGTTCGAAACCCCTGATCGTTTGAGGACAGGACAAATTAGAACACAAATGGAAGAACATTTCATTGCTATTACAACAATTCCATCAGATACAAGAATATACAGAGTATGAATGAATAAATTACATTCGACAAATATCATAGGTTACAATAAATTACATAGTAGCGGAAAATAATACAAAGCACAACTGAAGGTGATATACAGATACAGAGCTTTCCGTATATCATTCCAGTTGTAAACCAGGATCCTGTGAATATAAATCTGCAAAACCAAAACTACTAACTGCCCGTTCGGAAAATAGGGGCACCCAGAGTTTAGGTTAAAACAATAAACTCCAGGTCAGTCATGGGACTGGTGTGAGAACTAAAACAGTTATTTAAAACTTTACTTTAAAAGAGAGTAATTCAAGGGACCACGCCGTATAACACGGAACGGGTTTCCTCCCAAGAATACCAGTGCATAGAATAAACAACGCAATGCTTTTTCGAAAAATGAAGCTATTATAAGACAAAGGTCCCATCACACAATGCAACGCAAGCCGGAGGGTAGGGTTTTCCCTTATAATAGCCAAACATGATTGGTACATTTAAAACAAATCATTTGATACTATAATAAGTGTATAGTGTCAAAACAATTTCAATCATAAATATAAATCATAGACGGCATGGGTACCATATATCATGTCGCCATACTAGTTCTACAATTAAAACCGCAATACACATATTGGAAATTGGATTTCCGTCATGAGTCGAGGCAAGGGGCAAGCTCCTCTCCGCTTCGAGACACTCTAGCAAATGCTCAGGACTACACACTCCGGGCAGCCACTTGGATCGGTTGGGCCGGTCCTCACTTACGTTAGAGGATTAGTTATTCCTGAACACACGTTTCCCGGTCCTTACAGACCTATAATCGAGGCGCCTCATTCCAACAACCACAAAGGTGAAAAGTATATAAATGTCAGGGCTGGTAAGTCACTGACACCACCAAAGCTAGAAAGAAACGTCGTGTTCTCCCAACGGCCCGTATCCCGTTTTTAACTCATACCGAGGTGTGAGGCTCGCAAATTCACGTTATACACAAAGCTGCCACGTAGGCGTGCTTTGATCATCAACCACAAGACTTTGCTTTTCAACATAAGCCTTGATCCATGCAACTCAGCATGCCACACAGGCAATTCATGCCATGCGACCGATGTCCATCGATATACAACCTCTGAGCTCGTACGTCTCAGAGAAGGGCGTTAAGCAAAAGAATAAATTCTCCGCCGCCAAACAGATGTATATTTAATAGAAATCAATCAACACAGAATAAAATCCAATGTCAGACACACAATCCATTTACAAGTCCGTTCTGTGTCTGAACGAATCCGGAGGCACTTTCCTCGCATATCCATCCATCTCCAAGTACGTCTGGACGACCACCAACTATTTCCATCCTCTTGGGTGTACAACCCAATCAGGATCGTCAGTAATTACCCAAACGATGTGAAGACTTTCGGTCTTCGACCACCGCCTTCATCTTCGACATATCATCGAATCGGTTATTCAGAATGGGTATAAACCCGGCCTTTCCGAACAACCCGCGTATATTAAAAACAAATGTTACACAAACACAACATACGCCTCATTCCAATTCAGAATATTCTTTTATTCACAAAATCACATTTTTAGGGAAAGGTTCCCATTAATTTTATCCAAGATAAATTCTTTCAAATTTATCCTTTAATCTTCCTTTGGATGTCATTTCAAACCAGATTATGGTTTTCTAAACTAGTCGAGATTAGCGAACCACACCGAAGTAATTATTTATTTTATTTCCCAATCCCAAACTATTCATCCCATGAAGCAAAACTGGTAATACTCCATATCTAATACTATGGTGTTATCGGTAAGATTAATTACCATTACACATTCAAATCTAATTAAAGATTTAACTATCGCTTTGGAGCAAAACTGGCGATACTCCATTCTCGCTCATTTCTAAATTTGATAATTTAGATTATAGATTTACATTTCAATCTAATTGCAGATTCGTTAAAACTCCTTTTACTGGGTTAAAGAACTAATGTCATTTAAAACACAGTTCACGACAAACCCAAATCACATTCTATTTATCATCGGGTTAAAGAACTAGTGTTGTTTAAATCACAGTTCACGATAAACCCACAAATCAATTCTATTTAAAACACATTTTTAATCCAATTTATTTATTTAAAAATAATTGGGTTTTAAATTCTAGTTCAAAATTAGTTCCTTTCGATAAAAATCTATTTTTATCTTTTCAAATATGGAGTTTTTCATCCCAATTTTTCCCAAATCATTTCTTATGATTTTACGCAAATTATTACTATTTTTAATAATTTTATCAAGGCCCGCACAGTCGATTTCCATCAACGGCCATCGAACTGCACTTACAACGACCTTTTTCAGATTTGATTTGGACGTATCTCCAAATCCAACCGTTAGATTTTGAATTTCTAATATTCGTTAGAAAGCACTTTTCGATACGAACCCAACGGTTCCGGTTTTAGGAGAATCCGATGGTCGGATCTCCCGAAATGTCCGTTTGAAATAAATGGACGAAATTCGCGAACTGCCGCGGCGCGGCGCGTTCTATTCAGGCCATTATATTATATATATAATATATATAATATATATTTCGTCGATTTCTATTTAAAACGAATTTTATAAATAGTTTTTAAATTCGTTTCAAAAACAATTTCAACTTCCATTTCAATCCAAAGCAAAATTGAATTTTTCCTTATGAATTCGTTTTAGAATTCATTTCTATTCAATTCAAATTTCAATTCAATTTGAATTCGTTATTTATTCAATTCAAATCAAATTCGTTATATATTCAATTGAAATCAATTTCGTTTTCTATTCAGTTCGAAATCGTTCTATATTCAATTCATTTCGAAATCGTTTTATATTCAATTCATTTCGAAATCGTTTTATATTCAATTCATTTCGAAATCGTTTTATATTCAATTCATTTCGAAATCATTTTATATTCAATTCATTTCAAAATCGTTTTATATTCACTTCATTTCTGTTTTCTATTTGAATCAAATTCATTATATATTCAATTGAAATGAAATTCGTTTTATATTCAATTTTATTCAAATTTCATTTCAAAATATGCGATTTCGAAATCACTTTTCAATATTCATTTTAAATGAATAAAATCGATATAAATATCGTTCACGTCAAAATAGCGCATTTCTAATCAATACGGCTTTATATATTTCAATAATTCCTTTATTCTATTCAACGAATGAATATTTATTTTTGTCAACACACGACTAATCTCAACGAATGAGTACTGTCCACGTGTGACTATTTTTGTTAATTTATTTCGTTCAACACATGACTAATCTCAACGGATGAGTACAGTCAACACATGAACCTTTATTTTATAGAGATAAAGATATAAATTTTATTATTAAGATATTTCATTCAACACATGACTAATCTCAACGGATGAGTACAGTCAACACATGAACCTTTATTTTATAATATTCTTTATTTTCTAAATTGGAATGAGGCCCAATCAATCACCATATAATATTAATTATATGGATTTTCATACATCACACGTATATAATAGCATTGAAAAATAATCAACCATCAACCAAAGTGCACTACACTGTATAAGCATCAAATATAGATATCTAACGCTTATAACAGCCTGTCAATCAATCGATCGACATATTTAATCAATCAGGATGAGTGAACTTCAAATTTCATCCCAACACCCGTGTGGGGTTTCAAACAATCAAACACAGATTTTAGTTGTGAAGTTGGGCGATGTGTAAAATTTATCGACCCAATCAATGTCTTTCAAATAGGTGTACATAAACAAATCGTCCGGTCTGTAAATGAATATTTATTTATTCACATTCACTATATTCATATTATATTTTCAACGATAAAACATTTTATTTTAACATATGAATTTCTATTCAGTTCATTCTTTAAATAAAATGATATTTTTATTTTTCTAACTTATTTTAGAAAATTTCGGCGGCATAACGGCACGATACTAGAAACGGGACGAGGCCTAGCCTTATCCCGGGTCTAGTGAAGGCCCACGCCATTCACACATCAATCAAATCCATTCATTTCACCAAACAACTCAAATTTCAATCAAATAATCTAACCAATTTTTGCAATCAAACAAACAAGTCCATGGTCTGTGGACGATTGTGTCGGGTGCTACTAAGCACCGTCTGCATCCTAGTATATATATATATATATATATATATATATATATATATATATATATATATATATATATATAACTAGAAAATGAAATTGAAAGGTGAGAAATTCTCACAAATAGCTATCCAATCATCTTGACTCTTCTTTGATAGAAATCTTCAACGTTCTCGCCTTTTTGTCATCTTCGTTGCCCGTATTCTCTACATATGTAAAAATCGAATTTTTACTTTGCTATCCAATATATAAAAATCGAATTTTTACTTTGCTATTCAATATATAAAAATCAAATTTTTACTTTGCTATTCAATATATAAAAATCATATTTTGATTATCTTCCTTATATAAAAATTATATCTTTATTCTTTCTACGATATAAAAATTATATCTTTATTCTTTCTACGATATAAAAATTATTTTTTTATACTTTCTATATAGTAAAAATTATATTTTTATTTCGCTAATCTTTTTTTATTTTATTTTAAAGGCCTAACCCTTTTATTTTAAAAATCCTTTTATTTATATAAACAAAAAAATCATAACTTTATCGTTAAAAAAACTAACATTTTATTTATAAAAATACTGACTGTTTATTTCTACAAAATTATAAAAACTGAAAAGAAAATTGAATAATAAAATAAAGCAAAATAAATCTTACAGCGCTCCGTTCAGAGGGAGGGGTTTTCACTGCGTCTCAGGTGGTCAGGAGGAGGGAGCGGCGCGTCGGGGTGGTGCTGCGGTCTAGCCTGAGGCGGCGGAATGGGGTGCGGTGGGAGGCTTTGATGGAGCAGCGGGTCTGGGGCTCGTCGATCGAAGGGGGGGCTGAGGGAGAAGAAGGATGTGCGGGGGAGAAGAGGAGGAGACTGACGCGAGGGGCGGCGCTGGGGGTGGGGGGGGAGCTGCGTCGAGGTGGCAATCGCCAGGGGGCAGCGGTTGCGCCCTAGGGTTTTTTACTATTTTTTTCTTCAGAATGAACGGTAGAGATATAAAGGGGGGGTATATGCAAAAATAAATTATATTATTTTATTTAAAAAAACTGACTTTTTCATACGACCTCTAAACGAGGCCCACCGCCTGTCATGCATAGCGTTTTACCCCCATTCCGAACACAATGGGATATGTGTCATAAGCTGATTCGATCGTTTCGATCAGTTTCCGTTGAATTTACATTTAAATCGCTATATTGAATTTTAAACGTACATTTCAAATTAACGGGGTCACATACTAACTCTATAAATTGCAGAAAAATATTTTCTAGCTTCTTATTGACGATACGCTCCTAACAAAACTAGTTTCGTCAAATTCTGAGACCGTTGGAAAAATGACCATTTTCCAGTCGATTAAAATCAACTGAAACTGGTCAAACGCGTTTTCCTTTGCCACACTCACATATTAATTCGAAAAATTATGAAATTTGGAATCTAGCAATAAATCGACATCACGGATCCAACAAAAGTGGTTTCGTCGAAATCCGAGGTCGTTTGCAAAATACCTATTTTTAAGGGCCTGAATTCCATAGCGACTATTCAGAATTTTCAACTGGACATATCTTTTGATTCCCGCTATGAAATTTCGATTTTTCGGATTCGTTGGAAAGATATCATCAATTAGATCCTAATTTTTTTGGTTTCACTAAAATCCGGATTGTTTTGCACCCGATGCATTCGATTGAAGTTTGAAATCGAATTATCGAACTACCGCGCCATTTTCAATTCTATTTATAATTATATATAAATATTATATATTCTAACGGCGACGTATATAATATATATGTTCTAATTCTATTCAAAATAAATTTATCGTCGATATTATTTAAAATAATTCATTTTAAATGTTCAAAATTCGTTAAAATTGCCAAAATAAAAATTTTAAACTGGCTCAGAATTTCGGGTTATTACAATCTCCCCCACTTAAAACTTTTCATCCCCGAAAAGGAACAAAGTCGAAAGTGGTTTGATTAATCAACTCTACGTTCGATCTGGCTTCCATTATCCAACTTTTCAGTTTCTGAGAATTGTCAAATTTTCAAAAATTTGGCTAACACCCTAAATTTTCGAAAAATTTCGCCATAACCTCCCCTGCACCGGGAGCCACGGGAAAATCCCAAAATTGCCATATAGGCCTTCTGATCTCAAAAAGAAAAAGAAAAAGCCAAGCGGCTAGCCAATAGGCTCATAAAATCATTATCACCCAAACAAAACAGTAAATTATGTAGTAAACATGTACCTATTTGTCGGGCAAACAAATTTTATTCTCTGCTCTAGCCTCCTTGATATGACCTGTTCAATGTAAGTACATGTATATGCAAGCAAATGCGACTAATTTTCAATACAATTCAATTTTTGGTTATATTAGGCTAAATGGTTCAAAATTCAATTAGGCAACAATAATCAAACAACACAATCATCAATCTATTAGTGAATTAGAGTTTCAAATTCATAACATTTGATATATATAAAGAAAATCTTGTTTTTGATGCCAATTCACAACAATGTGTTCTAGCTATATATAAATTTTGGTTCTCACACCAGTCTAATGGAAATATATAGATAACACACCTTCGAAACACGAACATAAATCTTGGTGATGGAGCTCCATCATCAAAATCATCTCCGAGCGACTAGAGTGTGATTCTATATCTATCCAGTATATTAAAACTTCGAATATACGTTCATGACGCGTATATACAAAACCTTTATATATTGGATTGTCCATATCAATATAAATAAATAATCAAATACGTATAAAACGATTTAAATTTTCAAGGCAAAATTGTTTTCATTTGAAAAATATACTCTTCACACTCGTTCTAGGATACTACTGATCCTATCTCTAACGAGTCATTCTAATTGGATATTACTAATCCAATATCTGATGAATTCTTTCGTATGGTTCTAATGTGTCTTGTTCTCGAACTCTGTAAACCAAAGCTCTGATACCAAATGTGACGACAAGGAATTTCGCTCGATCCGAATCAGTCGTTAAACCGATCTAGACCGTTCGAAACCCCTGATCGTTTGAGGATAGGACAAATCAGAACACAAACGGAAGAACATTTCATTGCTATTACAACAATTCCATCAGATACAAGAATATACAGAGTATGAATGAATAAATTACATTCGACAAATATCAGAGGTTACAATAAATTACATAGTAGCGGAAAATAATACAAAGCACAACTGAAGGTGATATACGGATACAGAGCTTTCCGGATATCATTCCAGCTGTAAACCAGGATCCTATGAATATAAATCTGCAAAACCAAAACTACTACCTGCGCGTGTGGAAAATAGGGGCACCCAGAGTTTAGGTTAAAACAATAAACTCCAGGTCAGTCATGGGACTGGTGTGAGAACTAAAACAGTTATTTAAAACTTTACTTTAAGAGAGAGTAATTCAAGGGACCACGCCGTATAACACGGAACGAGTTTCCACCCAAGAATATCAGTGCATAGAATAAACAACGCAATGCTTTTTCGAAAAATGAAGCTATTATAAGACCCAGGTCCCATCACACAATGCAACGCAAGCCGGAGGATAGGGTTTTCCCTTATAATAGCCAAACATGATTGGTACGTTTAAAACAAATCATTTGATACTATAATAAGTGTATAGTGTCAAAACAATTTTAGTCATAAATATAAATCATAGACGGCATGGGTACCATATATCATGTCGCCATACTAGTTCTACAATTAAAACCGCAATACACGTATTGGAAATTGGATTTCCGTCATGAGTCGAGGCAAGGGGCAAGCTCCTCTCCGCTTCGAGACACTCTAGCAAATGCTCAGGACTACACACTCTGGGCAGCCACTTGGATCGGTTGGGTCGGTCCTCACTTACGTTAGAGGATTAGTTATTCCTGAACACATGTTTCCCGGTCCTTACAGACCTATAATCGAGGCGCCTCATTCCAACAACCACAAAGGTGAAAAGTATATAAATGTCAGGGCTGGTAAGTCACTGACACCACCAAAGCTAGAAAGAAACGCCGTGTTCTCCCAACGGCCCGTATCCCGTTTTTAACTCATACCGAGGTGTGAGGCTCGCGAATTCACGTTATACACAAAGCTGCCACGTAGGCGTGCTTTGATCATCAACCACAAGACTTTGCTTTTCAAGAGAAGCCTTGATCCATGCAACTCAGCATGCCACACAGGCAATTCATGCCATGCGACTGATGTCCATCGATATACAACCTCTGAGCTCGTACGTCTCAGAGAAGGGCGTTAAGCAAAAGAATAAATTCTCCGCCGCCAAACAGATGTATATTTAATAGAAATCAATCAACACAGAATAAAATCCAATGTCAGACACACAATCCATTTACAAGTCCGTTCTGGGTCTGAACGAAACCGGAGGCACTTTCCTCGCATATCCATCCATCTCCAAGTACGTCTGGACGACCACCAACTATTTCCATCCTCTTGGGTGTACCGCCCAATCAGGATCGTCAGTAATTACCCAAACGATGTGAAGACTTCCGGTTTTCGACCACCGCCTTCATCTTCGACATATCGTCGAATCGGTTATTCAGAATGGGTATAAACCCGGCCTTTCCGAACAACCCGCGTATATTAAAAACAAATGTTACACAAACACAACATACGCATCATTCCAATTTAGAATATTCTTTTATTCACAAAATCACATTTTTAGGGAAAGGTTCCCATTAATTTTATCCAAGATAAATTCTTTCAAATTTATCCTTTAATCTTCCTTTGGATGTCATTTCAAACCAGATTATGGTTTTCTAAACTAGTCGAGATTAGCGAACCACACCGAAGTAATTATTTATTTTATTTCCCAATCCCAAACTATTCATCCCATGAAGCAAAACTGGTAATAATCTATATCTAATACTATGGTGTTATCGGTAAGATTAATTACCATTACACGTTCAAATCTAATTGAAGATTTAACTATCGCTTTGGAGCAAAACTGGAGATACTCCATTGTCGCTCATTTCTAAATTTGATAATTTAGATTATAGATTTACATTTCAATCTAATTGCAGATTCGTTAAAACTCCTTTTACTGGGTTAAAGAACTAATGTCATTTAAAACACAGTTCACGACAAACCCAAATCACATTCTATTTATCATCGGGTTAAAGAACTAGTGTTGTTTAAATCACTGTTCACGATAAACCCACAAATCAATTCTATTTATAACCCATTTTTAATCCAATTTATTTATTTAAAAATAATTGGGTTTTAAATTCTAGTTCAAAATTAGTTCCTTTCGATAAAAATCTATTTTTATCTTTTCAAATATGGAGTTTTTCATCCCAATTTTTCCCAAATCATTTCTTATGATTTTACGCAAATTATTACTATTTTTAATAATTTTATCAAGGCCCGCACAGTCGATTTCCATCAACGGCCACCGAACTGCACTTACAGCGACCTTTTTCAGATTTGATTTGGATGTATCTCCAAATCCAACCGTTAGATTTTGAATTTCTAATATTCGTTAGAAAGCTCTTTTCGATACGAACCCAACGGTTCCGGTTTTAGGAGAATCCGACGGACGGATCTCCCGTAATGTCCGTTTGAAATAAATGGTCGAAATTCGCGAACTGCCGCGGCGCGGCGCGTTCTATTCAGGCCATTATATTATATATATAATATATATAATATATATTTCGTCGATTTCTATTTAAAACGAATTTTATAAATAGTTTTTAAATTCGTTTCAAAAACAATTTCAACTTCCATTTCAATCCAAAGCAAAATTGAATTTTTCCTTATGAATTCGTTTTAGAATTCATTTCTATTCAATTCAAATTTCAATTCAATTTGAATTCACTATTTATTCAATTCAAATCAAATTCGTTATATATTCAATTGAAATCAAATTCGTTTTCTATTCAATTCGAAATCGTTCTATATTCAATTCATTTCGAAATCGTTTTATATTCAATTCATTTCGAAATCGTTTTATATTCAATTCATTTCGAAATAGTTTTATATTCAATTCATTTCGAAATCGTTTTATATTCAATTCATTTCGAAATCGTTTTATATTCAATTCATTTCCGTTTTCTATTTGAATCAAATTAATTATATATTCAATTGAAATCAAATTCGTTTTATATTCAATTTGATTCAAATTTCATTTCAAAATATGCGATTTCGAAATCACTTTTCAATATTCATTTTAAAATGAATAAAATCGATATAAATATCGTTCACGTCAAAATAGCGCATCTCTAATCAATACGGCTTTATATATTTCAATAATTCCTTTATTCTATTCAACGAATGAATATTTATTTTTGTCAACACACGACTAATCTCAACGAATGAGTACTGTCCACGTGTGACTATTTTTGTTAAATTATTTCGTTCAACACATGAAAATCTCAACGGATGAGTACAGTCAACACATGAACCTTTATTTTATAGAGATAAAGATATAAATTTTATTGTTAAGATATTTCGTTCAACACATGACTAATCTCAACGGATGAGTACAGTCAACACGTGAACCTTTATTTTATAATATTCTTTATTTTCTAAATTGGAATGAGGCCCAATCAATCACCATATAGTATTAATTATATGGATTTTCATACATCACACGTATATAATAGCATTGAAAAATAATCAACCATCAACCAAAGTGCACTACACTGTATAAGCATCAAATATAGATATCTAACGGTTATAACAGCCTGTCAATCAATCGATCGACATATTTAATCAATCAGGATGAGTGAACTTCAAATTTCATCCCAACACCCGTGTGGGGTTTCAAACAATCAAACACAGATTTTAGTTGTGAAGTTAGGTGATGTGTAAAATTTATCGACCCAATCAATGTCTTTCAAATAGGTGTACATAAACAAACCGTCCGGTCTGTAAATGAATATTTATTTATTCACATTCACTATATTCATATTCACGTTAAAAATATATTTTTAACGATAAAACATTTTATTTTAACATATGAATTTCTATTCAGTTCATTCTTTAAATAAAATGATATTTTTAT
The DNA here is from genome assembly GCA_030737875.1 of Allium sativum. Taxonomy (NCBI): domain Eukaryota; kingdom Viridiplantae; phylum Streptophyta; class Magnoliopsida; order Asparagales; family Amaryllidaceae; genus Allium; species Allium sativum. The sequence goes on along the minus strand of CM060918.1, from coordinate 787,553,500 downwards.
TTTTCTAACTTATTTTAGAAAATTTCGGTGGCATAACGGCACGATACTAGAAACGGGACGAGGCCTAGCCTTATCCCGGGTCTAGTGAAGGCCCACGCCATTCACACATCAATCAAATCCATTCATTTCACCAAACAACTCAAATTTCAATCAAATAATCTAACCAATTTTTGCAATCAAACAAACAAGTCCATGGTGTAAAGACCCGCAAATTCCCGCCCTTTGGATCGACCATAAACCACACAGGTCTGACCCAAAAAGTGGAAACCTACGAATACTTTAACTTTGGGCATACAACACATTACAACAGATAACAGAAGACTTTTATAACACTATAATAAATGTTACATCAGAGTACAGAATATACATATCAGAGTACATTGGAATATAATTACAACGGAAGAATAAATTAAAATAAATGAATACATTGCAGAGGAACTAATCTCGGTGGAAGGCTATCAACACTATGGCCACAGCTTCAGTCTTCAATCCAGGATCTTGTTTTATATATCTGTCAAAAATAGCTACTCGACTGCCCGTGTGGAAAATATGGGCACCCGAGTTTGCCAGTGGACAAACTACAGGTCAGTCATGGGACTGGTGTGAGAATTCTACTTAACCTATATAATATAATAAGGCTAATCACAGGACCACGCCGCTAACGCGGAACGGGTTTACTCCATTGGATTGCCAGTGCATGACTAAAGTAAATCGTCAAAATAGCGCAATGCTTTTTCTGAAAAATGAAACCATTATAAGACCCAAGTCCCATCACACAATGCAACGCAAACCGGAGGATAGGGTTTTACCTTATAATGGTCAAGAAATGCTTGATACGATAAAAACGATATTATATAATAATAGTGTGCAACCAATTTGAAATACATCAAAGTAAATATATCAATCCTAGACGGCATAAGTGCCCCATCCCACTATGTCGCCATATATAGGTATACAATCAAAACCGCGTGATGTCGTATTGGAAATTTGGGTTGCCATCTGAGTCAAGGCTAGGGAGGAGATCCTTACCGATTCGAGACACTCTAGCAATGCCCCAGGATTGGTACTCTGTCCAACCCTTGGATCCTGCAGGGCCGGTCCACACTTACTTTTGTGGATTAGTTATGCCTGAACACACGCTTCCCGGTCCTTTTGGACCTATACTACGGCCAGTAGCGACCGCATAAACCCGAGGCCTCGAAAAATCCAACAACCACAATGAATAAATGCCAGCGCTGGTAGGTCCCTGGCACCACTCTAGCTAGAAAGAAACGTGCGCACTCCCTGCGTTCCCTTCTCCCGTTTTAGACTCTACCGGGCTGTGAGGCTCGCGAAGTCACGATATACACAAAGCTATGCCTAAATAGACTGTGCTTTGATCATCAACCACAAGGCCTGCTTTTCAACAAAGCCTTGATCAATTGCATCTTAGCATGCCACATTGTCAGACTCTACCATATCATTGATCATCTACCAATATATATATAACCTCTAAGCTCATACGTCTTAGAGAAGGGGGTTAAATGAAGAATAAATTCTCCACCACCAAACAGAAATATATAATCAGTAGCGTTCAACAAATACAGTAGAAAAGAATACAATGTCAGACACACAATCCATTTACAAGTCCGCTCTGGGTCTGAGCGAAACAACGTGTCCATCGATCTCCAAATGCGTTTGGACGATCATTACTAAATACCTTGCCTTGGGGTGTCCAGTCCCAATTCAAGATACCAGTCATCATCATCCCAACGATGTGGAAACTTCGGTCTTCAATTGCCATCTTCATCTTCGACTCTTGATCGTCGTGATGATTATTCAGAATGGGTTAAACCTGGTCTTTCTGAATAACTCGCGTATTTTGTGATTAAAAATCAAATATTGGAAAATCACACATTACGTCACATTTCCCACTCAGAGTATTCTTTTAATAAGATATTCATATTAAAAGATTCTCATTAATTTTATCAAAGATAAATTAATAAATTTAATCATAAATCTTCCTTAAAAGATTTATTAAAAATTCTAAATTTGATTTAATATCAAAAATCATTTTCACAGATCATTTATTTTAAAGAATAAATCTTCTTTTAAACGGGTTAAAGAACTCATGTCATTTAAAACACAATTCACGATAAACCCACAAATCAATTTCCTAAATATGGAATTCCACAGAAATCAATCAATACATAATCGATGTGAATTTCTGTATCGGACTAACAATATACATGGAATAACGGCAAAGCCTCTTAAATTCCATATATAATATCGGTCTTCTATTACAGAAGCCCATCTCGATTATTACCAATAGAATTTCCACTTAATTCCAATTGAATATATATTAAATTGGAAAACTAGATTTTTAGAAAATGCTTTTGTTAAATCTATGAATAGATTTATAAATTCCAAATAATAATTTCGATGTAAATTGGATTAAAGGACAAATGTCATTTAAAAGCACCGTCCACGATAAATCCACTTCACATCTCAATGTATCTCATATCATGAAATATAATTGCAAATTCCAATAATCTTAATTAAAGGATTTCCCTTTAAATATTAATTCGTTATTATAAGAAAACATATTTTAGAAATAATCATTAAAAATATTCTTTACATAAAAGATTTTTACCTTTTACAAATATTCTTTGTTTAACATATACTTAATTAAAAAAAATATATATATATATATTTAAATAAAAAGAATTTCTAATGTAAGAATATTCTTATTTAAAAGAACACCTGAATCGAAATGCGACCCAATCATTTACCATATGATTTGGATTATATGGATTTCACACACATCATATATATGACAATAACAATATAATCATCAAATCGTCCATTTCATCCAAAGTGTAAATTCCACTGCGTAAGCGTTAAAATTAAATAACAACGCTCATCGCAGCCTGTCGATCTAACGATCAACATACAACTAAATATTGGGATTAGTGTATGTTAATTTTCATCCCAACACCCGTATGGGGTTTCAACCAATAAACAAATAATAAATTATTTGTGCACTTGGGCGATGTGTGAAAATTATCGACCCAATCACATAAACAAGTCAGGTAACTTGCCTATGGCAGTGTAATACACAATATATAACACGATGATAAAAATATCTCTTTTATTCCTGTTCTTTTTATTGCATGTAAAGTGTCAATAAAAATGTAATCTTTATTTCTATTCTTTTATCGCATCAAAAATGATGATAAAAATATAATCTTTATTTCAGTTCTTTTCATTGTAAATAAATGAAAAGAAAAATGTAATCCTTTAATTCCATTCGTAATAGGGGATATAAATAATAACACAAAATATAACTATTCATTTCATGCTTTATTTGCAATAGAGAATGCAAATAAAGATTCAACCTTTTTATTTGATGTTTATTTACATAGAGGAATGTAAATAAAAAATTTCATTTTATGATTGAATTGCATTAAGCATTGCAAATGAAAATGTATTTTTTTATTCTCATGTTTTATTTGAATTGAGTAATGCAAAGAAAAATGTAATATTTAGTTTCTAGTTTTATTTACATCAAGAAATGTAAATAAAAGAACAACTCTTTATTTTATGTTTATTTACATCAAGTGAAGTAAATAAATAAATAAAAAATGTAACCTTTATTTTAATGCTTTGTTCACCTTTAAAACATGCAATAAAAATGTAACATGTAACGACCCGTATTCTACGCGTCATAGGATCGTAGGATATTTATTTCTTTCACATACGAAGTCGTATGGTCATGTAACTTTAGGAGACGACTATTGTGGTCATTTCCCATGTTCATGATTTTCCCGATTTTTAAATGACCATTTTACCCCTAATTGGCACTGTTTTGGCCATAACTTTTGACTGGAAATGAATTTTTTCCTGAAACCACTTCCATTGGCTTCGGATGATGGTTTCTCTTTCCGTAGAGTGGTCACAATAGCCAAACGGACTCATCGTTTGGGAGATATGGCTGAAACAAGTTTCAGATGGTGAAAAACAGCTTAATTGGGCTTAAGCGGGTGATTAGCAGCTAGGCCCAAGGGGAATTTCGGGTTTAGGGGTATATAGGGGCTGATTAGGGTTGGAAAACATTTCTTTAGACATTTTCCAGCCGCCACTTTCATTCCTCTTGACCTAGCCATGGCCTCCACTCTCTAAATCTCTCTAAAACACCCAAAAATCACTTTCTAATTGAAGATTAGGCTTAGCAAACATCAAATCAAGGAGTATTAGCACGAGAACCGAGGTAGAGCTGCTGTGTAAGATTGGGAACAGCGCCAAATCAGAGAATATTTCAGTTTTGGGGTTTTAGTTGTGGCCAAGGTGAGTGATAGCATCGTTTTGACACTAATTACAGTTAATTAAGGGTAATTAGTGAAGATTAGCGAATTTATACACTAATAAATTCTAGAAAAATGTTTAGAAATTCTTAAATAATATTTCATGCCTCTGTTATAAAATTTAGACGATTTGGTTAAGTTTTACTAAGTATGTACTTAAACATGATTAAGAGGGACTATGGGAAAATATGAAGTTTTAGTCACTTTTGATCCCTTTTGATTCATTTGAATTGTTGTTTGCTGTTTGTGGTTGCTAGTACATGTTGCTATGACTCTATGGTATGTTTTATGATTGATTAGAATAGTTAAATTGGTCGAAAACGTCGTCGAATGGCGTAGAAAGCTCGTTGGAAAGTTGCAGAAATGTGCAGGTCCCGAACCGGTTCGGATCGGAGCAGGGGTCGGATCGGACTAGTGAACTGACCAAGGGAATCCGAACTGGATTGGGACTTGTCACTGGAAGAAGTTTGGCAGGAAGGAAGGCCATTGCTTAGAGTTGGAGTTGGGCAGGAGATCGGATCGGAGCAATAGAGCGGATCGGATCGGAGAAAGGGAACAGGACGGATCGGAGCAGGCAAACAAGTCAAACAGAAAGAATCGGATCGGATGAACTACCTCCGAACCGAACTCAAGCAGAGACACCCGAACCGAACCGATATCTGAAGGGGGAGAATCACTGAACCGACCCGACCCGGAGGAGGACACCGACCCGACTCGAAGTGGAGTATCCGACCCGAACCGAATGAAAGGATGACTATTAAACCGAACCGTGTTATACGTATATATCCGAACCGAACCGAATTCAGGACCACTTCTATGTGACGACTCTTTTGAAGACCAACTCCAACTCGATCAAAACCCGAGATGCAAAGGAAGTCCAAATGAGAAGTTAGAGCTCAAGATTTAGATGGGAATCAACGAGTTCGCTTCATGGTTGGGCTTTGCTGCGGGACGCGTGCCAAGGAGTTATCGATGTCTATAGCTTTGAACCACTATGGTAGGAGGTACGAAGACGGATTCAGGGCCATTATGGCATCGGTAGAACCAAGGGCTACAACCAATGAAGTGGGTCATTGAAATGTTTGGTCATGACTCCATATGTTTAGCTTGGTCATAGCAGGGTTTCTACAAGTCGGGATTCGTCGTTACCTCAGTTTGTCTAGTGTTCCAAAGTGGTAGATATCGTATGCTTTACGCACTGAGTGAGAGATGTGAGGATGGTTGCTATGGTTGATTTGTTTGCTATCATTATGACATGCACACCCCACCCCCGTATCCTTACACCCTTTATTATGGCACCTTGGAGTATTGTACGGTATGTGGTACTAACTCTTAGGTTGCAGGTCCAGGTTCAGGTATGGTTTAGTATACCTGTTATTATTCTGTTTAGATGCTTATCGCTCATACCAGGCTTTATGTCTGACCCAGAGTTTTATGTCTCCTCTTATTACTCTGGGTGCTCACACGAGCAGACTAGAGACAGGTTAGCTGGTGATGCACGGGTAGATGATCCGGAGACGAGCAGGAGGCTTCCACGTAACATATATATATAGTATTCTCCCTGTGTTGTTGAAGATCACTACTTGGGCATTGGTGGTGTATCTTCCATTTTAGCTTTCTTTTGCTTTGAGACAGTTTGAAAGTTGTAATAAGCTGTATTCTGAATTTTCCGCTGCTATGATGTTTTAGTTTTGATTTTCAGCTTATGCATTGTCTCCCCTGTTTTATGTCAAGTATGTTATTATTATATTTTGTTCGATGCGCTGTGAGACATTCTACAGGTTCCTTGATTAGTTCATTCTCTTCTTTCCTTTCTCTTGACGACCGTCCCATGCTAGTAGGGCACGTGTACAGCGCACTTTTGGAGGAAATGCAGGCTGGTGCGGGGCGGGCCGTCACACTTGGTATCAGAGCTCTAGGTTGCGTAGTTAACCTAGGGAAACTATCAGGGAGAGATAATATGCGTATAAGAGAGAGCGTATTTGTGATTACTTTGGTTTTTAAAAGCTATATATATATATATACTATTAGTAGTATATGGATGAAGTTGTACTGCACTAGCACCACTATGGAGTCGTTAATCATTTCCTTTTTCAGATTGACGATGAGCCGATATGTTAGAGGTACCGGTAGGGGAGCCAACAATGGGAATGCTGCTGACATGAGGACGATGTTTACTGACCTCATGAGAGAGATGCTTAGAGATGTACAGAGGGCAGCTCCCAATAGTGGAAATGGTGGTGGTCCAATAGTGCAGGCACCAAGGGTCGACTTCGCCAAGTTGAATAAGGATTATACTAGCCTTGGTGGGAAGCCGTTCCACGGAACGGAGTCGGCCACGGATGTTCAGGATTGGTTGGATAGTTGCGAACGTATCTTCGAGGATTTGGGTATCGAGGATGCGATGAAGAGAAAGCTAGCGTCCCGTCAGCTGCAAGGGCGGGCAATGAATTGGTGGAATGCTATAAAGGCAGCTACTCCCGAAGATCAGATTACTTGGGAGCAGTTTAAGGCTCGCTTTAGCGAGAAGTTCGTCCCAGCTGCTCAGAAGTCAGTGCTGTTTAAGAAATTCTTGGAGCTCAAGCAGAATGGCAGAGCTGTCTCGGAGTATATTGCTGAATTTGACACTTTGTCAAAATATGGGTTATCTCTCATTGATACTGCCGAGAAAAAGAATGAGAAATTCATAACTGGGTTAGATCAGTACTTAGGGGAAAGGCTTATTAACCACATCGATGAGACGTTTGAGTCGATTGTGGGGAAAGCATTAAGATCAGAGAGTCTCTACCCTAAGCCGAAGACTGAGGTTGCATCCGCAGATGAGCCAAAGCCACAAGCAAGTGGTGGAGGCAAGGGTGGTTCCCAGAATAAAAGAAAGCAGAGTCAGACTAAGGATGGCCAGAAGAAAAAGAATAAACAAGATGTTGAGTGCTTCAGCTGTGGTAAGAAGGGCCATTACGCTAGTAATTGTCGGGCCAAGCCAGCGGATAGGAAGTGCTTCAACTGTGGCCAAATGGGACATCACAAGGACAAGTGTCCGCAACCCCCTAAAGAAAAGCAAATGGTGAAAGCATATGCCCTTAATGCTATTCCTTCTTCGTCGAATGCCCCAACTGCGGCGGAGAAGGGAAAGAATGTCGTCATTCAAGGTATGCTTTCTGTTTATGATGTTCCTGTTAGAGTTTTGTTTGATACCGGAGCTTCCAGTTCTTTCATATCTAGTGACCTGGTAGATAGGTTAGGATTGGAGCCCGAGATTGTCGATAGACCTTTAGTAGTGACGAACCCGATTGGTGGTTCTACTAGCCTTAGCATGATTTGTCGTAATGTGGTCTTATCGAGTCATGGATGCATGTTTGTTTGTGATTGCTTTGTTTTGGGCTTTACTGGGTTTGGCATTATTTTGGGAGTAGATTGGCTCCAAAGATACGGGGTGGTGGTAGACTGTGAGGGCTTGTTGGTGACAGCTAGAGCGGATGATGGGCGGAGGATAGTGTTTGGTGGTCTACCCAGTAAGGGGGTATTGGCTAGTTTTCTAAACTCCCTCGACATTCCGCATAGTGAGTTGTCAGGTTTGCCCGTGGTTGGCCAGTGTCCGGATGTTTTCGAAGAAGTGACCGGACTTCCACCACACCGAGAGATTGAGTTTCGTATTGATTTGGTAAAAGATGCCAGACCTATAGTGATGCCACTTCGTCGTATGGCACCAAGAGAGCAGCGAGAGCTCGAGGTGCAAGTCAACGATCTTTTGAAGAAGGGATTTATCAGAAGGAGTGTTTCTGAATGGGGAGCACCAGTTGTGTTTGCTACCAAGGCGGATGGTTCCCTTCGTTTGTGTGTAGACTACCGCGAGTTGAATAAAGTGACGAGGAAGAACAAGTATCCTCTACCGCGGATAGATGATTTGTTCGATCAGTTGAGTGGCACGAGAGTATTTTCTCAGTTGGATCTCGCGACAGGTTTTCATCAGCTTAGAGTCGAAGCTGAGAGTATAGCTAAAACGGCATTTCGAACGCCGTCTGGATTTTATGAATGGTTGGTTATGCCATTTGGGCTGACCAATGCCCCAGCATATTTTGTGGATCTTATGAATAGGGTATTCAGGGATCAGTTGAATAAGTTTGTTCTTGTGTTCGTTGATGATATTTTGGTCTATTCGAGGACAGAGGAAGAACACAAGGAACATTTAGGAGTAGCGATGGAGGTGTTGAGAAAACACCAATTGAAAGCTAAGTTTTCTAAGTGTCACTTCTGGAAGAGGGAAGTGAGGTTCTTGGGCCATGTTGTATCAGAGAACGGTATTGCCGTGGACCCAGCAAAGGTGGCTACGGTACAAGATTGGCCTACGCCCAAGAATGCAACAGATGTGAGAAGTTTCTTGGGATTAGCTGGATATTATCGTAAGTTTATCCAAGGTTTCTCCAAGGTAGCAGCACCATTGACCCAGTTGACCAAGAAGAATCAAGCTTTTGTCTGGGATGAAAGGTGCGAGGATGCATTTAAAAGTTTAAAGGACAAGTTGACAAGCGCACCAGTGTTAGTCATTCCTGAAGGGGATGAAGAGATGACGGTATACACGGATGCCTGTGGTACCGGACTGGGTGCTGTATTGATGCAAGGCGGTAGGGTTGTAGCTTACGCCAGTCGGCAATTGAAACCGCGCGAGAGAAGATACCCTACCCATGATTTAGAATTGGCAGCGATCGTGTTCGCGTTAAAAATTTGGAGACACTATCTCTTGGGAGAAAGATTTGAACTGTTTACAGATCATAAGTCGTCAAAGTATCTCTTCTCTCAGAAAGATCTGAATCTCCGTCAGCAGAGATGGTTAGAGTTCTTAGCTTCCTATGATTTTGACATCGCATACACACCAGGAAAGGGCAATGCGGTGGCTGATGCATTGAGTAGAAGACATGCCAGCTTAGGGGCTATGTTCCTTGAATGGAAGCAACTGGAGTTTATCGCGGGGTTTGATTTCAGACCAAAGTGCGAATTGGATCCAGAAATGTTAGCAAGTTTGACGATCAGACCCACTTTGATTGAACGGATCGGCTCTAGTCAGAGGGACGATCCTAACCTATTGGAAATCATCTCCAAGTTAGAGATGGGTATCGATGAGGAGATGAACAAGTATGGGCTTGATCGAGATAGATGGCTTAGAAAGAATGGAAAGCTTGTTGTACCCAATGCCAATGGATTGAGGGATGAAGTGCTTAGAGAATGTCATCACTCAAAGCTGACTATACACCCCGGTGGTAATAAGATGTATCGAGATATGAAGCAGACCTACTACTGGGAAGGGATGAAAAGAGACGTTGGGAAGTTTATATCCAAGTGCATGAATTGCCAGCTAGTTAAAGCCGAGCAAAAGAAGCCTAGTGGGTTGTTACAGCCCTTAGAAATTCCCGAATGGAAATGGGAGCAAGTCTCGATGGATTTCATCGATGGTTTACCAAGGACTAGATCGGGATATGACAGCATTTGGGTAATTGTAGATCGACTGACTAAAAGTGCAAGGTTTATACCAGTCAAATCGACCAGAACGGCAGCTAAGTTAGCAGAATTGTATATGAAGTGGATAGTGAGATTTCATGGAGTACCTAAAAGCATTGTGAGCGACCGAGACCCGTTGTTCACTAGTGGGTTTTGGAAGAGCTTACAAGAGGCTCTAGGGTCAGAATTACATCTCAGTACCTCATATCATCCTCAGACCGACGGTCAGACGGAAAGGGTGAATCGTATTTTGGAAGATCTCTTGAGAGCATGTATATTGGATTTTGGTGGATCATGGGATGACCATTTGCATCTAGTAGAGTTTGCATATAATAATAGCTACCAATCCAGTATCGGTATGGCTCCGTTTGAAGCTTTGTATGGAAGACCGTGCAACTCACCGTCATGTTGGATAGAGACTGGCGAGAAGTTTATGCTTGGACCAGATGTGGTGAGGGAAACTTCAGATAAAATCAAGACCATTCAACAACGAATGAAGGCTGCCCAAGATAGGCAGAAGAGTTATGCTGATAAGAGGAGAAGAGACCTAAAATTCTCCGTCGGTGACTTGGTGTTTGTCAAGATTTCTCCGTTGAAGAGCGTAATACGATTTGGCAGGAGAGGCAAATTAGCACCAAGATTTGTTGGTCCATTCCCTGTTCTTGAACTAGTCGGGAATTTGGCATATAGAATTGACTTACCAGAGAAGATGGCGGGAGTTCACAACGTATTTCATGTTTCCCAACTAAGGAAATTCGTTCACGACTCAGATATGACTATTTCACCTGATCAGTTAGAGGACTTCGAAGTAGAACCCGAGGCGGTTGGGAACCGTAAGCCGGCCCGTATTGTCTCGCACGACTTGAAGCAACTTCGAAGGAAGGCGGTGAAGCTAGTCAAGGTACAGTGGAGCGAGGACGAGAATGATTGTACTTGGGAAACAGAGGAGGACATAAGGAAGAAGTATCCAGAACTCTTTGTCTGGTAAGATTTTATTAGCGATTTAGTTTTCCGCATGCTAAGATAGACTTGTTTGCTTGTCTTGCATGAATTGATTGTTGTATGTGTTTGTTAAGCATGCGGGATCCTTTGTATGTTTTAGGTTAAGGAATTTCGGGGACGAAATTTCTTAAGGGGGGGAGAATGTAACGACCCGTATTCTACGCGTCATAGGATCGTAGGATATTTATTTCTTTCACATACGAAGTCGTATGGTCATGTAACTTTGGGAGACGACTATTGTGGTCATTTCCCATGTTCATGATTTTTCCCGATTTTAAAATGACCATTTTACCCCTAGTTGGCACTGTTTTGGCCATAACTTTTGACTGGAAATGAATTTTTACTTGAAACCACTTCCATTGGCTTCGGATGGTGGTTTCTCTTTCCGTAGAGTGGTCACAATAGCCAAACGGACTCACCGTTTGGGAGATATGGCTGAAACAAGTTTCAGATGGTGAAAAACAGCTTAATTGGGCTTAAGCGGGTGATTAGCAGCTAGGCCCAAGGGGAATTTCGGGTTTAGGGGTATATAGGGGCTGATTAGGGTTGGAAAACATTTCTTTAGACATTTTCCAGCCGCCACTTTCATTCCTCTTGACCTAGCCATGGCCTCCACTCTCTAAATCTCTCTAAAACACCCAAAAATCACTTTCTAATTGATGATTAGGCTTAGCAAACATCAAATCAAGGAGTATTAGCACGAGAACCGAGGTAGAGCTGCTGTGTAAGATTGGGAACAGCGCCAAATCAGAGAATATTTCAGTTTTGGGGTTTTAGTTGTGGCCAAGGTGAGTGATAGCATCGTTTTGACACTAATTACAGTTAATTAAGGGTAATTAGTGAAGATTAGCGAATTTATACACTAATAAATTCTGGAAAAATGTTTAGAAATTCTTAAATAATATTTCATGCCTCTGTTATAAAATTTAGACGATTTGGTTAAGTTTTACTAAGTATGTACTTAAACATGATTAAGAGGGACTATGGGAAAATATGAAGTTTTAGTCACTTTTGATCCCTTTTGATTCATTTGAATTGTTGTTTGCTGTTTGTGGTTGCTAGTACATGTTGCTATGACTCTATGGTATGTTTTATGATTGATTAGAATAGTTAAATTGGTCGAAAACGTCGTCGAATGGCGTAGAAAGCTCGCTGGAAAGTTGCAGAAATGTGCAGGTCCCGAACCGGTTCGGATCGGAGCAGGGGTCGGATCGGACTAGTGAACTGACCAAGGGAATCCGAACTGGATTGGGACTTGTCACTGGAAGAAGTTTGGCAGGAAGGAAGGCCATTGCTTAGAGTTGGAGTTGGGCAGGAGATCGGATCGGAGCAATAGAGCGGATCGGATCGGAGAAAGGGAACAGGACGGATCGGAGCAGGCAAACAAGTCAAACAGAAAGAATCGGATCGGATGAACTACCTCCGAACCGAACTCAAGCAGAGACACCCGAACCGAACCGATATCTGAAGGGGGAGAATCACTGAACCGACCCGACCCGGAGGAGGACACCGACCCGACTCGAAGTGGAGTATCCGACCCGAACCGAATGAAAGGATGACTATTAAACCGAACCGTGTTATACGTATATATCCGAACCGAACCGAATTCAGGACCACTTCTATGTGACGACTCTTTTGAAGACCAACTCCAACTCGATCAAAACCCGAGATGCAAAGGAAGTCCAAATGAGAAGTTAGAGCTCAAGATTTAGATGGGAATCAACGAGTTCGCTTCATGGTTGGGCTTTGCTGCGGGACGCGTGCCAAGGAGTTATCGATGTCTATAGCTTTGAACCACTATGGTAGGAGGTACGAAGACGGATTCAGGGCCATTATGGCATCGGTAGAACCAAGGGCTACAACCAATGAAGTGGGTCATTGAAATGTTTGGTCATGACTCCATATGTTTAGCTTGGTCATAGCAGGGTTTCTACAAGTCGGGATTCGTCGTTACCTCAGTTTGTCTAGTGTTCCAAAGTGGTAGATATCGTATGCTTTACGCACTGAGTGAGAGATGTGAGGATGGTTGCTATGGTTGATTTGTTTGCTATCATTATGACATGCACACCCCACCCCCGTATCCTTACACCCTTTATTATGGCACCTTGGAGTATTGTACGGTATGTGGTACTAACTCTTAGGTTGCAGGTCCAGGTTCAGGTATGGTTTAGTATACCTGTTATTATTCTGTTTAGATGCTTATCGCTCATACCAGGCTTTATGTCTGACCCAGAGTTTTATGTCTCCTCTTATTACTCTGGGTGCTCACACGAGCAGACTAGAGACAGGTTAGCTGGTGATGCACGGGTAGATGATCCGGAGACGAGCAGGAGGCTTCCACGTAACATATATATATAGTATTCTCCCTGTGTTGTTGAAGATCACTACTTGGGCATTGGTGGTGTATCTTCCATTTTAGCTTTCTTTTGCTTTGAGACAGTTTGAAAGTTGTAATAAGCTGTATTCTGAATTTTCCGCTGCTATGATGTTTTAGTTTTGATTTTCAGCTTATGCACTGTCTCCCCTGTTTTATGTCAAGTATGTTATTATTATATTTTGTTCGATGCGCTGTGAGACATTCTACAGGTTCCTTGATTAGTTCATTCTCTTCTTTCCTTTCTCTTGACGACCGTCCCATGCTAGTAGGGCACGTGTACAGCGCACTTTTGGAGGAAATGCAGGCTGGTGCGGGGCGGGCCGTCACATAACATTTGTTTTTAATAAATTCGTTTGCATCTAAATTTGCAACCAAAATGTAATTTTTATTTCTTCTTTGTTTGCAACTGAAGTTACAAACAAAAATGTAATTTTATCTCCTTTATTTTATTTGCATGACAGAATGCAAATAAAAATGCATATTCTCTTTTCTACATTTCATTTGCATTGTAGCATGCAAACAAAAATGTATTTCTTGTTGTATTGTTTACATTATGAAATGTTAACAAAAAATGTGAATTTTTGATTTCATGGAATATTTGCATTGAAAATGCAAATAAAAATAAAAATGTACTACTTTAAAATCATGTTATATTTGTGTTGGAGAACACAAAAAAAAATGTTCTTTTATTTTAATATTTTATTTGTGTTTAAGAACACGAATAAAAAGACCATTTTAATTTTCTATGTTATATTTGTGTTTGAGAGCACAAATACAAAGGATCATTCATTTTCTAAAATGTATTTGTGTTTGAGAACACAAATAAAAAAGGTTCGTTCATTTTCAAAATGTATTTGCATAAGTGAATGCAAATAAAAGAATAAACTTTACTTTAATATATATATTTGTATTCGTAAATACAAATAAGAGAACAAGTTTTAATTTTAAATATATATTTGCATTTTTAGATGCAAACAAAGAACAAGTTTATTTTTAATGTATATTTACATTGGTAATTGCAAATAAAAGAATAATTTTATTTTAATATACCTTTGCATTGGTGAATGCAAATAAAAGAACAACTTTTTATTTACAAAATATATTTACAAATATAATGTAACTTCTGAAAATAATTTCTTAAAGGTTTTGTTCGCATTATGAATGCAAACAAAAAGGCCAATTTTATTTATTTCATGTTACATTCACATTGAAGAACATAATAAAAAGTTAACTTATTTCCTATGTTAGATTTGCATTAGTGAATGCAAGATAAAGAACAAATTTTGTTTTAATGCATAATTGCATTTGTGAGTGCAATTAAAAGAGCAAATTTATTTTCAGTGCATATTTGTATTTGTGAATACAAATAAAAAAAATGAACTTTTGTTTTCAATGTTTTATTTGTATTTGAGGATACAAATAGAATAACATATTTCATTTTAATGGTTTATTTGTATATTTAAGTACAAATAAAAGGGACAAACTTTATTTTCTATGTTCACTTGTATTTGTGAAAACAAATAAAAAGAACAGATTATTTTCAATGTTTCATTTGTATATGTGAATACAAATAAAAGAACAAATTATATTTCAATGGACAAAATTTCAACAAAAATGCAATCTTATTTTATAAACTCTTTATTTCAACAAAATGAAAATAAAGGTATAATCTCTTTTATACTAATCTTTACGATGAAACCCAAATCACATTAAAAATGTAATTTCTTAATGTAAAATCTTTCTATTGAAAACAATGAACACATAAAAATAAAACCTTTTACGTTGCTTCCTTTTACGAAAACACTATTTCATTAAAAATGAAATTTTTATGTTGCTTCTTTTTTTATTGAAAACAATATTACATTAAAAATGAGATTTTTAATGTTGCAACTTTTATTGAACATCAAATTGACAAATAAATTATGACTTTTGATTGAAAACTATTTTTACATAAAAAAAATGAAATCTTTTGTTTTCATTCTTTTTAATGATAGAACCTCATATTAAAATATATCCTTTTTAATCACTCTTTTTTTTTAATGTAAACAAATTTACATAAAAAAAAATTTCATTCTTTTTAATGTAAACAAATTAAAATAAGAATTGATTTATCGCTCAATTTCTTTTGTAAATTCAACAAATAAAAATAAGCTTTCATTGTCATTCAAGTTCTTATTATAATATCAACAAATAAAAATGAGTTTTTATTTGTCGATCAAATTCTATTATTCATTACAGAATAATAGAAATAATATTTAATAACCTAAAATAAATTATAATAACTAAATCTGAATAAATATGAAGTAATTCTGAATATAATCTATTTTAGATCAAATTTTAGATCTCATTTCTAATCGTAAATAAAATTCAATATTATCTGCAATTTTAATACGGATCTAACACATCGTACACAACAAAACATATTGCAATCACAACCAATGATTCATACAACACCAGACATTTCAGAATTGAATAAACATCATCATGCAATTATTTTTAAAGCGAGAAAATAATTTAATAATAAATTAAATAATAGAATTTTGAATTCTCACATTGAATTTTGGTCGAAATTTGACTGTCTCCTTTTCAGCTGCGGTCTGCGCCATCGCGAAGCTCTTAATTTTGTGATTCCAACGCAATTTACGGTTCGTGGAACGGACCTCATATGAAGGAGTTATAGCAGTTTATAAGTTAATTATATTTGAAATTAATTAAAATATAATTTTTTTTCCTAATCCTTTAATAACATTTACCAAAAGTGTTGCTGTCTCTTTTACTCCCTCTTCATCGTAACTATACTGGAACCGAAACCCATCATCGTCAGAACTAGGGTTCGACTTCGCAGCCCCCACGCGCCACCGGTCCCACCATCTTACCCACCACCTGAAACGCCGACGCACAAGCCTCCGCCTCCCTGGACCACGCCGTGCTCGGTGACCGCCATCCCAAGGAAAATGCGAACGAACAGAGCTCCGTTGGGCTCGAGAATCAAGCACCATACTCCTCTAACGACGATCAAATCCGTACAGAATTGTAGAACTCATCGTCCTCTATCGATTTGTCATAGGAAGTTTATAATTTTACTCAGCGGATTAGGAACGATTGAAGGAAGAAATCGGGATAACCATGGCCATTGAATAGAAAATACGGCGGCTGGAGTATTAGTGAATTAGGGTTGTATAATACGGGGTATTTATACGGGTATATTTCATTTATTTAATTAATCAATTTCCACTTTTATTTGTTTATCACTGCTACCTCCAAATCGAACCCAACGAGTGTCGCCCCTAGCTAAATACCCCTGTTCCGGACACAATGGAATATGTTTCGTAACCCAATTCGGCTGTTACGATATGTTTTCCTTTAAATTAAAATATAAATCAATTTATATTTAATTTGAACGAACATTTTAAATTACCGGGGCCACATACGATCTCTAAAAATTCTAAAAAAAATATTTTTAGCTTTCTTATGACGATACGGTTCTAACGAGACCAATTTCATTGAATTCTGAGACTGTTTGAAAAATGTCTATTTTTAAGGCGTTTAAATTTAACTGAAATAGTCAAAACACATTTTATTTCGCCACGCTCACATATTAATTCGAAAAATTCTGAAATTTGAAACCTAGCAATAATTTGACATTCCGGTTCCAACAAAAGTGGTTTCGTCGAAAACCGAGGTCGTTTGAAAAATGACTATTTTTAAGGCCAATATATTTAATATTAAAAATATAGTTTTAAACAAATAAATCCCGAAACTCAAAATATATAAGTGTTTACTGTTTTTCAATGTAGAAACATCATTCTGAACTCAATGGAAGTGGTCTCGAGTTCAATTTCCTTCGTATGCAAAAAGTAGCATTTTGACCTTTATAAATTTCATAGCGACCTTTCTAAATATTGAATTGGCCATAACTTTTGATTTCCGCTATAAAATTTAAATTTTTCAGAGTCGTTGGAAAGATATTTTTAAATAGATTCAAATATTTTTGGTTTCACTAAAATCCGTTAAATTCTGCATCCTGTACGGTCAGTCAAAGTTCAAGTTTGACTTTTCAAACTACCGCGCTATTTCTAACTCTTTTGTTAATTAAAATTAAATCATTCATTCTAACTTCGATTTAAATCAAATTTGTGATCATTATTATTTAAAATAGATTATTTTATATTGTCCAAATTCATTAAAATTTACTAAAATAAAAATTTTAAATTGGTCCTGATTTTTGCGGGTTGTTACAATCGCCCCCACTTAAAAACTTTTCGTCCTCGAAAAGGAACGTAGCTAAAAATTGTAAAATTAACTATCTTAATTTTAAATTTTAATGGTTAATTATCTTTTCAAAATATATATAAAAATCATATTTCAAAGAATAGATTATAAATATCAAAAATACGTTAATTATAAATTCGTAACTCTTAACTCGTTCTAGGGCATTACTAACCCCATCTCTAACGAGTTTACTCATTCTAGGATACTGGTGATCCTATCTCTGATGAGTCTTATGTTCAGTTCTAACGAGTTATACCCCAAAGGTTTGAGCTAACCAGAGCTCTAATACCAACTGTAATGGGTCTAGGCTTTTCAACCATCAACCACTGGCCTAACCTCCCAGTGTGGCACTACAGAGATACCTCAGAACTGCTTTTAAGGTCAGCCTCTCGACTCGACCAACCCACATTGTCGGGAGATGTAGGGGTAAGAGTCTCCCGTTCGCCACCAAACGCGAAGCGAGAACCCCCTATCATCCGTACCAATTAAGCAACCAGCTCTGATACCAATTGTAAAGACCCGCAAATTCCCGCCCTTTGGATCGACCATAAACCACACAGGTCTGACCCAAAAAGTGGAAACCTACGAATACTTTAACTTTGGGCATACAACACATTACAACAGATAACAGAAGACTTTTATAACACTATAATAAATGTTACATCAGAGTACATAATATACATATCAGAGTACATTGGAATATAATTACAACGGAAGAATAAATTAAAATAAATGAATACATTGCAGCGGAACTAATCTCGGTGGAAGGCTATCAACACTATGGCCACAGCTTCAGTCTTCAATCCAGGATCTTGTTTTATATATCTGTCAAAAATAGCTACTCGACTGCCCGTGTAGAAAATATGGGCACCCGAGTTTGCCAGTGGACAAACTACAGGTCAGTCATGGGACTGGTGTGAGAATTCTACTTAACCTATATAATATAATAAGGCTAATCACAGGACCACGCCGCTAACGCGGAACGGGTTTACTCCATTGGATTGCCAGTGCATGACTAAAGTAAATCGTCAAAATAGCGCAATGCTTTTTCTGAAAAATGAAACCATTATAAGACCCAAGTCCCATCACACAATGCAACGCAAACCGGAGGATAGGGTTTTACCTTATAATGGTCAAGAAATGCTTGATACGATAAAAACGGTATTATATAATAATAGTGTGCAACCAATTTGAAATACATCAAAGTAAATATATCAATCCTAGACGGCATAAGTGCCCCATCCCACTATGTCGCCATATATAGGTATACAATCAAAACCGCGTGATGTCGTATTGGAAATTTGGGTTGCCATCTGAGTCAAGGCTAGGGAGGAGATCCTTACCGATTCGAGACACTCTAGCAATGCCCCAGGATTGGTACTCTGTCCAACCCTTGGATCCTGCAGGGCCGGTCCACACTTACTTTTGTGGATTAGTTATGCCTGAACACACGCTTCCCGGTCCTTTTGGACCTATACTACGGCCAGTAGCGACCGCATAAACCCGAGGCCTCGAAAAATCCAACAACCACAATGAATAAATGCCAGCGCTGGTAGGTCCCTGGCACCACTCTAGCTAGAAAGAAACGTGCGCACTCCCTGCGTTCCCTTCTCCTGTTTTAGACTCTACCGGGCTGTGAGGCTCGCGAAGTCACGATATACACAAAGCTATGCCTAAATAGACTGTGCTTTGATCATCAACCACAAGGCCTGCTTTTCAACAAAGCCTTGATCAATTGCATCTTAGCATGCCACATTGTCAGACTCTACCATATCATTGATCATCTACCAATATATATATAACCTCTAAGCTCATACGTCTTAGAGAAGGGGGTTAAATGAAGAATAAATTCTCCACCACCAAACAGAAATATATAATCAGTAGCGTTCAACAAATACAGTAGAAAAGAATACAATGTCAGACACACAATCCATTTACAAGTCCGCTCTGGGTCTGAGCGAAACAACGTGTCCGTCGATCTCCAAATGCGTTTGGACGATCATTACTGAATACCTTGCCTTGGGGTGTCCAGTCCCAATTCAAGATACCAGTCATCATCATCCCAACGATGTGGAAACTTCGGTCTTCAATTGCCATCTTCATCTTCGACTCTTGATCGTCGTGATGATTATTCAGAATGGGTTAAACCCGGTCTTTCTGAATAACTCGCGTATTTTGTGATTAAAAATCAAATATTGGAAAATCACACATTACGTCACATTTCCCACTCAGAGTATTCTTTTGATAAGATATTCATATTAAAAGATTCTCATTAATTTTATCAAAGATAAATTAATAAATTTAATCATAAATCTTCCTTAAAAGATTTATTAAAAATTCTAAATTTGATTTAATATCAAAAATCATTTTCATAGATCATTTATTTTAAAGAATAAATCTTCTTTTAAACGGGTTAAAGAACTCGTGTCATTTAAAACACAATTCACGATAAACCCACAAATCAATTTCCTAAATATGGAATTCCACAGAAATCAATCAATACATAATCGATGTGAATTTCTGTATCGGACTAACAATATACATGGAATAACGGCAAAGCCTCTTAAATTCCATATATAATATCGGTCTTCTATTACAGAAGCCCATCTCGATTATTACCAATAGAATTTTCACTTAATTCCAATTGAATATATATTAAATTGGAAAACTAGATTTTTAGAAAATGCTTTTGTTAAATCTATGAATAGATTTATAAATTCCAAATAATAATTTCGATGTAAATTGGATTAATGGACAAATGTCATTTAAAAGCACCGTCCACGATAAATCCACTTCACATCTCAATGTATCTCATATCATGAAATATAATTGCAAATTCCAATAATCTTAATTAAAGGATTTCCCTTTAAATATTAATTCGTTATTATAAGAAAACATATTTTAGAAATAATCATTAAAAATATTCTTTACATAAAAGATTTTTACCTTTTACAAATATTCTTTGTTTAACATATACTTAATTAAAATATATATATATATTTAAATAAAAAGAATTTCTAATGTAAGAATATTCTTATTTAAAAGAACACCTGAATCGAAATGCGACCCAATCATTTACCATATGATTTGGATTATATGGATTTCACACACATCATATATATGACAATAACAATATAATCATCAAATCGTCCATTTCATCCAAAGTGTAAATTCCACTGCGTAAGCGTTAAAATTAAATAACAACGCTCATCGCAGCCTGTCGATCTAACGATCAACATACAACTAAATATTGGGATTAGTGTATGTTAATTTTCATCCCAACACCCGTGTGGGGTTTCAACCAATAAACAAATAATAAATTATTTGTGCACTTGGGCGATGTGTGAAAATTATCGACCCAATCACATAAACAAGTTAGGTAACTTGCCTATGGCAGTGTAATACACAATATATAACACGATGATAAAAATATCTCTTTTATTCCTGTTCTTTTTATCGCATGTAAAGTGTCAATAAAAATGTAATCTTTATTTCTATTCTTTTATCGCATCAAAAATGATGATAAAAATATAATCTTTATTTCAGTTCTTTTCATTGTAAATAAATGAAAAGAAAAATGTAATCCTTTAATTCCATTCGTAATAGGGGATATAAATAATAACACAAAATATAACTATTCATTTCATGCTTTATTTGCAATAGAGAATGCAAATAAAGATTCAACCTTTTTATTTGATGTTTATTTACATAGAGGAATGTAAATAAAAATTTTCATTTTATGATTGAATTGCATTAAGCATTGCAAATGAAAATGTATTTTTTTATTCTCATGTTTTATTTGAATTGAGTAATGCAAATAAAAATGTAATATTTAGTTTCTAGTTTTATTTACATCAAGAAATGTAAATAAAAGTACAACTCTTTATTTTATGTTTATTTACATCAAGTGAAGTAAATAAATAAAAAATGTAACCTTTATTTTAATGCTTTGTTCACCTTTAAAACATGCAACAATATGGAACATTTGTTTTTAATAAATTTGTTTGCATCTAAATTTGCAACCAAAATGTAATTTTTATTTCTTGTTTGTTTGCAACTGAAGTTACAAACAAAAATGTAATTTTATCTCCTTTATTTTATTTGCATGACAGAATGCAAATAAAAATGCATATTCTCTTTTCTACATTTCGTTTGCATTGTAGCATGCAAACAAAAATGTATTTCTTGTTGTATTGTTTACATTATGAAATGTTAACAAAAAATGTGAATTTTTGATTTCATGGAATATTTGCATTGAAAATGCAAATAAAAATAAAAATGTACTACTTTAAAATCATGTTATATTTGTGTTGGAGAACACAAAAAAAATGTTCTTTTATTTTAATATTTTATTTGTGTTTAAGAACACGAATAAAAAGACCATTTTAATTTTCTATGTTATATTTGTGTTTGAGAGCACAAACACAAAGGATCATTCATTTTCTAAAATGTATTTGTGTTTGAGAACACAAATAAAAAAGGTTCGTTCATTTTCAAAATGTATTTGCATAAGTGAATGCAAATAAAAGAATAAACTTTACTTTAATATATATATTTGTATTCATAAATACAAATAAGAGAACAAGTTTTAATTTTAAATATATATTTGCATTTTTAGATGCAAACAAAGAACAAGTTTATTTTTAATGTATATTTACATTGGTAAATGCAAATAAAAGAATAATTTTATTTTAATATACCTTTGCATTGGTGAATGCAAATAAAAGAACAACTTTTTATTTACAAAATATATTTACAAATATAATGTAACTTCTGAAAATAATTTCTTAAAGGTTTTGTTCGCATTGTGAATGCAAACAAAAAGGCCAATTTTATTTATTTCATGTTACATTCACATTGAAGAACATAATAAAAAGTTAACTTATTTCCTATGTTAGATTTGCATTAGTGAATGCAAGATAAAGAACAAATTTTGTTTTAATGCATAATTGCATTTGTGAGTGCAATTAAAAGAGCAAATTTATTTTTAGTGCATATTTGTATTTGTGAATACAAATAAAAAAAATGAACTTTTGTTTTCAATGTTTTATTTGTATTTGAGGATACAAATAGAATAACATATTTCATTTTAATGGTTTATTTGTATATGTAAGTACAAATAAAAGGGACAAACTTTATTTTCTATGTTCACTTGTATTTGTGAAAACAAATAAAAAGAACAGATTATTTTCAATGTTTCATTTGTATATGTGAATACAAATAAAAGAACAAATTATATTTCAATGGACAAAATTTCAACAAAAATGCAATCTTATTTTATAAACTCTTCATTTCAACAAAATGAAAATAAAGGTATAATCTCTTTTATACTAATCTTTACGATGAAACCCAAATCACATTAAAAATGTAATTTCTTAATGTAAAATCTTTCTATTGAAAACAATGAACACATAAAAATAAAACCTTTTACGTTGCTTCCTTTTACGAAAACACTATTTCATTAAAAATGAAATTTTTATGTTGCTTCTTTTTTTATTGAAAACAATATTACATTAAAAATGAGATTTTTAATGTTGCAACTTTTATTGAACATCAAATTGACAAATAAATTATGACTTTTGATTGAAAACTATTTTTACATAAAAAAAATGAAATCTTTTGTTTTCATTCTTTTTAATGATAGAACCTCATATTAAAATATATCCTTTTTAATCACTCTTTTTTTTTTTTAATGTAAACAAATTTACATAAAAAAAATTCATTCTTTTTAATGTAAACAAATTAAAATAAGAATTGATTTATCGCTCAATTTCTTTTGTAAATTCAACAAATAAAAATAAGCTTTCATTGTCATTCAAGTTCTTATTATAATATCAACAAATAAAAATGAGTTTTTATTTGTCGATCAAATTCTATTATTCATTACAGAATAATAGAAATAATATTTAATAACCTGAAATAAATTATAATAACTAAATCTGAATAAATATGAAGTAATTCTGAATATAATATATTTTAGATCAAATTTTAGATCTCATTTCTAATCGTAAATAAAATTCAATATTATCTGCAATTTTAATACGGATCTAACACATCGTACACAACAAAACATATTGCAATCACAACCAATGATTCATACAACACCAGACATTTCAGAATTGAATAAACATCATCATGCAATTATTTTTAAAGCGAGAAAATAATTTAATAATAAATTAAATAATAGAATTTTGAATTCTCACATTGAATTTTGGTCGAAATTTGACTGTCTCCTTTTCAGCTGCGGTCTGCGCCATCGCGAAGCTCTTAATTTTGTGATTCCAACGCAATTTACGGTTCGTGGAACGGACCTCATATGAAGGAGTTATAGCAGTTTATAAGTTAATTATATTTGAAATTAATTAAAATATAATTTTTTTCCTAATCCTTTAATAACATTTACCAAAAGTGTTGCTGTCTCTTTTACTCCCTCTTCATCGTAACTATACTGGAACCAAAACCCATCATCGTCAGAACTAGGGTTCGACTTCGCAGCCCCCACGCGCCACCGGTCCCACCATCTTGCCCACCACCTGAAACGCCGACGCACAAGCCTCCGCCTCCCTGGACCACGCCGTGCTCGGTGACCGCCAGCCCAAGGAAAATGCGAACGAACGGAGCTCCGTTAGGCTCGAGAATCGAGCACCATACTCCTCTAACGACGATCAAATCCGTACAGAATTGTAGAACTCATCGTCCTCTATCGATTTGTCATAGGAAGTTTATAATTTTACTCAGCGGATTAGGAACGATTGAAGGAAGAAATCGGGATAACCATGGCCATTGAATAGAAAATACGGCGGCTGGAGTATTAGTGAATTAGGGTTGTATAATACGGGGTATTTATACGGGTATATTTCATTTATTTAATTAATCAATTTCCACTTTTATTTGTTTATCACTGCTACCTCCAAATCGAACCCAACGAGTGTCGCCCCTAGCTAAATACCCCTGTTCCGGACACAATGGAATATGTTTCGTAACCCAATTCGGCTGTTACGATATGTTTTCCTTTAAATTAAAATATAAATCAATTTATATTTAATTTGAACGAACATTTTAAATTACCGGGGCCACATACGATCTCTAAAAATTCTAAAAAAATATTTTTAGCTTTCTTATGACGATACGGTTCTAGAGACCAATTTCATTGAATTCTGAGACTGTTTGAAAAATGTCTATTTTTAAGGCGTTTAAATTTAACTGAAATAGTCAAAACACATTTTATTTCGCCACGCTCACATATTAATTCGAAAAATTCTAAAATTTGAAACCTAGCAATAATTTGACATTCCAGTTCCAACAAAAGTGGTTTCGTCGAAAACCGAGGTCGTTTGAAAAATCACTATTTTTAAGGCCAATATATTTAATATTAAAAATATATTTTTAAACAAATAAATCCCGAAACTCAAAATATATAAGTGTTTACTGTTTTTCAATGTAGAAACATCATTCTGAACTCAATGGAAGTGGTTTCGAGTTCAAATTCCTTCGTATGCAAAAAGTAGCATTTTGACCTTTATAAATTTCATAACGACCTTTCTAAATATTGAATTGGCCATAACTTTTGATTTCCGCTATAAAATTTAAATTTTTCAGATTCGTTGGAAAGATATTTTTAAATAGATTCTAATATTTTTGGTTTCACTAAAATCCGTTAAATTTTGCATCCTGTACAGTCAGTCAAAGTTCAAGTTTGACTTTTCAAACTACCGCGCTATTTCTAACTCTTTTGTTAATTAAAATTAAATCATTCATTCTAACTTCGATTTAAATCAAATTTGTGATCATTATTATTTAAAATAGATTATTTTATATTGTCCAAATTCATTAAAATTTTCTAAAATAAAAATTTTAAATTGGTCCTGATTTTTGCGGGTTGTTACACATGGTCTGTGGACGATTGTGTCGGGTGCTACTAAGCACCGTCTGCATCCCAGTATATATATATATATATAACTAGAAAATGAAATTGAAAGGTGAGAAATTCTCACAATTAGCTATCCAATCATCTTGACTCTTCTTTGATAGAAATCTTCAACGTTCTCGCCTTTTTGTCATCTTCGTTGCCCGTATTCTCTACATATGTAAAAATCGAATTTTTACTTTGCTATCCAATATATAAAAATCGAATTTTACTTTGCTATTCAATATATAAAAATCAAATTTTTACTTTGCTATTCAATATATAAAAATCATATTTTGATTATCTTCCTTATATAAAAATTATATCTTTATTCTTTCTACGATATAAAAATTATATCTTTATTCTTTCTACATATAAAAATTATATTTTTATACTTTCTATATAGTAAAAATTATATTTTTATTTCGCTAATCTTTTTTTATTTTATTTTAAAGGCCTAACCCTTTTATTTTAAAAATCCTTTTATTTATATAAACAAAAAAATCGTAACTTTATCGTTAAAAAAACTAACATTTTATTTATAAAAATACCGACTGTTTATTTCTACAAAATTATAAAAACTGAACGGAAAATTGAATAATAAAATAAAGCAAAATAAAGCTTACAGCGCTCCGTTCAGAGGGAGGGGTTTTCACTGCGTCTCAGGTGGTCAGAAGGGGGGAGCGGCGCGTCGGGGTGGTGCAGTGGTCTAGCCTGAGGCGGCGGAATGGGGTGCGGTGGGAGGCTTTGATGCGGCAGCGGGTCTGGGGCTCGTCGATCGAAGGGGGAGGCTGAGAGAGAAGAAGGAGGTGCGGGGGAGAAGAGGAGGAGACTGACGCGAGCGGCGGCGCTGGGGGGAGGGGAGCTGCGTTGGGGTGGCAATCGCCAGGGGGCGGCGGTTGCGCCCTAGGGTTTTTTTCTTTTTTTTCTTCAGAATGAACGGTAGAGATATAAAGGGGGGTATATGCAAAAATAAATTATATTATTTTATTTAAAAAAACTGACTTTTTCATACGACCTCTAAACGAGGCCCACCGCCTGTCGTCCATAGCGTTTTACCCCCATTCTGAACACAATGGGATATGTGTCATAAGCTGATTCGATCGTTTCGATCAGTTTCCGTTGAATTTTAAACATACACAGCGGGTCTGGAAGTTTTAATTTTTAATTAATTTCAACCAGTCGACCGGTGGTTTTTGACCTGTCAACCGTTTTCAAATAGAGGCAGCTTTTCGAATAGTCACTTCCATTTCTCCCAGAGTTGCTTCTCTTTCTCTTCACCAACGATCATGATTATTGTTTGTAACTTTTCACAAATGGTTACAACTGTTTATTTCTTATATAAACATCATGATTTCATCATATTATAATTACCGAATCATTCTATATTCTCTCTAAATTCTGAATTGCATTTTTATATTCTATGCAAAACAAAAGCTCTCCAAATTTCAAATACTTGTTGAATCCTTGAATCAATTTAATATCATTTGATTCAACAGGCATTCTACTTCCTTAAATCTACTCATTCAAAGTATATACTCGAGGATCAGATTATAGGAAGATTATACTCAAACTGTTAACTATCCGTGTTGAATCAAGAACACAAAGCAGAATCCAAAACCATTGTATTAGTTGAAGTCCTATGTGTGATCAGGCAAGTGTTGAAGTCCTCCGTGTTGTAAGAGGCAAGTTGCGAAATCCGCGTGTTGATTGAGGCGTGAATCCCGTTCGGCTGCTCGAGTGTTGTATACCTGCTCCTCCGGGTGAAATAAGATTGTTGTTAGTGAAAATCCAGATAGAAGGCTGGGACTGGACGTAGGACGGTGCTCCGAACTAGTATAAAAAGCCCTGATGGGAGACTTGCTTTGTTTTGGGTCCATGGGTTAGATGGAAGGTAACCATACCCAAGAGGGTTTAATGGAACCTTTAAAGATAAAATTTTCATTATTAACTACTGAATCAAAATAATCATCGATATATTTTTCTCTGTTTTTCCAACTTACAGGAATCCAAATACTTAAGTAATCTCTATTGATGTTCCTTCTCATACATCTAGATTTATTATAAATATCGCTAGTCATAGAAGTATTCGAATTTCTGTAATAATTGGGTCTTGGATGTGTATTAGTACTAGCAGTGATATTCTTATTGTACAAAAAAAGCATATCTAGTACTATTTCTACGATTGGTTCTTTTATATCTTAAACCGCTTTTGTCACGACAAGTTCAAATACAAGAAGGAAAAATCAAAGAAATGAGCTTTCTCAGTCACATGGGATGATTCAGATTCATCTTCATCAAAAAGTGAAAGTGATTTAGAAAATGAACAAGCAAATGTTTGTTTCATGGCCCCAAAAGATGAGGTACAAATTCCTACATTTGAAGAAGTTCTTGATATTAGTGCCGAATTGATAGTTAAATTTAAAGATATGAAACGACAATGCAAAGAAGCCAAAGCAGATTTAAGTAGAGCAGAATTTGAACGAGATATGCTTAAAAACGAGAAGAAAATATTAGAAGAAGAACTTGAAAAAAATTCAAGAATCATCATCTAATATTGATTCTCAATTATCTCTTTTGAGTCAAGAAGTTGAAACTCAAAAAGAGAAAAATGATGCTCTTACTACTGAAAATCATGAGCTTAAGGCAAAAGTCAAAATTCTAGACCTAGAAAAGGCTAGTTTACAAACAAAGTTAGATAACATTACTCAAAATGTTTCTTACTTCAACAAGGGACGAGAAAATTTGACAAAAAACATTGAAAGTTCACAACCTGCTTAAAATAAACAAGGTTTGGGATATAAGAAACAAGAAATCAATCATAGAAATAGTACTAGATATGCTTTTTTGTGCAATAAGAATATCAATGCTAGTACTAATGCACATCCAAAACCCAATTATTATAGAAATTCGAATACTTCTACGACTAGCGATATTTATAATAAATATAGAAGTACGAAAAGGAATATCACTAGAGATTACTTAAGTTTTTGGGTTCCTGCAAGTTGGAAAAAACAGAGAAAAATATATCGATGATTATTTTGATTCAGTAGTTAATAATGAAAATTTTATCTTTAAAGGTTCCATTAAACCCTCTTGGGTATGGTTACCTTCCATCTAACCCATGGACCCAAACAAAGCAAGTGGGTACCAATACTATATATGTTATATTTTTTGCAGGTACACCACAACAAAGAGAAGGTTATTCAGTATCTCTAAATAACTTTGAAAACTCAGCTTATCAAAAAATCACATGATTCAATATCCCCTAAAGGTGCTATAATTATTTGTATTCTCTACTGCTCTCAACTACTGTGCTTATTACGGTATTTACTCTTTTTAATCAATGACAAAGAAGGAGAAATATTTTCTCTTATGATTATTCATATCATTCATGTTACATATACTATCATTTAAAATTGTGTGCTTAACATGGTAATAGTATATGTGTGCTACAATTTTTTAATGCAGGAATCAAAAGGTAAGATTATTTATATTATGAACTAACAAATGTTGCAGAAATTCAGGGGGAGCTTTATATTTAGAGGGAAACAATCCAAGGTGTTGTCATTAATCAAAAGGACTGTCCGGAGCAAAAGATACATATACTATCATTGAAAATTATGTGTTTAACATGGTAATAGTATATGTGTGCTAACATTTGTTAATGCAGGAATCAAAAGGTATGATTATTTATATTATGAACTAACAAATGTTGCAGAAATTCACGGGGAGCTTTATATTTAGAGGGAGAAAATCTAAGGTGTTGTCATCAATCAAAAAGGGGGAGAATGTTGAGACAAGATTTTGATCGATGTCAACATATAAAGGTGCAATGAAGATCATTTCATAGAGATAAGGTTTTTTACTTTGAGTCATGTTAAAAATATGTTAAAATCTATCCTCAAAGTATAACACGAATGCACAAAACAATATCATATCTTCGTTGCTAAAATCTGTATATTTGAGGAATTGAAAATTCATAGAAAAACCCCAAACAGTCCAGGCTCCGACCTGGAAAGAGTGCAGAGTGATATAGACTGTGGACCGAGGACCTCCGATCCATAGCCATAAAACGGTCGACCGCCCAAAAAGGACCTGTCGACCGGTTATGCTGTGTTTTTAAAACAGAAACAAAAACGATCGACCGCCCAAAAAGGACCAGTCGACCAGTTAATCTGTTTTTGCACACAACGACTATTTTCTGGAAGTTTTAATTTTTAATTAATTTCAACCAATCGACCGGTGGTTTTTGACATGTCGACCGTTTTCGGACAGAGGCAACTTTTTGAATAGTCACTTTCATTTCTCCAAGATTTGCTTCTCTTTCTCTTCACCAACGATCATGACTATTGTTTGTAACTTTTCACAAATGGTTGCAACTATTTATTTCTTATATAAACATCATGATTTCATCATTTTATAATAACTGAATCATTCTATATTCTCTCTAATTTCTGAATTGCATTTTCAGATTCTTTGCAAAACAAAAGCTCTCCAAATTTCAAATACTTGTTGAATCCTTGAATCAATATAATATCATTTGATTCAACAAGCAATCTACTTCCTTAAATCTACACATTCAAAGTATATACTCGAGGATCAGATTATAGGAAGATTGTACTCAAACTGTTGATTATCCATGTTGAATCAAGAACATAAAGCAGAAGTCAAAACAATTGTATTAGTTGAAGTCCTGTATGTGATCAGGCAAGTGGTGAAGTCCTCCGTGTTGTAAGAGGCAAGTTGTGAAGTCCTCGTGTTGATAGAGGTGTGAAATCCCGTTCGGCTGCTCGGGTGTTGTATACCTGTTCCTCTGGGTGAAGTGAGGTTGTTGTTAGTGAAAATCCAGATAGAAGGCTGGGACTGGACGAAGGATGGTGCTCCGAACCAGTATAAAAATCCCTGGTGTGATTTTTCCTTTTTACTGCATTTACTATTTTATATTTATGATTAGATATTACTTCATACTTGAATATTGTTCGTCATATTACACGACCCATGTGAGTGTATTATACTTGGCACATACACACACATTTCTTTCAAATATGCCCTAAGAATCTTACTTCAGATTGCTAGAAATGACATTTAGAAAATTTAGCCTTCAATACATTCTTCCTTAGAGTCTCCAATATCACTTCCAAATGATATCAGTGTTCTTCTTCTATCTTTGAAAAGATTAAGATATCGTCAATAAAAACTAGTATGAATATGTTCGTAATCCTTCTAAAGGCACGATTCATTAAGTCAACAAAGTACGCGGTACGTTGGTTAGTCCGAATGGAATAACTAACCATTAATAAAAGAAATCCAGGCCTTTGAAAGCAGTTAAAGGAATACTATCTTCGGCAATCCTTAACTGATGGAAACCTGTTGCAAGGTCCATTTGAGAAAATACCGTGGCTCCATTTAATTGGTCAAAGAGATCGTCAATTCGAGGTAAAGGATACTTATTTTTGATGGTCACTTTATTTAACTCTCTATAGTCAACGGATAATCTAAGTGATCCATCAGATTTAACCACAAAAACTACTGCTGAACCCCAGCTTGAAAAGCGTGGCCTGATCAATCCTCTGGCCAACAAATCTTGAGTTTGCTTTTCGAGTTCCATAACTTCCTTTGGTCCCATTCATCTTTTAGGTTAGACTATCGGTCTGGCTCTTGGAATTAGATCAATTCGGAACTTTATCTCACGATGTGGGGGTAAACTCTTAACTTCTTCAAATACGTCAGAGAAATCTCTGACTACTTGTTACGTCTCCAAATTTTCTTGTGGTGCTTCCAAAGCATACAAGAAACTACACATATGAATACCGGGTTTTCCACATGGTATCCTAGGTTTGCTTCCAATATTGGTTATCAGAGTTACGATTTCTTTGTCACATTTAATCTTAGCTTGGAATTTACTCAACCAGTCTATCCCAAATATAAAATTAAATCCTTTAAAGTCCAAAACATAGATATCGAAAAGGAAGGGATGTGAAAGGTACGAGAGTGCCACATTATCGCAATACATTTTTAATTTAGTTTTTCCGCCAATGGGATTAGATATGCAAACTGAATTCGGGGTAATCTTTGGGACAAATTGGAATTTTCCTACCGTTCCAGAAGAAATGAAACTATGCGAGGCGCTAGTATCAAATAAAACAAGAACATCAATTCCATTTAAATCAAAGGTACCTTCGAGAACTCCTTTTCCTTTCACATCCTGGAAAGTTGATGGTTCATTTTTAATAGCATATACTTTTGGTTGTTGTGCCTTTTTCATGAGTGGACAGTCCTTAACCAGGTGTTCAGGCTGATGGCAGTTGAAACATACAGTCTTCATGACCATTGTATTACCATGGCCTTGCTGTTGTTTCTGTTGTTGCTGTAGAGGTTGTTGTTGCTACTTAGGTTGTTGCGGCTTCTTGTAGAGCTTAGCAATATGACCATTCTGATGGCAGTTGTGGCATTCTGTATTTTTTAATCGCTCCTTAACCTTCTCCCCCATTTTTGGTTGCCCCTTGTTGTTCCAATTTGGGTTAAATTTCCTTTTATTGGAATTCTCACCACTGGGTTCTCCCACCTACGCCTTTGCAACCGGCTTCTTTCACTCTAGTGTCTCATACCGAATTGCCATATCCACCAGATCAACAAATGGAATCTTGAGATGCCCAATCATTTTAACCTACAAGTTATCCTTCAATCCTGCTATAAACTTTTCATTTTTCTTGAGCAGGGTGTTGATTAACACTGGCCCAAAGCAGGAAAGTGCATTAAACTTGTTTCCATACTCAGATATTGTTATGTTTCCTTGTTTGAGTTCAATAAAATCCCGATACATTCTAGTTTTGCCAGTGGCAGGAAGAAATTGTGCTTTGAATGCCTCTTTGAATTTCTGCCAAGTAAAATCATCTTTAGGAACGTTCGCAGTTTGAGCGTCCCACCAGATTGCAGCAGCTCCTTGGAGTTGACATGAAGCCAAAAGATGTTTCTGATCATCATTCAACTTCAATCCTTTAAAATCCTCTCACAGGGCCTCAACCATGCTTGAACCTCAATGAAAGACTCAGTCCCTTTGAATACCTTCCCTCCAAGAGTGGTATACTCCTTACAGATAGTTGCAAAACGTTTGTCCTGCTGGACTGGTGTAACTTCCTCCATAGTTTCTCCTTGATCTTGGGAGGCAGTATTACGATCATTAGTAGTCGTAGTCCCATGAGCGCGACCTCTATGTCCATGGTTACTCACTTTAATCACCTGAATATAACAGGTTGACATTCAAGACTTGATTGGATATAACTGACTTAAGTATATCATTCAAGTTGACCTTCCTATATATATATTTATTTATTTTAAATTTTTATAAAAATACGATTTCTCACACTCAGCCAAAGCCTAGATAATCAGTAACCTAAGCTCTGATACCAACTGCAACGACCCAAATTTCGAACACATCGGAAGTTGTTTCATTAATAAGAGTAAGAATAGATAGAAGATAAAACTACAGAAACATCAGAATCTCACAGCGGTTTTTTTTTTTACAAAAGATGATACTTTATAATATTACACATCAGAACATATTACATCATAGCATAATAGATCTAGGGATACAAGCCACTTCATAGTACAACTTTAATTATACATATCATCGATGACTAAACTTGCAGACTTATAATTATACAGTAGACATGACAAGTAGAATAACACACAGAAAGTTTCCATCCAGCTTTCAAAGTTTTATCATGACCTAATTCACTTGCCTACTCATAACAAGTGTTATGAGTACCCAAGAGTTTAAGGAAAACACAGAAAAATAAGCTCCGAATCAGTCAAGGGACTGGTAAGAGTAAACGATTTTAAACAAATTAAAGAAATTAAAATATCTCATAAGGCGATGTCGTGAATACGGAACGGTTTTTTACCTTATGAGAATAAAACACTTTGTATACTTTAAATAAGATATTATCATAGTGTCTAGGGTTTTCACAAATAATTTAGAATCTAGAAGAATGCTTACATCTCACATTCTCCTATATAGTATACAAATAAAACCGCTTGGCGCTTATGGAAATTGGATTTCCAACTATGACAAGATATGGGACCACCTTCCAATACAGTATCTCTAGAGGCGAATACACTTGGGTTAACAAGAAACTCTTGCAACCCGGCCCACACATGACCGACCACTCATTTCTCTTGACTTTATCGAATGTATATCACCAATGGTTGTGTACGACAACCATTTCCCGAATGGGGCAGAATCGATAGAGTAAGAAACAAAAGGAATTTCTCTAGATAGGAGATGCTACACCCTAATGGGAGCGACCTAGATAGCCATGCTGCCTGCCCGATTTTTGTCATTTTCTGGGTGTGAGGCCTGAGGCTAGACTTAGCTTTCATCATGACTGGTTTTTTACTTTTGAATGCCACATCGTCAAAACTCACCAACCACTAATTGACTTCCCCAAAAATACATTATGGGTATAAAGCAAGAGAAACGAATTCCTCCGCCACCATATAAATACGTTTGTAGAGATCAACGTACGTGATTAGTTACGATTACTCTGTTAGACATTCATCCATACAAGTTGTCCTAGGATTGGACAAACCGAAGGTACTATTCAAGAATAAACCTTGCATACCTCCGTCTTTAATTATCTTCAATACGTGACACATAAATCAAAGCGAAGTGGAATATTAATTCCGGACTCTTCGAAATGATCCACGTAATGTCTGTCCTATCAATATTACTTAAGAATGGTTTTTAATTCAATCTGGAATATTAGCTATCAGTTTACACTGGACAAGATTAAGTATAATTTATTTTTTATACTAAGATCTTTAACCAATAGGAAAGTATATATGATTGTATTGTTCAGACCAAGGGATTTGTCTATTATAATAACGAAAAACTAAAGTGTGTGCGTCGCACACGGTATTTTATTCTGTTTGTTTTACAGGACAAATATTTCCAAATTTCATTATCGTCTCATCTGTAAACTATCTTTTAATTATTAACAAAACATAAATAATTTATGTTTTCATTTAAATTATTTCCTATTTATTTTATTTTTAAAAACTGTGGAACTTCGGGAGTCAAGTTCCCTTGCCATCGTCTTGCTTTTCGCCTGCCCACTACATTACGCTTCTCTTTGCCACAAAATAAAATTTAATTAATTAATTAACTAACTAATTAATTACTTTCCTATTTTATTAAAAACTGGTTTCAATTTAAAACTTCGTTTAAAATCTCATTTTTTCTTTGTCTTTGCTAAAGTTCTAGTTTTGTCAAAGTACCATTCTCGAAACACCACGTTGCGCACGTGAAAATCGCACCAGTCACCGTCCGTTCTGAATTTGCCAAAGTACCGCCTGGTACTTTCCCATTTGTCAAAGTACCAATGCGCTAACCCTAAAAACTCCTTGCCACAACCGTGTTTTCCCATCGTGTTGAAGTACCACCCAGTACTTTCCCATTTGTCAAAGTACCAATGCACTGACCCTAAAAACTCCTTGCCACAACCGTGTTTTCCCATCGTGCCAAAGTACCACCTGGTACTTTGCAAAGTAACAAAATACCACAGTGCCAGATCCTCTTGCGCCCGTGTTTTCCTCCCCAATACCGATGCCACGCACATGTTTTCCTTCTTGCCAAAGTACCAAGTACCAGGTCCTCCGATTTCACGTCCGTTCAATCACTTTTCCCTTGCCTAGCAAAACTACCTAAAGTACCACCCCTAAAATCGCTTGCAACACACGGTCGATCACCCTGAAAACCTGACGTCGCTCCTCCTTTTTCTTCCCTTTACTAACATGCACATACATACCTGTGCACATGCATGCTTAACCCAGCCACCCTCGACCATTCCGACATGTCGCCATACATCCCCTGAACACTTTGCCATGCTCCGATCACCTCCACCCTAATGCTATAGTGTTTTCACTGTTCGACACTTCCATAGCGACATGGGTTCATCCAAGAAACCCCCGATTGCTCTTCGCCTTGACCTCTAATCGTTGTCCCCTTTCTGCCACGCCACCATGGCCCTCCCACGCCGCCTTTCCCTTGGACCACACCCCCAAAGCTGCGGCATCGAGTTGCAGTTCGGCGAGAACAAACAGTACACTAAAAACCCTTATTACCTATTTTTACTTCGTTCTCCAAATCTATGAGTTAGAAAAATTATTTTATGTTTTTCCCGTAATCTATAACTTCTCCTACCCCTTCTGGCCGAACGTCATCACTTCCAGTCGAGTAATTTGCCAGAAGTTCACCGACAAAGCTTTTCCGTCCATCTCCCTTTTCTCCATATCCATACCACTAAAAATCATGATACACTAATCAAAAATCATCATTTTACACCACTATCGTATTTATATATTCAAAACAGGTTTTTATAACGTTTGAAAATCCATTGTGTGATTTGGGTTACAGAGAGCTACTGTGCTTTCTATTTTCATGTTCTGTGTATGTTTGAAATGTATTTCCTTACTTTCAGATGACTTGGTTGCTATGTAGTGGTTTATACTTGACATGGCATCATATTTAAATTATCTACCTATGTTTTTACGGATCAAGGAACGATCAGCGTTTGGGTTATTTAGAATTTGAAATAGAATAACAGGATTCATGCTAGTATGTTAACATCCAAAATAATGCTACTCCATAATTTAAGTACTCGTCACAAGTTCTTTTATCAGGCAAAAAATAGCACTCAAACAGGACATACGACTTAACCAAGAACGTCCAAGAAACAAGTTCAACTTATCTGTTCCAAGCAAAAAAATATGCAGGCATTTAACTTATGAAATAAAAGGAAGTTTACTCATTGGAAATTTTTGAACTCTCAGTTTTTCTCTCCTCCTAACAGAACTGTTTTTGTTCAAATGACTTTTGTTTGAGAAAAGAGTGCATGGTCATGTCTTTATGTAGTGGTAGGAAAAACATAAAATATTGGTGAATTTATTGTTGGTCTGCAAAGAGCAAACCATTTTCATAAATCTCTTTCTATCTATGACAAATGATTGACAAATGAAAAATCCTCTTCTCTCCTATAAACTTAGATATCATCACACCTTTTCCTATGCTAACATGGCTACCATCAGCAACATTTGCTCTGAAAATCCCCTGCGTAGAACACACATTTCTCCCATTGGTTTCCTAGGTAAAATCACATTACGTGCTTTTGTACTCAACCATGTTCCTCTCTCAATCTTGCATTGGTAAAAACAAATGTAGTAGCCATCGTTTTGTACCACTAATGCTGAGAAATGTTTGGTTTTCTCACTTCATGTAGGCATATGACTATGTGATTTAACAAAAAATATTATAAAATCTTACTTTGATTCCAAGGAGTTGCAAAACTGAAATCTTTGTACAAAAGGATGCAGCCATGTGATGGATATTTGCATGCAAAAAAAGTCCTAGATAATCTAGATGCTAACATAGATCCTAGTGTATGCAAATCTTAAGTTTTATATACCCAAATCTACAAAATCTTAAGTAAAATATCTTTCTTGAGTACATGAGAAAAATGGGTTTTTATTTTATAAATTCCTATTTACCATATGCAAAAGTTTTGCAAAAAGAAAGGTGGCGCTTTAGGTTTTGATTGATGCACATGTGAAAAATAAATGGCTTTTCTCTTGGATTTTATTTTGTGAAAAATAGTAGCCTTGTATATACTTGCTCAAGTGC
Organism: Allium sativum; assembly: GCA_030737875.1. Taxonomy (NCBI): domain Eukaryota; kingdom Viridiplantae; phylum Streptophyta; class Magnoliopsida; order Asparagales; family Amaryllidaceae; genus Allium; species Allium sativum. The sequence goes on along the minus strand of CM060918.1, from coordinate 787,516,424 downwards.
CCTTTTGTTTTTTAAAACTCAAAAATTTCCTTAAAACAAAATTTTAAACCCTTTGTAAACATGCATAAGGTTTGTGTAAAAGAAATGGTATTTTAAACTTGCTACACATCACATGTTTAAATGAGTTTACACAAGCTATCATTTATGCAAATGCTATTCTACACAAAGCTTGACATGTTTGAATTGTTAAAGTATGGAACTTAATTCGTATTCATAAATATGTACTTACGATCAAAATTTGTGTTAACGATATAAGTTAAGAACCGTGTCATTACACCTGAAGCCTCCTGCTCCAAGCTCTCCTAGTATATCTGTGAAACCTGACTACTTGACTGCCCGTACAAATTTAGGCACCCAAGAGTTTAGGGTAAAACAAAACAAAATAAACTCTGGGTCAGTCATGGGACTGGTATGAGTAAAACCATTTAAAACAGTTTGAGCGATTAACCGATATCTCATAAGACCACGACATATAACAGAACTGTTTTTTCCCTTAAGAGAATCCAAAACATTTGATTTAACTTTCAAAATCCTTTTGAAAGAAATGATAAACTTTATATCAAAACTCTTTTGATATTATAATAATGTCAATCAACCACAACTAAATTATCAATAGCAGAACGCTTTCATCTCATCTCACGTTCCACATAAATAATATACAATCAAAAACCGCAGGCGCTTATTGGTTAATGAATTCCAACCGGCAAGGTATCGGACCACATTCCGATAGTGTATCTCTAGAGAGGAATACACCGGGTTCAACAAGAACATCTTGTAACCCAGGCTAAACATGGCATGTCACTCATTTTTCTTGAGTGTACCGAATGTATTATCACCAATGGTTGAGATCAGCAATCGGTTCCCGAAAGGGACAGCATCGACAGATTTAAGAAAAAAAAGGAATTTCTCTAGATCAGGTGACAATACACCCTACTTGGCGGCCAACCACTTAGCCATGCGACCCACCCGATTTTATACCATTTCCTGGTTGTGAGGCTAGAGGCCATAACATATCCTTTACAAACCACATCTTCATTCACTTTGAATATCACATCGTCGTACCCGCTAAATCACAAATTGATTTCCCCAAACATATCATGGGTAAACAGCTAAGAGAAACGAATTCCTCCGCCCCCAAAATGTAAATACATTTGAAGATATCAACTTACACGATCTATTAAATATACTCCATCAAACATTCTTCTATACAAGTCGTCCTGGGACTGGGCAGACCCAAGGCAATATTCTGTAAATAGGACATCTCTTGCATAACTCCGTCTTCAATTATCTTCATCATATTTGATTGGAACACTATCGCCCATACAGAGTGGTTTTCAGATAATGATTCTGATCTCGGTCTCTCCGTATTGACGACTGAAAAATGGTCAAAAACTTTGATAGTCGGTGGTTTAACTATCAAAGGAAAATAAGTGTACAAACAACGGTATTATTTCCAAATGGAAATTCTATCGATCAATCATCAATCAACATTTATTCATTTCCCCATTTCTCATTTCCATATATTCATCAAATCCTTATTTTCTAATTTTAGAAAATATAGGTTATTAACTTTGGAAAACGTTTTCCATATCTGATTCACACATCACTATCTTCTCACATATATCAGTCTCTAACTGTAAACTAGTAAGAGAACAACCCCCTACGTATTAGCCCCGAAGGCCGAAACCAACATCAGATCAATACCCAGACAGCTGTTCAACTTAACTAATCTACATTCAGCTTCTAATTCCTTTAACTCCATTTTAAATTCCTATTTGAAACCCTATTTCCTTTATAATATTTTATTAGCAAAATATTTAATTAAATCATTTATTCACATTAAATGTAAATAATATTTCTTCTTTGCAATCAAAACAGTTTAATTTCATATTTAAAACAATATCTCATATCCAATTTCTATTTATACATCTAATTATAGAATTATTCATATAAAATCTCATTTTATTCTTCTAACACTTAAAATCCCATTTATAATCACCTTTATAAATGCTGCTCAAATTCCATTTAAAATATCGATGTTAAAACTGATTCCTACTTCTCTATTAAATTCAGTCTTATATATCCCATTTATCAAATGATAAATATTTTATTTAATTTATAAAAACATTATTTATAAACTAATCTTCTCAAATTATCTGTTAAAACAGATTTCTATTTACAATCTTCTTTAAATAATCTTCTCAAAATTCTTTTATATCTCATCAAATATTCCTTTTATAATTTTATTTATTTTCTATATAAATAATCCTTTTATAAAATTCTTTGATTTTATAAATATTCCTTTTATAAAATTATTTGATTTTATAAATATATTATTTTCAATTTACACTTTGAAAATTCCCTTTTCACATTCCGGTATTTCTTATTGTATTTAAAATACCAAATAACCATGATCGACATCGTCTACACAACCATAATAAATCACAGATTATATATCACATCATATATCACAATATATGAAAACAAACAGTATTATAAATATTGAGGAATCCAGATGGATCCCTCTAACCTGTTTTTCTTGCATCTACAGATGTTAAACAATATAATTAACATCGATTACATTTCAATATGAAATATTCTAAGAAACAAAATCAATATTTGATTAACGATTTATATATATCGTTATCTATAATTTCAACCAATACATCAACAATCAACACGCAGTAATCAATCATCATTTATCAATACTAGAATATATTTTAAAAAGTATAAATTGATCAGAGTTAGTGAGATTTAATCACATTGGACGATCACTGTTAAATAACACTAAATGTCGGTTGATTCAGACGGACAATTTATTTCACTATAATTTGTAACAAGCTCCAATTCACTCCCAGTCAGTTCCATTCCGTAGGCGTCGTCCGTACTGTCCCAACGTATTTGACCATTCGAAATTCTGATACAGTATGGGATAGTTATACGATTGATAAGTTGTGATATTTAAATTAAAAATAATTAATTTTCCTTTTACTTTAAAATGGGCTTAACCTTTCATCCTTGGCCCATTTAATCCCTGCGCAACCCAAATGAACAGTATTCTCCTTCCACGACAGTTCAGACGCGAGCTCTAGTTCCTGACTTCACCATGGTTGATGTTTAACCCTCCACTACTCCTCCTTCTTTCCCCTAAACCCAAAATAAACTCTACCAATGTTCTTCTCTTTGCTTCCTCTTTCCACCTATACCCAAATCCAAGAACTCGATCACCCCATTCCAATCCCGTCGTACAGCAATCCACAGTGTACACAGTACACCCTTTGACACTTATTCCACCAGAATCCATCCAAAATCTCACACAACGAGCGCTTTTGTGACGGTCCGCCCCGCACCAGCCTGCATTTCCTCCGGAAGTACGCTGTACACATGCCCGACTAGCACGGAACGGTCGCCAAAGAAAGGAAAGAAGGGAATGAACTAATCAAGGAACCTGTAGAATGTCTCACAGCGCATGGAATAAAATATAATAATAACATACTTGACATAAAACAGGTGAGACAGTGCATAAGCTGATAACTAAAATCAACATCAATCATCAGAGCAGCGGAAATCCAAATACAGCTTATTACAATTTTCCAAATTTACTGTCTCTAAACAAAAGAAAGTCAAAGTAGAAGATAAACCACCAATGCCCAAGCAGTGATCTTCAACAACACAGGGAGAATATTATATATATATTACGTGGAAGCCTCCTGCTCGTCTCTGGATCATCTACCTGTGCATCACCAGCTAACTTGTCTCTAGTCTGCTCGTGTGAGCACCCAGAGTAATAAGAGGAGACATAAAACTCTGGGTCAGACATAAAGCCTGGTATGAGCGATAAGCATCTAAACAAAACAGAACAATCACAGGTATAATCCAATCATACCTGAACCTGGACCTGCAACCAAAGAGTTAGCACTACATACCGTACAATACTCTAAGGTTCCACTAACATATGGGCTAAAGAATACCGGGGTGGGGGTGTGTATGTCATAGTGATGTCAAACAATCAAGCATAGCAACCATCCTCACATCTCTCACTCAGTGCGTAAAGCATATGATATCCACTACTTTGGTCACCTAATCTTTTGGGCCATGACAGAATCCAACCCCGTATAACTACACTATGGGCCCCTAATCCATCTCTCAGTGATGAACCAAAGTTATGGACACCGATAACCCCTTTGCACACGTCCCGCAGCAAAGCCCAATCGTTAAGTGAACTCATTGGTTCCCATCTGGATCCTGAGCTCTAACTTCCAACTTGGACTACCTTTGCATCTCGGGTTATTGGTCTTCACCGGATCGGTCTTCATTCAGTTCTTCTCCTCGGATCGTGTCGCGCCATACGGATCGGGTCATGCTCCTTCTAGCTCGTGGCGCTCCAGCTCCATCGGATCAGGTCGCACCATCGATTCGTGGCTTCTGAAGTGGATCGGGTCGGAGCGTGCAAGAACCTTTCATTCTGGTCGGTTTTCATCATCTCTACCCTGGTCGGTCGGTATTGCCCCCTGGTCGGTCGAACACTTCACCATTCCTGGTCGGTCGTACTTCACCATCCCTGGTCGGTCGGTATTGCCCCCGGTCGGTCGAACACTTCACCATTCCTGGTCGGTCGTACTTCACCATCCATGCTCGGTCATACTTCATCATCGTATGGGGTCGGTCGAACATCGCATAGTGGTCGGTCTTTCCTAACCCGATCGGTCTCCCCTGGTTGGTCTAACTCGACCCAAAGAAAACCTGCACCATTTCAGCAAGCTATTTTCGCCTCTCGACGGCGTTTTCAACCATTCCAACTATTCTACACAATCATAAAGCATACCATACAGTCATAGAAACATGTATAAACATCCACAAACAGCAAAACAACAATATAGTATGTTAAAACGGATCAAACATAGCCAAAAACCCCATATTTTCCCTTAATCCCTCTTAATCACGTTTAAGAAAATCTAATGATAGGATTAACAAAAGTTAACCAAATCATCCAAATTTTCTAACAGAGGCCTAAAATAATATTTAGCAATTTATAAATATTTTTCCAGATTTTTAACATGCATAAATTCGCTAATTTTCACTAATCACCCCTTAATCCCCCAAATTCCGGGACTTGCAAAATTAGTCGAAATTAACCCAAATTCATATCAGAGGCATAAAATGATGTTTTAGAATTTTAGGAATTTTTCTAGATTTTTCTGAACCATAATTTCGCTAATCTTCGCTAATTACCATAATTAGCCGTAATTAGTGAAAAACAATGCAAATCACTCACATTTGCCACAAAGGAAACTATAGATCTGAAATGATTCTCTGTTTGGGTTGAATTCCAATGCTTAGCAGTAGCTCAAACTCTGATTTGATGTTGATTAGCCTTGGTGTGATGCTAATTAGCTTAATCTTCAATTAGAAAGTGATTAGAGGTGATTTGGGATGATTCTAGATGTTGGAGGCCATGACTAGGGTTGAAGAAAATAAGTGGCGGCTGGAAAAATGAGTCTAAAACCGAAATCCTAACCCTAGCAGCCCTTAAATACCACTAATCCCGAAATCCCCCTTTGGGCCTAGCTGCTAATTACCCGGTTAAGCCCAATTAGCTGAAAATAACCCTTTAAACCTTAATTCAGCCATATCTCCCAAACGGTAAGTCCGTTTGGCTATTATGACCACTCTACGGAAAGAGAAACCATCATCCGGAGCTAATAGAAGTGGTTTCAGGTCAAAATTACTTTCCAGTCAAAAGTTATGGACGAAACAAGATCAACTAGGGGCAAAATGGTCATTTAAAAATCGGCAAAAATCATGAACATGGGAAATGACCCTACTAGTCTTTTCCCAAAGTTACATGACCATACGACTTCGTATCAAAGAGAAATAAATATTCTACGATCTTCCGATGCGTAGAATGCGGGTCGTTACACTCTCCCCCCCCCCCCCCCCCCCTTAAGAAATTTCGCCCCCGAAATTCCTTAACTAAGAAACAAACAAAGGATCCCGCGTGCCTATCAACCAATTTCAAACAATCAAACATACATGATAGCACAACAAGCCTATCCTAGCATGCGGTTTATTAACAAGGGAAGAACCATCGCCGCTTAAATCTTACCAAGCGAAGAGCTTTGGATACGACTTTCTTATGTTATCCTCTACTTCCCAAGTACAGTCGTTCCCTCGCCATTGATTCCCATCTCTTTCCTAGAGGCGATTTCCAATGGGTTAGGATCGTTCCTCTAACTGGAACCGATCCACTCAATCCAGGTCGATCTAATCGTCAAGCTTACTAGCGTTTCTGAATCCAATTCACACTTAGGTCTGAAGTTATACCCCATGATATACTCTAGTTGCTTCCATTCCAGAAACATAGCCTCTAAACTGGCATGTCTCCTACCCAATGCATCAGCTACCGCACCTAGTCCGGTACTACGACATCCATCCATACTGTCATCTTCTTAGGTAATCCAACCCTATACATTAAGTTACCAACTACATTCCAAATGTTCTTTCAAGTCTAACCCGAATCTTGCCTACATCCATAATGCACGTCCAACGTATTTTCACCTCCTAGAGGCAACTAGATCCATCCAATGACCCTAGGCACTACATCCATATCCGTACTGTACGTCTAACGTACATTCACCTTCCAAAGGTGAACTAGACCCATCCAATGAATCTAGGTACTCCACCTATATATGTACTGCACGTCCAACGTACATTCACCTTCCAAAGGTGAACTAGACTCATCAAATGAATCTAGGTACCCTACCTATGAGTCCAAGTCCAACTTGAAGCTCCTATATCCGCTGAATCTCCAAGATCAATGGACGCTCCACAATTCCCAAACATACTTCAAGTCTAACGTAAAGTATCTTCGTATCCGTTATATCACCATGACTAACGAACTCGTCCCATTTCCATTCAACAGAATCCTACAGGTGATAGTCTACTCAAGAGAAGAAAGGTAGGAACAAACATAACAACCATAGCATCCATCAAACAAGTCCTATCTATCACCTGCTAAAAGCCATGAATACATCAACACCTATATGTCTGGTCCAACCAACATCAATAACTAATGGAAGCCCAGCCTCCAAACGGACTACCGTACGTCCAACGCACGTTTATCCTCCAAGGATAACTAGATCACGTCCAACGGATCCAAGGTAACGGGCGTCCCCAGATACCCCTGCTTTTAGTCCGCCTGAAACACTCGAGTCCCACCCAAGTCTATCCATTATCCTGCTGCCCTCTCGAGTCTAACTTTAGCCAATCCAATTCCTCGCAGCCTCCTCGAGTCCAACTCGAGTCAATCTATTACCCATAACTCAGACCCAGTCTTGAGTATCCATTACCTACAAACACTAGTCCAACGTGAGTCGTCTACCTATTCGTTGGATCTCTAAGATCAATCGAACACCTATTTTCTTTTACGAGTTCAAGTCCAACTTGAATCGTCCTAACCTTCGTTGCATCTTCCATGATCAACGATCACATCCTATTCTTTCAAAAAGAACATCAACATGTGGTCCTAAACAATTCATTACTTTGCATCTTTCTCGAGTCCCACTCGAGTCATCTCATAACCCTATCGAGTCTAACTCGGGGCAGTCCATACCATCGAATAGTCCTATCCTGTCACGGCTGCCCATCACTCCTTGAGTAAACCAAGATATCATCCAATGAAAATCTCAACAACCACTTATCTCTCACGCAAACCACCCTAATCGAACTCGACATTCCCTAAGCACAAGCCCCAAAGGCCTAAACCAATATCAGACAAGCACCCAAGGAACATCTCCTCCGAGTTCAGACAATCTACGTGAGATGATATGAGCAAAACATCCAAACACTCAAGCATCCATAACTGACTTTGGCTATCCTCGCCAATCTTGCTTGAAACTATCGTCGGTCGCATGACCCAGTCTTGACCAAACTATTGTACATCCAATATACATTTGCTTCCTTAACTTCCATTATCATCTTCATAGTAAGGTAGGCGATCTAATACCACCTTTTGGTCCATCATCCACTCTAACGGTCATCAAAGGCTCTTCACAATCTACTATCACTCTATACTTTTGGAGTCAATCTGCTCCCAAAATCAAGCCAAACCTAGTAAAGCTCAAAATAAAGCAATCACAACAAACATACATCCATGACTCGATAAGACCAAATTACGACAAATCCTACAAAGGCTAGTCAAACCACCTATCGGGTTTGTCACTACTAAAGGTCTATCGACTATCTCGGGTTCCAATTCCAACCTATCTACCAGGTCCCTAGGTACGAAGGAATGGGAAACCTTGTTATTAAAACAAAATTCGAACAGAAACATCTTAAATAGAAAGCATACCTCGAATAACGACACCTTTTTCCTTCTGCGCCGTAGTTGGGGCATTCGACGAAGAAGGAATAGCGTTGATAGCATATGCTTTCACGATCTGCTTCTCCCTAGGAGATTGTGGACATTCATTCTTGTGATGTCCTGCTTGGCCGCAATTAAAGCACTTCCTTTCCCCAGGCTTTTCTCGACAATCTCTGGCATAGTGGCCCTTCTTGCCACAGCTAAAGCACTCGCCATCTTTCTTATTCTTCTTACTCTGACCATCCATGGTTTGGTCTTGTTTCCTCTTAGTCTGGGAATTATTCTTGCCTCCGCCGCCTGCTTGCGGCTTTGGCTCCTTTGCAGATGCAGTAGCGACCTCAGTCTTAGGCTTAGGGTAAAGACTTTCTGACCTTAATGCCTTTCCTACAATCGATTCAAACGTCTCATCGATGTGATTTATAAGCCTTTCCACCAAGTACCCATCCAAACCAGTTATGAACTTCTCGTTCTTCTTCTCGGCAGTGTCGATAAGAGATAACCCATATTTCGATAAAGTATCGAACTCAACAACATACTCTGAAACTGCCCTTCTGTTCTGCTTAAGCTCCAGAAACTTTCTAAACAATTCTGACTTCTGAGCAGCTGGTATAAACTTATCACAAAAACGAGCCTTAAACTGATCCCATGTAATCTGATCCTCTGGAGTTGCTGCCTTAATAGCATTCCACCAATTCATTGCTCGTCCTTGAAGCTGACGGGATGCTAGCATCCTCTTCATCGCATCCTCGATGCCCAAATCCCCGAAGGTACGTTCGCAACTATCCAACCAATCCTGAACATCCTTAGCCGACTCCGTTTCGTGGAACGGCTTCCCACCAAAGCTAGTATAATCCTTATTCAGCTTGACGAAGTCGACTCTTGGCGCCTGCACTATTGGACCACCACCATTTCCACCATTGGGAGCTGCCCTCTGTACATCTCTAAGCATCTCTCTCATAAGGTCAGTAAACATCGTCCTCATGTCAGCAGCATTCCGATTATTGGCCCTTCTACTGGTACCTCTAACATATCGGCTCATCGTCAATCTGAAAAAGGAAACGATTAACGACCCCATAGTGGTGCTAGTGCAGCACGACTTCATTCTTATACTACTAATAGTATATATATATAGCTTTTAAAAATCAAAATAATCACAAATACGCTCTCTCGTATACGTATATTATCTCTCCCTGATAACTTCCCTAGGTTAACTACGCAACCTAGAGCTCTGATACCAAATGTGACGGCCCGCCCCGCACCAGCCTGCATTTCCTCCGGAAGTACGTTGTACACATGCCCGACTAGCACGGAACGGTCGCCAAAGAAGGGAATGAACTAATCAAGGAACCTGTAGAATGTCTCACAGTGCATGGAATAAAATATAATAATAACATACTTGACATAAAACAGGTGAGACAGTGCATAAGCTGATAACTAAAATCAACATCAATCATCAGAGCAGCGGAAATCCAAATACAGCTTATTACAATTTTCCAAATTTACTGTCTCTAAACAAAAGAAAGTCAAAGTAGAAGATAAACCACCAATGCCCAAGCAGTGATCTTCAACAACACAGGGAGAATATTATATATATATATTACGTGGAAGCCTCCTGCTCGTCTCTGGATCATCTACCTGTGCATCACCAGCTAACTTGTCTCTAGTCTGCTCGTGTGAGCACCCAGAGTAATAAGAGGAGACATAAAACTCTGGGTCAGACATAAAGCCTGGTATGAGCGATAAGCATCTAAACAAAACAGAACAATCACAGGTATAATCCAATCATACCTGAACCTGGACCTGCAACCAAAGAGTTAGCACTACATACCGTACAATACTCTAAGGTGCCATTAACATATGGGGTAAAGAATACGGGGGTGGGGGTGTGTATGTCATAGTGATGTCAAACAATCAAGCATAGCAATCATCCTCACATCTCTCACTCAGTGCGTAAAGCATATGATATCCACTACTTTGGTCACCTAATCTTTTGGGCCATGACAGAGTCCAACCCCGTATAACTACACTATGGGCCCCTAATCCATCTCTCAGTGATGAACCAAAGTTATGGACACCGATAACCCCTTTGCACACGTCCCGCAGCAAAGCCCAATCGTTAAGTGAACTCATTGGTTCCCATCTGGATCCTGAGCTCTAACTTCCAACTTGGACTACCTTTGCATCTCGGGTTATTGGTCTTCACCGGATCGGTCTTCATTCAGTTCTTCTCCTCGGATCGTGTCGCGCCATACAGATCGGGTCATGCTCCTTCTAGCTCGTGGCGCTCCAGCTCCATCGGATCAGGTCGCACCATCGGTTCGTGGCTTCTGAAGTGGATCGGGTCGGAGCGTGCAAGAACCTTTCATTCTGGTCGGTTTTCATCATCTCTACCCTGGTCGATCGGTATTGCCCCCTGGTCGGTCGAACACTTCACCATTCCTGGTCGGTCGTACTTCACCATCCCTGGTCGGTCGGTATTGCCCCCTGGTCGGTCGAACACTTCACCATTCCTGGTCGGTCGTACTTCACCATCCCTGCTCGGTCGTACTTCATCATCGTATGGGGTCGGTCGAACATCGCATAGTGGTCGGTCTTTCCTAACCCAATCGGTCTCCCCTGGTCGGTCTAACTCGACCCAACGAAAACCTGCACCATTTCAGCAAGTTATTTTCGCCTCTCGACTGCGTTTTCAACCATTCCAACTATTCTAAACAATCATAAAGCATACCATACAGTCACAGCAACATGTATATACATCCACAAACAGCAAAACAACAATATAGTATGTTAAAACGGATCAAACATAGCCAAAAACTCCATATTTTCCCTTAATCCCTCTTAATCACGTTTAAGCAAATCTAATGATAGGATTAACAAAACTTAACCAAATCAGCCAAATTTTCTAACAGAGGCCTAAAATAATATTTAGCAATTTATAAATATTTTTCCAGATTTTTAACATGCATAAATTCGCTAATTTTCACTAATCACCCCTTAATCCCCCAAATTCCTGGATTTGCAAAATTAGTCGAAATTAACCCAAATTCATATCAGAGGCATAAAATGATGTTTTACAATTTTAGGAATTTTTCTAGATTTTTCTGAGCCATAATTTCGCTAATCTTCGCTAATTACCATAATTAGCCGTAATTAGTGAAAAATAATGCAAATCACTCACCTTTGCCACAAAGGAAACTACAGATCTGAAATGATTCTCTGTTTGGGTTGAATTCCAATGCTTAGCAGTAGCTCAAACTCTGATTTGATGTTGATTAGCCTTGGTGTGATGCTAATTAGCTTAATCTTCAATTAGAAAGTGATTAGAGGTGATTTGGGATGATTCTAGATGTTGGAGGCCATGACTAGGTTTGACGAAAATAAGTGGCGGCTGGAAAAATGAGTCTAAAACCGAAATCTTAACCCTAGCAGCCCTTAAATACCACTAATCCCGAAATCCCCCTTTGGGCCTAGCTGCTAATTACCCGGTTAAGCCCAATTAGCTGAAAATAACCCTTTAAACCTTAATTCAGCCATATCTCCCAAACGGTAAGTCCGTTTGGCTATTATGACCACTCTACGGAAAGAGAAACCATCATCCGGAGCTAATGGAAGTGGTTTCAGGTCAAAATTACTTTCCAGTCAAAAGTTATGGACGAAACAAGATCAACTAGGGGCAAAATGGTCCTTTAAAAATCGGCAAAAATCATGAACATGGGAAATGACCCTACTAGCCGTTTCCCAAAGTTACATGACCATTCGACTTCGTATCAAAGAGAAATAAATATTCTACGATCTTCCGATGCGTAGAATGCGGGTCGTTACAGCTTCACCATCCTGATCACCCTGCTAACCCCAGTTCTCCTCCTCGTGGCCTCCGATCATTGTATGATCTAGCCCTAGGTCTTCAACAACACACGACAGCGAACCCAAATGCCATCGCACCAAACAAAATACATATAAAAAGAAAGAGGAAGCCTCCACGAATCCATATGTATATAAATTATGATTTATAGGAATATATATGATTCGTTTCGATTTTTTAAATATTGTCTTCTCACGTTTTCTTGAAGAAATGGAGCAACGGAAATTATTTTTGACTAATGAATAAAATTCTAGGGTTAGGCAAAGGTTGGGGTTATTTATAGGATAGTTTATATAATTTTTTAATCGATTATTATATTAATTACAATCAATTATTGTTTACTTTATCCTACTAAAAATTCATATGGTCACATATGATATCCAAGTTCGACGAAAATGGACATACAACTAGAGTTCGAAATTACAGACCCAACGAAATTGGTTTCGTCGAATTCCAACTCCGTTTGCTCACACAGCGTATTTTTAAAGGTCATATTATCGACTGTTTTTCAAATTAAAAATCTGCACGGCCACATATTGACTCCAAAAATCATGAAAATTTAAATCTAACAATAATTTAATATTCCGGATCTAACAAAATTAGTTTCATCGGAAACGGAGTTCGTTTGCAAAACTGTCTATTTTTAAAGCTCTAAATAAATCCATGTTAAATATTAATATATTTATAAAAATAAAATTAAATATTTATAAATAATATCTTATATATTTACATAGAATATCATACAATTCCAAAATAAATATATATGGATTTAAAACTCGATATTTCATAATCAAAGTTAATCGATATTCAATTAAAAATAGAAATCCTTTTATAAATCGTTATAAATTATAAAGGAATTCCATAGGGACTATTTGAAAATTTGATTTGGACATAAACTCAAAATCCACACGACGAAATCCCGATTATTCTCTTCCACTAGAAAAATGTACTTCACCAGCTCTGAACGTTTTTTGTTTCACAGAAATACGGCTTAAAACGGATTCTGTATATTCGTTTAAAGTTCGAATCACCAAATTACGATCTGCCGCGTCATTTCAAGCTTGTTTATAATTAAAACATAATTATACGTTCAAACTGTTGTTATTTAAATATATTCATTAATATAATTAAATTCTAAACTAAATTATATATTTTAAATTGTCCAATTCACACAATATCGTTAATTCACTATTTCCGACTATTTCAGAAATAAATATATTATTCTATTATTTATATTAATTAAATATTCAATATTATTTGATTAAACGACCATTTAAATCTCGAAACACTATTTAAATAATTGAATTAATTAATTATTATATCGCTAAAAATAAGGGACATTACAGAACGACATTACTAACCACTCATAAAATATGTCTGGACCTCTGAAAGCTGTCAAAGGAACACACTCTTCGGCAATACGCAACTGATGGAAACCTGTAGCTAGGTCCATTCTAGAAAATACTTGTGCTCCATTCAAGCGGTCTAATAAATCATCAATACGCGGTAATGGATATTTATTCTTTAGTGTCTACTTGTTGAGGTCTCCGTAATAACACATAATCTGAGAGTACCGTCTGACTTAGGAACAAACACTACTAGTGCACCCCAATTCGGAAAGCTAAGCCTAATCACACCTTTCCTATAATGACCCGAAAATCCGGTCCAATTTGAGCTGACTAAATAACATAAGTCCAACCCCAATTACACTGGAAAATCAGAACACTAATAGAAAGAAATTAGAGGGTGAGGAAAGATAAGATAGATACTTAGAATAGAAGAACGAGAACACAACATCAGAGTAACATGAACCTCACAGCAGAACGAATAACATATAATATATATAACATAACTTGAAATATACATCTGTACTTGAATATACATCATTATCAAAGTACAACACTTACAACACAGTGGAAATAAACTATAGCTATATGATCCTGAAGCCTCTTGCTCTAGCTCTTCAAGTATCTGTAAATCCCGACTACTTGACTGCCCGTACAAAATTGGGCACCCAAGAGTTTAGGGAAAACAAAATAAAATAGACTCCGGGTCCCATTCGCCACCTAACGAAAAGCGAGAACCCCCTATCATGCGACACATGCCCAAGCACGCAACATGGACTGGTATGAGTAAAACAGTTTAAAATAGTTTGAACACGTAAATGATATCTCATAAGACCACGCCGTATAATGGAACGGGTTTTTCCCTTATGAGAATCCAAATTATCTTTATATCAAAAACCTTTTGATATTATAATCATGTCTATCAACCACAATAATAATAAGCATCTAGCAGAAACGCTTTCATCTCACGTTCTACATATATAGTATACAATCAAAACCGCAAGCATGTATTAGGTAATGGATTTCCAACTATGACAAGGTATGGAACAACCTTACGCTAGTGTACCTCTAGAAAGGAATACACTGGGTTCAACAAGAACATCTTGCAACCTGGCCACACATGACCGACCACTCATTTCGCTTGAGCGTATCGAATATATATCACCAATGGTTGGGATCAGCAACTGTTTCCCGAATGGGACAGCATCAACAATAGATTTTTAGAAATAAATGAAACTCTAGATCAGGTGATTATACACCCTACTTCGGAGCGACCGACTTAGCCATGCGACCTGCCCGATTTCTGTCATTTACCGGTTGATGAGGCTTGAGGTTACGTTTCATCATCACATCAGATTCACTTCGAATGCCACATTGTTAGATCCATCGAAAATCACTAATTGACGTCTACAACAGTACATTACGTGTTAGCAAAAGAAGCTTCCTTATCCGCTTCCACTCTTGGTACTGTTGAAGAAATCAATGTACGTGACCTTTTTGGAAATATTCTGTCAGACATTCATCCATACAAGTCACCCAGGAACAGGATGAACCGAAGGCACTATTCAGTACATCCATCTTAGGCACTGTTATCTAAGACTTATACAATAGCCCTTGCACTTTACTCCGTCTTCAATTATCTTTGGCATATATGATCCGCAACGCTTATGCCAATACAGAGTGGTTCTTTGGATAATAATCCAACCGGTCTCTCCATATTAACAACGTTAAAATGGTCAAAACTTCGATAGTCTGTGATTTAACTATCAAAGAAAAACACGTGTGCAAACAACGATATTATTTCCAAATGGAAATTCTATCAATCAATCATCAATCATAAATATATATCTATATATATATATATTTCCTTATTTCCTATGTTTGGAAAATATACGCTATTAACACTGGAAAACATTTCCAATGTTATTTACATATCACTATCATCCCACATCTATCAGTCCCTGACTGTAAACTAGTAGGGGAACAAATTCTCTAAGTATAAACCCCGAAGGCCGAAACCAACATCAGATCGATACTCAGAAAACTATTCAACTTAACTAATCTCCAGTCAGTTTCTAATCTAGTTTAACTCTATTTCTATTAAATCTAATTCGAATAAATAATATTCGATTTAACTCCATTCGCTTAACTCTAGATCGCAGTGATCACAATGGTTACGCCTGATTCCCTCAGGAAACATCCGACCGCCGTAGGCTATCTGCCGCCCTGTGAATTACGCTAGCAGTCGTGCAAAATGGTAACTTATCCAATATAACTATGTCTGATTTACTCCTTTTGATAACTACGTTTCATTAATTCCTTTTAATAAACTATGTTTGATTAACTCCTTTTATAATCCTATTGATTAACTCCTTTTATAATCCTATTGATTAACTCCTTTTATAATCCTATTTATTTCCTAAATAAATATTCCTTTATTCTATTCTATTTGTCTTATCAACAATTTTCCCTTTTATAAAACTCTATTCGTTTTATAAACATTTTCCTTTTTATTTACTTTCGAAATATTTCCTTTTTATAAAATCTATTAATTTTATAAAATCCCTTTATTTCAATATACATTGAAATAATTATTTTCACATCCCAGGGTCTTTTTATGATATTAAAAATATCGAATCACAATGATCAACATCATTCTAACACAAATAATCTAACATATTATATATCACATCATATATTACAATATATGAACAGAACCGTATCATAAATATTGAGGAGTCCAGTTGGACTCCTCCAACCTGTTTCCCTGCATCCACAGATGTTACACAATAAAATCAACATCACTTTCAGTTCCATATGATATATTCTGTTAAACAGAATCAATATAGAAATTCAACTAACTGACTAGCTGTTCAATCAAACAGTCAACACACAGTCAATCAGCAATTATCTAACAGTTCTAAGAATCCAACATGAAAATATAAACTGTTCAGAGTTAGTGAGATTTACTCACATTTGCAGTTCATCGTTAAAGAACGATAAACTGTTGTTTGATTTGAATCAAGCAGTTTATTTCGCCACAAATTCAAACGAGCTCCATTCCACTCCCAGTCAGTTCCATTGGGTTGCTCTCGTCTATACGATCCCAACGGATCTTGTTTCACTGAATTTCGTTCACATACGATCAAGTTATGACTTATATAAGTTAATACATTTTAATTAAATAGAAATTTGGATTTATTTTTTCATTGGGCCTTCACCTTTTCTATTCTCGGCCCACACCCATTTGCCAGCCCGTCCACACACCAATCCTTCTTCCCCTAGCTCACGAATTAAACCCGTACAGCAAACAATGGCCATAGCCGGACTTCGATGCCTCCAAACACCCTCATCCCTCCATCGATCCACCTAAGAACACCACCGATCTTCACCTCGTCAGAGCCTCCTCCCCCCCCCCTGTATCCTTCGTTCTCGACTCACATCCCTGGTCAGAAATCTGTAGCACGGTGCTCCGCTCGACAACAGTACATCACCGAACCAAAACCTGACCGAAACCCACCAAAATCTCGCAATCGAACCCCTTCAACCTCCCGAACAACACTACGAACTCGACTCCATCAATTTCCGCTTCCGTCTACTCACAATTGCAACCCAAACGTGCCGCGACAAAACCCTACGAACCAGAAATGTGTATCGCGCCTCACAAAATTTATACCAGACTGAAGATCTCCTCTTGCCGAACTCAATAAGCCTTGGTTTGGATTTTATAGAGTTTGATTTATATTGTTATGATTTTTGAACTTGAATGTATTCACGTTTTTGGTTTCCTGGAGAAAAAGGAAGTGGCGGCCTCAAGAGGAGGGTTTTATAAGGGGACGGGATGTTCTCGTGGCTGAAAACAAAAGGATGTGGCACCTTAATGTTCACACATTTCATTCAGATGTTTTATTTTTATATATTTTTGCTTTCTAAAAATTCGTGCGATCACACACGATACCCAAAAATCACGAAACTGGACATGTAGCTAGAGTTCGACATTACGGTCCCAACGAAACTGGTTTCGTCGAATTCCGACTTTGTATGCTCACACAGCGTATTTTTAACCGTCAGAATATCGACTGTTTCCCACTCTAAAAATCTGTACGGACACATACTGACTTCAAAAATCACGGAAATTGAAATCTAGCAATAATTTAATATTGCAGATCCAACAAAATTAGTTTCATCGAATTCTGAGGTCGTTTGCAAAACTGGCTATTTTTAAAGTCCTAAATAACCCATTTAAATATATAAATATATTTAAATATAATTAAATGAAATATTCATAAATAAATATTATCGTATATATTCACAGTGGAATACCATACAGCTCTAGAATATTCCTATATGAATTTCTAACTCGATATTCACTTCTAGGACAACCCGATATTCGATTTATAATGAAATTCCTTTTATAAATATAAATAAATTATAAAGGAATTCCACAGCGACTTTTCTAAAATTTGATTTGGACATAAATCAAAATATACACGACGAAATCCCGATTTTTCTCTTCCACTAGAAAGATATAATCCACCAGCTCCACACGTTTCTTGTTTCGTAGAAATCCGACTTAAAACGGCTTCTGTATATTGAGTTGAAGTTCGAGTCAACAATTTACGTACTGCAGCGCTGTTTTCGAGCTCGATTTTAATTATATTATAACTATAAGTTCAAACTGTCATTCATATAATATATTCGTTATTCTAATCAAATTCTAAACGGAATTAAATATCACAGATGATCCAGTTCACGCCATATCGCCATTTTAGCCAATTCTGATTATTCAGAAATATATAGATTATTTAATTTATTATTTTAATTAAATATTCATCATTATTTAATTCCACGACCATTTAATTCACTATATCACTATTTATAAAATTAAATAAATTAGTTATAATACCCCTGCAAATGCGGGTCATTACAATCTTCCCCACTTAAAATAATTTCGTCCTTGAAATTGCTAAGGTAGAGAACGACCCTATCGACTGGTTAGAAAATACTTGTTCACTTTTTACTCCAGTTTTCAAGTGGACCAATTTAATTTCAATTAAATTGTTAATTACTTCTTATCAACGAAAATTTTCAAAAATCCTGAAAATTTTCTAACACCTTAACTTTTCGAAAAATTTCGCCAGCACCTCCTTTGTATTGGTCAATAGGTCAAACTCCAACTCGCCTCTCTGGGACATCTCCAACCCAAAAGAAAATCAAACAGCCAAGCGGCTTGCCAACTCAGCTCATAAATCTTATATCCTATAGAAATATAAACTTGTACCTTTTGTCGGCATATCATTTTATCTTTTCCACCTGTTATCAATTCAGCAGATACAAGGGTCATCCCAATCAAATTCCAATCTGTTTTTATCCACAAATCCAACCATTCGCTTATATCCGAGCCAAATGTCGTTTCAACTCGAGTTTCTTCTCGATTTCCAACTCTTAACTTGATTATCACATTACACTTCAAATTTGAATCTCACAATCCATTTTTTCTTGATATCATTCTAATTCAATCTCAGTTACCGCTTTACTGGCTTTACTTTAATTCACATTTGCTTTCACAAATTTTTGTTAAATTTGTTTTTTAATTCAAATAGTCTTTCCTTGGGAGTTTTTAAACTATTTACTCTTTTCAAAAATCAAATTTTCCTTTTGAACATGTCACTGAGCCCTTAATTAATATTCCATTAGTTAAATCACTTCTCTATTTCTTTATCAATATTTGTTAACCAAATATTTTCAATAACCATATTGGCCTTTTATGTTATTTGGAAAACATTTCCGAATATCGCCTTCCTTTATTTTCTAAACTTTAGAAAATATATGCTATTTATAATTGGAAAATATTCCAATTACTTATCTCTTTTCCGATCTCGTTTATTTCTATACTTAGGAAATATTCTTTATTATATTTCCAAGCTTACACTTATTTGGGTTAAAACGGATGTTGTGTAAAACATCGTTACGACAACCCAAATACTATATTCAACTAACTCTTATTCAACATTGATCTTTGAGCCTGAAATCTTACTATTTATTTGTTAATAATGAAATCAATCAAGTTGGGGTATAACTACCTCTCAGACCTTGACTGAATAACATTTATAACATCAAAACAGATATGACTACTTACTCGAATAATCAATACCATACAACTACTTATTCACTTTTAAACACGTATACGCTTCATCTTTCTATTCTTACTAGATTTTATTCTTAGTCTTCCTTTTTGATTTTACTAATCTATTTCTAAGTTCGTTTCCTTATCGACTTCTATATATATATATATATATATATATATATATATATATTGATACGTTGATTTCTAATTATCAAATTATCTTAAAAATATTCTAACTCCTTAAATTCCTAGAAAAATTCGCCATAACCTCCTTTGTACCAAGAGCATCGGGATATTTCAAATAGCCTCCCATGGCCCTCACCAATCCAAAAGAAAAAGAAAAGCAAAGCGGCTAGCCGATACGACGCATCAAATCTCATATATGAATTAAATACATACCTTTTCGTCGAGCATTCTATTTATATACCTTCATACCTTATCCATACCTATCTCATGTATATTTATACTTGTCCAGTCTATTTTAACTATACCTGATCGTTTAACTCAATTCGTTAATTAATTTGTTAATTAATTCTTTAGTCTATTTCACTTTTATATTTGAACATGACATGTTCAAATATATTTTGACTTTCTTATTAACTAATTTGAATCCAAATTTCAAATTTAAGTTCTATATTCGATTTCGAATATCCATTTACAAATCAAATTCACCTTTCAAAGTTCAACTTCAAATTCAAAACTTGATTAACTAATTCCTCTTCGACTTAGTTAATTCTATTCAATTTCTATTCAAATTTTATATCACTTCTATTATTCAAATCTATTTCACTTCTATTATTCAAATTCTATATATCAAATTCTATTTAAATTCTATATTATAAATCCCATTTTGAAATTCAACACAACTTGTCTTTCCCAAAACAAATTCAAAACAGTATCTCTTGTAGTAATTCGTCACTTACAACTAGAAAATGAATACTGATGATGCAGCTGTCATCATCGGAATCTATTTTCCAGCGATCGAAGTGAGTTCAATACTATAAAACCGTTTCTAAACATTTCCACTTTGAAATTCATTTCAAAATATAACTCACACTGCTTGTAAAACAATTTAAAATCTCCCAGGATCTTAAATTTTCCTTATTCTTAATCCAAATTCATTTACAAACACTTATCCAATTTTCCAAAATTTTAATTCAATTTATGGTTTAAATTTCAGATTTAACGCATCTGATTTCATGTATTTCACTTATATGAATTATGATTGGTTATTTACGTAACCATTTAATTTATAATCTTACACGATTATAATAACAACCAATATATCCACTGTATTATAATTTTGATATATATATATATATATCTTCTCTATATCAAGATATACCTTGGGTAAACTTATTTTAATTTACCCTCTTTTCAAAACATATCGTGACGACCCATAGTATTCGAGTGCTTATAAACTCCTACCGATACAGTGGATCAAACTTATCGACCAGAACCCATAAACAACTCAACCAATAAATCCCCACAATATAAAACAATTTTTATATCAATAACAAACATGCTCACTCGTATATATACACTCAACTCAATCTAGGCTATTACTAACCCCTTCTCTACTGAGTCACGCCACAGAGCCAAGGTAATTCACTTAACCTTAAGCTCTGATACCAACTGTAATGACCCGAAAATCCGGTCCAATTTGAGCTGACTAAATAACATAAGTCCAACCCCAATTACACTGGAAAATCAGAACACTAATGGAAAGAAATTAGAGGGTGAGGAAAGATAAGATAGAAACTTAGAATAGAAGAAGAAGAACACAACATCAGAGCAACACGAACCTCATAGCGGAACGAATAACATATAATACATATAACATAACTTGAAATATACATCTATACTTGAATATACATCATTATCAAAGTACAACACTTACAACACAGCGGAAATAAACTATAGCTATATGATCCTGAAGCCTCCTGCTCCAGTTCTTCAAGTATCTGTAAATCCCGACTACTTGACTGCGCGTACAAAATTGGGCACCCAAGAGTTTAGGGAAAACAAAACAAAATTGACTCCGGGTCCCGTTCGCCCCCTAACGAAAAGCGAGAACCCCCTATCATGCGACACATGTCCCAAGCACGCAACATGGACTGGTATGAGTAAAACAGTTTAAAATAGTTTGAACACGTAAATGATATCTCATAAGACCACACCGTATAACGGAATGGGTTTTTCCCTTATGAGAATCCAAATTATCTTTATATCAAAAACATTTTGATATTATAATAATGTCTATCAACCACAATCATAATAAGCATCTAGCAGAAACGCTTTCATCTCACGTTCTACATATATAGTATACAATCAAAACCGCAAGCACGTATTGGGTAATGGATTTCCAACTATGACAAGGTATGGAACCACCTTACGCTAGTGTGCCTCTAGAAAGGAATACACAGGGTTCAACAAGAACATCTTGCAACCCAGCCACACATGACCGACCACTCATTTCGCTTGAGTGTATCGAATGTATATCACCAACAGTTTGGATCAGCAACCGTTTCCCGAATGGGACAGCATCAACAATATATTTTTAGAAATAAATGAAACTCTAGATCAGGTGATTATACACCCTACTTTGGAGCGACCGACTTAGCCATGCTGCCTGCCCGATTTCTGTCATTTACCGGTTGATGAGGCTTGAGGTTACGCTTCATCATCACATCAGATTCATTTTGAATGCCACATTGTTAGATCCTTCGAAAATCACTAATTGACGTCTACAACAATACATTACGTTTTAGCAAAAGAAGTTTCCTTCTCCGATTCCACTCTTGGTACTGTTGAAGAAATCAATGTACATGACCTTTCTGGAAATACTCTGTCAGACATTCATCCATACAAGTCACCCAGGGACAGGATGAACCGAAGTCACTATTCAGTACATCCATCTTAGGCACTGTTATCTAAGACTTATACAATAGCCCTTGCACTTTACTCCGTCTTCAATTATCTTTGGCATATATGATTCGCAATGCTTATGCCAATACAGATTGGTTCTTTGGATAATAATCCAGCCGGTCTCTCCATATTAACAACGTTAAAATGGTCAAAACTTTGATAGTCTGTGATTTAGCTATCAAAGAAAAACATGTGTGCAAACAATGATATAATTTCCAAATGGAAATTCTATCAATCAATCATCAATCATATATATATATATATATATATTTCATTATTTCCTATGTTTGGAAAATATATATTATTAACACTGGAAAACATTTCCATTGTTATTTACATATCACTATCATCCCACATCTATCAGTCTCTGACTGTAAACTAATAGGAGAACAAATTCTCTAAGTATAAACCCCGAAGGCCGAAACCAACATCAGATCGATACTCAGAAAACTATTCAACTTCACTAATCTCTAGTCAGTTTCTAATCTTATTTAACTCTATTTCTATTAAATCTAATTCGAATAACTAATATTCGATTTAACTCCATTCGCTTAACTCTAGATCGCAGCGATCACAATGGTTACGCCAGATTCCCACAGGAAACATCCGATGGCCGTAGGCTATATGCAGCCCTGCGAATTACACTAGCAATCATGCAAAATTGTAACTTATCCTATATAACTATATCTGATTTACTCCTTTTGATAACTACGTTTCATTAATTCCTTTTAATAAACTACGTTTGATTAACTCCTTTTATAATCCTATTGATTAACTCCTTTTATAATCCTATTGATTAACTCCTTTTATAATCCTATTTATTTCCTAAATAAATATTCCTTTATTCTATTCTATTTGACTTATCAACATTTTTCCCTTCTATAAAACTAAATTCGTTTTATAAACATTTTCCTTTTTATTTACTTTCGAAATATTTCCTTTTTATAAAATCTATTGATTTTATAAAATCCCTTTATTTCAATATACATTGAAATAATTCTTTTTACATCCCTGGGTCTTTTTATGATATTAAAAGTATCGAATTATAATGATCAACATCATTCTAACACACATAATCAAATAGATTATATATCACATTATATATTACAATATATGAACAGAACTGTATCATAAATATTGAGGAGTCCAGTTGGACTCCTCCAACCTGTTTCCCTGCATCCACAGCTGTTACACAATAAAATCAACATCACTTTCAGTTCCATATGATATATTCTGTTAAATAGAATCAATATAGAAATTCAACTAACTGACTAGCAGTTCAATCAAACAGTCAACACACAGTCAATCAGCCAATATCTAA
Source organism: Allium sativum (assembly GCA_030737875.1). NCBI lineage: Eukaryota > Viridiplantae > Streptophyta > Magnoliopsida > Asparagales > Amaryllidaceae > Allium > Allium sativum. The sequence continues at coordinate 787,492,478 of CM060918.1, read as the reverse complement.
CAGTTCTAAGATTCCAACATGAAAATATAAACTGTTCAGAGTTAGTGAGATTTACTCACATTTGCAGTTCATCGTTAAAGAACGATAAACTGTTGTTTTATTTGAATCAAACAGTTTATTTCTCCATAAATTCAAATGAGCTCCATTCCACTCTAAGTCAGTTCCATTGGGTTGCTCCCGTCCATACGATCCCAACGGATCTTGTTTCACTGAATTTCGTTCACGTACGATCAAGTTATGACTTATATAATTTAATACATTTTAATTAAATAGAAATTTGGATTTATTTCTTCATTGGACCTTCACCTTTTCTATTCTCGGCCCACACCCATTTGCCAGCCCGTCTACACACCAATCCTTCTTCCCCTAGGTCATTAAACCCGTATAGCAAACAATGGCCATAGCCGGACTTCGAAGCCTCCAAACACCCTCATCCCTCCATCGATCCACTTAAGAACACCACCGATCTTCACCTCATCAGAGCTTCCTCCCACCCGTATCCTACGTTCTCGACTTTCACCCCTGCTCAGAAATCCGTAGCACGGTGCTCCGCTCGACAGCAGTACATCACCGAACCAAAACCTGACCGAAACCCACCAAAATCTCCCAATCGAACCCCTTCAACCTCCCGAACAATACTACGAACTCGACTCCATCAATTTCCACTTCCGTCTACTCAAAATTGCAACCTAAACGTGCCGCGACAAAAGCCTATGAACCAGAAATGTGTATCGCGCCTCACAAAATTTATACCAGACTGAGGATCTCCTCTTGCCGAACTCAATAAGCCTTGGTTTGGATTTTATAAAGTTTGATTTATATTGTTATGATTTTTGAACTTGAATGTATTCACGTTTTTGGTTTCCTGGAGAAAAAGGAAGTGGCGGCCTCAAGAGGAGGGTTTTATAAGGGGACGGGATGTTCTCGTGGTTGAAAATGAAAGGATGTGGCACCTTAATGTTCACACATTTCATTCAGATATTTTATTTTTATATATTCTTGCTTTCTAAAAACTCGTGCGATCACACACGATACCCAAAATTCACGAAACTGGACATGTAGCTAGAGTTTGACATTACGGTCCAACCGAAACTGGTTTCGTCGAATTCCAACTTCGTATGCTCACACAGCGTATTTTTAACCGTTAGAATATCGAATGTTTCTCACTTTAAAAATCCGTACGGCCACATACTGACTTCAAAAATCACGGAAATTGAAATCTAGCAATAATTTAATATTGTGGATCCAACAAAATTAGTTTCGTCGAATTCTGAGGTCGTTTGCAAAACTAGCTATTTTTAAAGTCCTAAATAACCCATTTAAATATATAAATATATTTAAATATAATTAAATGAAATATTCATAAATAAATATTATCATATATATTCACAGTGGAATACCATATAGCTCTAGAAAATTCCTAAATGAATTTCTAACTCGATATTCACTTCTGGGTCAACCCGATATTCGATTTATAATGAAATTCCTTTTATAAATATAAATAAATTACAAAGGAATTCCACAGCGACTTTTCTAAAATTTGATTTGGACATAAATCAAAATCTACACGACGAAATCCCGATTTTTCTCTTCCACTAGAAAGATATAATCCACCAGCTCCACACGTTTCTTGTTTCATATAAATCCGACTTAAAACGGCTTCTGTATATTCAGTTGAAGTTCGAGTCGCCAATTTACGAACTGCAGCACCATTTCGAGCTCGATTTTAATTATATTATAACTATACGTTCAAACTATCGTTCAAATAATATATTCGTTATTCTAATCAAATTCTAAACTGAATTAAATATCACAGATGATCCAGTTCACACCATATCGCCATTTCATCCAATTTTGATTATTCAGAAATATTTATATTATTTAATTTATTATTTTAATTAAATATTCATCATTATTTAATTCCATGACCATTTAATTCACTATATCACTACTTATATAATTAAATAAATAAATTATAATACCTTTGCAAATGTGGGTCATTACATTTCCGCAAAAGCTGTTTAGTTTGATTACTCAATTCTTCTTTCTCTTTCAATGTCATTCTTCGAAAAGCGTGTACAACTGGCCTTGCATTTAGAACTAAATCAATCCTGAAGTCAATTTCTCTCCGCGAAGGTAATCTATCAACTTCTTCGAACACATCCGCATAATTCTTACGACAGGGATATCTTCAATAGCAGTGGGTGAAACCTCAAGAGCAGCACAAAATTCTTTTCTATCTGAATCTGAGCCTACGCAGGGTATAACAATATTTGCAAGCTTCATTTTAATTTTAATTACTCTTTCTGCGCATTTAACTTCGGCCTCGTATTTAGTTAACCAATCCAGCCCAAGAATGATATCAAATTCAGAAAAATCCATAGCAATCATATTTAAAAGAGAACCGGTAATGGGAAAAGGAAATCAGCACTCTATAATATAGACCTAAAACAAGAGAGCCCTCTATCGAATTGTGAACTCTAATCGATTCTTTAGGATCTCTCAATTTTAGATTTAGCTTCTCAACAGTATTTCTTGATATAAAACTTTGTGACGCGCCCGTATCAAACAATACTGCAACAGAAATATTGTTAACAGAGAGCATGCCTTCCAAAACATCTGGCCTTTCCCTACTAGTTGAGGGCACTACAGCATCTGTCGGTTATTGACTTGAGCTTCTTTGGTCGCTTCTAAAAGTCGGCAATCTCGTTTTGTAACACCCCACCTCCGCCAATGCCACTCTTGCAAGGACATTAGCTTTGGAGGGGTGTTAAACAAGGTAAACATGCATGCAGATATCACAAGACAGAACATATAAGTAAAACAGAGTAGTAAAGCAGCGGATAAAACTTAGCATTTCAAAACCATAGTCATGTTACAACAAAGTACTTGGTCATTATTTTCCAACAACAAAGTCTAGATAAAAGCATAAACTGAAAAACTGAAATACATAAAGTACTATCCCCAAAATGAAGTGATAAACCATAGCTAGCTCAATGTCCAAAACCGTACATGAGCAAATTCAGTAAGCCAGCTGTAAAGATCCAAGCTAAGCTCCAATGTTCCCACCCTGAGGACCTGAGGGGGGGGAAACGGAAGAAAAGAAGCGAAAGAAAACAGGTCAGTCAAAAAGACTGGTAAGCCCTACTACTATCTGTCTATGAACTAGTAAAGTTAACTGGCATGAGAAGCTGAGATGAACATAAGGATAACAACATACTGACATTATGATTAACTAACAAGATAGATAAAGGTGACATCGCATAATCAAGGTTAAGTTTTTGCACCACGGGTGTACTAGCATTCTATCATGTCAAGTAAAAACAAGAATTGATCCCTTGGCCCAAGCTTGGCCCAATATCATGAGGTGACCTAAATCAAGGTCCAACTACACGGTCTAGTTGATCGGCTCCCTATAAGCCTAACTCGTCAAGTCGGTGTCATACGGCCCAAACATGAAATGTAGCTAACTGTGCTAGGTCCACCCCAGGGTGTATCAAGTCCTAGGGTGTAGACCTCGGACACCAATCAAGTATGCACAGCCTAGATCTACTGGTACCCGTGCCTGATTCTCCAACGCCGGACTACGTGCACGATCATAGTCCGCCTGGACCTACACCGGCGTACCTACACAGCCATCGTTTTGGTCGCTTACATGTCAGCCCAGTAATCGTGCCCCACCCTAGCCTAGTCCTAGGGTCTTATGATACTATCAAGAGGGTTACCGCTGCAAAGGACCACGCAACTAGGGTTTCCTTAACGGGTTAAATGTGGTTAACCCGATCCAAACGTGGATTAAATTGGTTAAGTGTATCCAAGGTTCATGACTTAACCCCGATTAACCCATCCAGCCCAAATTGATTAAGTATTAAGTGGACCATGACTTAACCCTAATCAGGAGGCAATAATTAACTTAATGTGCTTTAACCTCTCACATTAGACCTTGTTGTGGTTACTAGTTAAGCCGGGCGGGTCCGGGTAGCTTTACACCACAACTTGGTCTAAGCTCGGGTTCGAGCACAACATGACCAACTTCTCACATTGGGTCCTATTGTTTGTAGCCACTAGTTAAGCCGGGCGGGTCCGGGTAGATTTATGCTACAAACTCAACCCAACCTCGAGTTGGCCACACTCATATTTTCTAAGTGTCATGTCCATTATGTTTCCAAAACATAATTACAAGTTAACATATCACGCTATGTTATAAAAACCATGTTTATGTCATAATGTTACCCAACCCCAACGTAACCCCATCGTTTACATAATCGCATCAACGCATAAAGGATAAAATAGGGAACTTGGCATAATCATGACAAAAAGGTGTTGAAGCCACAAGTTTAACATGGTGGCATATGAAATGTACATATGTTCATATACTTGCATATTGCATCATTAGGCTTCAAAAGCATGCATAAAACCAAACTTAGAATATGAGTGATACATGGTGATACATGGTGATAAATGACATGTAGAAGTTGCTAGAAGTTCGCATTTAGCCTAACATGCAAGTTATCATAAGGGATATGATAACTTTCATGTTGCCAAATGCAACCTTTAATATAAAGCTTGGAGCTTTATGCTCACAACATCAAGTTTAACTTGCATAACATGATAACATGATCAATTCAAACTTGCATAACATAGCAACATGTGTCATACATAATGATTAAACCAACTTGCATAATGATCATCCAAACTTGCATATAATGATCAACCAAACTTGCATATAATGATCAACCCCAAACTTGCATCATTCATTTAACTTTAGAGTTCAAAGAAAGAAAGTAGAAAAGGGCTTACAATGCTATGAAGACACAAATGAATATTTATTACAAAGATTGAGACGAAGCCCTTATGCAATCACCAAAAAGACCCAAATATGAATGCTCCAATGAAAACCCTTGAGCCAAATCAATAAAAACCCTTTCTTTGAAATAGAAATGTTGCAACTTGACTTGAATGCAAACTAAGAACACTCATACAAGCTTGAAAGCACTTGTATGAACTCATAATCTCTCATAGAAATAGGCTTAGGAATTTTAGCATGAGAGTGGAGGCCATGAGAGGAACAAATTTGACATAGTTTAGTTGTAGGATTGAATAATGGTGATTTAGGCTAGGTTTAGGGGTCTTTTTATAGAGGATTAGGATAGTATTAGCCATAGGATTAACCCTAGATTCAATCCAAGCCATCAAAGCATGTCTTGGGGAAGAAGTCAAGTGTAGGAACCATCTAGGGCCTTTAGATTAAAGCTGAACCATGAGAACCATTCAAATGCAAAATCTGCATTTGAGCGAATCGGCCCACGGGTTGACAGCCAAACACCCTGGATTAACCCCTAGTCGACCCAGCGGGCTTGGGTCGACCTCAAAAATCGGCCGGTTCGGTTATTCCCCTCTCCCAATTCGCTGTTTTGAACATTTTTGCATATTTATTTATTTAATTTTCAATTATATATATATATTTCTCTGCGCAACCCATTTCACTTAATTAAGTATACTTTAATTTGTGAATTTTTATGTTCAAATTACGGGGTGTTACACGTTTTATAAGACCTGGCATATGGCAAAGATTGCATCCCTAGTCTCTTAAGACTTCTTATTGGATTTAGATCCATTATTTCTTTGTTTCTTCGAAGATTTGTAATTCCTTAGCAAATGCCCTTGCTTATTGCAGTTTTTGCATATGGAAGTTGTTAGCGGTTCTTCCTTAGATTTAACCCACTTCTTATCTGCTTTAGGCTTCTTACTGACTTCAGACATTGTACTTGCCCCAGGACTATCATTTTCAAACTTCCTTTTGCTGCTAGAACTGCCTTCCTCTTCACCTTCCAAAGCACCTTGCTTATGAAGACTCTCATAGCGACAAGCCATTTGTATCATCTTAGAAAAAGGAAGATTCACATAAGCAATTACTCTACCTTTGTATTTCTTTTGAAATCCGTTAATAAATCTCAGATTCATCCTTATAGGATCTCAAATTAGTTCTGGGCCAAAACAGGAAATTTCATTGAATTTATTCTGATACTCCCGAATGGTCATATCTCCTTGTTTCAGATGGTAGAACTCATATAGCTGCTCAATTGCTTCTCAAGGAATAAATTTTTCTTTCAAAATTTCTTTAAATCTGTCCCAGGTAATATTACCTTCTGGATTTTTCTTAGTAACAGTTTCCCACTAGATTAAAGCTTCGTCTTTGAGTGCAGAAGATGCCAGTAACCTTTTCTTATCATCCCTCAGCTTTAAGCCTTCAGAAATTCTCTCAGAAGGACACATCCATGCTTGTGTTTCAATAACAGACTCTTTGCCCGAAAATGGTACACCACCCAGATTTCAATACTTCTTTACTAGAACTTCTAGCTTTGATTCTGGTTGTGGGAACACAATTGGCTCATTAGATTGTTGAACCATAGAATTACTTCTTCTGTTTCTGCCACTCTTTTTCTAATATGTCTGCAAATAGCAGACAAAGAGTCAGGCCAACATAAAAGATATTGTAAAGCATAGAGACATATATTTAAATGTAAATGCATCTATAGGTGTGTATTTTATTCTGCTATATTCATTCTAGGACATTACTGATCCTATCTAGGATGAGCTACTCGTCTTAGAATACTATTGATTCTATTTCTGACGAGTTCGTTGACATGTTATATTCCGGAGCTAAGGTTAACCAAAGCTCAAATACCAACTGTGATAACTCCAAACCTCAGTGCCACGGACGCAAGGATAATCATTGGAATATAACACATAAACAATAACAGCAGAACAGAATCATAGAATTACACCAGATAAAGTACATCAAAGTTACACTGGGAATAATATCAACATCAGAGTTACACAGCATAACAGGATCATAATTAGTACAGAATACAGTTTCAGCTTAATATAAAATGTCTGTAGTGGAATCAAACATAATATACTAAATGAAGTCTGAACAGCATAATAGAAATGATAAAATCCATCTTCAGCTCCAAAGCTATCCAGAATGAGTCTGCTAAAACCTGAATACAAGGCTGCCCATGTGGAAAATAGGGGCACCCGAGTTTACAAAGCGAAACAAACTACGAGTCAGTCATGGGACTGGTATGATAAATCTACTTAACTTGTTTAATAATAAGGCTAATCACAGGACCACGCTGCTAACGCGGAACGGGTTTACTCCATTGGATTGCCAGTGCATGAAATAAAGTAAATCATTAAACAACGCAATGCTATTTAGAAAATGAAGCCATTATAAGACTCAAGTCCCATCTCACAATGCAAAGCAAACCGTAGAATAGAGTTTTACATTATAATGGCCAAATATGCTTGATACATATAAATCAAAATCATTTGATATTATTACTAGTGCATGTATGTTTCACAAAAAAATCAATCATAATGTATCAATCATAGATGGCATGAGTACCATATATCATGTCGCCATATATAGGTTTACAATCAAAACCGCACAATGTCGTATTGTAAGTTGGATTTCCATCATGAACCAAGGTAAGGGATCGTCCTTACCGAATTCGAGACAATCTAGCCCATGACTCAGGATCAGTCGCAACTGCACCTTGGAACGCCAGGGTCGGTCCACACCTAAGTTTGTAGATTAGTAATTCCTAAACAATACGATTCCCCTCCCTATGGGGCGTAAATCAAGAGCCACTAGGGACTCAAATCTGAGGCGCCTCATTCCATCATCCACATAAGTAAAAATGTCTGGGCTCCATACCATGACACCACTTCTAGCTAGAAAGAAACGCATGTTCTCCCTGGGGTCCTTCTCCCGTTTCTGGCTCATACCGGGATGTGAGGCTCATGAATCAACGCTATACACAAAGCTATGCTAATTAAAGCTGTGCTTTGATCATAAACCACAAGGCTCTACTTTTCAAAAAATGCCTTGATCTTTTGCATCTTGGCATGCCACACTGACAATTCATGCCATGCGACTGATGTCTATTTATATATAACCTCTGAGCTCGCATGTCTCAGAGAAGGGTGTTAAGCAAGAGAATAAATTCTCCTCCACCAAGCAGATATATATTTAATAGAAATCAATCAGTACAAAATAAAATCCAATGTCAGACACACATCCATTTACAAGTCCGTTCTGCGTCTGAACGAAACCGGAGACACGTTATTCCTTGTTCCATATGTCCAATATGGAAGAGAGGCTCTCGAAAATCCGTACAATCAACAAGTACGTCCGGACAACTACCACTATAACCCTTTTAAGGCAGCAACTCCAATCAAAGGCATCAGTAGTCGTTCATTCGATGTGAAGATCGCCGGTCTTCAACCACCGTCTTCAATATCTACGACTTCTAGTCATAGTATAATTATTTGAAATGAGAATTAACTCAGTCTTTTCAAATAATTCTCGAATATATATAATTCAAATCATTTCTTTTCGTTCAATATCGTTTATAATAATTTATAACGATTTATCGCAATTTTTATTTATATAAAAATAGCCCTTTTTTATTAAACGACGCTTCAGGTCATTACGCGGCCTTGGTACAGTTTTTTATTAAAATTTGAATTACACATTTCTCAAAATCTAACTGTTGGATCTTAGCAAATTTTATATCGTTGGAAAGATCTTTCCAAAGCGAACCCAATGGTTCCCGTTTTGGGAAAATCCGATGGAGAGATTTCTTGGTATAATCGTTAAAGTTGCGATTCCAAATCGCGAACTACCACGCGCGATTCGTTTTATTTTAATTTATATTTATATATATATATATATAATTCGTTCGACGATTTCAAATTATTTATTCTTTAAATAATTTTATACACTTCATACACATGTTAAAAAGAATATTTTTATCGAACAAAATTATATTTTAACACATGGTCCTTTTTCTAACTTTGCTAACATGTCAATGATCAATGTTTAGATCTAACAAAACAAATTTAACACAACATATTTTTCTAACTTGAATCTTTTTTAATGATTCTTTCTCACATTAAAAATGTAAATTTTTAGTGTTAACATATTTTTCAAACTTGAATCCTTTTTATGGTTCATCTTTACATTAAAAATGTAATTTTTTGTGTTACAACAATTTATCAAACCAGAATCCTTTTTTAATGATTCGTCTTTACATTAAAAATGTAATTTTTAATGTTACAACATTTTATCAAACTAGAATCCTTTTTTAATGATTCATCTTTACATTAAAAATGTAATTTTTAATGTTACAACATTCTTATCATACTTGAATCTTTTTAAAGAATTAAACATACAATAAAAATGTAATTCTTATTGTTCAATCATTTAATTCCAAGAAATGAATATTTTTCATTATTTCTTATATACAATAAAAATGTAAATTTTTATTGTTAAACTTATTTTTATTTCAAAACAATGATCATCTTTAATCTTCTATTATATACAATAAAAAATGTGATTTTAATGTTAAAATTTCATTTCAAATGATGATCATTTTTAATCTTCTCTTATATACAATAATGAATGTGATTTAATGTTAACATATTTTATTTCAAATAATGATCATTTTTAATCTTCTCTTATATATAATAAAAAATGTGATTTTAATGTTTACATATTTTCATTTCAAATAATGATCATTTTTAATCTTCTCTTATATACAAAAAATAATGTGATTTTAATGTTTACATATTTTCATTTAAAATAATGATCATTTTTAATCTTCTCTCATATACAATAAAAAATGTGATTTTAATGTTAACATATTTTCATTTCAGATAATGATCGTTTTTAATCTTCTCTTATATACAATAAAAAATGTGATTTAATGTTAACATATTTTCATTTCAAATAATGATCTTTTTTTAATCTTCCCTTACATACAATAAAAAATGTGATTTAAATGTTAACATATTTTCATTTCCAATGATGATCATTTAATCTTCTCTTATATACAATAAAAAATGTGATTTAATGTTAACATATTTTCATTTCAAATGATGATCATTTTTAATCTTCTCTTATATACAATAAAAAAATTAATTTAAATGTTAACATATATTCATTACAAATAATGATCATTTTTAATCTTCACTTATATACAATAAAAAATGTGATTTAAATGTTAACACATTTTCATTTCAAATAATGATCATTTTTATTGTTCAAACAATTTTGTTTCATAACATAAATATTTTACAACACATGAATATTTTTCAACACATGAATATTTCAGAAAATTTCGGCATTATAGTGGCGGGGTAAATAAAATAGGCACTGTCCCTAGTACGGCTCCCCTGCTATCCTAGGCCTCGCGGCGATACAAGGGTTTCATTTTCATAATTTCAGCAATACAATTTATTTTCACAACCTAATGGATTTACAACAATCACAACCAATTTCGTTTCAATCACAATCAGTCATCCACAATCACAAACAATTTCACACCACAATACAATCAAGTCGTCCATAGTCTGTGGACGACGGTGTCG